>OZ002731.1:29040193-29736845 GCA_963924305.1 Polygonum maritimum | reverse complement strand
TATACGAATATACGCATACACGATTGTACGAATGTACGAATGTATGAATATACGAATGAGAGCACCCTAATCTGCATGGCCACTCACCGCTTTAGCTCCGGTCCCTATACACGGGATAGTACAAGGTACATGAGTATATGGGTCCCAGAGGGGGGCATTGTAGGCGGGCAAGATTCCATATCAATTAGTTAGCATTTATTTCTCTATCTTATTTATTTTGCTATCCATATTTATTATGCTTTATCCTTTATTAGGGTAGTTACTCTAGTTAGGATATTATTTATGGAGGAGAATCTTATCTTCGCCTAAGATAAGATTTTGGTTGACTTGGGGAGCAAGATATCGCGAAACTCTAACCCTATGGGCCGATCGGGCCTAGGGGCGCGCGCCTCTCCCCCTCCTGTCCCTCTCCTCTATAAATACACATGCATTCATGTGCCTGGTAAGTCAAGTTCTAAGCTATCGCTCTGCTTGACGCCTTTATTCGACATTGCCCTTACTGACTTAAGCATCGGAGGTGGATTCGGGGTCGCTCGCCCTTTGGTCCATTGTTTTGCAGGTCATTGAAGGGAAGGAGGCTTGTAGAGTGGAAGAACATTGAAGATCATTGAAGAAGGAGCAGAAACTTGTACACGGCATATTTTGTGTACTAACAATAATAATCTTTCGTTAACTCTTTCATTAAATTAAGGTCTTGCTACACTTCTATGGAAAAAGTATTCTTTACACAAAAATATAATTTTTTTATCTCGAAATCCGTAAAAACTAACTAAAATACGCATATTTCGAGGTAAACAAAGAATACTAAAAAAATACTTTTAGCTTAGAAGTGTAGCAAGGCCTAAACATCTATGCTCGGTGATTTCGAGATTTTATCTGTTGCATGTAGACCTGTCAATCGGGTCGGGTTCGGGTTTTGGTATGTCGGGTTCGGGTCAACACCAGGTTGGGTCATTTCGGGTCATGACTTTAATGGGTTGGGTCACTACGGGTTTGTTGCGGGTTCGGATCAACCCAACGGGGTTAAAAAACCTGGTTTTTTAAATTTGTTTTAATAGATTATCTATTATTTTTTGTTGATATTAATTTATGACTCGCTTATTTTCTTATAAAATTATAATATAATATAATTTGAACCTAAATATAAGGATTTAGATTTTTAATACAAAAGTTACACTTCGGATTTGTACTTAGTATTACAAATAATTAATCATAACGTGCTATCTACCTATTTTAAGAAGATTTTTGTAATCAATCATATGCTAGACTAAGTGGGGTGAGCAACACAAAGACAATAAAAACAAGTTCCAATTTCACATTCATGATGTCTGCTAGAAGAATTTAAATAAGAAATGATTAACCTCAAAGTTCAAGTCTTAAGAGATTCAAAATTGATTATGAAGAAAAAAAAAGAACACGTGAGATTCATAGAAAGTAATTTGTATGAAAGTTTAAATCCTAGAGTTCTTGTATACCTATATCATAAACTATATATCAAATTAGAAGAACAAAACTTGCAAATTATATATTTTAAAAGTATAATATTTCTCAATTTTTAATTATTTCAACTTTGATAAAACTATAAACATTAATGTAACCTATAATAACTTTACCAGTCAATGAATAACTTAGACTCTAGTTCAGGAAAGCAAAAATCATTCACACCTTGAGAAGTATACATCAATTTAAGAGACACTAACTTAGTACATCTTTAATCATATTGGTATATTTCATGTTCAAAATCAATTCCTCGAGTTGATTTTCTTCATAAAGAATCATCTTTCAATCAATCAATTGGAGTCGAGTTCGACTATTGATGAAAGGAAGACAAGCCATTACAACCGAACCCAACGAGGTGTGGAATGTTTTCACTATTCTCGTTTTTCGTTCGGTTTTTCGTTCGACCCAACGGGTTAACCAAAACCCAGGAGGTTTTGACCCAGAAATTTCTCGGGTCATCGGGTTCGGTTAAAATCGGGTTTCGGGTTTATTTTTTCGGGTTATGACCCAGACAATTTTGGACGGTTTGGATCGGTTTTTCGATTCGGGTTAGAATTTGCCGGGTCTAGTTGCATGTTTATTTATATGGTTGGGGTGATTGTTATTGGACACGTGTATAATTACGATTATTAATTGTTTTCTTTGTATTAAATATGAAATAATATTTTTGTAATGAATTAGAGAAATAGAATCGAATTGCACGAGATATATGTCAATGTAATATAGTATATACTAGTGTGCTAATTAATAATGATTAATTGAACAATAATATTTGTATATTCAATTAAAATAAACGAATATATTTCAATTGAAATTAATGATAACATAATATAATGTATATATAATATAGTATACTAATAATGCCAGTAATAACATAGTAATAATAACATAATAACATAAAAATAATAATATAATATATTAGGTTAATAATGACAAAAAGACATTAGATAATAGATTGAACATCTATATCTATATATACTTACTATAAACTTAAAAGTTGTCCTCATTCAATGCTCAATTCACTTCTATTGCAATCTTTCCTATATAATTTCGTCAAAATAAAATCAAATATTTCCTATATAGTTCACAATATATATACAACCATAATCAAAACAACCACAATGTCATATTGGTAAACCCTTCCTTTAATAACCCAAAGGTTTGGAATTCAAACCTCTCTAGTAACATTTTTGTGTTGTGTGTGTATTTTTCCCCCCTTCGAAACATGTATATCATAAAACGTGTATAACATATATCATAAAGTATGTGTTCTGTAATACTATAACTTAACACACCCTTAATTCTATGAATAAAACATACATATGCTTAATTCATGTGATTCTTGAAAGTGTAAATGACTAAATAAAAATGAATAATATGATCAATATACATATGTGTATAACATATATTGTAAAATATGTGTTCAGTTATACTCCAATTTAGCACACCCTTATATATCATAAAATATGTGTTCTGTTATACTATAACTTAACACATCCTTACTTCTAGGAATAAAACATGCATATACTTAATTAATGTGATTCTTGAAAGTGTAAACGACTAAATCAAAATAAATGATATGATTAACATACATATGTATAACATATATCATAAGATATGTGTTCTGTTATACTATAACTTAACACACCCTTAATCTATAATACTATAAAGAAGAAACATTGTGGCAATAAATGACCTTCATTTTATACAAAAGCCAATGTTTCAAGCATTATAGTGGGTGGGTCCTCTTAATTGAATTGAATGCATCATCTATAATACTCGGCTGCACCGGATTAGCATCTGCGTTACATTGTGTGTTCTGTTTGCTTTGGTTACCTATTTATCCGCCTTCATAGATTTAATACAGTGACTTAATACCCTGGATGTTACGCGTAATTATCCGCACTATTGGGCAATGACATTCAAACCCTTTTGTTTTCAACGCTTTTAATTCTACGCTTTCAATTCTATATTCAAAGCCTTCTGTTTTCAACGCTCTTTGCTCTTTCAATTCTATGCTTTGAATTCTATATTGAGCGACCACATTCAATCCATTTGCCCTTCAATGCACTCGGCTGCACCGTATGATTCCGGATCCATACCCTTTCGCATCAGTCAGAGCAGCCACTGTAACAGTCAAGCTCCCAAATTTATTCTGTCACCCATTCATTCCGTAGCTATCCTATTGTAATCACGCCACTGTAACAGTCCTGCGGCCGTTACGATCTCTAACCCCCGCCCACTTCACTCCAACGTCCTATAAATTGCTTGCGTACTCCCTTACCAGCTCCTCACCAGTCCCACGCTGTGGATTTCTTCACCGGAACCTTATACGTCATGTCTCCTCAGTTCCGCTACCTTGACGAACTTCATGAGCGCGGTGACTATGAAATCGAGGCAAGCATATGCAGAAAGTGGGATTCCTACAATCTCCATGGCACCTACCTAAGCACCGACTACATACTGGCTGATTCAAAGGTATTACTTCCTTTGCATGTTTTTGGTTCGATCTCTTCTGTCTCTATCCCCTGTTCCTCACCAACGGATCACTGTTTGTTTGGTCCCTCTGCAGGAGAATGTCATTCATTGCATTACTAGGAACAAGGTGGCACACATGTTTATTGACAAACTGATGGAGGGGTCCGTTTACAGGATCGGGCAATTCAAGGTTCTTCCTAACCCGACCACATTCCCCCTGACCACCAATAGAAATATGATCGAATTGCACGGCACTTCGATGGTGAAAAAAATTGACGAGCCTACCACTGAATTCCCACGATATGCCTTCAATCTGACACCTATTCAAGGTATCAAGTTTGAAGCCGCGGGTCGCCTTATTGGTATGCTCATTTCTTCCCCGTCCTCTTCCCACATGCTGTTTATTTTGAATGCACAGCCTGCCAGATTTGCAACTTTGCTTTGATTGCAGATGTAGCAGGGTATGTCACTGATGTCGGCCAGGTTGTTGCAAGAGAGGTTAAGGGCAAGAAGTTGCAGAAGATTTCCCAGGCCCTGGATTTTTTCCTGCTGAGTCAAGAGTAACGACCTTGGAACTCTATTTATTGCTTTTGCCCTTTCTTTTTTTTTTTAATACGGCGCTGACAACAACACTTCTTTTGGTGGTGTGCTGCATCAGCGGGTACAAGATTAGGGTTACCCTTTGGGGTGACCTTTGCAACCTTATGCTGGAAAAGAGGCCTTCTACCGACAAGACTTACCCTCTCCTACTTGTGGGGATGCAGTTCAAGTCCTACAATGGTGAGTGTTTGAACCCAATAGTTCTTCAAGCCGGAATTGTGATCGCCATTATTTATTTTATAACCATTGTTTTCCATCTGCAGACACTTATCTTTCTAGCACCTCAGCAACGATAATGTATGATGATCCTGAGATTCCCGTGCTGTCCTTATTCGCCAGGGACAAGCCCCGCCATGAGGCTATCCAGGTCCCCCCAACAAAACTCACATTGAAGCAGCTGTCTGATTGGTGCCAAGCAAAGAAAAAGGTCTCAACTATTTTCCCCTTGGGTTTTATGAAGAACCATCTCCTATAATAAGTCTAATTCCCTGCTCTTTCCCCTTTTAGTCCGCCAACTTCCACTGTAGTGCAAGGATTAAGGAGGTCAACACTGAAAAGCCGTGGTACTATTTCTCATGCACTGCTCCAAAGTGTAAGAAGGGTGTTACCCGTCGTGATGGAAAGTTCTATTGCGAGTCCTGCAACGAGCATGTTGCTTTCCCTAAACCCAGGCTTGCTTCTCCCACTCTTTTGTTGCACCCTGCTTAGCATATCTGCTTATAAATTGGTCTTGATTGATTTCCTTTTCCTTACAGGTTTAGGGTGCAACTGAAGGTGGAGGATCACACACACAATACATGGATTACTCTATTTGATGACACTGCTGAAAATTTGTTCAATTCTAGTGTTGAGGCTCTGCTGCGTACCCAGCGAGTACGTCTTCGCGATTTCATTGTTTGATTTGAGTTTTGCCCTGCCGTTAATTGCACCCGTTCTACTATTACCTATTTACTTTCATGTTGGCTGTTCACCCCCCAGGTTTCCGAAATTGGAGAACTGCCCACTGTACTCCTCAACATGATTGGTACAACCCACGTGCTGGAGATCCCTTCACAGACTTACTTCCCACACAGTGGCGAGAACTATACCTGCATCGGGCTCACAGTTGTGTCAGATACCTCTTCCCAGGTGAAACATGCGCTGTTGTTTCAGAATTAGTACACTCCAGCATTATCTTTTAAAAAATACTGTATAGTGTTGTTTTTACCACATCTCCTGACTTCTACCTGCCGGTTTGATGTTTAGGCCTCCCTGTCTCAATCCGTGAACAATAATGAAACCACCAATGCTGGGGGATCAAGCGGGCCTCAGGATCAAAAGGCCCCTGCTGTGAGCAACAATCAAGGAAGCACGGGTGGTGGATCGGATGGGGTGCCCTCTAATCCGCTGAATGCTGTTAATGGATCCGAAGTGGCTTCTGGCTCCGCTATAGGTGACGCTTTTGTGGACCTGGTTGATGGTTCCCGTCACGAGACCGCTGCTCTTCATGTTTCTGAAGAGGGTGGTGATTTAGAAGGAGATGACGATGGTGGCCCTACGCAGCGAATTAGCCGGAAGCGAACTAAGCGTGGTCGTGCTGGTGGACACTATGAGGAACATGCTCCTGATGGAGATGATGATAGCGACGCCACCCCAGCAAGAAACCGACCAAAAAAGAACGTGGTCAGCTCCTCTGATGACGAGAAGTAGGCTACACCCACTATGCTATCCTCATTGCGCTTTTCCCCGCTCCAGTTATTGAATAAGGACACTGTTAGGTCCATTGCATCCGTTCTGTTGATAGGATATTGCGTTTGCTTTTGTTGCACTTTTCATTTCTGCAATTGTGTTTCAGTTGCTGTTACTGTGTTCGTCTGGCTTTAGGAATCACTTCTATTCAATAAACTTCTATTGTTCGCCAATCCGAATATTGCCCTTCTCTGTGTAGACAGGAAAAGTACTTTATTTTGGCTGGATCATCTTGAAGAGTGTTAAAAAGGGGTCCTTAATCTTGAAATTACATGGAGCAAAAAATACAAGTATGTAAATTTGGCCTTATTTGGGCCCATAAATGTAATTGAACTTGGCCTTATGGGGACCTTTGAGCTTTGAGCCAGTTTTACCCGCTCTCAATGACACAAGTAATGTGGAGAACAGAAAGGGCCTTGAGAAATCGACCTTCAGAGGAAAAAATGAAGAACCAAACCACTCCAAACTGTAAGAAATTGGAAGATCCACATACAGACCAGATGAATCACTCTTGCCAAAGTTACTATCGCCAGAGATGGTTTGATTTGTAGAATGCAACACGTAGACATCAGAGGATTGCTAAATAGATTCGCATGAAATGCTAATAGATACCGCTAACAAACCCATGAAGAACCGTAGAAATAGGCGCAGCTATTTATCTCAGTTAATATACTATCATCAAGGCACCTTGGGATTCTGTAACCCCTTATACTGTATTTGATTTGATTGTACTGCTTATGTATATGATAGTTATCATCGAGGACATGGGTATATTCACGACTCCCATTTAATTTTCACTTGAGTTTTTTTAGCAATTCTGGTTGTGATTTGGGATGCTAGATCATTTCGTTGCTGGGTCAACGGTATTGACTGTTGGACAATTTTGATTGTGGTAGTAGGAATAAATAACTAATCCTGCACCATATTATATTACTACTAATAATAATTGTATACGTTGGGAATCTTAAACAGCTCAAGCATTCCAAAGTTCGATGGAGGCCAATTGCCAGTTTGTGCGAATTTTGCAGCATCCCACATACTAAGGTGCTGTTAATAGTTATTCTTGCGTTTTGAACTGTCAAGTGATAACTATCTATATTTGTCTGGGTGTAGTAACAGCTATGTAACGGTTCTGCTATTCATGCGTGTACTGATGGCAATGTAACCTTCAGGACGTGGGCCTTACAGCTTAAAGGCGTATATATTATGCCATTTTGTGCAATCATGTCACATAACCAAGGCTGTTACGTCGCTAATAAAAAGGAAAATCAGCCAAAAAATAGAGCTGTTACGGTTGAAAATTACTGAATGCGGAGTAGTATATATGCCCTATAAGAATACATGTATCCCCAGCTTCTTCATTAATCTACGCATACGGTGCACTCCAGGATCCCTTATTGGCAAACGACAGAGAGCGCACCTGTTACGGATAATGGTAAGCTTGATGTGGCCATGATCTAATTCTGTGATTGTTTCCTAACTATAAACCTTTCTGAGTAAATTTGCTTGATTTCGTGTTGTCTTTATGTAGTCATCAACAACCGTCTCTGTTCATAGCCATTCGGGCATTACTTTGGAGAACTTACAGAAGGGTTTCGTTGGAGAAATTGAAGTGATGGTGGGTTGAAAGTGGAGCAATGCGACTACTGATGAGAAGTACAACACAACAGACTACCTTTTATCCGATCGATTGGTATGCAAGTAATTAAAGATTACTCTCTTATTTTTTTAAGGCTCTAAAATTCTAGGCATTTACTGCTGGTGCAGGGCAATGTTGTTCAGTGTTATGTAATTCGACACACTATACCGGGCGAGGTGCCTGAGCTCTATGAAGGAAAGGTCTATCGCTTGAGGAATCTTCTAAGTGTTCCGGGACAGAGCAGCTTAAGGGTCTGGAAGGAGAATGACCATGTGCTTCTCTTCCGGAACAACACCACCGCAATGGTATTGAATGTGGATTCAATGGGGTTCATCCGCTACCCGTTCCAATTCATTGCGTTTAAGGACATCGAGTCTGTGAAGCATAAACACTTAATTGGTAAGCCTGTTCGTTCTTATTTCAAGTTTGAGAGACCTTGCTTCGCATATATGGGTGACAGTTTGCATTGCGTTTATCTGCAGATGTGGCTGGTTATGTTGTTCGTATGGGTAATATGAAAGAAGTTGACAGGGGCCTCAAATGTTCAAGCTGCTGCCTCATCAATGCTAGGTAGCTTTTCATTTTCCGTGACAGTGTGTTGTTTACATTCAGCCAATCGAAGCTCTGCTTGGCATCTATTCTTATTCATAAGTCGTATTTGTTATTTCAGGGGAACAACTCTTAAGATTGCTGTGTGGAATCATATGTATGAGGAGTTCCTCGAAAAGAGGGCCTGTGCTCTCCCTAATACCCCTATTGTGCTGACAAGCTTGAGTGTTGAACAAGCTGATGGTAGGTCATCCCAGATCAGCATGACCAGACCAGTTCTATATGCAATTAGTACCACATGCTTTGATTTATTATTGGCTGTATTTCTGTTTTGACCCCCATGGACCTGGTGTATGAGGTGATGTTTACCTACAAACTACGCTAGATACATGTGTTTATAACACAACTGAGTTAGGGGACTGCACTGTTTTGGCCAATGTGTTACCCCAAACGAACCCTTTTGCCCGGCCTATTACCGATCTAGATAATCTGCAAGATGGAATGGTCGGTGACTTTGAAGTCATGGCAATTCGAAGATGGGATAATGAGACGCCACATCACATATACCTGACATCAGAGTATTTGCTTTCCGATCGCCAGGTATATACACGCTATTTGTAAACCACTTTTCCCTTACGGCTTTAGATGATGATGTTTCGTTTGCTATAACAAGGTAACGTCATACAGTGCACGGTGCCACGACGGGGCCTGCTTTACCTGTCCCCTCAGCTATATGAAGGAAGGGTGTATCATATTAGTGATGTGTTGGTTACACGCAACCAGGATACCGAACGAGTTTGCAAGCATAATGAATATTCTCTTCTATTCCTGAACCGAAGTACTGTCGGTGAGTTGCAGGTCGATACTACTAGTTTCGGTCGCAAGCGGTTTGACTTTGCTGTATTTGAGGATATACAGTATGTACACAACAAATATTTAATTGGTACGGTATTCCGTCTTATCCTATGATCCTTTATACGCCGTTTGTCCTTACCGTTACTGACATTTATAGTTTCATACGTGTATAGACGTCGTCGGGTATGTGCATACTGAGGGAATTCCTATCTACCTGCCTGGCAAATGCACGTGGCTCGATTGTAAGCTTACTAATGGAAGGTATTGCACTTTGAATGTGCCAGTACCCGTGGTCTATCATATGTTTCTGCCTGCATGCTAATGATTGTACTTATATCCTTATAGAGGGGCGGTGCTGAAAATCACACTATGGGGAAAATTTACCGAAGACTTCCTCACAATTCGGCACTACTCACCTGAGAGCGATGCTGTTGTTTTTGCTGGAATGAGTGTCAAACAGTCTTCAGGTAAGCTGTTCTATATGGTCACTTGCCTGCGCCAATTCATCCATGATCTCATTCTGATGCATGTAATCGGGTCTTTTATCGTTACCTTTAAACGGCTAAACTTACTCCTTTATTTTCCGGTGTTTATGTGTCCTGATAGATGGTATTTACCTCATCGCCACAATGGATACAAATATCTATCCTCAATCGGAGATCGAGGAAAAGGACCAGATGGCCGCTGCACTGTCTCCCGACGATCCATAGAAGGTGTACTCAGTCTCCGCTTTGGGTGGTTTGCCCCTGGACCATTCAACTGGAAAGCACATTCTGTTCGGTTCTAAATTAGTATCTAAATAAAGGCTTCCCAAGGCTGTTTATTGCGCTGGAACTATTATAGGTTATGGCACTTTATTGTTTGGTTTATGGCTGTCAATGTTAGGCCGTACTTTTACGGATGCTACTACTATGTTTATATTATTATTTTTTTTGCAGCTGTTAAAAGCGGTTTGCTCTAATTATTTGCAGTTGTCTTCTACTTTAGATTAAGTAAGAGAATGGATATATTTTTGAGCGCGTCAACACGTTCGACCAGTAGTTTTTTGTGGCGTATATGCACTTTATAGGTTTATAGGCACCTGAAATACTGCAAGATGAAACCAGTGCAAATATACCCAGTTTATGCTAATACCTTTGAAGAATTTGGGAAGAACAACTTTCAACATGAGCACATACAGAAAATGTTAAGACATCGCACGAAGCCTTCCGGTCCCGGCTGTAATTGCATCGCCGGTTACTCTAACGGGTTGAATTAGAGATGAAAAGTGAATGTTTAATGCTGGTTATATATTTTCATGTCAGTTACTCTGATGGGTTGAAACATCCACCGTTCCTGCATTGAAAAGGCCTAATTACAGATTGAATGTTTAATGACTTTCCCTTATTGTACAAATTCTGTGTCATGGTCATCATACCTGTATTGACAGAGCTGTTGTAACTGCCTTCTCAAACCTACAGTCTGCACTCACACCCTATTTAACATTTCGCAAATAAGTAATGAAGAGGTGTAAATTTTGTTGTTTATTTGGCACTCCGTTTGAAAGTGAATATGTAGGATGTAACACCCACCGTCTTCACCTTAAAAACGCTCTCTTGAACTTCTATTAATTGCAACGGTCTGACTGTTTTGTAGGACATAATTGACTTCAACACATCCTTCAAGCCCATTCAAACAGCCTACACTTCATTCCACAAGGACATCTATATAAGCGTACACCGAATCTTTCACCCACTACACAACACCCAAACCTAGAATACTACATCGATCAACAACTATGACGGAATGTGTTTCGTTGCTGGCATGCATCTATTCCTCTTATAATAATGTGTCTCTATTTTCCTATAAAATTGTGTTTTACACCGTGATACTTTCTTGCAGCCGATACTGGTATCAAATCCTGGCAGAAACGTGGTTACAGTTTTCGATAGCTTGCAACAGGGGACAGTGTGTGATATCGTAGCAATGGTTGGGCGAAGGTGGGAGAACGAGACAGTAGAGGGAGATTACATGACTACAGAATATATACTATCAGACCACATGGTATGTAACTGATTCTTGCCATCTCAAATTCTATTACGACTCATAGCCATTGTCATTTCACTTTCGTGTCAGGGAAACGTCATACAGTGCTCGGTGCTCCAAGAAAAATTCCCTATTCCAGTTCCTTTGTTAGACGAAGGGAGTGTATATCAAATCAAGGACGTTTTAGTTATACAGAACGATGACACATATAGGGTGTGTAAGGAAGCTAACTACGCCCTTTTATTCCTACATCACACTACGACAATTGGATTGGAAGTCGAAACTAAAGGTTTTGTTCGGCACCCGTTTGAATTCATTGCTTTTGAAGACATTAGGTATACCGACAACAAATATCTAATTGGTAATTTATATACTCTTACTAATTTACGCTGGATGACATTTCTTTGCTCAACTGTTACTATACCTACTTACACATATATGCGTAGATGTTGTTGGCCACATCCACAGTAACGCAGAACCCATCCAAGGTCCTGAAAGCTGGCAGCTATTAGAGTGTCAGCTTACTAATTCACGGTAGCAACTCCCCAACAACATAGGCCTTAAAAGTGCCTACTTTGCTGGTTTTAATGGTCTACTTTGTCCGCCCAGGGGAACCATCTTGGATGTCACACTTTGGGGGCAGCTAATTGAAAAATTCCGCTCAAAAAGAAGCAATGGAACACTGGACGATGCTTTCATTTTTACTGCTATGAGTGTAGAGCAGGATCACGGTAATTTATCCAACTAGATTGCAACCTATGAATTGTGTCTCGAGCTAGCTTCCTTATCATTTCATATTAATACTGTACTTAATATCATCAGCTGTGCTATAATGTCCTTTATTTTTGTCTGGTGTCTTTGCCCTGATAGGTCGTGCGTATCTAAATGCTACCATGGACACAGGTATCTACAGTGTCTCAGAAATTAAGGGCTGCAGCCAGCTGACTACCGCCTTAAGTGAAATTTAGCTGAAGAAAAACTACAGTCTCTTCGAGGGCTTCTACATATTGTTGGCCACCTTAGTAGTTTTTACAAACCCTCCATCTTACATGTTACACTTTTGTTTAGCACCACTCTAAATTAGATCTCCCATATATTGGTAAATGTTTAGTATCCATGTGGATTAAATAATAGGTCCACCAATATTGTTGGCTGAATTAGTAGTCCACTTCGTGGCGTGCAGGGGCTAATGGCCCGTTGGACCTGTTGCATGCTGTAGAACTACTGTGTTTTTGTACCCTGTTTTATGGTTGCAGTTACAATTGACCCAAGAATTGTAAACAAATTCTAAACAAAAAAAACCATCAATTGGAATTATAAATAGTATGACACAGAAATTAAAGATTATGAATAATACATGTCAACAAAATCTCCTAACATGCGAGCCGGAATCAAGAAATCCAACTATTTTACAATTTCAGGCATACGAAGTTGGGTACCTCCATATGTTCTTTTTCTACTATGATGATGATATCAAACAGTAGGCAAGGCTTATTTTAAGGTTAGCTAATTAATATCTAGCTAGACTACAGTATTTGGAAATATAGTAATATATCCACACACTATTTTTATCAGAGGAAAAAAAAAGGTCGAATAATCTCAAAAAAAACCCTGCACATACGTTATGCTGCCTGTTACATACATGGTTGGTAATACATTACGCCGGCAGTTACAGTATATGCAGGCATTGTTATATTTCCCAATGTCATTGAAAGGATCGTAACGACCTCCCAGTTATTGTGTTGGTGTAAGTATGGTAATAATTTTGCAACAGTTATGCTATTCATGAGTTCCTTAGTGATACTGCCGCCATTTAGTCTCTGACCTTAGAACTTATCGTTCTTAATTTTGTTACAGTCCACACAATCGTAACTCTTTAGCCGTTTCCCCTATTTAGTAGGCCTGTTACAGTTTGGGGTAATCATGGTATGTATGCTATAAAACAACTTCCAACCTTGAACTGGCTCCTGACAAACACAAGGTCTGTGAAGTGTATGTACAGGACAATGGTATGGATTGTCGGAGTGTTGAATCATGTTTATGTATAGTCTTTGCAGTGTTCGTGTTTTCGGTGAACGCACATCGAATCATGCTATGTTAGCTGCTGAAGCAAGAAGGGAAAACTGATTCTTGGTTGTATGCAGGCATCAACGGAAGTCCCTGACCACAAGCATCCGGAAACCACCCTACAGAACTTACAGGATGGTGTAGTTGATGAGATCGAGGTGATGGTAAGCCGAGAATGGAGTAATGAAACGGCCAATGGCACCTACAGTACAACTGACTACCTTTTCTCTGACCGCCTGGTACGAAACTACTTGCATCATTTTACTATTCGTTCATATCATTACTATCATCGATTGTTTTTTTTTGTACAGGGCAATATTGTTCAGTGTTATGTGATCCACCATGCGATCCCGGTCCCCGTCCCTAGCCTAACTGAAGGGAGGATCTATCGACTGCGGAATCTCTTAATCGTGCCAGGCCAAACCCACTATAGCGTCTGTGAAGAAAACGAGCATGTGCTGCTCTTCCACCGAAACACAACAGCAACCGAATTGAATGTGGACAATACAGGGTTTGTTCGTTACCCATTCCGGTTCGTCGCATTTCAAAATATCAAGTTTGTTGAGCACAGATATTTGATTGGTGAGTTGATTTGTTTTCATGGACCCTTACAGCATTATTTGGTTGTATATCTCTACGGTAGTTGTTACATTATATATATATAGATGTAGTCGGACATGTTGTTGAGATCGGCGATGTTCAGACGATGCCTGGCGGTTTCAAGTGTTTATATTGCTGTCTTATCAATGATAGGTACCTCCTCCCTTTCATCCTTACCATGTTATCTATATCCATTCCATCAATTCGCTACTGCCCCTCTGCTGTTGTTGATACATTACTGTGTTTTGTTTCAGTGGCCTGACAATCAAAGTTACTGTACGGGACGGCCTGTGTGAAATTTTCCTCGAAAAAGAGCTTATGCACCTCCAAACACTGCTGTTATATTCACCTCTCTAAGTGTTGAGAAGGTTGATGGTAAGCTCTTCCCCCACAATACTTACGCTGGTGTGATACACTACTACTCTCATTCTTACCGTCTGCATTTGTCTCTTCGCTTTGCTACATCTGACCTTGGTCTATAGGCGTTACTTCTCTGCATACCACCATAGAAACGACCATATATAACGCGTCCGATCTCGAGCACCACAATGCACTGACCGGTATGCTACCTGCAGCCAATCCTTGTGCGTGCCCTGTCACATACCTAGACCATCTTTATGTTGGAATGGTTGGTGGTTTTGAGGTCATGGTCTGTCGTAGGTGGGATAACAAAACACACCAGCGTAAATACCTCACCACAGAATATCTTCTGTCAGACCGACTGGTATGCGGTTAATAACTTCTTTGGCTCTTTCCCTTACAACTCCAAATCGTGGTACTGACTTGATTATGACAGGGTAACATCGTACAGTGTACGGTCGTGGTTCGGAAGGGACCGCTTCATCTGTCGCCCCAACTATACGAGGGGCGTGTGTATCACATCAGTGATGTGCTGGTCATTGAGAACCAAGACACCCACCGCTTATGCAAAGATAGCGATTTCGCACTTCTTTTCACGTACAAGACTACTGTTGGAAGACTGCACGTGGACACTGCTGGGTTCGTGCGCCATGCTTTTGATTTCATCGCTTTTGAGGATATTGTCTATGTTAATGAGACCTACCTAATTGGTGTGTCATTCAGTGTTATTATTTTACTGTGCTGTTCTTTTTTGTTAGCGTTTAAAACAATACCTGATCGTACATATATTTATATAGAGGTAGGTTCTATAGTGAACAACCTTCTATAGAGAACAAGTGAACAAATCTCATCCGTAGGATGAGATTTGTAATGGATGGTGAGATATTAGTCCATAATATCCAAAAATAAGAAAATCACAAAAAATCTTAAATAGGAGAGATTTTCTCCATCATCTACCAATTATAACTACCATAAATACAATTCCATAAAATCAGAATTTACGCTCCATTGTAGATCCAGAAGAGACGCTCCTAAAAATCATCGGCCTCCATTGCAGCCTCCACCACTTCGCCGGCCACCACGTCGCCGTCCTCCATTGTTGTTCGTCGTCCGTTGCGCAGTTGCCGTTTCGCAGTCCCTCATTTGCCGTCGTCGTGGCGGTTCACCGGCCTGTATTGCGGTAGTTCACCGTCCATTACGCAGAACCGATCGTGGTGATCTCCGGCATGTATTGTGGTGAGCTGTCCATTGCGCAGGCGCCCATTCGCAATCCCCATTCGCCGTCGTCGTGGTGGTTCGCTGGCTTGTATTCCGGTGGTTCGTCCTCCATTGCGCAAAACCCCCCATCGGAACCACCGCATCGAACCACCATGTCGCCAAAGCCACCACGAACCTCCATGCTGCGCATTATTAATCGTATAAATATGGCATAAGGTAATTTTGTATATAATTTTTTCATTATGTATATGATTGATTTGATTTAGTATATGGCGTGATTTTCTGTGTAGATTGTTTACGTGACCTATTTCTACAGATCAAGATGTATATAGGTACAATAATAATGTATATGACAACCCGAGGAATGTATATACGAAATTTGTCTCCACTTGATTGTTTTTGTGACCTAATTCTACGGATTAAGATGTATATAGGTACAATAATATTGTATATGATAACCCGAGGAATGTATATAATTTTTTCATTATGTATATGATTGATTTGATTTAGTATATCTCCACCGTATTTCGCCGGTCACCACCATTGCGTCGACGACATCGAACTACCATTGTGCCGGCTGTCAGAACCACCAATTCGCTGGAAGGTCTCGTCGGAACCACCACGTCGCCAAAGCCATCACCAACCACCACATTGCCAATTATTGTATATATGTACAGTAATATTCTATATGACAACCTGAGGGGTGTATAAACGAAACTTGTTGTGGTTGAATTGTTTATGTGACCTATTTCTTCAGATCAAGATGTATATGTGTATAGTAATATTGTATATGAAAACGTAAGGCATGTATATACGGAATTTCTTGTGGTTAGATTGTTTATGTGACCTATTTCTACAGACCAATATGTATATATGTACAGTAATACTGTATATAACAACCTGAGAAATGTATATATGAAATCTATTGTATTCATATGTTTAATCGTACATTAATCAATCCTGCCGGAATATTGTAAATATAGTGTATATAATGATCTCATGATGTATATACAAAACTATAACATGTGTATATAGTTAATAATTCGTACAAGACATATGGATATCCAATATGTAATTAACGCTTGCTATAATTACGAGATTGAGTTGAAATTTGAAAATTAATTAACAATTGCTATAATTAAGAGATTCCTTTTGTAATTTTATATAAATCCGAAAATTACAAGACTGTAAATATAACGTATATAATGATCACAGGATGTATATACAAGACTATAACATGTATATATATTTAATAATTCGTACAAGACGTGTGAATATTCAATATATAATTAACACTTGCAATAATTACGAGATTGAGTTGAAATTTGAAAATTAGAAATTTGAAAATTAAGTAACACTTGCTATAATTAAGGGATTTCTTTTTGTGATTTTTCTATAAATCTAAAAATTAATTAACACTCCCTATAATTAAGGGATGAGGTTCAAATTTGAATTTGGGCCAAATTTCTATATGTAAGCTGGACCATCCATTTTTATAGCATCTAAAGGGCTACAATTGTTCACTTGTTCACTCATATTTAATTGTTCACTATTGAACTTTAATCTATATATATATATATATATAGATGTTGCTGGGTTTGTTCACAACGTGGGAGATGTTACTCGATTGAGTAGCAGATGTGTGGGTCTAAAGTGCAAGCTTATCAATGTACGGTAGTGTCATACCCTTGACTCATCCGACTAATATGCTACTTATTTTTTAGCCGATTGTAATACCCTGGACTGTGACCGACAGGGGGACCCTTCTGAGAGTCTTCCTCTGGGGCAAATTAGCTGAAGATTTCCTTGCAATACGGCAGTACACACCACAGACCGATGCAATGGTTTTCGCTGGGATGAATGTGAAGCGGTCCCGGCGTAAGTTATTCCTACCTAAACACCTGCTCACAACCACTATACTATGGCCTTTAATCTTATGATGTGCTCCGACTGTATAACATTCAACTTCAACTTTTATTTTCCCCTTACTATGTGGTTTTGCACAGGTGGTATTTATCTCATGGCTACGATGGACACGAGTATCTATCGTGCATCAAAAATCAGGGGATGCGGCCAGCTAGCGATTGCACTCTCCCGTCGATTGACGCAGGGACCGGACAAGCTCTGACCCAGGGGCCCTTGAAATTGGTTCATCTGCCGGTTGCCGCACTGTTTCTCTGAGCAGTTTTTGTGATTGTAGTTCATGAATAACAACCTTTTCCCATTTCGTGAAAGCCTGTGCACTTAAAAAGACCTTTGTTTCGTTTTCGTTTCTCGCGCTTACCCGTGCGCCTAAACTATCTCTTTCCGTTTTTAGTCTTCAGATATGAATGCAGATAAGATATGTTGTGTTTACAACAACTACTACATCGTAATGTTGAGAATCTTTGTTATTATATGCAGTAACCCAAATGTTTTGGTTTTACTGCTGTCATGCATGGTAAAACCTTATTAAAAGGTTAGCTGGACCTCTTCACAGATATTGAAATATTTAAAACTCAGAGAACATTGCAAATGTGTGTTGGAAAGACAAACACATGCTGTCGTGATCCCTTTACGCTCAAGTATTGATAAGGTCAAATTAATATAAACACTCAATGACAATTCGGACGTGGTCAACTGCTGATGTCCATTTCAAAACAGCATGATAGGCCAACACTCAACTACGAGTCGGTGGGTGCCGATGGCAGGGGCATCGACGGGGGCCAACCCTTTAATATGTGCAATCATCGCCGGGGGCAAATGTTAAAGTGGGGCCAACACTTTATTTGCCTTAAGAAGAACCTTGTAGCATTGCCAAAATCATATTAGTTCGTTGGGGGCTAAGTGATATACGTCGATCAAATTGAATCCTATGTTCAAATAAAACGTCAATCATATTCGTTTGTTGAATCCTATGTTCATTCAAGCACTATATTTCCCATCTTCATTCTTGATTGCAATAAGTATGATTGGCTTAACTTATAGATGAACTGCTGTGCTCAATTACTGAAAAGCAAAATCAGCTACGAACCTAACAAACTATTACAACGGTATTCCAGTAGGACTTAGCAATCTACTACCAAAACAATGGGTTTTGTGTTTCACAGTGCTTGCCATTGTGTAAGGATTGACTGGTGTTGGTGAATGCAGAGATTTAACCACAAATATTGATGCCTGATGGAATAAAGAGTAAGATGCCTATCAAAATATATGTAAAGAAAAGATATCATCTTTAAAGAAAAGATATCATCTTTAAAAAAAAGATATTATCTTTATAAGGATTGTCCTATGTTCCCCGTGCATTACATATATGTAAAAAAAAGATATCATCTCTAAAAAACACTATAATCTTTAAGTCCTTCTACCTAGGCAAAAAGATATCTTTCCAGTGTAAAAATAATATTATAAGGGCATGGATTCTGGGGTTACTCGACTACACGCCCGTACGGGGATAAAAGGAAGGAGACTCTCAATAAGACCTAGGTTAAACAAACAAAGCGAAGGTGTTCTTCAAGACAAATCGCCGATTACTAGAACGTGGAGCAACCAACCGAAATAGGTTCTCTTTCGATCTCGATTTCTAGCTTTCATTACTCACCTTATCTTCGACTTGATAGCTTTGATTTGACCGTGAATGGCCGATACAAAGCATGAACTGTTTAGGTCTCGATTGCTTGGTTTCGAACATTAATGGCCAATACAAAGCACGACCTGTGTCTTTACTCCATTGCTGTGTTGTTGTTTCTACCAGCTACACCAATTGTGCTTAAATAGAAGGGTTTTTCTTGCTCATCAATTGAATCTTATGTTCCCTGTCGTGTTATTGTTTAGGCCGTATGTAACCTTCCTTTCCATACTATACGGTGATACATTGTCTTTAATCTATACTGGTTTATGGTATATGCCTGCTAGAACGTTCAGTAATGAGTCCCGACTGCTATGCAATCGTCATTTGTGTTCAAAATCATGTGTCAGCGATGTGTATCATTTGAAGATTGCGTGTGGAATAACAACTGATAGTAACAAGCGCCATTGCTGTTATTTAATTGAACCCATTCTTACTCTTTCAATGTATCCCTGAAGATGTATGTTAAGGGTGACACTGTGTTTTCTGCAATGATTTGTTTGAACCCTAGCAGTGCTAATATGACAACATATCTGCGGCAGATGTATTTGCCTAAGTGTACATTGTTTGACATCCATTTTAACATCATAACTCAACACATTTATTGCTCTGCATTACAGAAACATGGACAGGTTTCCTATCGGACAGAATGTGGAGGTCAAGGGCTTTGGCAAATGGTTGGGAACCACTATACTTGGACATGTCAGCGATTATTTCGAAGAGGATTTTTACATTGTGAATGTGTGGAGACTTGAAGATCCAGATCTCCGCAGCAACTACGGTGCGGCCCCAGGGGATGATGCGTACTATTTTGGTGAACAAGAACAGTACCAGGTAGTTCACCACCATTTAGTACGTGTTGCTGTGCCGGACGAGATAGGCATTCAATACAACATTGGTGACATCGTTGATTGGAACGATCGATGTATTCTGCGGAAAGGTGTCGTTGTTCGGAAGAAGGTGGATGTTGAGGAACACATAACAGATCCAGATGAGCGGACAACCTACACCATTTTAGTGGATGAGTCAAACGAACTAGAGGATGACTACAGTTACCGCATGCGCCTGCATGTCCCGTGGCCGTAGGTCACACTAGGATGGCTCAGAAATTGTGACTAGCACTTAGCCCTCTAGACGTTGCGTTCGTTTCACTACATCATGTACTGTTTTGCTATTTCCGTTTTCCTATCACAGACTGTTATGTGATTACTAGGCATGCTTCGCTCGCCCGAATTCTCAATACCTGAGCAGTGGAAATTAAAGCTTTCTTTTGATGTTTCATATTTGGCCCCTCGCTTATATTTCTATTTGAATATGCACTTTTATTATGTGTATTACGTGATATAGCTTTATGAATGCTACAGAATTGCACAGCAACACCAAGCATGCGATTCATTATTAGCCGTTACCTGCATTGTAGTTGACTTGCATGAGGAGCCCAATAGTATACGCCCTAGAAAACATTCCCTTTTTATTAAATGCTGATTCAAGGACTACTATACATAGAGTTATTTACAAACGTGGTCGAATCCGTCACACCTTTACCATTACCTCTTATATGCGAAATCTACACTTTGCTTGAACACATGTATATATGGTGCATCACAAGCCGAGGATTGCAGTCAGCTTGACAGTGCACTATCTGCCGTCAATCCAAACAAAGACTAGACCGTTGGTCAACCAGGAAATTTAAAGACGCAGCCTGTGCCGGTTACATGACTGCAATGTGATCTTTGACGAGCTTTAGTCATTTTACCTTATCAATAAGAACCTATCTTTGTTGTTTACTACACCAATGCACTTAGTGCAGCCTTTCATTCCCTTTTATTTCTAAACACTTTGTTGTATTTGGGTGTTTTATATATTTCGTGCAACGTGTCATAATCGCCCAGAATTACGGCTGTCTGCTAGATACACTTTTCGTTTCATACATTCGGTACGTAATCGATTCACCAACACCGATAATAAACGCAACAACTATAAGTTGAGTGTCGGTGTTATTTGTCTACGCAGACCCGAATACAATACTGAGTACAATGGGCACTGAACTGGCCCGGCAATCAGTTCAGCTCACTGTTTTTATTGCTTTTACTTTACTATTGCCGACATTCCACCGGGTATCATAACTTAATCATGACTATTCTTTCTGTCTTTTTAACCTTCCACGTGAAAAATGTTTGAGAATTACTGAGGGTCACAAATCATGACCCGTAACACCCTATTCATACAACTTAATCACTAAAATAATTTCAATGCCCTACGTAATTAAATCTTAGAGGCTGTATTTGAATTCCCTATCAAGAGGTGTTTTGACAACAGTTACACATCACTTAAAGTTCTCTTCTTGCAGATTTTTTTTAAACGCATGCAGAGAATATGGGAAAGGACGTTTAAGACTTATTGTGTTCATAACAACCCATATCTGCTGCACATAGCTACTTGGTAATAGGTTATAAATGTCTCGCCTGCATGGCCTTGCACACGTAATGATCCTGCATTAAACCACCTTACTGTAACATCTTTCCCAACACTGGAACTACTTTTTATCTGTTTTTTTACACCACTCTATTTTATTTCCTTACTATTTTAGGCCTGCTTTGTCTTGCATCCTGTCGTATTTTAGCTTCTTGCAATTTCATGGATTTGGGGAATATGGAAGCAGGTAAGTTGCTGTCTACTGCAGGATCTGATTCAGCCGATTTATTTATGCCTCGAATGTTGTGCACCTAATCTCTACATACATTTTGCTGCAGGAACCTCTACCACAAATTACGGTGGCAGGTTGCAAATTGCGTCAACCTCATACCCTGATCCGGAAGGGAACACACAGACTTACTGTGGCCTGCAACTTACAGATATCCCAGACACTATTCCAGGTTTTGTTTTTGCTGTTCGTGAAACAAATATGATCATGCAAGGAATTTGCATTAATGCTTTCTATATCTTATTGTAGATGATGATAACGATTCATCTGATTCATCTTCCGACGAGGACTCGGAGATGACAGGGGCCGCTATAAGTTCAATAAGTACGTGTCCTCTTTTCCTAAACCCCACTTTCATTAGGATTTCCAGTATCGGTCCCTGTTTGAGACCAGCATCTAAGACTACTCCAATGCACCGCAGACACTCATGTAACCTACAGCAAGTTAGATTGGCCGGTTAATAGATGCCAGTTTTGCAACGCAACTATGTGGGCCGAAGAGAAAATTGGCAGGATTCGTCGAGACCAGCCCCCCCAATTCTCCCTTTGCTGCCAACAAGGAAAGGTACATCTGGAGCGATTGCCACCGACACCGCCCCCTTTGGATCAGTTACTTGATCCAACTATGGATCCGGTTGCATCAAAGTTCCGCAAACTCATAAGGGTGTACAATGGCCTATTTTGCTTTACATCATTCGGAGGCCGAATTGACAGCTCCATAAATAGAGGCGGAGGTCCCTATACATTCAGGATGTCTGGGCAGAATTACCACAGTTTCGGATCATTACTCCCGTCTGAAGGAGCTCGCCCTGCATTTGCTCAGTTATATTTTTATGATACAGAAAATGAGTTGAGGAACCGGATGTCATGTGTGTATCAGGATATAAAAGACGTTGATGAGGACATCGTTAATGACCTCCTAAAAATGTTAGATCACCACAGCAGTGTTGCAAAAACCTTCAGAATGGCCAGAGATTGGTGCACTTCTAATTATACGCACGATGTAAGGATCAGGCTGCTGGGGGAAACGTTCAAACCGGCCGACAGTACAACAAGCCTCAGGTATCTGAGATTTCAGCACTTATTGTTGGTGATTTTGGCAACAATGGTGGTAAAAGAGATGTCATTATTCATAGCCGAGCAAATGGTTTACATCGTATTTCGGAACTCCACCCCCTATACATGCCATTGCAGTATCCTTTGCTTTTCCCATTTGGCGAAGATAGGTATCATGAAAAAATACCATATCACACCAACACTGGAAAGAGGAAGACAAAGCGCTCTTTTGTGACGATGCGTGAGTACTATGCCTATAGGATTCAGTAGAGAGATGACGAGGGAACAACACTGATACGGGGGGGGGGGGGCAGATTATTCCAACAATATTTGGTGGATGCGTACACAGCGATAGAGGAGGAACGCCTAAACCAAAAGACCCTGCGCGCCGAACTTTATAAGAATGTTTGTGACGCAGTAACGCGTGGAGACACAAACGCTACTGCTGTGGGGAAAAGAATTGTATTGCCATCGAGTTTTACTGGCATCCCCCGGTACTATGTACAGAGTTTCTAGGACTGCATGGCCCTCTGTCGAACATTCGGCAATCCGACTGTTTTCACTACAGTTACGGCCAACCAAAATTGGGAAGAGATTAAAGAAATATTGACAGACATACCTAGTCAGGAAGCAGCAAACAGGCCCGACATAATAACACGCCTATTCAAGATTAAGCTCAATCTGATGATGGAGGACATAATTAAAAACAAGGTTCTTGGCAAAACACGCGCAGGTATGTATGAACAGCATCATAGCATTTTTCACAGAATGCATCAATCATGTTAACCTACATCCATCAAACCTGTTAATATAAAGCAGACATTTGTGGCTGCTACGTTTAGATATATGTTTGCTCATCCTTTGATACATAAACACTACATTGAATTAACACTTTCTCTTTACACCGTTTATACGAACAACTGTTTACACAATTGAATTCCAAAAGAGGGGTCTGCCCCATGCACACATCTAAGTTTGGCTAAAAAGAAAGAGGAGGACAAGTGACACTGCTGCTGACATCGACAGTGTGATCTCAGCCGAGTTGCCCGACAGAGACACAGATCCGATTGCATTTAAGCTGGTTACTCAATTTATGCTACATCGACCATGCGGCAAACAGAATCTGGATTCTCCGTGTATGATAGACGGCAATTGCACTAAGCATTTTCCAAAAGCATATCAGAGCCAAACAACAATAAATGAAGAGGGCTTTCCGCTGTACCGACGAAGGAATGATGGAAAATCGGTGATTAAAGGCGGCAAGAAGCTGGACAACAGATCTGTTGTCCCATATAACCGGTACCTTTTGCTGAAGTACAATGCACATATAAATGTAGAGTGGTGTGGTAGGTCCGGTGTTGTTAAATATCTTTTCAAGTACATTAACAAGGGCCCTGACAGGGCAACTGTGGTAATTCAAGAGAATGTTGTGCAGTCTGATGGCTCAGAAGGTCAGAGAGTTATCAATGTCGATGAGATCAAGCATTTCTTAGACTGCCGCTACTTATCGCCATGCGAAGCGGCCTGGCGCATTTTCAGTTTTGACATTCACTACTCCACACCTCCGGTTATGAGGCTGACATTCCATTTGCCAGATGAACAAACAGTGACTATTCCTGATACACAGCCACTACCGACACTGCTGAATAGAGAACGAATCAAGGACACCATGTTTACGGAATGGTTACAGTTGAACGGTCGCGACCCCGCAGCCAGGAAATGGACCTATTCTGAAATTACAAAGCGCTATGTGTGGAATAATGATGATAGAATATGGACGCGTCCGTAGAAAGGTAGGAGCATCGGTAGGATAACTTATTGTCATCCGACATCAGGCGAGAGATACTACCTGCGCATGCTACTGAATATCGTCAGGGGCCCTAGGACTTATGAAGATATAAGAACTGTAAACGGCATTGTATACTCTACATTTAGAGAAGCCTGTTATGTATTGGGGTTGGTTAATGATGACAAAGAGTGGATAGAGGCTATTACAGAAGCACATCAGTGGGCCTCGGGCAAGCAATTGCGTGAGCTGTTTGTAACAATTCTACTGTTCTGCGAGGTCAGCAGTCCTCAACAATTTTGGGAACAAACATGGCACATGATATCCGACGACATCCTATACCACAAGCGAAAAGAATTCCGCTTTCAGATTCCGGATTTGGTCCTCACGGAGGAACAGATACAAAATTATTGTTTGGTATATATTGAGGAGATGCTGAACACGAATGGCAAATCGTTAGCTCGGGAATGCCTAGGCCTGATCCCACACTTTTATCCAGGACTGACAACCGCCTCATACAGGAAGAACTAAACCATGATATTGTGAAGCTGGCCGATGACAGTTTTTTGCATGCAGCCTTAAATCCTATTCAGCGCTTGATTTATGACAGGGTTGTATCGTCGGTTCACAAAAACCGAGGGGAGCTTTTCTTCATTTACGGAGCAGGCGGCACGGGCAAAACATTCGTTTACCAGGCCATAATTGCTCGGCTACGGTCGGAAAGAAACATTGTACTCGCTGTCGCGTCTTCAGGTAACGTGGCAGACGAATGTAGTGCGCACAAGGATTTAACGCACCAACTATTTACTCTTCTCTATTACCACCTCCTAAATCGAATTTGGCTACATTTTAAGACATACGCTCCACCTTAATTTACTGCCTTTGATTTCTTCGTTCACAGGTATTGCAGCACTTCTGTTGCCGAACAGTCGGACCGCACACAGTAGATTTGTGATACCACTGGAATTAATGGAAAAGAGTACGTGTGGAATTAAACAGAACACCCATCTTGCACAGCTCATGAATGAGGCAAAATTGATTATATGGGACGAGGCTCCTATGACTCAACGGTTTGCATATGAGGCTTTGGACAGAACACTAAGAGACATATGCTCACGCACTAATGAAGCGAACAGGGATAGGTTGTTTGGAGGCATTACAGTTCTTCTAGGGGGCGATTTTCGCCAGATCTTGCCCGTTATCCCAAAAGGTAGTAGACAGGAGATTGTGCAGTCATGCATAAATAGTTCCGAATTGTGGACCAGCTGTCAATTATTGAGTTTGAAAAGGAGCATGCGAGTGAATGAATTAGGCTCGGACGGAGAAATCAATCGGGAAAAGAGGAACTTTAATCAGTGGATCTTAAATATTGGAGAAGGTAAGGTACAAGCACAGGCCAAAGAAGGGGAAGACGAAGACACCTGGATTGAGATACCTGATCAATATATCATCAACACTGGGGAGTCTCCAATTGAAGCAATCGTTAATGAAACATTCCCAGATTTCATGGCAAAGAAAGAAGACGCGGACTACCTACGTGAGAGGGCAATATTGACGCCACTGAACGATGATGCAGATATCATAAACGAGTACATGTACGAACAGCTAAATGGATATTCTAAAACGTATATGAGGTCCGATGAAATTTGCAAAGCATCCGCGGATACTGCTGAACAGGAAATGATGTATCCTACCGAGTTTTTGAACACCCTAAAATTCCCAAGTAAGCTTTACTTAACATTCGAAGTTGCTTAGAATTTTCTAATTCCACTTGAGTGTTTAACTAATGACTTTCTTTTGCAATAAAGGTATGCCTCCGCACATGCTTCAGTTGAAAGAAGGATTACCGGTAATGCTACTAAGGAATATAAATCCCAGTCAGGGATTATGTAACGGTACGAGGCTCATCATAAAAAGACTTGGTGAAAGGATAATTGAGGCTGAAATCATTACATGAAGCCACGTCAACAACCAAGTACTAATTCCTAGAATCTCATTGAATTGTAATACAAGCCAGTGGCCCTTTGTACTGAAAAGACGGCAGTTCCCTATTAAACCATGCTATGCAATGACGATCAATAAAAGTCAAGGGCAGTCATTGAATTTCGTCGGTGTGTACTTACCAAAACCAGTGTTCTGTCATGGACAGCTATACGTTGCGGTTTCAAGAGTAACAAATCCACAGGGATTGAAATTTGCCTTGGTGCCAAGTGATGCATTTTCCTGCAATCATACACGTAATATCGTATTTAGAGAAGCCTTCAACAATCTGGATCTATTAAATGAGGTCCGTATCAGAAACATATAGTTACATTATTACATAGCTTCACGCATTCACATTGTACATTGGTACTGATAATATTATGCTTTCCTGTTTCTTATCAGCAACAACAAGGGAATGATATAGACCAGCAAAGCCACACATAAGCAGAAACACCAACAGGACTCAACACCAAAGACTAATGAACAGCTAAGCTGAAGACTGTTTGGCACTCATTGAATGGTTAGTATTTTGAACCATTATTGGAATTTGCGTCTTATAAGCCACATGTCCTTTGGATTTCTACACACTGTACCACAATAAGGCCAAAGCCGACGAATGAGCATTGCCAAACAACCGTAATATGCTGCGTCTAATTTTGTCTAGATGTCATATGACGTGGACATTTATACAGGTTATGTAAATATTTAGTGTTGCCTGACCTTATGCACCATCATATCAACCGTATTTGGCATCAACTTAAAGGGAACCTGAGAAGTCAATTGCATGACTGTATGTCTATGACCAATGAAATGGTTTTTACCGTAAGCCCATTTGTACTGAAATGGGCCTTTAAGATATACACAAGTTATACCAAGCTTCATGTAATGGTTTTAAATAACATGGAGTTTTCATAATATATGAAATGTATACTAAATAAGCCCATTTGAACTCGCCTTGGCTCCGTAGACAGCAGTAGCAGCTATGTTCCCCATCTCTAATGATAAGAAAGAGAGAAATGCTTCAAAGTTTTGCAAGCACAAAAAATGAATTACATTTTAGTCTAGGTTCTTGAAAGAAATACCAAACATTCAATTGAATGAAACACCTAATGTACCAAATAACCAAGATCTGGAAACACTAAAAATTAAGCAGGGCTGAAAAAAATTTGCCTAATAATCTATTGCTTTAGAATTGCAATTGTACTGCTGTTTACCATTATTCAGTAGCCTGTATAATGTACGCAACAAATTTATGTAGCCGCTGCAGCTCACAGTGTTTGGAAAGGGGCTGTTTAAATAAGTTGGAGTGACTGGGGAACAAAATAAGTACATACCAACTACAATAGGAAACCAGTTACAATGCTGTTGCTACTTAACTAAGTTTAAAAACTGATCACAGTTATTTACACTCAGCAAAAAGCCAAAAAAAAAGCACAAATTGGTTTAATATGTATCCAAGCTTTGGGCTACTAAACTGTAGAGCACGCATATTGTAGCAATATAATACTGCTTTCAATACCAGTCGAACCACATGAATCGTTTCATTTGTTTCAAGACACCTCTTCACATAAATAGACTTTACATAGTTTACAGCATACCTCATACCATACCTACAATCAAAACAATAGAAATAAAATGTGTTTAGTTTGCACCGCCTATTGAACATTATATGTACGTACACCACATTAGCAGCGCGTTCAATTAAGCATAAGGCATGGAAAATAAGGAACAAATCGCAGACATCTTTGGAAGTAAAGGTACAAAACAGAGCTGCTGACTCGGATAACTAAACAACAAGACTTCTGGTTGATGCAGTGCAAGGGTGAACGCTTTCAATTACACATTAAGAACCAAGGATTGCTACTAATGACTCGGTGATTTTTCCCCGTACTTCAAGTAACTAACAGGATTCAGATAAGTGTTCTGATCTTATAAGTTGGACAACAGAATACTTGCCAAAAGCTTCACCTCGGTAAACATAAAAATCAAGATCGTCGAACCGACGACTACTCCCAGGGATGAAACTGAATTTCTTGATCATTACATATAATTTAATTAAGATAATGTATGAAAGTATGATTTTTTCTATTCTCTTTTTATTTGAGAATGGAAGAGTTTTTGATTGAGGAAGTTCAAAAAAAAGAAAGGATTTTTGATCTACTTTGCTTTCTTTATTTTTCGCTTATCTTATATCAATAACTCAAAAAAATGCAATAATCTTCAAAAAAAAAGATGCATACCCTCACGAAAACCTATGTCTGCAATCAATACATTATACATATGTCGAACAAGTCGTCGATCAATTGCTACAGCATGATCAATGACCATCTACATGTCTTTCACCATCTACCCAAATCTTCCAGCAGTAAAAGACCAGCAATTTGGGTTTGACGAAACAAGCAGATATGAAAACACAAGACAACGACTGGGAATTTGATACAGCTCTAAACAAGCCGTTAGAGGTTTAACAAAACAGATTTAAAACTATCCTTCTCTGTAGTCACCATGGATTTAGCCTAACAAATTCAGTCATCCTCTATTGTAACCACATCTCTATTATCTCCTCAACTGTACTTTAGAGACAAATTAAATACAATGTCTGAATTCAGTGAATATTAAATGAAATAATGAGGGAATAGCACTGATCGTAGAGCAGCTCATGAAGGGCTGCTGGCGAAATAATGCAATCAAAACAGACAGCAATCAGATTGGTAAGCCTTCTTAGAACTAAATTGCACAAATACAGTAGCAACAACATTTGTACCCTTCACGAATCACGATGTGAGCCTGCCATACTTATACGACATGAAATTCTGAATGGTCACAGCTCAAATTTAAACTGACACCCAGTAACCAAAAGTTTTGGCCGGAATTTAAGAGCAGCAGGAAAAATGGAGGACAATCAAATAGCGTACAATGAAGCAGCCCTTCTCAAGTATCAATCAATTGATTTAGATTATATTTGGGTTTAGACTTCAAAAAGAGGACATGATTTTGAAGAAAACACGAAAGGAAGGAAGTGGACATTTACCTAATATTGTTTTACTGTTATTGCCATATATTTTATTCTCACAAAGGCAATAAAATAATATAAAGGCCCACAATACTTTATTTGCATAAGGTTATCTGAAAGGCAAGTAGAGACACTTTTATTTGTATATAAAAAGAAGTCCAAACCCTAGAACGAAGAACTTCACTTGGAAAACGGAAGAAGAATCGGCCCTGCCTAGACCTCGATTTCTAACTTTCACCTCCCGCGTTTTCGTCCACCGGTACTCTGTTTCCCACTGCAAGTTGTTCGTTTGAAATACTATACCCAAATCTCGCATTTCATGCTGCCTTTTTCTGTTACATAGTAAACGTGTCTGTTGTTATGTTTTGCATCATATTTTTGGCCCTCTGCATTCTCAATGTTTTCTGACTTCAGATTCTTTGCTGTTTAAATCCCTGATCCACGCTGTATTTCGCAACAAATCTAGAAGCAATGGCAGTGTTTAGCATTGGTCATGAGGTTGAAATCAAGGGCTTTGATAGATGGACTGGAGCGACATTACTTGGAGGCATCGTAGGCTCTGTCAAGCGTGCATTCTACATTGTGGAGATTTTTATTGTTATGGATGATGCTGAATCAGACAACGATGTTGATCATCAAATGGATGATTCCTACTACCTTAAGCAGCAAGAGCAATATCGTGTTGTGCATCCTCAATTTGTTCGTGATACTGAAGCGCGTAAAGAATGCCTTAAATACAACATTGGAGACGTTGTCGATTGGCAGGAATCATATATGATATTGAAAGGTACAATCATTCAGAAGGAAATTATCAAAGATCATAAGAGAATTGATCCAGCAAACAGGTACACATACCTCATTATGCTTGATCATTCAACTGAAGTGGTTACTTGCAATGGCTATGAAATCCGTCATCATATTCCATGGGAACGAATCTCTACCACACACAACATCCTCCATTCCAACTCAAACATCTCTTCCTCCTGGTATGTATGTATGCCTTATTGTATTGCAATAATCATAATAAACCATGATGTTCTTTATATTTGATTAGCCTTTTTCAGCCATCTGATCTGACTAAATAACAACACTAAGGCCATAGTTATCTCTTCAACGACTCCTTCTACATACAGTACTGAATTGTGTCTCTTGATGCATGGATTTAATCAAACTTGGATACCTAGAAGTTTAGGTTGCTTGCCAAAATTGACGGATTGGATTTCACTTTTAAGATGCTATTGTATTAGCTACAGATTGTTCCTTTCGAATGCAGCAACCCGAGGACGTTCCCCAAAGGTAAAGATATAGAGATCAAAGGTTTTGGAAAGTGGCTGGGTGTCTCTTTGCTTGGTGAGGTCATAGGTCATTTCAATCAAGCCTTTTATATAGTGCAACTGTGGTGTGTGATTGACCCAGATTACGACGGCGAGTACGACAATAAACCAAAAGATGACGACTACTACTACACCAAACAAGGCCAATACCAGATTATACACCAACGGTTTGTTCGTGAGGATATTAAGGACCAATCGAGCCAGGAATTTGATATTGGCGACGTGGTGGATTGGAACGATCTATGCATCATGCGGAAGGGGAGAGTTGTTGCAAAGTCATACCGCGGCCAGGAGCACTTAACGGATCCAAATGAGCACTGGATATATGACATCCTGCTTGATGGTTCAGATGAGAATGTCGATGCGCACAGCTGTCATATGCGCCCTCATCGCCCATGGCCTTAGACTAAGCTCTATCGCACATATACGCACTCATACGCGGCTACTATAAGGATGTCAGTCACTGACTGCCCTGGATTTCCTTTTTGTTCTTACTCCTTCTGCTTTCATAGACTCTAATATTACTTCGTCAGCCTAACAATATTCCCTACCATGATGGGTTGTTGTTTTGTTTTTGGGACTCAGAAACATGTTTTTATGTATTCCAGCATATTATGTCCTATTTTCAATTATATGTATGCTGTCTGATGTATGATGTTTGGTTGTTGGTTACGCAACTATTCGCCATTTGATTATTTCCCCGTCTAAATTAACGTAACAGGAGTAGGAATTCTGCTATATTAGATAGATAGACCAAAAAAGGCAGGTAATAGAACGTTTTTTTGTCTCAACTTTCAACACTCATTCTCCCAGCTTTTAGATTTAGATCACACCTACCGATTGAGTGTCTTCTGTCCGTGCAGCTTCACACTGTGCAACTTATGATCAGACTTTTCCACGTTTATGTGGATGGTTGCACTATTTCTTATTGCAGGATTTTAGTTTTAATCTTAGTTGAGTATTTAGGCCCGATTTGATGCTGAATGACTGATGTTGCCTTCTGCTGAATCTTAGCCTTATTATGTTGTTTTTAGTTTGACGCCTGCGTGTTGTACTGGCCTTTTTAGTATAAATAAAGTTAGTACCACGGCTGCTGTTTGGCTTTGACATTTGTGCAGAGTTGTAATCAATGACTGGTTTTTCCCCCGGCCTCTTGCAAATAATGAAGAAATCCCTTACATGAATTTGCTGCTTCTAACTGAGGACCAAAGATTGCATTTCTGACATTTAAACAACGTCTCATCGCCCTCAAAAAGACGCAAATACAGAAACACGCGGCTCAGCTCAGGCTTAGAAGGCAGCCATAGCTGATGCAAATTTCATACATTGCAGTTGTCGGTGGTTCGCATCTTTCAGGCCACAGTTGCAATTTACTTGATGCCACCATCCGAGCAGATAATTATTTTTTCCGTGCATGAAGACAGTTTTTGACCTTTAATTCATCATCAAACCAATCTCGATGCATAAATTTGGAATGAACAGTAATGGCCTGGTGGCAGTAAAATCATGCCTTAAATACAGGTGTTACATCTTCAAATCGGTCACACTATATTTGTAACAGTGGCACTCAAATTGCATTGATTGAAACTAGGGCTGTTACAGCTACTCAAATAATAGGTTAATGCCATGTGTATTGCTCGCTCTTACACAAAAGCGTCCCCCTATTTCTATTATTCCACTTGCACAATCCACCAGTGATGGTGTAGCTTCAGCCCTCATGCCATCCAAGTTGTTGCTATTTTGGTCAAGATTACGGGCGACTTACTATGGTGATTTTCGCAGTGGTAATGCGCAAGATGGCAGCATAGGGCACATCCTCTTCCCCTGTTTCATACCCATTAAGTTCGATGTTGATTTCTGCCAGGAAACACTCGAAGGATCCAACGATAATGGCCACCATTTTACATGTCTGGATAACTTACAGGAGGGTGAGGTGCGTGAGCTCGAGGTGATGGTTAGTCGCAGGTGGGATAATGCTACACCGCAATACGAGTGCTTGAGCACAGAATATCTGTTTTCCGACCGCCTGGTATATATATTCTCAGATACTACAGCCGCTACCCTATTTTGGATCCCTCCAATCTTAAAATCCTGCCTTTATCAAACTTACATCTTTACGACAGGGGAACATCGTGCAGTGTACGGTTCTCCAAAACGGTCGCCCCGCTCTCATACCTCATTTATCGGATGGGGATGTCTATCGTATCACAAATGTCTTGGTCACACGGAATCAGGAGACTCACCGGGTGTGCAAGAAAAATGAATGCGCACTCTTATTCCTAGACAGCACCACGGTTACAAAATTAGATGTGGATACCTTTGGCTTTATTCGCGACCCATTCGATATTATTGAATTTGAGGACGTTGAATACGTAGATCATGCCTACTTAATCGGTCAGCTATCCATGCTTTTTATTTCCTACTGGGTAGTATATGTCAGTAATTTACTAATTGTTGTATATATAGATGTGGTTGGATATGTCCATAGTGTGGCCAATATGAGTACGCTTCCCGGCAGCTGCGTGTGTTTAGATTTGACACTGATGAATACAAGGTACAGCATCGTGCCGCTGCCTAATGGTTCCTTGCTCTCTTTTGGCCTGCCTACTGATATCATGTACGTTTTTTTATGTAGAGGGAAATTGCTGGAAGTCAGACTTTGGGGAAGGCTTACTCAAGATTTTCTTAGAACGGCACCTCGCACCTAAAAGCGATGCTTTTATCTTCGCAGCAATGAGCGTGGAACAATCCAACGGTAATGTATTACATATTAGCTAGATGATCTAAATGTCTTAACACGTGTTTTACGTGTGAAATTGTATCCAAAACCGGTAGTCTTCTTTCCATAGAACCGTACTTCCCTATTTATTTTGGTGTTATCTGTTCAAATTCATAAGTGATATCTACCTTATTGGTTCCATGGACACGGTCATCTACGCTGAATCAGAACTTGAAGATTGCGAGTCGCTGGCTATTGCCTTATCTCCTTGGACTCGCTGACCAATGCGTGATATGTTTGACCACCGTTGATAGTCCGCTATCATAGATCCATGTTTTCATTTCTTTTCGGTTGCAACCCTACTCTTATATGATGTATTGTATGTCTTCTATTGGTTTGTGCTACATGTTGCTTGACTGCTAATTAAGGCGAGAATACTCTTAAAATTCCGCATGGCGGTTATAAAATTAGAGTGTTACAAGGACATCTCGATTCGGGCATGGTTTATTCATCCGAGTCGTTGATATCGTTTCACCCCATACTAGCACAGGCACGCCTAAAAACATATCGTTATATTAGGTTGGAATGTATGCGAAATTTAAGCCTAGCGGACTCATACGTATTAGAAAATTAAGCCTGTCTAAAATAACTACACTGTTTATGCGCCAATTACTTATAGGGCGTAAATTAACGCCCGAATTCTATGTACAATGGCTGGATTTTTAACATACATTTTAATACCCTGGGTGTTCAATTCATGAACAATCTTATGTGAACGCGTTTATGCAATCCGATTTGAATTCTCGGTTCTTGCAAACGGCTTCCCTATTCATTGGTATTGATCTATAATATTCATTGTGTAACAGCCGGGTGATTGCAATTGCCATTAATGCATTGATTGTGATTCAAAATTGAAACCGAAAGTCGAGATATCCTAAACACTGTCCAAACACGTCACCACGCATAGTATATATAATAGTTACAATGCGATTGAGACTCTTTACAAACTGTACAACGTGAGAACAGGAAGACTTTCAACCCTTAGCAACGATGGTGGGAATTCTTTCGACTCGGGTATAATCCTATTCCTTATCTATGTATTTTTGGTCTAATTCTGCGTTGTCGTTCTTGACCTCACATCGTCTTTCTTGCGTACAGCCCCTGTCAGAAAACAGTGTTAGTCGCCCACCTCTTACAAGGCTGGACAACTTACAAGCAGGGTTACTCTGCGATTTATTGGTAATGATCAGCCGTTGGTGGTATAATGAGACACCGGATGGCGACTATATGACCTCAGAATACTTATTATTGGATTGTGTGGTATGATTTTGCTAAATATGTACCCATGTTACATAGCTATTTGGAATTACTCGGCTTATTTCATTGTCATAGGTGTCGGAATCCGGTGGGCCTGATACCGGAGAGATGATGACGGAGGGGGCGACCGTCGTGCGCATATGCGCGCATGGCCTGACCACATAAGCCCATGGGGTTCCATCCTAAAACCAATTGGCAGTAGGAGGAGTAACCCATGTACTTATATGGTAGGCGGTTTAGATTAGGAATTCCGATGTGGGATAGGGTTCCTAACAACAGGGTAATGTTGTGCAATGTACCGCCATCCTCAAGTTCACTCCCCTTGAGATGCTTCTGTTTGATGAGGGAAAGACATATCGAATCAACAACCTTTTGGTTATATCCAACAAAGACACCTATCGAGTGTGCAACGAGAATGACCATGCCCTCTTATTCCTGCCCCAAACTACATCAACAGAAGTGAAAATGGACATTGGACGCTTCGTCCGCCACCCATTTAAATTCATTGATTTTGAAGATATTAAGTATGTCGAGAATAGATATCTAATTGGTAAGCCTCTTGCCTACATCCATGGGTAATTTGAGTTGCAAATTCTGTATGGCTTTCGCAGGTCCCTGGCACACACGATTTCACATAAGAGTTTACCCTTCCCAGTATTGATTGTTGAACCGTCTATGTGCAGATGTGGTCGGATATGTTGTTACGGTGGGAAATGCGAGGCAGGAGCCTAGGAGATGCGTATACTTGGATTGTCGGCTCATGAACGGAAGGTGAACCCACCATCAATTTCCTATTCCAACTGGTTTTGCTTTTATTAGTGTTGCTGCCTAAAAGGATTTCCATATTTTGTTTTAGGGGGTTTATTCTACACATCACCCTTTGGGGGAGATTTTGTGAAGATTTTTTTGCCCTGAGAGACTGCGGACCAGCAGCGACCCCTCTTATTTTTTCAGCTATGAATGTTAACCAACACAAAGGTAACCTATCCTGCGTGAGAAATTCATTTTCCCAACTGAATTTACTGACTCTAACTTTGGTATCGTTTCCCCATTAGGTCGTATCTACCTGTGTGCTAGCTTGGACACAAGTATTTACAGGCCATCCCAAATCAAAGGGTGCAACCAGTTGGATGATACATTAGCTCTGCTTAATCCGTACGAGGATTGACTCTTTTAAATGTGCGATGTTACTTGAGAGATTAGAGACCTAAGAGTTCGACTGGAACATATTCGTCTACATTAAGGGCTGCAATTACGTCGCTGTTTTATTCTACCATTGCTCTGACTATTGCATTAGCTATTTAGGATGGCTTTCGTATGGACTTTTTATGTGCCCTCTGTGGTTTCCCCTTTCAGCCCTATATTACATAGACTGTATGACTTCACAAGAGCTGAGTTATCGAAATATCAAATGAATGCCCTAAAAACAGATTTAGGCTATAGGTTATGACTTACTACAGGCCTTGATACCAACGCTGCACATAGCAGCTCCAATCCTCCGGATAACATTGAATGATCACCCGATTTATCAATTAACTTCCCATGTCCACTATTGGATGTGCGGTGTAAATAACCTGAATATAAATGGTGCACATACATTAGTCAGTACCCAACAATAAAAAGAGGGCAGATAAACATTGCATAGTGACGGGTGCTCAACTACACTTACTTAGACAATTGCTAGGCTTTACATATATAACACATCGACGAAATGAATATACCGCGCACTATAACTTGCTCACTGAAGACAAGGGATAGAAATCTCTAATGTGAACTTAGTTGACTGTAAAATAAATAAACCCACTTATCGTGAAACACGCATTTTTATAATATATACATCTTTACACCTTCAATGCATGTTCAGCAGAGTTAGGAGTCAAGGGATTAAGAGACCGCTATTTACTGATGTGTAACAGTAATGTTAATAGTGTAACAACCATGTAATTAATATGGGCATTCAAAATATTGCGTCACCGTCTAGATATGGCTGTGAAATAAAAAATAAATATGCAGAGTGTAACAGCCCTTCATTCTTCTGGAAATAGGCGCCCCTAATTTCTAACAATTGCTGTGTAGCCATTGATTTTCTAAGTACAATTCACTCCAACGAATACTTACAATCACTCACACCTTTGATCCATTGCACAACAGCAGCGCCCAAAAGAATTCGTTGCTTAGCAACAATGGTGAGAACCACTTAAACGCTGCTATATCTACGTTCCTCCTATTTTGCTGTTTCGCTGATTGCAGATTGATTGAGTACCTTATGTCATCACAAGCGAGACTGCATCATTGTAAGACAACACCTTCAAATCCTTAAACCCAAACTTTCGGAGTCCAAACAGTGCATGCTTGAGCTGATATTTGACACTACACAGAAAAAAACTCATGCCTGAATTACATTGTGCACACTGACTCTATTGCATTATCCACTGGTAATCTCGCAGAGCCAGAAATGCACTTATATAAGCCAACCGTTCATCGTATTAGATTTGCATACGCCAAACAAATCAAAATCTGATCAAAATCACATATATATATAAATATAACAGTAAGATGCAATCCATCATAAAAGTTGCGATTACCAAGCCGTCAAAAAAAACTGTCCAAATACGAGCCCAGGAAATTCAGAGACTAAAACGGTCTACCACATCACATGACCAAACATTCAAACATACTTAGGCTAAATAGATAATTATATAAGATATAATAGTCTTGGACAGCTGAAGTCTGCATAACTAGGCTTCATCATGAAGAACATCATCGATGTACTGAACCAGAGCCCAGTGCCTTGCTTTACATCGTACGGGCAATTCCTCTGGCATGTTGTCGCAACGCCACAATATCCCAGACTTGCCTCCTTCTGTTTACACAAAAAGGACACTTAAGTGTCCCATTTGGACGTCGGACCCGAATGTGAAGGTCAACCATCTTATTGTATATCACGTGGTGATAGGCATCGAACTCATCAACGCTGATGTCGGAATCAGACGAGCTAGCTGAACTGGAAGCCATTTTGCCTGCAAATTTGGAAACTTAGATTATGCACAGCTTCCAGCAATTCAGGTGCAGCAGTTTCGAAATGGTTGTTTGGTAGCAATCTATTTTACAAAATTGATACTTAAATGCAACAAAAATTGATGTGAACTAAAATCAGATAGAGTCCATGAACATTACAATGCCATTACACTCATACAATACTGCGTATTTAAAATACGGCCACACGTGTAAGAATACCAATCTAATGAAAAGTAGACAAAATGAGAAAGAAGAGGCCATCAAAGTTAATCTAAAACCATATTATAATTAACAGCACAATATATAGAAGGTAACGAAGATAGCAATAAACGGCTATAGTCACATACCAATTCTACGATAGTTAACCACACTCCCATCTACAGAAATTGTTTGTGGGGCAGATATCTTCTCATTATTTGACTATATTAGGCAAACTTACAAGTGTTGGATACGATTGATCGTCATCAATACAACTATTTTACTCATGAACATTACCAACGTAAGATCGGCTACCCTAAAATTATTTACACAACACGATCAGCGGCCACCACACACAAAACAAGCAACGTAATCGAAAACAAGAGTATTTACCATGATTACATATACAAAACCATCATACTTCTCTGTTCATATAATCAAATAAACAACAATTAATTTCACAAAGGGTGCAAACATCTAATCAAGACTCCAATATTTACTTCTTCTGCAACATGCAGAACTTTCATCAATCAATAAACGTACTAAAAAATATACATGATTCCACACAACAATCAACAGATTATCACTTCCTCTATATCAACCTAATTAGAAATATAGAAAAACAAGTACAGGTGCATGCATCAGATTCTAACAATTGAACCAACGGAATTTCCAAGCACCTGCCTGAGACGACGAATTGTTGACTTCAAGCCTCCGGAAAACGAATCAACAGGAATAACACGTCAAACGCCGCCGTCTATCAAAGGCAAACAGAGACGAAATGAATCTGAAAAATAGGAAACCGGAAATATAAGTTCATCGACGCAAACAACGAGTTCAAAAGAATGAAGCAACTGCCGGAAACGGACCAGGAAAAGGCAAAAACAAGAAATCCGTACCTGAAGGAACTCGTTGAAACCCTATCTGGTTTTCTGGCTGAAAGCAGGGGACCATTTCAATATAAACACACGGATGGGTATGAACGATTATTGGGTCCACTATGTTCATATATGATACACGCACGCGTTTAATGAGATACAATGAACCAATTGATTCCTTTGTTCTCGAGGAACAACTGACAACTTTTTGTATCCCTATATAGCAATTAATGAATATAATTTCCTTTTCCGCCGAAAATCACAAAAAAATGTTTTGGTGGTGGTCTTTTTGCATTTCCCTTTACTATAACTTAATTCTCTTATACCTTACATATGTACACACGTTGATCGGTCATAGGATTCTATATAAAGCATAGTATCTAAAATTCTATACTACGGTCAGCAATCATTTCCACTTATTCAAGTATTTTTTTCCCTGATAACTAACATATTGTCATTATTAGTATATGGAAAAATAAATATAGCGCTCTTTTATCTACCATTGTATTGATACAAGTACATATGTATCTCTGTACGTTCGGATTCTGACCAAGCGACTTTGTATTATAAATTCTCAAGTCAAAAGCAGATGAATTCTGAAGCAAATATGTTTAGTTTTTCCCGATTTTGAAGTGTTGAAACATGTTGCACTTTTCATTTTTTTTATTTGCCCAATTCGAAACATTTAAAACATGCGCTGTGGTATACACACTTTGATTCAATCATACTGCAGATTGACTTTAATATTTTATTTTGTAATATATCACAATTACATAAGCATATAGGTTTCGAAACTTAGAATCCAAGAAACACCATAGCAGGATCTGGTTTCAAGATAATTCAACTATACTATATTCCTCTACACTTCTCTTCGATATTAATTAAATACCTAATGTTTTAAGACTATAGTACTCTAAATAATATCTTAAAAGCGACACAAAAATTTTCCTCCAACACATTACATAAGCGTTCGCATAAATGAATCCAAGCAGAAAAACAGATACCTATTATATTTAGCATCTTTCAACAAAAACCCATCCCAAACAACCAGACCCGGCCCGTGCATCGCACGGGCTCCTTACCTAGTTCTAAAAATAAAACATACATTTGTTTAATTAATGTGATTCTTGAAAGTGTAAATGACTAAATCAAAATGAATGATATGATTAATGTCTAAAGAAGATGATGGGTCACAATATAAAAAATGTTTTTTATATAAGTGTAATGGTATGACTAATTAAATATGATGATACTTTTCAAATTCATTGTTTTCATCTCGTCGATAATCTGATACATAAATGGAATTAAAATATATTTTTAGTGTATGGAACCCAAGAGTTATAATCTTTGAGTTATGATTGAATCTATGATATATTTGAATTTAAAATTATGATTTGAGAAAAATGATATGAGTTATGATTTAAAGTAATATTTAACAGACTTTTCAATTAAAGTTGAATAATAAAGCTAAAAAATAACTTTTGAACCTGTGCTACCAAATGACTTCTAGTAAGAGAAAGAATCGAATTACATGCATTTAATGACAAAAAAAATGTAAATTTATATGTAGGTAAGAACTAAGAATGGATTGAAAACGATAATGATGTACGGAGTATATATTTTAATTTCCATATTATATAGTTGCTATAATGTGTACACGACTAATTTTGCACAAAGTTTAATACATGTATGACTAATTTTGGTGCAGAAATATACATATTCATGCACAAAGTTTCGATGCAAATTCGACCATATTTGATGTACATACAAGTATACAACTAATTTGATGCACAAACAATTGATTTTGCACAACGTGTGTGACATACCCTTTAAATCCATTTTTCCTAAAAAATATGTGAATAGTTCACTAAACTTTTTATCATACTGTTTTTTTTTTCTATTTTTTAAGTGAAACAATCATTATCTCTTATTCTTTCTTATTATCATAACTATATACTAAAGTAGATATTAAAAATAATATTTAGCACGACATGTGTCAACTTCTTATTAGACCGCCTCACCCACCTTTTTTAAAACAATTTCATTGATTAATTTTGACTGTAAACCCCACATGTATGTAAAATATGAAAGAATACATAATTGAAATTGTATTTATAGGTTTTCCTTAAAGATATAGTTAATTAATCTTACTATATACTAGATTGGAGATTAAAAGAATAATATAGAAAATATATGTCAACTCCAATTAAATTTATAATTAAAATTATAATCCATAAACATTAAAACAAATTTTACAAAATCTCAGGAGTATAAAATCCTTATACAAGAAATTATAATCGTACAAATCTTTGTTCGATTAAAAGAATATATTATAGCAAAAATAAAATATTATTAAAAAAATTCTATAAAAAAATTAAATTAAACAATACAAGATTTTATATCAAACTATTCGTCTCAATAACTTTACATAAAATTTAAATTAAGCTTTAGTTAAATCAAAGACTAATACTAGTTTCTTTCTAGAGTGTTCATTCTCACATAAATCAGATTCAGATTTGGGTAGTGATTTGGGTAAATTCAATTCAGATTCAGTAGTGATTTTGATTTTTTTTTAAAAAAAAAACTGCCCCCTAACCGGCTGGTAAAAATGTAAATAATTCGAATAGTGGAGGGCAAAATGGTAAATTTGTGCAGCCTAATGAAATTTCTAACGGAATCAGGTAATGGGTGGTTATTTGTTAACGGAAGGAGAATTTTTGATGGTTTAAAACAAAATCTTGTATAGCGGATAGTTATTTATAAAATCGCCTATTTGATGGGTGATTTTGTATAAATTCCTCAAACAAATATCAAAAATAGTTATGGTGGAGTAAGCTGGCCAACCCTGATAAATTTATACACAAGGTGAATTACGTATTTTTTCGGTGTTATCAACTATGAAATGTAGAGATTGAGGGAAAAACTAATTTGATGTCTCTTAGTTTGGTAGTGTTTTATAGGTGGTTTTCCCTTGTAAATATGTGTCTTTAGTCCTTTTTCTTGTGTGTTTTGTCCCTTTTTAGCTTGGATTCCGATTTTCTATGAGATTCGGAGACTATGCGTGTTTTGTGTGTTTTGTAGGCATTTCGGAGCACGAATCATGAAGATTGGAGCATCATGGAATCATGGAGGAATTCAAGGATGAAAAAGGAGCCAAATGGAGCTAAAGATGCATGGGAAGAAGCCTCAAGTGAAGACCAAGTGAAGGGCGAAAGAATCGAGTCAATCCGAGCTAAAACGAGAGAGAACGGAGCAAAACAAGCTGAAATTTGCCTTAGGCCCGAGGTACCCAGCAAGTCGGGCCCGAGTTCCATGGTGGCCCGAGGTGGTGGCCCGAGGCGTGGCAAGTCGGGCCCGAGGTCTCTGAAACGTATGCCTTTGGACCGAGGTTGAAGCAAGTCGGGCCCGAGGTTCTCCGTGTCGATCTATGTCGGTCGTGGCTCTGGATTCTTTTCTTTTTGGGATTTTCTTGTTAATTCCCATAATTGCATTAGAAGCCTTGGAGGTCAAAGAGTCTAGAAGCCTTGGGGATCAAGGAGTTCTAGAAGCCTTGGAGGTCAAGGACTTTCCTTGGGGATCAAGGACCAATTCTCTATTTAAACCCTTGTATTCTCTCATTAGAGAGCTAGACAACTTTGGGGGTGGACTCTTCTCCAAGGGAGGGAAGAAACCCAAGATCTAGAGGAGGATTTGGGTGAATTCCTTCCCTTGGAGAGGAAAGAAACCCTTAGGACACATCATTACACACAACTAATCACTCTCAAAGGCTCAAGGAAGACTTGGAGAGCAAGGAGAAGGAAAGGAGAGGAAAAGGACAGGAAAATCGGTGGAGAAGGAGTTAGATCTAGGGAAGATTGTGAGTTTGTCTTTGTTTTGATTTGCAAATTGTGGATTTGGATTTGGATCTTGTGATTTCCCTTTTGATTTGAATGAAATTTGGCTTTGCTTTGATTTGGATGATTGAGAGTTGTTTGCCTTGTGATTTGATTGCTTGTTACACTAGCCTTATGGAGTAGATTCCATTGGTCTTGGGCTATGGGGGAAACCTCTAGCTAGGTTTGGGTTTGAACCCCTAATTCCATAGCCTTAAGTGATATATCTAGGAACCCACTCTACATAGAGCTACAATATCTTGTGGAAGCAAGGGATCAAGGGCTTGTGATTGGCAAGAGTGAACGGAAGCGATCTTTTGCCCATCACTTGACCTTGCATCGAAGGGGAGGTAAAATTCCCTAGGGTCGATGTGTAGAAGTGGCGGGGCCGAGGCGGACAACCTCGATCTCACGAGGATCAACACTTATTGGCTGAATTGGGGTGGAATGACCCACATCTACTAGAGAAAGAACCCAAAAACCCAAGACCTATCTCTCCATTTTTGCTAAGCTCGACTTACCCAGACCTCGGGCCCGACTTACAACTGTGTCGGTCCCGTACATTTCTTCGTCGATCCATCTCAGGCCCGAAGTGACCATGTCGGTCCGGAGTGGTTTCCTTTGATTTTCCTTGTTTTTAGCTTTTCTTTTCTCTTTTTAAGTCTTTAGGTGCACTCAACGAACGAACTCCCGAGTGTTCGACACCCTACCTTGTGCTACAACTAGGTTCGAGTATAAAGTTAAATTTTGAGACCCTCTGATCCAGACCGATCAGAATTTTGGCGCCGTTGCCGGGGAGTTCTAATTGTTTGAGGTACCAAGTTTGTTGCGTCCTTTGATTTTATAGTGATTTGGGTAAGGGACTAGCCCGAACCCTCTTGTGTTGTTTGATTTGTTTCTTTTTGTCTTTTTTTTGTAGGTGATTTCAAAAAAAAAAAAAATGGGTTTCTATGAGAGTGATAATGATGTGGAGGTTCTCTACCTTCAAATGGAGATCAAGCGTCTAAAAAGAGAACTCCATGAGGCAAGAGAGCAATGGAAAAGAAGAGAGAGAGCTAGAGCTCGTGAGCGACTTGATGCCCGGATTAGAATGCAACAAGAGATAGAAGTTGAAGCCTATGAAAAGGAGTTTTACATGAGAGAGGTGTATGGGAGAAACCACTATGGTGGAAGAGGTGGTACTCAATCCTATTAGGGAAGTCCCACTTGCACTCAAATGCAAGGAGTACCTCCATACCAACCTCCGTGCTACGAAGAAACTCCTCCATGGGAACATATGTTACAAGAGGGGATTGATGAGGAACCACCGTGGGTTCAAGAGTTGAAAAATGACGTCAAGGAGATGAAAACTCAAGTCAAGGAGATGAAAACTCAAGTCCATGGGAACATATGTTGCAAGAGGGGATTGATGAGGAACCACCGTGGGTTCAAGAGTTGAAAAATGACGTCAATGAGATGAAAACTCAAGTCAATGAGCTTTGTGCGTGGAGGAGGCAAGTCGACGCCCAGTTTGAATATTGTTGGGCATCGCTCACGAGTTCTCAAGAGCAACTTCCGAGCTATCATGAAGAAGAGAGCTATGATGAGGTCCGAGTGGAGCCACCACAAGTCGAGAGGAGTGAGCAAGCTTGGACCGACTTACCCAGTGTGTCGGTCCCGAGTAGCTCGCAAGTCGGACCGACTCTAGAATCCAGGACCGAGTTGGAGGGTGTGTTGGGCCCGAGTTGCCCAGACATCGGACCACCATACTTGCCTCCACTTTGCTCCAGGCCCGAGATGCAGAACGTCGGGCCCGACTTGCATCCACTTCGATCGGTGACAATAGAGGAAAACTATCTCATGGCTCTTAGGCGTGTAATGATTGAAGTAAAGGAAAGCTCTCCCTCTCTTGTGGTTGAAGAAGAAAATGTCGAGTCTCGGTTCAAACAAGCTTTGGAGGAGACGCTGGAAATCGGGCCCGATGTGGCGCCGATGTCGGTCCAACCGGAAAAGCAAGCTTCCAAGATCATGTGCGAGACTCTTATGCCCTATCTCCTTTGCTCTTTTGTGACGGTTTCTTGTGAGTCATATGGTGCGGATGAACCATACTTGGTGGATTTGATCTCCGATTATTCTTGGTCCAAGTATGGGGTCCCCCGCCATTATGATGAGGCCGAGGCGCATGTTTGGTTGAACTATAGAGAATGGCCTCAATTCTTTTTGAGTGATGAGATGGTGATTGGGGAATTCATGGACGCCGAGCCTTATTTTCCACCCTTACCGAGATTAGGTGGCACGTCAAGCTAATGACGTTAAAAGAGCGCTTTTCGGGAGGCAGCCCGACGTATCCTTCGTATCCTTTTGATTTGTTTTCTTATTTTTAGGATTTGAGCTTATTGTGTTAACCCTTTCTCTAAACCCCTTGAATGCAAGTATTTTGCGATATATCTTTGGTGTGATCTTGTAGGTGCTTTTTGCTAAGCTCAAAGGGTCAAGGTATATGATGCAAATGGATGAACAAGTAGGATGTGAGACGAGCAAACGGTCTCGACCACCTCTCAAGAAGTTCGACAAGGTGCTCCACCTTCCCCTCCCCATGTGCCGATGTCAACAATTCACCATTCTTCCTAGCTTCAAATGCCTTGTCTAATGAGTTTCCCTTTTTCATTTTCCCTTTTTGTTTTATTTGGATGCAATGAGGACATTGCATATTTTAAGTATGGGGTATGGGAAAAGGAAACTCTCTTGTGCCTAGTTTTTGTAAATATGTGTGTGTCTTTTGCTTTGTTTGAGAAATTTTTTTGCAAAAATCCATAAAAATTTGAAAAATTGTGTTGAAAACAACAAAAAGATTTTGTGTTTTGTAGTTTTTGGACTAGAAACCCCCATCTTAAGTGTCCTATGAAATGGCTTGTGTTCATGTAATTCCTTTGCATGCTTTGGATGGTTTAGCCTAGTCTTATGATGTTGCTTTTATACATGATCCATGATTTGCATTCTATATTGAGCATGTGTGCTAAAAGATGACTTGTTTGCTACCTAGTATTGAGTGTACCTTGTGAGATTTGATTTTGGCCTTTTGGGATTTTTCTTTGCATATCCCTCTCTTGTTTTGTTAGTGTACTCTCTTGTGTCATAGTCTCTTTGATTATTGAGGTGTATATTTATTTCTTGAAGCCGCTATGAGAATTAATCATGCATGCTAGTAATAAGATTGAACTTGTATGTTTTTAGCCACATAAATATCCTTATTCCTACCTTGCATTAACCCTTGATTTGTAGCCCCGTTATAGCCTATTAGCCTTTGTTTGTATCTCCTCAAAAACATATTCCTAGCCGATGAAAGCTTGACCCTTATGGGATTCGAACATAGTTGAGTGGTTGTGGAAATGATTTTGTGGAATACTTTGGGTGAAGGCGAGAGTGTGACAAACCCATTTTGATAGTGCATCTCCTAAGGAGAAAGTTGATGGGTTTTTGGGAATTTTGCACAAGGGCAAAAATGTGAAGAGAAAGTGAGCAAAATGCAAGTATAGGGTCAATCGAGCCGTGATCGAGTCTAGTAGACTCGGGCCCGACCTCCAAAAAGAAAAAAAGAAAGAAAGTGCAAACAAAAATCCAAGTGTAGAGATGTAAAATAAGGAAAGTGTGGGTAAAATGTTGGGTAAGTGCCTTTGATTGTTAAGAGTTGTTTGGAGGAATAGTAAGATGTGGAATCTTTGGTGACGTTGGTGAGTATTTTAGGTTGTTCGAGTCCCATTGCTAGCACCACATAGCCAAACGAATCCTTCCCTTATGAAACACCAAAATCCCCATTACAACCTGGCCGAATGGAATTCTCTATGAGGATCTCCATTGAGCCCAAGTTCATCTTGTATTGGTATTGTTTTGATATCTCTAGGTAGAGAGATTGGTAATATTATCTTCAATGATAAAGGTAGACTTTGCACTAGGCATGAGTGGAGAGATGCATCACTTTTATGCATTAAGCCATACATACTTGAGAGTTGTGCTTTGATTACATTTCCCTAAAGTGAGGCTAGGTGGTAGCATTTCATACTTAAAGCATGCATACACTTGTGATGACGTTTGATTGCTTATCTTTGGATTCATATGTGCTTGAAAATGGTTTCGACTTAGTGCTTTACTTGAAGATCATGTTGAGGTTTTGAATCCAAGTTATTGCTTGAGGACAAGCAAGTTTAAGTATGGGGTATTCTAATCTCTCGTAATTTGGTAGTGTTTTATAAGTGGTTTTCCCTTGTAAATATGTGTCTTTAGTCCCTTTTCTTGTATGTTTTGTCCCTTTTTAGCTTGGATTCCGATTTTCTATGAGATTCGGAGACTATGCGTGTTTTGTGTGTTTTGTAGGCATTTCGGAGCAAGAATCATGGAGATTGGAGCATCATGGAATCATGGAGGAATTCAAGGATGAAAAAGGAGCCAAATGGAGCTAAAGATGCATGGGAAGAAGCCTCAAGTGAAGACCAAGTGAAGGGCGAAAGAATCGAGTCAATCCGAGCTAAAACGAGAGAGAACGGAGCAAAATAAGATGAAATTTGCCTTAGGCCCGAGGTACCCAGCAAGTCGGGCCCGAGTTCCATGATGGCCCGAGGTGGTGGCCCGAGGTGTGGCAAGTCGGGCCCCAGGTCTCTGAAACGTATGCCTTTGGACCGAGGTTGAAGCAAGTCGGGCCCGAGGTTCTCCGTGTCGATCCATGTCGGTCGTGGCTCCGGATTCTTTTCTTTTTGGGATTTTCTTGTTAATTCCCATAATTGCATTAGAAGCCTTGGAGGTCAAGGAGTCTAGAAGCCTTGGAGATCAAGGAGTTCTAGAAGCCTTGGAGGTCAAGGACTTTCCTTGGGGATCAAGGACCAATTCTCTATTTAAACCCTTGTATTCTCTCATTAGAGAGCTAGACAACTTTGGAGGTGGACTCTTCTCCAAGGGAGGGCAGAAACCCAAGATCTAGAGGAGGATTTGGGTGAATTCCTTCCTTTGGAGATGAAAGAAACCCTTGGGACACATCATTACACACAACTAATCACTCTCAAAGGCTCAAGGAGGAAAGGAGAGGAAAAGGAGAGGAAAATTGGTGGAGAAGGAGTTAGATCTAGGGAAGAATTGTGAGTTTGTCTTTGTTTTGATTTGCAAATTGTGGATTTGGATTTGGATCTTGTGATTTCCCTTTTGATTTGAATGAAATTTGGCTTTGCTTTGATTTGGATGATTGAGACTTGTTTGCCTTGTGATTTGATTGCTTGTTACTCTAGCCTTATGGAGTAGATTCCATTGGTCTTGGGCTATGGGGGAAACCTCTAGCTAGGTTTGGGTTTGAACCCCTAATTCCATAGCCTTAAGTGATTGATCTAGGAACCCACTCTACATAGAACTACAATCTCTTGTGGAAGCAAGGGATCAAGGGCTTGTGATTGGCAAGAGTGAACGGAAGCGATCTTTTGCCCATCACTTGACCTTGCATCGAAGGGGAGGTAAAATTCCCAAGGGTCGATGTGTAGAAGTAGCGGGGCCGAAGCGGACAACCTCGATCTCACGAGGATCAACACTTATTGGCTGAATTGGGGTGGAATGACCCACATCTAATAGAGAAGGAACCCAAAAACCCAAGACTTATCTCTCCATTTTTGCTAAGCTCGACTTACCCAGACCTCGGGCCCGACTTACAACTATGTCGGTCCCGTACATTTCTTCGTCGATCCATCTCGGGCCCGAAGTGACCATGTCGGTCCCGAGTGGTTTTCGTTGATTTTGCTTGTTTTTAGCTTTTCTTTTCCCTTTTTAAGTCTTTAGGTGCACTCAACGAACGAACTCTCGAGTGTTCGACACCCTACCTTGTGCTACAACTAGGTTCGGTTATAAATTTAAATTTTGAGACCCTCCGATCCGGACCGATCATAATTCTCATTGATTCATTTTACTAGGTTTATATAGAATGCAAAAGGACGGAGAGTATCAAAACCCCTAATCTGTTTTACAAAAAATCCTATCAAAAGAGAATGACGAAAAAGGGTAACTAGACATTTGGGGGATTGTTATGTGGTGCTTAGTTAGGCTTTAGCAAATTTTTATAGAGTAACTAGGTGATTTTCCGAAAACTCCCCTGCTTAAAAAAAACGTGTGCCACCGCGTCCCACCGCATATCCTATCACCAAAAATCCTGTCATAGCCCATCCTGTCACAGCCCATCCTGTTACTGCCGCCCAAAAATCTTGTCATCGCCCATCCTATCACAGCTCATCTTGTCACCAATTCCAATTTTCGTCCATTATCCGTCCGGTCATCGCTTAATTTTTCGTCATCCTGTCATCACTTAAATTGTGGTTAAATCTTGCCATTATTCATATTAAGGATGTCAATGGGGTGGGGACTCCCCACCATGGGGATGAGAATGGCAGGATTTTGGTGGGGATGAGGATTAAATGAGGGGCGAAATGAATATCCATATGGTAATGGGTACGGGTATGGGGATAAATATTCCCGCCCCATTCCCCGACCCGACCCGACCCTGCCAGGAGGCCCCGTAGAGAATACCTGCCGGGGAAACCCATGGAGAATCTACGACAAGGGGCCATACGGAATCCTCATGAAAGTAGCATAAAGTTTTATCATAAAGTTAATTAATAACTAATTTTCATCATGTTACATTTGTAAATTAACGACTGAATTCACATAAGGTTTTTAGAAGAAAGAATTTATTTTGATAAATTGCATACCTTAGTAGTTTATTTAAATTGTGTTATTGTAATTTTGTTTGCAAAATTATCGTTCTAAAGTTCTAATTCTAAAACCATATAATCATCTTCACCCTATTTCGAATTCGGACTCTTATCATAATTCATAAACTTTATCAAATCTTAATAAAACAACTTAAACTCCTATTACTATATGCTTATATTATATACTATCTCTTACTTGATTTTTTCAGCAATCTTAAGTATATTTGGAATATAGAATTATAAATATAGTTACTCCCTCCGTTAAAAAATACTTGTCGTTTTAGGCTGATTGAGTTGTTAAGAAATACTTGTCATTCTAGATACTTTAACACCATTTTTCCAATATTATCCCCACCAATTGAAAATAATTACTTAAATCTATACTAGAAAATAAAAGATCTTCCTAAGATTGAGGGTATATAAGTCAATTTATTTGAGTTCTTAATTTTTAAGACAAATCCTAAAACGACATGTATTTCTTAACGGAGGGAGTATATATTAGCAATGACCTACATCTTTTAAGGGCATTATTCAGTTAGTCCTTGCTTTACAAATATTATCATAAGTCTACTTTGTTTGAAAATTACACTTATTTTGTGAATTATAAAATAACATAATTCTCGTATATCATCAAATATATATATATAATATATTAGGATACATTCATAAACATATATTTAAATGAGGAATAATGCCATATAAGACGAGGTATTAAATTATTTTATAAAAACTTGATAGAAAATATTTTGGCGTTTGAATTAAATTGCATAAACTAAATTCGATCAATATTTCAAAAAATTTAAATAAAAAGTAAAATTACGCAGGGAAACCATGGGTATTTTGAATGGAGAAAATTAAATGAGTATGGGGAATCCTCCGATGGGGATGGGGACTTGACGGGTACAAACACGAGTACAGATTTTATTACCCGACGGGTATGGGGAATATATATTTTTTAACGGGTATTAGGACGGGGAGGGTATCCCCCGACCCAAACTCGCCCCATTGACATCCCTAGTTCATGTATTATCACCTATTTTAATATCACCGAATTTGTCATAAGCCTTGTCATCGACTAAGTTGTCGTCAAATCTTGTCATAAGACTTGTCACCACGTACACCAATTTATCACCATGTACAAACAACTTGTTACTATGTAAAAAAACTTGTCACCACATTAAAAAACCTTGTCACCACGTATAAAACTTATTATCAAAAATTATTATTGAGTCTATGTGGGATTTGAACACACATTACAGTGCCTTAAGCATGTTGCTCTACCATATGAGCTAATAGACCATAATTAAAATTAATATATAACAAATTAACCACAACCCATAAATAAAAAACTTGTCACCACCAAAACCTATAAACACAAAACTTGTCACCATCAAAACCCATAAACAAAAAAACTTGTCATCGATAAAACCCATAAACAAAAAAATGTCATCTCCAAAACCCATAAACACAAAACCTGTCATCGCCGAAACCCATAAACAAAACTCGAATGAAATCATTTCAAAACATCAATCAACCATCTACTTCACTTCGCAAATTTGAGAAAGAGATAGAAACTCGAACAAAATCATTTCAAAACATTTAGATTTAGAAATCCTAGATCTAGATCTAGATCTACAATATGAATCTCCTCAGATCTAGATCTATAAGATTACATGGATTTCAAGCGAATCTCCTCAGCAATATCAAACGCGAAAACGCAAAAAAATCTTCAAATCCCAAAAAGAAAAACGAAATTGCTACTAACCTCTAGATCTGGAACGAAGATGGAAGCGACAAACTTGAAAAGACAACAAGATATGTCCTACGAGGCCAAAGCAACTGCAATGGCGGTGGTCGGTTTCATGAGAGAGAGAGAGAGAGAGAGAGAGAGAGAGAGAGAGAGAGAGAGAGAGAGAGAGAGAGAGAGAGAGAGGAGGAAATGGAAAAAGTGGGGTGGATGGGGGGCTTTTATACCACCTATGTACCACATTTAATTTTTAGAGAGACTAGATACTAATTCAATTAGGCCAAACCGACTTTCCTACTTCCTTCCCTCAAAGAGAATAAAGATATCTACAAAGAATACAAATATTTTTGATATACCCCCGGCAAGCTTATGGTGGATGGGGAAATTTATACTAGAGCTGCTAGAAACAAGTCATACCAACAACTTTTGTTATACTATCCACAATCTGATTAAGAGAACAAACATGACGAATAATAAGGTCACCTTCCTGAACTTGCAAACAAACAAAGTGATAGTCCTAATTTGATGTGTTTAGACTGTTGGTAATAAACTAAGTTTGTAGAGAGGAAAGTGGTACTCAAGTTGTCACATGGAACAATGGGAGGATCATGAACATCAATAGCCATCTCACAAAGAAGCTCTTGACATGTAACCATATGAGTTTGAATTGGCAGCAGCAAATGCAATAGCATGGTACTTGACTTCCATGTTGGAACGAGCAATAACCTTCTATTTACGAGAAGACAAACAAACCAAGTTACCACTAAAGTACATAGACAATCCATGTTGAGGCTTACAGTCATATGGGTCAAAAGCCCAACTAGCATCACTAAAGATAACTAGGTAATCCTCAACCAAAAAAAAAAATAACTAGGTAATTATCACAAGAGAGACGGATGACTAATACAAAATCAATTTCTTTGATCTTCTTGGTGGTTGTATTATATTTATTTTGTAAGGTTACATGATCTGTAAATTTGATTTATTTTAATAAAGAGTTAGTGTAGACAGGAGGATTAATTTAACTGTGAATGAACAGTGCAGTCACACTAATTTGTATTGAAGTTAATTCTGGTGAAAATTTTCTTTATCATATAAACTGAAAACGTGAACAAAATACATAAATACGTGAACAACGGAAAAAAATGTGAACAAAATCAAATTTATATTAAAGACCGTATAAATACATGTAATAACACAATTTCTACTCAATATCATGTTATGTACCACATTACTACATATAATAACATAATAACACAAAATCACAAACATTTTTTTTGGAGTTCACGTATTTCTATTTTGGATTCACATATATCAATTTCATTCTTACTTATATCTCTTTCATATTTACAGTTTACATGTTAGAAAATTATTTTCATTTGGTTCAATTCATTTGTATTTGAACATCTCATGATACATCTGATTTGTTTTGCTTGGATTATTTGGCATGTGAACTGAAATATTACATAATAAAGATATACGAAAGGATATATTGAAATTTTTTATTTTAGATATTAACTAAAATCGTGTATAATACATACATGACAGAGATTGTTATTTATACTTATCATATAATCAATATTTGGTATCAAAACAATATTATACCTTTGGCCAATCCTATACAAAAAAAAAGTTGGCTAAAATTTATGACTAATATATCTCAAGTGAACAGAAAAAACAGAAAAAACGTAGTGAGTTCAATGGATTACGAGTGAAAGAAAACGAAGAGTATATGTTGTTGTTTTCAATTTCCTAATGCATGTATTTATTACTAATCTTGTCTTACGTAATTTTAATAAATCAACGTTAATTTTTTAATATCAATTTTTTGACGTGGATCCCACGTGGGTGACACACAAGGAGTAAAATTTTATCCACTCATAAATTGAAAAGAATGGAATTTTGTGTTAATTCCCTCTTCGGTTAATTGAAACCCCAAAGTTCCTTAGATTAAGGGAATATTCATCCCACTTTTTTACGAGATTCAATCAAATCAAATTAAAATGCAACACCCAACTTTCCACATATGAGAAATAGTGGCGGATTGGTTCTCTTTGATGGGGGCAAAAAATCTTTGAAAAGATAACTTAGTGTCCGGTCCATAGTTTGGTGTTAAGCTGAGACTTACATCTAACTAGTTATAACCCGGGCCTTGCCCGGGACTTTTTTTTAATAAAATTTAAATATATTAATTTATAAATAATACTACTATTATAAATTGAATATATAATATATTTCAATTCGATTAATATTTTGGAAAGATATACCATTTTGATTAAGTTAATTGGTTAATTTGACATGAATATATCTAGAGTATGATCGAATTTGATGATGTGAATCTAATTAATAACCCAATGTTTGTCCGATAACTCATGATCTATGACTTAATGTCATTTTTCTAACTTTAAAATATAGTATATTAATTTACACATGATCTCTGACTTAATGTCATATTTCTAACTTTAAAATTACTTATATTAAATTATTTTAATATCAATAGACATTTTATTATTAAAAAAAAACAAAAAAAACTACGTTCATTCTTAACCTCGTCCACGCTGGTGCCAAATGGAATTATAAAACAGTTGATTCTCTTTGCAAATTGGTCAACCTAAACTTGCAATAACATCATAATGACTTGCCCAACTAACCTATAAAATTAGCGAAATAAACTTGTACCCAATCCCAAACCTAACTAAACCGGAGGAAGGATGGACGAAGATCAATACCGATGGGGCGGTGCGTGATGGTATTGCAGCGGCGGGAGGCGTTCTTCGGGATTCCTCGGTGAGTGGATCGGTGGTTTTGTTCACAATATTGGGGCTTGTTCGGTTCCAATGGCGGAGCTTTGGGGGGTGTACAATGGGTTGAAGTTAGTTTGGGAGATGGGTTTTCGTAATGTGTCTCTTGAGTCCGACTCTCAAGTCATCGTACACCTTCTTAAGACCGGTGTGCGACAAAGCCACCCGCTTAGTAGCTTAGTTATTAAATGTCTAGGCTTCTTTAGTAGGGATTGGTCTATCCAATTCCGTCATGTGTATCGAGAGGCGAATACCGTTGCGGATCGCCTCGCGTCTAGTGCTTTTGATTTCCCGTTAGGATTGCATGTATTGAGTGCCCCGCCGGAGGGGATTTCTAATTTTTTGCATAACGATGTAAGGGGTCGGGCTATCCCCCGCGTGATGACTACTTAACCCTCTTTTCTAATATTTAATAAAACGCTCTTTGAGGGCCCGGAGAGTGCCGCCTCTCCTTCGACCAAAAAAAAACTAAACCAAGCATGTAATAATTCTGCCCAATTGTTATGTAAATTTTCAACATCCCAAACTTGTGTCGATCCGAATTCAAATGAATAATATACTGGACCGAAATTTTCAATCAATATATTCTCCATATATAACATTTCAAATATGTACGCAGTCCGAACTTAAAATGATCAACACATCAAACTGATCTCATCAATAGACTTGTTTTCTATATATAACAACTCAAAATTGTACGCAATTGGAATTCAAATTGACCAACCTATCGAACCTACTCTGCTAACAACTTTATTCTCCATATCTAATATTTGAAGCATGTATTTGATCTGAACTCAAAATGACCAACATACAAAACAAACCATAAAAAGGTTCATTCTTCACATATAATAGTCCAAATTTATACTCAATCTGAACACAAAATAACCAACCTAAAAAACCAACACTATTAATTCATACATAACAGTTCAAACTTGGTATTCAATTCAAAATCAAAATGACCAACTTACCGAACCGACCCTAATAGTAGATTTAGTCTCCATATATAATACTTCAACCTCATATTTAATCCGAAATCAAAATGACTGACTCATCAAACCGACTTAATTAATAGTTTTACTCTTGATACATTGATATTTTTTTATAAATTCAATTGTAAAATCATCTCCATAGATATTCAATATTTTGTATTATTAGGATAAGTGTCCATATTTAGGATTAAAAGATTATAAAAATATTTTGTGTAATCCAATATTTTCATATCAAAAATATTTATTCAATTTTTAAATAATTCTAATATATCAATATTAATCATATTAAATATGTCAAATGGATCAATTCAATTGGGTTTAATACGTTAGTAAACTATATTTTGTAATAACATAATAAAATAACATTTAACATATCTATATACCGAATATTGCATCAGTAATTAAGCCTAGATCAACTTGTTGTGGATGGTTTTCTAACTTTCCTTTTAAGAGCATAACAGAAATAATTAATTAAGTTTTTTAAGAGAAATTATACATTAGGATGCAAAATCTGTACGTTAGGATGCAAGATCTGTACGTCTAGATAAGCATTAAAAAAGTTCACCAAAAAAAGATAAGTATTAAAAAAAAGAAGGTAAAAGCTATAATAACCGTTTTTGTTTATTGTAATTGACTATTAATTAATATATATATTAGTGAACAATACAGATAAAAATTACTTCAAATTAGTCTTGAATGATAGAAAGATAAAATCTTGGATTAAAAGTAATATACAACAATATTACATGAGATCTTTACATATATATTTTATTTATACTTTATTTATAAAATTAAGATAGAAACTACGAAGTAAATATCTACTTATAATCACTTCTATTAAATATAAATGGATAGAAAATTAGTATAAAAGATTAAAAGTACATAATGTACAGAGCTATGATGAAATTTGTGGGTTTGTTGGGACTGAGCTATAATGTACCGGCATCAGTTTGATTATGTTACAATTCTGTGGAAAATTAATACTTACATCTACGTACAAATTAAGATAAAAAATATGATAGAAAATTAAGATAAAAATCAGTTATTAAAAATATGGATATCAAGATATATTATGTATAGATAATTAGATATGAATGAATAGAAATTTGTTATAATAAATTACTTAATGAAAAATAGGATAGATATATGTATAGATATGAATGGAAAGAAATTTGTCATAATTAATCACTTAATGAAAAATAGGATAGATATATGTATAGATATGAATTGATAGAAATTTGTCATAATTAATCACTTAATTAAAAATAGGATGAGCGGTTTAAAAATTCTTATTGACGAAATTGCCCTTAACTGCTTCAGGTTTAGAAGTATACTAGCAGATGACCCGTACCTTGTACGGGGATATTATTTATTTATTTATTTATTGCTTTGTGTATGAATTTACTATAACAATTACAAATATTTTCATATGTGTAATTTTTTTAAATGACACTTATGTTTTTAATTATAAAATGACATAATTCTTGTATATCATTATATATAAATAAATTTTATTTATATATTTATCTTTTATACATATATAAGCATATATTTAAATAATTGAGGAAGAATGACATAAGAAAAGATGCATTATCACATCTTATTAACAATTGATACAAATCTTTTGGCATTTAAATTAAATTACGTAAACTAACTTATATAATAAGATCAATAAGTTTAAATAAAAACTCGGATTAATATATATTAATATATTAAAGATATAGATAATATTTAGTAAATTAAATAGAAAACCAAATTATCTCATATATATGTTATTGTTTTTTTAAAGAATAATTAAATAACAAATATGTAAATATGTAATGAATAAGTTAACAATTTATTATCTTAATCAAAAAATATATTTTTTTTCCTAAAGTGTAATCAATATGAAATATTATCGATATATATATATATATGATAAATATAACATCTATTTTTATTGATATTTTAATATGATATGATAGTAAAAATATATTTAATATATTGCTTTAATAGAATGAATATTTTTCTTAAATATAGTGGTAAAATTTGCTACCATTGATGATTTCAAAAAATAGCATAATAAAATTACGAAAAATTATTTAAAGTTAACATGATATTTAATTAAATGGGTAAATTATTATGATTATGATTTATAGATTATGATGAAAAGAAATATTTTTTAAAATAAAAGGTTTATGATAGGTATATGTATTAATTAAGTGAGTATAATGATAAGATAGAGATTTATATATTTTGGATAGAATTATTAATTAAACAGCTCAAATTCTAAGATAGAATTAATATCTTAACTAAATATGTATAAGAATATGATAAAATCAAGATTTAATAAGATAGATTTTTTCAATAAGGGGGTGATGTGGCGCAATATAGTGGCAGAATTTGCTTCCGCTTTAGTATATAGTAATAGATATTGATAGTCCTGATATTGATACTAAACTAGAATTCTTGACCCGTGCTACGCACGGGTTTAAAAACTATTTTGAAGCTTTATCAATCAACTTTAAATGAAATTTTGCATGCATGTGAAAAATGGAGTAAGGTATGATAATATAAAATATAATAGACTATATTAAGTATAGTATAAATAAATATTCTATAAGAAATAAATCAATTGAAAATATAATCAACTTGCGAGAGAAACCCTCATTATTTGCATCTAAATGCAATTACATACATAAGAAAGATATAGAAAACTCTAGAAAGCATATGAAAGATTAAAATAATATTATTGGCTATTCAAAATATTTTTATATACATGAAAACTATAGAAGTTTAAAGAAAAAAATAACCATATTTAATGATTTAGGATATAAATATATTTTGTGATTTTCGTTACAAAAATACACATATTTTATGATATATGGTGCTCACATATTTTGTGATTTACGTTAAAAAAAATACACGTTAAGAAAATATTCATATATATGTAACACCCCTATTTTGAAACCATGGGTACTACATGCCAGTGACCTCGGATTTTCCCATCCAAAGTCACCCAAGGCGATAGGTAACACAACTTGATTCATAGAAATGAAATGTTGAACTTAAATTACATCAAAAGTGATCAACGTTCGATACTTGACTAGAAATCAATGATCAATGATACAAAGTATCGATGTTTGAGTGAAGAAGACATATAAATCATTTTGCAGCGGAAGTATAATGACGGTTAAAAGATTCTTCACAAAAACAAAATAGGAACATCCGGAATAACTTGAAATCTCTTGAAAATCTTCCTTCCTTCAGATCTTCGAGTCCTCGTCTTAAATCTGCTACGGTCTTGCCCTTGCTACCTGATATTTCCATAAAAGCAAGAAATACCAGCCGACCAATGTCGGGAAGAAAAGAAAGTGGTATTAGTCTAACGCGAGACTAAGCAAGTGGTAGAATGTGACTAGGTTCTTAAAAAGGCTAAGTGTGTCGGCATCAAAGTCCAAAGGGAACTGAGCGATGCACGACAAATCGGGTTCTTTTGAGATGAGAGTGTGATATAATTTAGAGGATTAGGCTTCATTCGAATGTAACTCAGATGAAAGGAACGAATCCAAATGGAGGTGAATAACGAGCTTTCTTGTGAGAATAGGAAATCACAAGGAGGTGATTCCTAGGAACGAAAGACGATTAAGAATTCTTTTGTTGGGAACTTATTAATGCACATCAAGATTTACGAACAACAATTCAATTTCAACAGCACACTTTATTTTTAACGGTTTTCGGATGTGGCAACTCATAAGAGTCAAGGGCCACACCCAATACATCCTTCGTTCATTAATTGTTGTGCATAAGGCACTTATCTTTCATTAATGACAACACAGTGCATTCAGTTATAGATTTTTAGATGCAGCAACCCAGGACGGGTCAAGGGCCACATCAAAGAAGGACGGAGTCCTTAACACCTAGCTAGGGTGTTATCACCTCTCTACCCTTGTAGAGCAGGAAGAGTCATGACTCGGTATTAGGGTATAGGTACATCCTAATACAAATTCTCAAGAGGTGTAGCAGAGACGAGTCTCTCACCCCTAATCCCTATTCTAGTCCATAACAAAGTCTCGAAAAGAGACTTAAAACAATCAGAGGCCACAATCATCGGTCCTAGGTCCATGGACTAGCGCAGTGCAATAATATAAATAACAATGGGGTCATTATCTCTACACAGAAAATAACCCTAGGTTCATTTTATTTAGCAAACAAGGTGTTCCCAACAATTATATGGCTAATAAACGGAATGGAAGGAAATTCACGTTTAAACGTAAAGAGCAAGAGAACCATCCACTTGCCTTAACTTGACGGGATAAAATTCCTACGAAGGCGACGTCCTCGATCCACGAGCTTAAGCGACTCAAGTACCCGACCTAAATTAGACGCGATTTTCATAACGAGCGAACACGAAATAAATTAATATTTGATTTATTTATGATCCTAGGGACTCCTCAAATTATTATCCTCGTATAATAATTTGTGAGGCTAGTATAAATTATTATCCTTTAATAATTTATAACTCTAACCTTTCAACTTATTAAAATGTTAGAACGCGTTTAGGATCTTTGCAAAATCATCGGTTTGCGAACATCCTTCATAAAATTTATTTATATATAAGCTTCTTAAAGAAATTAAATAAGTATTTAATTAAAATTTATCATTAATAACAAAAATCATATTTTATAATTATAAGTCTCAATTAAAAAAAAAGTTCAAGTTTATTTTGTAAAAAGGGATGACTTAATTAATTAGGTTATAAGTAATACATATTTTTAATCATACTCCTTAATAAACTTAGAAAATTCTAATGGGCTTATAAATATGAGAATATCCCCTTACTAATAAAAATGTTGATAAGTGATAATTAATGTATACGGGTTCAAATGTTACTCATTTTATGAAATAAGAAAATTAATGACTTATTAATCTCCTATTAAATTGCTAATGGGCCTACTACTTAAACAAAACCCAAATTAAAAACCTAATTAAGGCCCACCTTTAGTTTTGTCCTCCTCCTTTTACGTAAAACAATTTGTGTGGCTGCCTCCTTCCATTCTCACGAGCACAGCAACAACAACGACACACCGGCGAATCACGACAGCGGCCAGCAGCCAGCAGCCCACGACTTCGGCCGGCTTCCTTGGTGTCTCCGGTGATTTCTGGCGGCTCCCCGGCGATGGGGTCTGGGGTTCTCCGGCGACGACGAGCAGAGCAGCGGCCTTGGTCTTCCGCCGGCGGAACAGGGCACCAAAAGCTGCTGATAACAGGGGGATTTTGGTCGCCTTTGGGACGGATTTTGGGCTGAATTTGATGGGGGAACGAAATGAATGTTCAGGGATTTAAGAGAGGGTGGTGACGAGGATGAATTGGTTGGTGTAAAAACCCCCAATTTATAGGCAGAGGTTTACCAATTTCACCAATCTCATGCGTAAAGAGAGACGGGAGAAGACGTAGGGTGGCAGGAGTAGGGGTAAGGATTCTTGGCCGGATTCTCTGCGACATGATTGTGGCGTGGAGCAGGGGATGACAATCGGTCCATGAGACCTTTTGCATCTAAGTTAAATTTGTTTCCTTTGCTTAACAAGAAGTGCTTGTACTGTAGTTAGTAGAAGAAGAGAAGGTGGTCCGAGAGGTCTTGGGTTCAAATCCGGGCTCTTTACCGCTTGTTATTTTATTTTGTTTTGTTTCAAAGGTTAGGGTACTGGGCTTAGTTGGATTTCGGGCTTAACGAAGACTAAGCCCAAACCTCTTGTTTACATTATACACAATAATTAACCCAGCTTGGTTCATCTTTGTTAATTGATAATATTGATCTTCTTAAATTACCCTTTTTAATTTATCCACTTTATGATAACTTAGACTCATAAATTACTTATAAGTGAACATACTTATTTTCATATTTAGATTACAAACTTCTATTTTATAATTTAAATTATATTTTAATAAATACTATTACTTCTTAAAAGTTTTCAGTTTATCGTTAAGAAACTATTTCATAAGAATGTACTTTCACCTTTCAATATATTATATAATACTTTATAAAAATAGCGGTTATTACAACAGTACCCCCTTAAAATTAGTTTCGTCCTTGAATTAGAAAAGAATAAACTCAAGAACTTCCTTTGTATGAATTAATACTTTATCCTTTAAGTACCCCCTTAAAAGAAATCGACATAAATGTCTTAGAAACAATCCTTGTTAGAGCTTTCCCTTAGAAAGACACTTAATTAAAGTATATAACACTTCAGAGCTGTAAAATATAGAACAAGTTTTATAAAACACACGTACGAAGTGTACATATACACAAAGTTCTTTATCCAATGATGATTGCTCTATTGAAGATATAAGTATTCAGTTTAAACATTTTGACATGACCAAGTCAAAAATTCTATTTTGATATATTAGGAGAAAACTGCCATAAGGTATCCTTGCTATTATGATTACAATCACGATTACTAAATATTATTGAAAATTTATAAGAAATTTCTTTCTTTTTCATAATGATTTAACAAAATCACTTTGATGATTTAAAATATACAACTTATCTAAACCCAAAAAGGTTTAAAGGGTATTGAATGAAACAATTTATTTATTGAAAAATAACATTGTCTTTCAAACTTTATACAACTCGCTGGTGAAGTGTAAATATAAGATTGTCCAAACACATTTTGGAAAAAAACGAATCGAGGTTAGTAACAATATACGATTATCATAATAATGCAGACTCAAAATTCCTTTGAATTGCTTCAAGCGGAAAATTTTGATTACTTCCAACCCTTAACACAAAATGTTAATGTTTCAAATTTTCAAACTTAGAATTGTAATACCTCAAGACACAACTTTTCAAAATTTGGTTTCAAAACTTGTCCTTAAGGAATTATATGATCTTATCCCGCCATGTGATCAGGATGGGGGGTAAAATCAGCATAATCCTTTACAGCATTTTCATGGGAATAAGACATGCGAGTTTGCCTTATCATGTGATCAGGATGGAAGACAAAACACATTCTTACTCACCACCATGAAAACCGTAGGAAGATTTAGATTCAAAACCTCATTACAAATTGGAAATAGGAATTTTGTAAGAACTTATAAGAATACAACTTTTTTTTTTTTTTCAAAAAGCAAAACTATAATACGATTCCGACCGTTTATATTCTATATAGGAAAAGTTTAACTCGTATTGTCACTTATATCTCAATATTTTCATGAAAATCACAAACCAAACTGACGTATAGTAACTTTACGAACGTAGGTAAATGATCATACGATAAAATCTTTATTGACCATTAGAGTCTACATTTAGGACATATTGGAATTAAAAGGCGATTATCATAGGGTGTAAACACAGTTGCTTGAGCCTTGAAAATAGTAAGACAAAATTTTCGCTCATGTTGGAGCTTTACAAAACTAACAACTATTCTCAAACATAATTTGTGATTTACGTTAAAAAATACACATATTTTATGATTTATGGTATTCACATATTTAGTGATTTACGTTTAAAAAAAACACACATTAAGAAAATATGCAAACAACGCAAAAATGTTGCTAGAGAGGTTTGAACCCCAAACCCTTGGATAAGTAAAGGAAGGCTTTACCACTATTCTATTGTGGTTGTTTTGTTTATAATTGCATAGTGTTTATTATATAGGGAAGATTGCAATGTAACTAAATGAAGCATTAAATGGGGACACCACCTAACTTTTATATATACTAGCCAGTTGTGCCCGTCCGATGGACGGGCCTTGGTTGTAGGCTTACGTTGTGTTGGTTTGTAATGTGTGGTTGGTATTCGTCAGAGTTTGTTGTTGTGATGGATATATGTTTTGGTAGAACATTTTTGTTGTCATTCTCGGTAGCAGTTTTGTGGCATTGTAAAGGTTATTTAATAAATATGAAGAGTACATTGAGTTGATGAAAGCTAAGCTACTGTAAAAAAGAATTGAAGTGTCATAGTCTAAGAACGCCATATCCCTGATCCAAGATCCCCAAAACACACAAAGTTGATCTGACTACTAAGAATGTCACAACACAAACCTGACACAAGTCATAATAGACAACTTATCTAACACAATCAATCAACAAAACAAAAGTAAGCATAACAACACACCCAAGCAACACTCACCCTGAAATGCCCATTACAACATTTGGCTCATTAGTGCCATCGTTTATGATACACCAATTGTCAGACGATGAACGAAGCAGCTTCTCCTCCAAATGGAGTTGGTTGAGAATGGGCACTCCTTGCATTCTCACAAGGTTCATCAATGGAAGCCATGCATTTCTCAATTGGCTCATCATCGTCCAATTGGGAGCTGATTGAAGATTTGGGTATGGCCCAATTGAGATATAAGAACCAAAGTTGGCATGGTAAAAGACAGTAAGAACAACACAGAATTGAGAAGGGCAAGTTCTAACCGATCAATTTTGGAGGCGGATTAGTAGACTTTGACGAGCCAGAGACGATTTACCGCCGATGAAGTTCTTCCTCCCGAGTTCTGCACCATTGTCTGAAGACAGTGTAGAAAATTGAGGAGATAGAAGAGCTTGTTTAAGGTTAAATGAGGCAGATTTAACTCTCTCAACCTAGATACAAAAAAAGATAGTATAAGCATCAAATAAAGAATTTCAAGACTGTTGAGATTGCAAAAATGGACTAAAAAGCCTCACCACATCTTCTGATGGCATCTCATCAATAGGCTCAATGATATCAAGACAATTCCTTAGTTCCCTGTAAAGTTGGTGCTTCTCAGATTTGCCCATATACTGCCCTGTAAATTATTCATATAATAGAGACTAAATAAGCAATAAACCATACACAGCTTAGAAAACTCTCAAAAAGTACATAAAGAAAATACTCTAACCCATAGTTATTGTCAATTGTCAACAAGGGCCCTTCCTAAATGGTTTATACATTGGGTAGAACATATATCAGCTCTTCCACTTGTGAGACTAAATAATGCTTTCTAAAGTATTTACGCTTTATACACTATTGACATTAACAAAAATGTATTTAATTACTTTCCATCCTTCAATATATACAGTTGGCAAGGAATGAAGGAAACATGGTTCTGAAACAAAGTCTTGGAAGAAAGATAGCATATTCAATAATTAACTGTGTAAGGAGATAGAGAATCACTTTTCATTGGCCTTGACAGTAGTGATAAGAATCTCCCCTTCATATAATCCTGGAGGTTGTTCAGTAGGAATATCAAGACATACCCAAAGAGTTGATGTTTCTCTGCATTTAAGGTTTTATTTTGTTAGAAAGCAAACAGCAACATGGACTTATCATATCTGTCCAAACCAACTGTGAACAACTAATATCATGTGTTTAACATTATGTACCAAGGAAGTAAAGTTATTTGGGAGACTGGAAGATCAAGAGGACAAGCGCATCTGGAACCCCTAAAACGGGAACTACACGTCTTATTGTCAAGGATCTACCGAGAACCAACCTGGAAAAAAACATGCCATAAACAACCAAATTGTTGGATCCACCAATAAAGTTAAACTATGAAAAGTAAGGCAAACTATCGTGGAATGTAAATTGAAAACCAACTGAAATCAACAATTGCTGTAAGGATCGTGAACTCGATCGACTATGCAGGGGGAGGCGAGATGGAAGACGCCGGCGGAACTGGAAACGTTACCAGGTGCTGCCTGCTGAGCGGCAGCTCTATCAATTGGACCCAATATAACTCCAGCTTGCATCAGTTTCATCTCCCACGTCTATAAACCCCCCATTACACAGCTTAGAATCACTCACAGAATTCAAAAACCACTATAACTCAGTGCGAAGCCTTCGTATCACAAAAACCCTAGAAATCAGTCGGATCACAAAACAGTATACCAATCGAAAAACACCACGCCACATAATAGCCTCCACTAATCGACGTACCACAAATTCAAACCCTAGATCGTCTAAATTGGAAATAAAACGCGAAATTAGGAAAAAATAGTCGGGAAATCGGAAGGAATACTCACTGCTTGGAGCTGAGCGAGGACGCTCTCGCCGGGGCCGTTGTCTCCGACGAACTTCTCACGGACTTTGTTGACGACGTCCTCAACGAAGTAGAACAAGGGCATATATACGAAATGGAACAAGGGAACGGACCTCAGGGGGCGGGTATAAAGAGGAAGCAATAATGGGGAAAGACCAAACGCCGAAAAATAACCGAAGAAAGGCGGCACACCAGGAGCTGCAATACATAATCGACGGGGCCGGGAAACAGAGAAGGCAGACGGAGAGAAGGAAAAGCAATCGACGAAAACCAAAGAAATGAATGCCCTAATTGAAAAGACCTAATTTTAAAAAAAAAATTGAAAAACAACATTTATGTAGGTGGCAGAGTCGCATCATTCTATAGATATAGATATATAGATATAGATGCTTATAATAGTGTTGAAGTTGAACACTTGTAAAAAAAAAAAAGTGTATTCGGGAATTTTGGTTGCTTACGGGATTTTAGAAGGTTGTAAAATGATCAAAAAGTACATCATTTATTATTAAAACATAAAACAAAAATACTCTTTCGACTTCCTCCTCCCCGGCCTCTTCCTTTCTTCCTCCTTCCTCCTACCACAACTGGCGGAGGGTGGACGACGGCAGTGGAGGGTGGTCGGCAGCAAAGGAGGCTAGGGTGGGCGGTGGCGGTGGTGGTGGAGGGTGGACAATGACGAAGAATGGCCGGTGGCGGCAGAAGCTGGCCGACGGTAGAAGATGGTCGATGGCGGCGGAGGGTGGTTGGCGGCAACAGAGGGTGGCTGGGAGTGGAGGGCGGCCGATAACGGAGGATGCTGACCGACAGTAGCGGGTGACCGACGACGGCGTAGTGGACAGTAGGGAGAGAGGGAAAGAGGAAGAAGAAAGGGGAGAGGAGAGGGGATTGATTTAGAAAAATAAAAATAATGGTGGTTATAGTACAGTATAAGCACGATAAGGTGGAAGGAAGTAACTTATCAAAATTAGCTAATATAAGTATGATAAGATGCTTATCATTAAAAAAAAATATCAAACAATGTTTTTGTTACTTATGGTAGTTACGATAAGTACGAAAAGCACGATAAGTACCATAAGCAGACATTGTCGAACGGACCCTTGATTGTGAGAAAATATGAAAGATAGCAACTAGCAAGCTAAATATATTGACTTACAATAGAAAGGAGACAAAACTTATATTTAGGGTTATACATATTTTATAAATATGAAAGAATAAAAAAAAAGACGACAACAACAACAACATTTACCCAGGTAGTCCCGCAGATGAATAAATGGTTAATAAATAAAGGAAACTTTCGCGTGGTGACCATGGATTTTTGCAAATTCCATGTCGTACATAACGTTTTTAGAAATTTTGTGTGGTAACCTTGAAGTTTTTCACATTATATGTGGTAACCTTGAGTATTATAAAATGTTAAAAATATTTAAGATGTAACCATATTATTTGGTTAAATTGAATAAAAGATCCATATTTTTAGTCTTTTCAAACTATGTAATCTATTTCATAAATATTTAATAGCATGCATTACCTAATATTTAATATACATACTTTTTATTAGGTGATTTTTATCACTTGGAAAAAACATAATCTTATATGTTTATATAAGAAAAATTTTTAAAATTTAATTGTTTACACCTACTTCGTGAAAAAATAAATTATTATTATTATTATTATTATTATTATTATTTTATTATTATTATTATTATTATAATTCCTTATTATTTTCATTTTAAAAATCCAATGTTTTAATTAATGCATAAAAAATCTCCTAAAATATAATTTTTCTTGTAAACCTTACAATTGTTTTTTTCAAGAAATAAAAATGGTGGAAAATATTTAAAAATTACACATGATTTTCATATCCTAAAAGGGTTTTAGTTTAGCATATAAATATTGAGAATATGTAGTTTCATAAAAAATATATAAACTTTATATAACTTATAAGTAGAGGTATCAATTGGGTTGGGTCGGATTGGGTAGATTCGGGTTCGGTCTTTTCGGGTTGAGTGTGAGTTCGGGTCAATCGGGTTACAGGGTTAAGTCGGGTCGGGTCTTGACAGGTAATTGTGCGGGTTCGGGTCGACTTAACAGGTCAAGAATTTGAATTTTTAATGATTATTAAAATAATATTATGATTAAATAATATTATTTAATACTAAAATATTAGTTTTAATAGGTTTTGTAAACAAATTTTCACTCCATATTAATAAAAATTGGCAAACATAGGTTTTTATAATAATATTTTATTTATAGTAGGTTTCATATATTATAATATCTAAAAGAAAATATATTTATTCTACATATATATAATATATCGGGTCGGTCGGGTTTCAACCCAATCGGGTTCGGGTTAATCAGGTTTGGTTTTTTTGCTCGCTACTATTTGGGTCGGGTTTCAACCCAAAAATTTTTGGTCGGTTCAAGTCGATTTTTCGGGTCGGGTCAGGTTTTGACATTTCTACTTATAAGACATTTATATAAAATATGAGTCATTTATTCAATAAAAAAAATAATATGGGTACATATTAAATATTTTTAATAATTTATAATATCTCAAGACAACCACATAAAATATAGAAGATCTCATGGTCACACGTGGAATTTCAAAAAAACCTTGTGTACCACCACCACGTGGAATTTACACAACCTTGAAACTGTAGCTTCATCTTCTAACAAAGCCCAATCGATCTCGTATTTGAAACCATTGTACTAGTCTTGGATCGTTTTACATGTCTGTATATGGTCAAAGGTTGAATCAACTTTGACAAATGTCAACTATTATCTCTTTAATTAAATTTATGTTAACAGCAAATTCAATCGCTAACCGCGCACGTCAGTCACATTCTTTCAAGATAATCCTATGAAAGTGACAAAATATAAGTGTAGAATTTATGAACTTTGTCGTAGTGCTCGGAAAGATCATTTATTCCCATTCAGATGTCTACTCCTATAAGTTAAAAAGTGGCAAAAACGACTGGAGCACATCATCAAGACTTGCTCTCTCTTTCGGTAGACTTCACAATCACAAACCAATATTTATACATATCCATGGATGGAGGTACTAGTACATGTCAGGAAATCAAATACAATAAAAATAAAAACCACACTGACACAATAAGATGATACAAGAAGAAATTCAAAAACACACACAGATCACTAAGCGGATCTTAAGACTACAATCAAATGCAATCAAGGCTACAAAGGACCCAAGAGATCCTCCAAGGTCATACCTCCTGGACACTCATAGTTGAAAAAATCATCATATTTTCCTCTGCAATCATCAGCATCATCAGTATAATTCAGAACCGGGGCCTGGGAACTCGACGCAATATCAGCAGCAGGCATCCCATCCACAGCTTGATCAACAACAACAACAACAACAACATTATTAGCATCCTCAGATATTGGAGTAGGAGCATGATAAACCCCTGACGCTGATGCAATACCCGAATAAACTTGCTCAGGAGTATGCAGAGAGTTTGCATTAGCAGAAACCAAGTCATTCATCCCAGAAAAAGTACTTTGGTTCTGATCAACAACAACAGCAGCATTATTAGCATCCTCAGATATTGGAGTAGGAGCATGATAAGCTCCTGACACTGATACAACACCTGAATAAACTTGCTCAGGAGTATGAAGAGAGTTTGCATTAGCATCAACCAAGTCATTCATCACAGCAAAAGCACTTTGGTCCTGATCAACAACAGGTGCCAAAACATTGTTTTCCTCCTCGATGTTGCACTCATCTTCATCGTAGGGAGCTCCATATTGCTCCCCGTTTCTAGACCCCTGACTCTCCTTCTTGAATATCTTACACAACACAGTTGCATCAGAAACATCTTTGTTGGCCGATTCACTTTCTTCCAGTCCATATTCGTACATGTACCAGTCAGTTTTTTTGAATTTTGCAGATTTACCTTCATGGAACACCAGGGTTTTGACTTTGCCAACCGTTCTTTTACGGAATCGAACAGGCCTAGGATTCCCAGTCGGCTTCCAGAATCCAGACTTGGTAGACCTGCTCTTTCTATTGCCGCTGCCATACTTTTTCCCTATTGTGCAAAAGAAATACCAATTCTGTTCTTTCTTGAAACAAGCAAAGTCCCTGAGCTCAGCAGGGTGATGCTTATAGATGTCAACTTCTGCTACATATCCTTCATCCAGTGGCTGTCCATGAACCTTTTTCTTAAGGTAATCCACAACCAGCTCCTTGTCAGTTGGATGGAACCTGACACCAGTTCCAAGCTTCTGATTTGCCGCAGAGTGCTCCATTTGCATAATTCTCAGACACTAGTAACTTAGTAATTTCAAGTTCAATATCACTTAGCAGTGTGATTCTATAAACAACAACACAAGAGATGCAGATAGAGCACTTCGTAGTTCAATTGGAAGAGATCTGAATCATAAACAGTAAAAGATTAGGCTGTACTAAGCCTAAAAAACCAGAATTCCTGATGAGCCCTTGATTAATGCCAGAATTTGAACCTCCAACGCCTTACAAAAACTATTTCAGCAAACAACAAGCGATGTTTCTTCGTGTTGTTAATATACATCTGGGATCTGCACAAGCATCATTGCAATTGGAGGGCAAGTGAATAAATCAATAACTTAGTGACATGAAATCCCATGACCACACGAGGTAAAGAGTAATTTTCAACATGGTTCACATGCTCCATAAAGAAAAACCCAGAGCTTTTTTATAGGGTACACCAGAATAACAAATTCAGCGCACAAATGCTCTAATACAGAAATAAATCATTGAATCAAGAGCAACAGACGATCAACTAAACATTGCAATTCAACACAAAAGAAAATTTCACTCATGAAAACCCCAATTCAATTTCAACATCGGTACAATCGTGAAATCACCAATCCCTACAATATAACTACACAATCATTCAAGCCACCACCTAAACCACAAACTGCAACAATGTAAGCAAGAAAACCCTAAATCGACAGCAATATCTCCCAAACCAAGTCAAACAGGGTAAACCATAAATAACAAATTCAGCTAGCGAATGCTCTAAAAGCGAAATAAATTAATGAATCGAGAGCAAAAGACCGTCAACTAAACATAGAGATCAAACACACAAGAGAATTCCACTCAGGAAATCCCCAATTCAGGTCAGAATCGATAACTCGTTACCACAATCGCAAAATCGCCAATCCTCAATAAAACTCCGCAATCAATCAATCAATCAAACAATCGATCGATCACCTATCCACAAACTGCAACAATAGAAGCAATAAAACCCTAGATTTACAGCAAAATCTCCCAATAGTAAAATCCCAAAACCAAGTCAATGCAAGTCAACGGGAAAATAAATCACAGAATACGACTCGGATTAAAGCGAGCGAAGTCGAAGAAACGGAAAGGCAGACTCACCTGAGAGACCACGAAAACGATCGGCGGGGGAGGGACGTGAGATGGCGGGTGGAAAAGGTGGAAAAGGTGAAAAAGAGATCGAAGAGAAGTTAGACAAGGCATACAATAATAATGTGAGGGGAAGTGAGCGAGGTTTTTATAGGAAGTGAGGTCAAGTGAGAGAAGCGGGAAATTATCCGTTGGTAATTAAGATGCGCTGTTAGTGTCAAGAATGTAATTACATTAAGCGGTATGTTGTTTGTGAATCCTGATTGATCGGTTTACTAGCTTCCGCCCCCTGTAAAGAGGACGGTTTTACGTTTTTGCCCCTTTCAGTTAGAAGACGGCTTGAGAGACGACGATTTGGACCGCGTGTTGTGTTTGGACGCGGCTTGGGATTTTAGAGAAGCTTTTTTTATTTGTTCGGATTTTAGAGTAGCTTCCGCCGGAAGCAGTATGTAAATTCAGATTTCACCCCTCAAAGACATAGACGACGACAACAATACAACCCAAAAAAGCGAACCAAACCACCCAAAAGGCTCTAACGGAAAAAAAAACACATGATGACAACAAAACCCGCTTCACCACCTAGTTGGCTAGCCATCTAACCCCTTGATCTTCTCCCTCCAGCTCTCCCTACACTATGACATCCTGTTTTATGTTCTCCATCCAATGCTTTTTCGGACGACCTCTATCCCTCTTGAAAGCCCCCCAATCTAGACGCTCACACCTCCTAACTGTGGCATCTGGGCTCCGCCTCTACACGTGCCCAAACCAACGCAGTCTCGATTCTCTAAGCTTATCTCCTATGCTAGCCACCTCGAGCTTACCTCTGATCTCTCTGTTTCTAATCATGTCCATCCTCGTGTGTCCCCACATCCATCTGAGCATCCTTATCTCTGCGACTGCGAGTTTCTGTTCATAAGCCTTCGCCGTCGGCCAACAATCTGCATCATAGAGGATCGCCGGTCTTATAACGGACCTGTAGAACTTTCCCTTTAGCTTGAGCGGAACCTTCTTATCGCACAGAACCCCTAAAACCGCCCTCCACTTCTGCCAACCTCTTTGAATACGAGACCTAACATCTTCATCAATTCACGTACCCATCACTTTGCAAAACCAATCCTAGATATCTGAAGCAATCCTTCTTTGCAATCACATCAACTCCCAACTGCACCTCACTTCTAAGTTCATCTACTTGACCGAAACTGAACTCCACGTATTCCGTCTTGGTCCTACTCAACCTAAACCCATTGCGCTCCAGCCTCTCCCTCCACACTTCCAACCTACTATTTACCTCCTCTCTAGAATCCTCCACCAAAACGATGCCATCTACAAACAACAAGCACCCCAGAACCTCTCCCTGGATGTCCTTTGTTAGCACGTCCAACACTAGCGTAAACAGAACGGGGCTTAGAGATGAATCCTGATGAAGACCCATCCCCACTTCGAAATAATCTATGTCCCTTCCCGGCAATGCTAACACTCGTCCTTGACCGCTCATACATATCTCGGATGATATTGATAAAAGTGATTGTCACCCCTTTGGCTTCCAAACATCTCCAAATCAAATCCCTCGGCACCTTGTCATAGACTTTCTCCAAGTCGATGAATATCATGTGCAATTTTTTCTCTCTCTTTGTGGGCCTCTATCAGTCTCCTCAACAGATGGATAGCCTCGATGGACGAACGTCCTGGCATAAAACCGAATTGGTTCTTTGACACTTGCATTAGTTGCCTCAGACTCATCTCAATAGCCTTCTCCCACACTTTCATTGCATGACTAAGGAGTTTTATACCTCTATAGTTGTTACAATGCTCAATATCCCCCTTGTTCCTGTATAACGGGATTAACTTACTGAGTCTCCACTTCTCCGACATCTTGGCCGACTCGAAGATAACGTTGAAAGCGTTGCAAGCCAATCCAAGCCTCTGACGCCTAAACATTTCCAAATTGAATCTCAACTAGGATCTCATCCGAACCCACCGCCCTTATTCTGCCCATTCTGCGGATCACTTTATTGATTTCTGCCCTAGAAAACCGCCTGAAGAGAAGACAACTATCCTGATTTCCTGCGACCTACTACCCCTCTGCCGACTCACAACCATCATATAGAAGACCGCAGACGTACCTCTCCCATTGTTGTTTGATATCTAAATCATCTACTAGCACGATCCCAAATTCATCCTTGATGCAACATACCTTACCCAAATCTGAACACATCCTATCCCTTTCTCTCACAAGCCTATACAAAACTCTATCTCCACCTTTTTCGTCGATTGCCTTGTAAAGGCTCTCGTACGCTTTCTCATTTGCACTTGCCACTACTCCCTTCGCTTCCTTCTTCACTGACCTGTACTCTACTGATCTGGCCTCCCTGTCCTAGTCACCGCTCTTCATCCACGGTCTAAAAGTTAGTTGTTTGCTACTTACCTTCTCCTTCACCTCTTCGCTCCATCACGAGACTGACCTCCTATGCCCAGATCCGTCTTTCGACATACCCAACACACTACACGTTGCTCTGTGAATGCACTTTGCCATCTTACCCACATGTTTAAAATACATAGAAGACATAATATTTATACTTGATTACATTTTTTTTGTTCTAAAACCTTATTATAAAAATCTAAATTGATATACCTTATATTTAAAAGCTTCATTTTTTATCGTTCACATTTATTGTTATTAACTAAAATTATTTGTAAAACTAGCCCATATGTTACTTGAAAGATGAGATATAGACATAATGTGTATTTACGTTTGTAACTATGAGTATCTATATGTATTAATAGTGATAGAATATCTATATGTTTATTTATTTAAGAGCTAATTACAAAACCACCCGTTAAATACCCCATATTACTAATAACGACCCGTTATTGCCGACTTTATTTTAAACCACCAACAAATTGAAAATCGTTAACAAATAGCCACCCAAATCATTGTTCCGTCAAAAATTCCGTTAAGTCATGTGCTTTTACCGTTTTGCCCCTCCCACTGTTCATCCGTCTTCTTCCTCCACAATGTTGACCAACTTTTGACCACGAACCAATTTTGGGTTTTGGAAGACCATCGCCGAGGATCCACAACACCTCACTCAATCCAACCTTCGCCTGCTCCTCCTTCAAAGACGTCCCTCTCCTCTGCTCCGGCGATGATTCCGCTCACCAATTCCAACTCCTCAACCGCCACCGCCACCTCACCGCCAAGAACATCTTCCATCGTGTCCGCCTCGCCACCTCCCTCCTCCACAATTGGCCGTCCTCTTTGCCAGATCCGCAAACCATAGCCGTCCTCTTCCATCGTGTCCTCCTCTTTGCCAGATCCGCAATTGGCCGTCCTCTTTCCATCGCGTCCTGCTTCGGCGACGGAGAACAGGATCGTGGTGTACACCACCAGCCTCCGCGTAGTCCGGCGGACGTTCGACGCTTGCAAATCAGTCCAATCGATCCTCGACGGATTCCGGATCGCCATCGACGAGCGTGACGTGTCGATGTACCCTGGCTTCTTGGACGAGCTCCGTCAAATCTTCGGGATCGGAAGCCAGAAATTGACTTTGCCGAAGGTGTTCGTCGGCGGAAGGTACATCGGCGGAGCCGAGGAGGTTTGGATGATCTCGACCGAATTCTCAAATTGGAAGATTTGGGGTCTTGGTTTAGTTTTTGTTTACTTGTCGGTGCTTGCAATTCAGATTTATAATCTGGGTCTGTTGTTTTCCCTTGAGATCTCTTGATTTCCCCCAACTCGTTCAGTAATCTGGATTCCTCGAATTTTGGCGAGGAGATTGTGTCCCATTTTGGGAGATTTGTTTATTGCTCTTTTGGATATTGTTCATTTTGAATTGAATTGTTTTCAAATTGAATTTGTTGTATGAGATGAATTTACAATTATTCGTGCCAATAATCTAATTCACCAGTTTTGATGGTTCTCTTTTCGATCTGTTCCACTTCACCTAGCAATTGCTACTGAATGAGTCATAATGAAGTACTAAAACACTCACTTTCTACCCTTAAGTGTGCCTTAAGAGTTTCAAGTTCCAATTGTGATGTATTCAATTTATTTCACATTGTGATTTGCTTTGTGTTTTAGAATCTATAGCTGGTTTCTTATATGCGTCTCTTGGTTTTGTATGTTCACAGGTAGAAACAACAGAAATGGGGAAGAAAGGGGTTTGGTTTTCTGTTGTCAAAAAGGCCTTGAGCTCTGATCCCCGGGAGAAGAAGGAGCAGGTATTCTCAAGTCTGAATTGTTTCCGCTAGCTAGTTTTCGATCCATAGAACTCATTTGGAATTACTGCTTTTGCAATTTTTATTTTGGAATTACTGTTCATCTCCTTCATGCTCTATGAGACCGGAAAGCTGAAGAGGCTCATAAGTGGACCAACAGATAGCTACAGCTGGGGCATGGAAAAGCATTCTTGAATTAGAGGATCTTTAATTGGATCTGGAAATTGTGGGTTGAGCATGAAGGAGATGAATAGTGGAGGGCAAATGTGTCAAAGGGATGAACAGTGGAGGGGCAAAACGGTAAAAGCGCACGACTTAACGGATTTTTTGATGGAACAGTGTTTTGGGTGGCTATTTGTTAACGATTTTCATTTTGTGGGTGGTTTAAAATAAAGTCGCCAATAACGGGTAGTTATTAGTAATATGGGGTATTTAACGGGTGGTTTTTTGTAATTAGCTCTTTAATTAAATCAAATAATATATTTCTGATATCTTTATATGTCACGATGTTTGATAATATGTTTATACCCAACAATTTCTTAATAAAATTACTCTAATATCTCAATAATATTTTTTTATTGCCCTAATCAAAAATAATATCTAATAATTTTATTAAGATAATATCTTAGTAAATCAAATAAGATTAGATAATATGTTTCTAATATCATAATATTAGATTACGTAAAAAGAATTATAGAAAATAACTTAGGCATAAAAAGATAAATTTATTTAATTAAATCAAATAAGAAAGTGAAAAAATCAATTGTTTTTTAAATATGATGTATCAAAATGTTAATATATATATATACACTAATTTCATATAATGTAATCACAAATAATATCTACTAATTTTATAAATATAATATATTAGTAAATCAAATAAGATTGGATAATATCTTTATATAAGATTTGACAATATCATATTAAGTAAAAATATATATAGAAAATAAGTTAGGGATAAAAAATAACTTTATTTAAGTAAATCAAATAATAAAGTGACAAAATCATTTTTTTAAAATATGATACAGGATCATAATCAATGCTAAAAATATAAGTGATATGCTAAAAAAGATAGAATTTTTTACCAAAATTCAAAAATTTTGATTATATATTTTACATAAATAAAAAATAAGTAATTTAATCAGATTAATTGAAATAACATAAATAAAATTGAGAATAAAATAAAAGATATAAAGTTGAGGATTAGATAATTAAGGAATATATAAGATATAAATTTGTTATTATAAAAGAAAACATAAATAATTGGAAAAAAAATCTAACGGAGCCAGAAGCAACGTGGTGGCTCGAAAACTGCCGTATTTTATAATATAGTATGGATTAGGTAACTAGTCGATTTTTCAATTTTGCTTCTGCTAAAAACAATCACGCATGTGTCACTCCTATTGTATACGCGCATTTTGTCATCACTCAAACTGTCATCACTTAAATTGTCATCCAATCTTGTCATCACCAGCATGCCATCACTTAAATTGTCGTAAATCTTGTCATTGTTCACATGTCATCATCTGTCTTATTATCACTAAACATGTCATAAAACTTGTCATCGTGTAAATTGTCGTCAAATCTTGTCATCACGCACATGTTATCACCTATCGTCAAAATTGTCATGTATTATTCACTTCATTTTTTTAGTCAGAATTAGGTACTACTTTAAAATATATAAAAAACGGCCTTACAACCTCTTTATTTCTTTTTATTCTCTTTTGCTTTTTGCATTGAACCTGAAAAGATTCAGTTTAATATTTAAATTGGTCCAGAAGTGCCATAAAATACAAAAACAACCGGAGCAAAATTTATAACTATAATACTTCTTTTACCATTAAGTGCACTACTTTTTTACAAGTAGCATAGTATTGCAAGTAAAATTTCATGGCACAAATGTTCGAGTTTTATCAAGTGTGGTTTATAATCTGCTATTCAGTTTATGAGAAAGGCCCTTTTTATGTCAATCAAGGAATTCTACGTTGTTGAATGGCTGAGATGATTCCGTTACTTAGTATTCGTGTGTTTAGTGTCCAGATAACAATGATGTGAGTGATCGAGTATCCTCCAACTACGGAGTATGAGTTCGTACTTGAAAGGAATTCCGGGTGACACTTAAATTTGTTGTTCTAATGTAAATTGACAAATTTCACTAAAACCATGTATGTCTTTTTCCTTTCCTTTAGCAAAACTTTTTATTCCCTTTTAAAGGTCTTTTATTAGCAGCTTAACCGCATAGCAGAAAGGGAATTTCATTGCCAGCTTTTCCTGTCTTTCTAAACCATGAAAGGAAAGGGAAATTCTTTAATTGCCTTCAGGTCAAAGTTAAGAGTAAAACGCCTCAACAGCATAACAATAAGCTTCAAACACAACCTTTCCAACATAAAACATCTGGAGGTTATCCTTTGGTTTTTTTCCTTCATTTGTTCACGCCCGTTCCAAAGAATAGATTCATTTCTCTGATGGCAAGTACCAGAAATCGCCAAACCAAATAAAACAAAGCCATTCTGCACCAGAACGAGTGGAAAAGAGGTGAAAATGTCCAAAGCTGCCGTATCGTCGAACCCAAAAGATCAGCTAGCGAATGAGCGAGCTTATCCACAGACAGATCCCGGCGCTCCTCAAATGCTAGATGAATGGGATCCCGAAGCTCCACAAAGGAAGGAAGCCGCTGCAAGCAAGATGGAAGAATGGGTGACAGTAGAGTTTGTTGAGGATAAGCTAGTGAAAGTTGCTTCTCATGAGCCAAATTCAAAACTTGCAATACCTGAGAAGCAAAAAGAAGCAGATCCTGAGAAAGAAGCGAGTAACCCAGAAAAGGATGTTTGCAAAGAAGTATGTATTGACGAGAAGAAGGCCAAAGACGGAATCACAGAAGCCATTAAGGCCTCTGATTCATGGGAAGCTGAGGCAGTGGGGTCAGAGAAAACATCAGAAGGCATCCCGGTTGAGCAAGTAGCAGAGAAGAAACCGGAAAAGACGGTAAAGAAAACAGGCGAGGAAAATCCTGTCAAGATAATTGAGGTAACTAAGTCCAGAGAAACTCTTGAGTTTCTTATGAGAAAGGAGAAAGAAGGCCAGGACAAAGCCATAGAAAAGAAACCTAGTGACAGTTCAGTTGAATACAAATACGCCAGGCAATCAACTGTCACTGAGGATCCTGAAGAGGCCGCCGAAGAAGTGGCACCGGAGCTCAAGAAAGCTGAAGATAGGCTTGAACAGCACGAGCAAAGAACTGAAGAAGACAATATGAAAAAGGATTCAGTCTGCAACGAAAAATTAGTGGAGGTGGAATTTGCTAGCACAGACATTGGACTTCCTTCAGAAAATGTGATTGAGAAGGCCAAACGTGAGACAGGGGTAACGAATCTTGCGAAAAATGGAGAAACAGGGAAATTAGGTACCAATGAGGAGCCCAAGGATTCAGAAAGTATAGAAGAGAAAAATCCAGGTGAACCAATCAAGGAGAGGCAAGCAGATATGACAGTCAAGACAGAAGAAAAGATTGCTGATTGTGCAGAAGACACAAAAGATATACAGGATCAGCCAAATGAAGATGTGGCCCAGCCAGTTCAGAAGCAATCTGCTAACATCGTATCTAAGATGAAAAACTCACTGAGAAAGGCAAAGAAGGCCATTTTAGGAAATCCCCAAGCAATACAATCGTGTGATTGCATATTGCATTGCTTTCGTAAGTAGTATGCCTGAGTTTGATAATGGCATTTTCTACCTTTTTTTATTTACAGTTTGATTGTGAATTTGGTAGCACATTTGTGCATACATGTGACAAAGGTTTGAATCTCTTGAGAGTCAACATTTATTTCAGTGTTTCTTCATTATCTATTAAGGAATTGAATCTTATATTTTCAATACAACTGCCACAACTGTATTTAATGATTATCTCAAAGAATACATATTCTAACAAGACTTTTGTGTATCAACCCTATAAAATGAAGCAACGAGAAATAACGTTACCTTGACAACGGATTTCAGTCAAATATGACAAACAATCACCAGTAATCTCCACAAGAACAAGAACCCTTAGCAAAGTGGTGAAATCTGTTGATATCCCTCACAATGATTTCCCTATCAAAGACCTCTGAAGCGAATTTCATTACAGTATGACAGTCTCCACAAGTTCTCAGATTCTTTTTAATTCTAATTGGCGCCTTAGCAGGGAGTGCCAGCAACCCAAATGCCAGCGCTAGCTTCTCACTGTGATTCCACAAGCTCTGCTCCTTGTACTCCTCTGCATCGTTCACTGCAAACTGAGTATCGGGCAGGTATCCCTTCTTAGTAACCAACTCTTTCAGCTTTGCCAACATCTCATAAATCTCATCTGCCCTAGGGTGTGATTTATCATTGGCTGTAAACACAAAGGTTGAATTCTTCATATCAATCCAGCTACATCCAGGCTCCTTTCTTACACCATTTTTCCCCATCAACCTTCTTATCTCATCTGCTTCTTTTAGCTTCCCCTCTCGTGCATACATGTTAGCAAGCATCACATAGTTTCCTGAGTTAGTAGGTTCAATTTCAAAAAGCTTTTCTGCTGCTATCCTCCCCATTTCAAGATTCCTGTGACTCCTACAAGCGGAAAGTAGACCTCCCCATACCGCTGGCCCGGGTTTCATAGGCATTGACTCAATGAATTTGATAGCCTCTTGTAGTTGACCAGCACGACCAAGAAGGTCAACCATACAAGCGTAATGTTCTGGACCAGGCTCAAGCCCGTGCAAAGCAGTCATGGAATTGAAGTAAGATCGTCCTTCTTTTACCTTTCCAGTATGCCCACAAGCTGACAGGACACACACATATGCAATGTATTCTGGTTCTATTCCCTCGTGCAGCATTCGCTCGAAGAGCTGAATCGCTTGGTTTGCATGGCCATGCTGTTGGAAGGCCGCAATCATAGCTGTCCAACATACTACATTACAATTAAAAATTTCCTCAAAAACCTTGTGAGCATCTGCCAGATTTCCACATTTACCATACATGGTTACCAGTGAGCTTGATATGCAAACATTTGTGAGAAACCCGGTTTTTATCACCTGATTATGAATCAAAACACCTTGGTTTAATGCTGCAAGGTTAGCACACGCATGAAGAGCAGTAGAAAACGAGGCTTCATCAGGAGACACCCCGTTATTCCTCATCATCCAGAAATAATCACAAGCTTTTTCAAAGTTGTCACTCTGAACAAACCCCATAATCATCACATTCCATGTTACTACATCTCTATCGTCAATCATTGTAAATAACTTAACAGTATCGCCAGCCGAACCACACTTGCTATACATGTCCATGAGGGTGTTTTTCACATAATCTAAAGCCACCAAACCACGCTTGATCACAAGCCCGTGAATCTGCATTCCAGTAACCAGCCTATCACCTCCCATATTAGCACAAGCATTCAACACACTTGAACAGCTGACATCATCTGGACTCAGTGACACCTCACTGAGCACACCCTTAAAGCTCAAAATGGCACTGTCATACATCTTGTTCTCCAAATACCCTACAATCATGGAGTTCCAAGACACTAAGTTTCTCTCAGACAATTCATCGAACACCTTCTCAGCAGACATCATATCAAAGCACTTTGCATACATGTCGATCATGGCACTTCCTACATAAACATCATCCTCAAACCCATGTTTACTGACCAGGCCGTGAATCTGTCGGCCGATCAACGGGTTCGAAATGCTCGCACAGGCGGGCAATACGGCAGAGAAGGTGAAGTGATTTGGGTACACCCCACAACACCTCATTCTAGAGAAAGCAGACAACGCCTCAGAGGACATTGCATAGCGAGATAGCTGGCTTATGAGTGTGGTCCAGGAAATAATAGTTTTGTGGTGATCAGGGATTTTTGAGAACAAAAACAGGGTCTTTGCGATGTGCCCACATTGTGCATAGAGCTTGAGCACGGAGTTGACAAGGAAAGGGAATCTTGTGTAGCCATTGAGGGTGATTTGGGCGTGCAATTGAAGAGCGTGCTTGATTGTTTTGCTTTTAGCTTGGGAGACGATGTTGAGCAGATTGTTAAGATCCGTGGGAGTTGTGGTGTTTGGAAGATATGAAATTTGACGGTGTAAATTGAGGGGGAAACTCTGGCGATGAATTGGCAGGAAATGAAATTTCATTGGAAGATTTGATAGATGGGGTAAGCTGAGTGGTGTGGAAATTGTGCCAAAAAGAGGAATTAGGGTTTTAAAATTTCCATGGTAGAAGCGAAACTGAGACGAAGTATATTATACAGTACATAACATGGGAGGCGTAAAAAAGCGTGAAATGGAAAGAGAAGGCGCGGACACGCCATCTTCACCAAATCTACAGCCGCCGCTCAACCATGGCGTTTTTCTCCATCTTTCTGATAGGCTGTTTTGTTTTGTGCTTGTCCATCCCAGGTTCTACTGTGCAACTCTGTCGTATCAAAATGTCTCACTCTATTTTCAAACCATGTCTGTCTGTTTTGATGTGCTTGAATTGGATATTTTGGTCAATGCCTCCTGTCAAAGAGGATTCTAACCCAGCAGTGATTACTCTCTTAAAAGAGAGCATTTGGCTGAGTGTAGCAGCAAGTCGTTTGTGTCCAATGCCAGGTTGGGCATGGCGGACCGGTGGCGCTGACAGGGATGCTAAGAAGTGGGATGCTCAACGGCATGTTGTTAATGATACGTTTGGTTCGTCAATGGTTGGCTGCTCATGCTGACCCTTCAAGGTTAGCCCTCAATTGATCTTCATTGGTGATGTTATGGATATCATTGCAGCTGGAAAGTGTGTTGTTCAAAGGCCAAATACATGAATAGGTCCCTGAACTTGCACCCAATAGTCATTTAAGACCCCGAACTTTCAAGTTTGTCAATTTGATACCTCAGCTTAACATTTACGACCAATTAAACACATAATCGCTGACATGTACAAAAAAATCTGCCACATCAATGCCACGTACTTGTCCACTTGTATGCCAAGTCATATTAAACAAAATAAAACATTAAAAAATAAAGAAAAAAGAAACAAAGTAAGAAAAACCACACTAGCGTTCTTTCTTGATTTTCCGATGATGGAGATCCAGCCCTAACGCGCCGCCTCCCCCTCTCCTACGCCGCCTGCGGCTGCCACCGCATCCACCGCCGAGAGCCCCTCTCCGCCCTCCCGCCGCCTCATTTCGCCGAATTTAACCCCCACCACCGCCACTAGCCCCCTCCCCCGCTCCCCGCCCCAGATCTTGTCCTTCTATCGCTCCGCCCACCCCCACCATAACTCCTCTTCTCCCTCAACTCCGCCCCCACGTTCGGGCTCAAGCGGATCCGGACGAAATTCAGCAAGGACCAGACTAAGAAAATGCTAGGGCTTGCAGAGAAGACCGGGTGGAAGATGTAGAGGGGAATCGAGGACACGGTGGCGAAATTCGGCTTCAAAAACGGCGTCGAGCGCGGCGTCTTCAAGGTTTGGATCCGGAAACGGCCTAACAACAACAATGGCAGGTCCTCCTCTTGATTGACGAAGCCAGCCCCGTCCCTGACCGCAATCCCGAGGCCCTTCCTCTTCAGGCCCAGCGGGATCTTGCCGCTCATCGGTCCGAAGCGGGGGCGGGTGGTGTGCCGGGTTGACTCGGTCGAGAAGAGGAACGACTCCTCGCGGTCGAACGGGATCGCGTCGGAGGAAGGGGCAAACGAGGGGATGACGGTGAGGAAGAGGGTGGCCATGGCGACGCCGAGGAGGATGAAGAGGAGCCGCTGCTCCTGGAGGAGGTACCGGATCAGATTGCTTGTTCTCTGAAATGTTTGAAATTCCAAAACTCATACAAATTGCTTTCTACCTCACACGTTTTGTTCATTTGGAATCTTGGAGCCGCTGCCGAGTAGGTCGAGGAGCAGAGGCGGCGGGGCTCCGGCAGTCCGGCTAAAATCCACCCATCCATCTTCTCATTATTTTTCTTTTTTCTTTATTTATTTAATTTTCTTAAAGTTTATTTTGTTTAATATGACATGGCTTACAAGTGGACAAATACGTGGCATTGATGTGGCATATTTTTTGTACATGTCAGCGATTATGTGTTTAATTGGTCGTAAATGTTAAGTTTAGGTATCAAATTGACTAACTTGAAAGTTCGGGGTCTTAAATGACTATTGGGCGCAAGTTCAGGGACCTACCTATGTATTTGGCCGTTGTTCAAATGCTCAAATTCCTCTGGATGACCTAAATGTTAATAGTGGAACATGGTTGCAAAGTGAACTTCTAATGTCATTTGCTGTATATTCGTGCTTGTTACTTGATCTATTTGAAGCAATGCAGTTCTATCTGGTTATTAGCTGCTCTTTGGTTTCAATTTCTTGCTGAGAAGGATACGCTGATGGAATGTTGACACAACACTGCCATTTTGCCTCATAGTCTCATACATAGACAAGGGCCCCCATCTCTCATATTTAGATTATAACTAGTTATATCCGAAGGCCCGGGACCTTTTTAAATAAAAGTGATAATATTGATTTATATACGATATATGTATTATAATTTAAATAGTAAAAAGTTAATAGGGTAATAATTAACTTAACAATCGTATGTACAAATGTATTTTAAATTAGAGTAGTCAAAATTCAACTTAGCTTGATAGACCCAATTCGAATCAACCGAAAGTTTTATAGTTGAAACTCAATCCATAAATTAGTAGGTCGATGGAAAAACTAAAATTGATTGACTTGTGCTCAATTGGATTGAAACATGAAATCAACTGGCTTAACCTCAGTTGTTATATTTGCAAAATAAAATAAATTTCTTTTGAATACATATCCTAGCTTAGTGAAATAAAAAAAAGTATGATATCATAGTACTCTAGCTAAAAAATAACAACCTTAAAAGAAAATAGCATGATATCATAGTACTCTAGCTATCTTTTTCGTTGATAACTTTTGTACACGGGTTTTTGATAAAAAAAAAAAAAAAAGAAAAACTTTTCTACATGTTTTTAAAATTTAACCATCACTTTTATCTTTTTGTTTAATTCCTTTTTTTCAATTTAGAAAGTAGATAACTTATTGGATTTGGGCTTTTTCAGTTATAACCTTATCGGCATTAGCCGTAACTTTGTTTCAATTGATATAGTTACTCCTAATAAGATGTTATTAAATCAGTTATTAAAAATAAATGATAACAAAAATATATAAATGATAGGTAAAATCAGTTATTCCTTAACTGCTCGAATGACAAAACTAAGATAAATGATCCTAAGATGTATATCATATATTGGCCGAAAATAGATAAATGTACCCTTAACTATAAGTAATCAGTTACCCGAAAATATATTACTGTCACCCGGTAAATCAGTTAAATAGATAAGATGTATATCTTTGTATCCTAAGGCGGTCACACTACCCTTAACAATAGTTACCCGAAAATATATTACTGTCACCCGGTAAATTGATGTTACTCCTTGTTTCAATTGATATTGTAAATATACAAATGGATAGAAAACTAAGATAAAAATCAGTTATTAAAAATATGATAGGTGGTTTATAAAACCCGAATGACAAAACTGCTCTTAACTGCTTCAGGTTTAGAAGTATATATTGATCAAAACAATTTGCTTCCGTCTTTGCTGATGCTGTTGGTGTGTTGGTGTTGTGGTGCGCTGCACTTGAGCTGTCAACTGGCTCCAATTATCAAGGAAATTACAAATGCCAATGTCAAAGGCGAATGGGATCGACACCTCATGTGCTTATAAAGGCACAAATGGGAAATTTAGACCCCAAACGGAGGAAATGCAGTTTGTTTGCACTCATGCATCTTATATTTTGAAGTAGCTCACCCCTCTACCGATGCACATGCTGCTGGCTGGACTGCCAAGTGGAGATGCTATGCCTCTGTCGGTTGATTGGTATTGGATTTCATATCTGTTGCAATATCATTTCGTTAATATGACCCACAAAAACAATTGCATTCACAAAACAAAGTGCTGGCTATATAACATTCGAGTTGTCTCCTTATGAATAAAGATGGACAAACACTAAAAAGTGGTGCAGCCGATTTTCACAAGTCAGTTTGTTTTGTCTGAATAATATCCTCCCTCTGTGTACAATCAAAGGAGTCAAGAAGTTGCACGGTGCACTATGGTCTCATTGTCTTTTTGCTTACTCATGTGGCCTAAGAATGTGTGTACTGTTGTGTACGTATACTGTGCTATGTAACAAGTTTTGTAGATCAAATTTTGGTCGTTTAAATGGCTAGAGTAGAAATTGCACACTTTGATTGCAATAAATAGAGCTGGCATGGATTATTGCTTGTGTGCTACTGAGGTGCTTCTCGTTATAGATTTTCCTCTTGCTTTACATGCTCTTAGAACGTTTAACCGTGGACACAAAATTTGGAGGGCTGCCTTTCAATAGGTAACAATCCCATTCAGGTATACGGGGAAACATTTTCAATTTGTTACAGGCATTCAAAACTGCCAACATCTAACAGTGTGCTGGGACTTGTTGCACATTACGGCTGCGTTCATTGCCAGAAGATTATACTCCGTACAAAATAAGATATTATGATGCCTTTTTTCTAAAAAGCTATGTTCGACATTCTCTAACTTTCCCCTCTTACCCTCTACACATTTCTAGAATATGTCATAATGGCTTTTCAAAAATAAACCCAAAATAATCTATTATCACTCATACTCTGATGGCAAACGAACGGACCCTACATTGAGTATCTTGCCCATTGGCATTTTTTATTCTATATCATGTGTTTATACAAAGCCCAGGATGTGTACTCACAAAGAGTTACTATTATTCAAGCAAAAGGGTCTTTCAAACCCAACCAAATTAAAAACCTAGAATGCTCCATCCAAAAGAGTTGTCAAAAAGGATTGAAAAAATCCACCCCAAATTTAAAAAATGGATCGTTAATGACAGCAAAGTGGAGATTAGTGGTGGTCATCTTGAGATTACCAGCATGTTGAGTTGCTTACGATAAATGCTTTGCAATACTCTCTTGCATAAGAGACAAAATAAGGATTGGGGTTGTACCTTGAAAAATACACAAGCAAAACAAATGCATATAAAAAACGATCAGGAACTAACAACCGCAAACTATTTCGTCCACCGGAAGAGGAGGGCTAAAACCCAAAATAACAAGGTGTTTTTTTGAAAGTCAACCTATGGAACTATAGAGGCCTGAAGAAACCAAACCGATGGACTGAAGTTAACGCCCTATGCAAATTAGAACATATTCAAATGATCGCACTGGTGGAAACTGAATCACAACAAATCCCTAATAAAAAAAATGGTCATCCGCAGGCTTTAATGCTCTTGAATTCATCCCGTCACTTGGAATGTTGGGTGGACGTTTATTTATATGAATAACCCATCTCTTATATAACAAATCAGTTGTTATTATTCATAAAGACGATCGCTTTGTCGATTTTGAATATACAAACATTGAAAATCATGGAAAAATGATTATCTTATTCGCATATGTTCCCCCTAGGAACCACGATAAAGATGCGTTCTGGACCAAAATTACCGACTTTATTACACAAGCGGACCACCCTTGCTAAGTCATTAAGGACTTAAATGAAATTCAAAAACCCGAAGAAAAACAAGGAGGGGCAATTTCACGGCCAAATAGGTTTGAGAGACTATTGAATTTCAAAAATCAATGTGATTTAAATTAGGGCTGAGATACTTCGGTTATTGAGTATTTTTCTGCCTACCTGCAGGGTACAAAAACAATTTTAATTCTGTTCGGTTCCTGCGAATTTTAGTGAGGAATCGTAATAACCGTACCCGAACTTTATTCGGTTCCTAACTTCGGTTAATTCAGTTGACCGAACTTAGTCACACTCTCATAGTGTTATGACAAAACTAAATCAATTTCTTTGTTGAAACTCATACCAGACTTGAATTTATACATATTCAGACAATTAGGGACGTGTGTTTATATTCTTTTATTGCCCAAAGGTTGATGGATCTCTCATTTTCTTCGTTGATACTATTTTTTTTTTATCAAACAAGGCCTTAGCCTATACGAATAATAGGAAAAGAGAGTCAAATACAAATACGACGAGGGAACACCCGTCCCCCGGCGTCATCCACCAGTAGAGAGACAGCAGAGTTTGGAGGGTGATCAAGAAAATGAAGACCAACAGAAAAGGAAAACGCTAGGCTAGCTAGGGTGTCGGCGATAACATTTGCCTCCCTAAGGACATGTCGGAACCGGATACTCCAATCCCGGTTTAGGAAGCCTTGGCCGCGGCTGACCAGGCTGGCAAGAGGGTGTGAGGGGTTGGGCGGTTTGTGCAGCAGCTCAACAGCTAATTTCGAGTCCGACTCTAAGTAAACTTTCCTGAAGCCAAGGTCCCACGCGAGCTTTAACCCATCCACAATACCCCACAATTCAGCTTTAGGGACTGTGCAGATGCCAAGGTCTGCGCCAGGGTGACCCCCTCTCACCATATCTGTTTATATTGGCAGCTGAAGTGTTGGCTAGGCAACTCCAGCGGGCTAATATGGACGCAAAGAGTGGGATTGGGATTCAGATCACGAGGGGTGGTACCAAAATCCCATTCCTTGCATATGCTGATGATATAATCATCTTTGCTAAAGCAAACAACCATGCATGTCAGAATGTTAAGAACATAATTGAGGATTATTGCCAAGTCTCTGGTCAGAAAGTAAATTTTCACAAATCAACGTTTCAAGCTACAAAAAATACAAATAACGCGACCAAAAATCAGATTAAACAAACCCTTCACATAACAAATACTACATCACTGGATAAATATCTAGGGTGTCCCCTCATCAACGAAAGGGTTAGAAAAAATACTTTTAATGCATATACAACAAGAACAAGGGACCAACTATCCAAATGGAAAGCTAACACGCTATCCCAAGAAGGGAGAACAACATTGATTAAGGCCAACCTTTCTGCACAACCAAATTACTTAATGCAATCTTTCTACCTTACAAAGGCTACCCATGATGAACTTGACAAGATCAATCGTAACTTCTTCTGGAACAAGGCTAGCGGTTACAAACCGCTAATAAGCTGGAATTCGATCTGCAGGCCCACTCATCACGGTGGGCTAGGTATCGCTAAAGCGGAAGAAATGAACCAAGCTTTACAAATGAAACTACTATGGAAACTAATTGCGGAACCGGAAAATCTGTGGGTCAAAATAGTCAGTGAGAAATATCTTAAAGCAAAAAACCTATGGAACTACAATAAACAACAAAATACCTCTTGGCAGTGGTCCAAACTCATGAGCCTTAAGGATCTTTTCCTATCAGGGTTATCATGGCAAGTTGGGGATGGGAGAACCATCAGGTTCTGGAAGGATTGTTGGGCTTCTAACCTCAACTTCAAACCGAAAGAGGAGGCTCGCCAGTGGATTAATGAGGAAGAACTCGTGTGTTCATACATACGGGATGATAAAACTTGGGACTTACAGAAACTCAATCAAGTTCTGAATCTTGATGATGTTGATAAGATCGATAAGATAGTACTACCGGTTAATAATTTAACAGACCGGCTGTACTGGAAAGCAAGCAAGAATGGGTGGTATTCTACCAATGCCACAATGAAATGGATTCAAGACAATAAAACAAGTCCTAGAGTTGATCTCAAATGGATATGGAACTTAAACATTCCACCGAAGCAGAAAAACTTTTTATGGAAAGTCTGTCGGAATGGATTGCCCACGAAAGCCAGACTGGCTGCAAATCACATCGCAGTACCACAAGGATGTGGATTTTGCACTTCACAGAATGAAGATGCTTTTCACCTTTTTATCGAATGTAACCATGCCCGCCAAGCTCTCGTTGCGCTTAATCCCGCAATTCACCGAGTGATGGGCCAACTGGATGCACACAATCGCCACCCGCTTGATTTTATTAATGAGCTGAGAATTAGACTCAAAACAACTCAAATTGAATCCGTGTTTAACCTTTGGTGGTGTATATGGTTTCTCAAGAACAAAAACTGCTTCGATGGGAACAACCAACCTCACATAAATCCTAAAGAAACAATGGAATTTGCGTCCAAACAAATGGCGGATTGGAAGAGAGCTATGCTTTCGAAACGACCAGACTCTGATGATAAAAATTCTGGCTCTAAAACTGGCCGCCAAAGTGACAAAAGAGGGAATGTGAGATGGTCCAAACCCCCGAGGAATTTTGTCAAACTCAATTTTGACGGTGCTGTTAATTCTTCTGGAATTGCATCGTTTGGTTTTGTTATTAGGAATTCTACAGGTGGCATTGTTGCCTCAGATGGTGGCTTTCTCGGACGGCGTTCCGTGGTGTTTTCCGAAGCGCTTGCGCTTCGTCAGGGGATTCTTGAAGCCATCCGGTATGGCGTTCCCCGTCTGGTGATTGAAGGCGACAACCTGCAAGTGGTCAATGCAGTGTTGGGGGATTGGAGCTGCCCGTGGGAAGTGGAACTCATTCGCACAGACGTCCAGCTGTTGCTCGGTAGGTTTCAGAGTTGGGGTATCCGGCATGTCTTCAAGGAAGCCAACTCGGTTGCTGACCATATTGCTGCTTCGTTTTATCAAGTGCCGACTTGCTCGCTCAGTTCCGATCCGGTCCTTAGGGACCTCATCCTCTCGGATGCTATAGGATAGTTTCTCGTGTTGTAGGAACTAGCCTAATCTCTTTCCTTTATCAAAAAAAAAAAACAAGGTGTTTTTTTGAAAGTCAACCTATGGAACTATAGAGGCCTGAAGAAACCAAACCGATGGACTGAAGTTAACGCCCTATGCAAATTAGAACATATTCAAATGATCGCACTGGTGGAAACTGAATCACAACAAATCCCTAATAAAAAAAATGGTCATCCGCAGGCTTTAATGCTCTTGAATTCATCCCGTCAATTGGAATGTTGGGTGGACGTTTAGTTATATGAATAACCCATCTCTTATATAACAAATCAGTTGTTATTATTCATAAAGACGATCGCTTTGTCGATTTTGAATATACAAACATTGAAAATCATGGAAAAATGATTATCTTATTCGCATATGTTCCCCCTAGGAACCACGATAAAGATGCGTTCTGGACCAAAATTACCGACTTTATTACACAAGCGGACCACCCTTGCTAAGTCATTAAGGACTTAAATGAAATTCAAAAACCCGAAGAAAAACAAGGAGGGGCAATTTCACGGCCAAATAGGTTTGAGAGACTATTGAATTTCAAAAATCAATGTGATTTAAATTAGGGCTGAGATACTTCGGTTATTGAGTATTTTTCTGCCTACCTGCAGGGTACAAAAACAATTTTAATTCTGTTCGGTTCCTGCGAATTTTAGTGAGGAATCGTAATAACCGTACCCGAACTTTATTCGGTTCCTAACTTCGGTTAATTCAGTTGACCGAACTTAGTCACACTCTCATAGTGTTATGACAAAACTAAATCAATTTCTTTGTTGAAACTCATACCAGACTTGAATTTATACATATTCAGACAATTAGGGACGTGTGTTTATATTCTTTTATTGCCCAAAGGTTGATGGCTCTCTCATTTTCTTCGTTGATACTATTTTTTTTTTATCAAACAAGGCCTTAGCCTATACGAATAATAGGAAAAGAGAGTCAAATACAAATACGACGAGGGAACACCCGTCCCCCGGCGTCATCCACCAGTAGAGAGACAGCAGAGTTTGGAGGGTGATCAAGAAAATGAAGACCAACAGGAAAGGAAAACGCTAGGCTAGCTAGGGTGTCGGCGATAACATTCGCCTCCCTAAGGACATGTCGGAACCGGATACTCCAATCCCGGTTCAGGAAGCCTTGGCCGCGGCTGACCAGGCTGGCAAGAGGTGTGAGGGGTTGGGCGGTTTGTGCAGCAGCTCAACAGCTAATTTCGAGTCCGACTCTAAGTAAACTTTCCTGAAGCCAAGGTCCCACGCGAGCTTTAACCCATCCACAGTACCCCACAATTCAGCTTTAGGGACTGTGTAGATGCCAAGGTGGTGAACGAAACCTCGGATCCACTTTCCTTCACTGTCACGAATCACTCCACCCGCTGAGGCTTGACCATCGGCGTTAACAGCTCCGTCAGTATTAACTTTAACCCAATCATGATCAGGGCGGTCCCAGCCGATTAAGGAATCGGCCCTACCTGGTCGAGTCTGATTCGGCCCCCGTTTCTCCCATATGATCTTGTACTCCTTGGCTTTCTCGAGCACAAAGTTCGTTGCGTCGTGGACTCTCCTGCGGTTCCCGAAAACCCGCTCGTTCCGCCACTTCCAAATCCACCACAACGCCGTCGCAAAGATCGCCGACCACTGGACCCCCTCATTCGTCCTTTATGAGGAGAGCAGGTTCATACGCACCCAGCCTGCAAAGGGTAATTCAAAGAAGTCAGTAATAGAATAGGGGATGCGAAGCGATGGCCACAAGTTCAAGAGGCAAGGGCAGTCCCTGAATAAGTGATCTGCGGTCTCCATGCCCGCGTGACAGAGCACACAAGTGGCGTCGGTGGTCATGTGCCGCCTCACTCGCTTTGCGTTGGTAAGGACGGCTCCACGGATTATAAGACACATGAAGGTGCGGGCTCTTTCTTGCACTTTGAGTTTCCACACACTTTAAACACGTCTCTGCCGTTCCCTATCAACTAACCACCTCCAATGACGGCGTTGTAGGCCGAAGCGATGGAGAACCCACCATCCGGGGTATGTATCCAACTCAGGGCGTCGGGCTCGTCGGTTTCTTCTTCTATCCCAACTGCAGCGAGCATCAATAGGGCCTTGGTTGGAAGGAGGGTGTTAAATTGTTCCCAATCCCACCCGGCCCCTACAATCCAGTAATCCCTGACCGTATCGGTGAGTTTTGTGTGGTCAACCCTACCCGTGGCAATGTCGATAAATTCTTCGTTGATACTATGGGTGTGTGCCGATGACATCAGTTTGACCAGTAGACCCAAGAGAAGAAGACAAAACTAAACGTTATTCTCCTCTTGTTTTTGTTTTTGGACAAAACCAATAACACAAACTCTCTTTCTTGAGTTGGTTCGTTGATTTCCCCCTCCTCATCCATCTTTTGAGCACAAACAAAAACAGAGACAGAGATGATAGCAATAGATCAATTCCTTGGTGGGCTTGCACTTATACATACTCAGGCAACACCAGACTGTCTAGTAAAGAGTTTCCTCCTTCATATTCATCAAGTTTCCTCAAATAAAAGTATAAAATTGAATCAATTCCTCAACATGTCCAATTTGCTGAATCATTATCATACCATAAGAAATTCACAGATCCAAAATCCCTAGGCGAAATTTACAATCACATGAAACCCTAGATCTCAAAACGGAGTGGCCTGCCATTTTTTTGGCACGGCGGCGGCCGGTTTCTGGTCGGATCCGGCTTTTAGACTTCATAGTACATACCACTCGAGGACGAGGAGTTGAGGACGAGTTGCGACTTGCGAGGCTGCGAGGACGAGGAGACGGAACCACTCAGTTGAGAACGAGGAGGTGCGACCGGAGAGGAGGCAACCCGCGATTTCCTACTACAGAAGGCGAGGAGTTGCGAGGACGAGAAGGACGATGAGGTGCTGGCGGCAAGGACGAGGAGGCCCGAGAACTCCGGCGAACCGACGATGACTCACATGCTGGCGGCTAGGGTTCGGACGCGAGAGGAGAGAGGAGTTGCAATTTGCACGATTACGGACGGCTAGGGCTCGGGGACTCAAGCAAATTGTTAGCTTAATTTGGGGTTTTCACATTTTGGGATGAAACTACGGGTATTGCAAAAATTTCGGGTTTTAATTTTTTTTAGTTAACCGAAAACTGAACCCGAATTTTAAAGCGGAACCGAACCGTTTTTTCCTTGTCTATTAATTTCCACGAACCGAACCGAACCGCTCGGTTCGGTTTTTCGGTTCTTCGAGTTCAAAGTCCCACCCCTAATTTAAATGATATTTCAACATTTGGCAATAAATTTTGGTGGAAGCGATCTAAATCATTATACAACAACACCTTTGAAAAGCTTGACAGAATTCTAGTCATCAGTGAGATAATCCAATGGTACCCATCTATGTCTACCAAAAATCATAATTTTACGTCCTCTAATCATTGCTCCTTATCATGTGAACGGCCAACTGACGGGGTTATCAAAGCCCGACCTTTTAAATTTGAAACAATATGGACTAGTCGTATTGACTTTCATAATGTAGTCAAACAAGCTTGGAGATATAAACCAAGCGGATCACACGTACATGTATAAACTGGTCAAGAAAACGCATTTAGTTAAGACTGAAGCAAAGGCCCAGAACAAGATCACAGTTGGTAATATTTATGAGCAAATTAACAAGGTTAATGAAAAACTACTTATTCTCCAAAAAGAGGTATATAATTGAACATAATAACCAAGTTGTAGTGTAAAAAACAGGAACAACTCGAGAAAAAGCGAGAATGTTTAATCCAATTCCAACACTCATAATGGAAGCAAAGAGGGAAACATAAATGACAAAAACACCAAATACTTCCACCTTATTTCCAGTGGAAGAAGAAAGAGGATTAATCTTAGAGAAATAACAACATCTGAGGGCACGCAAATCACAGGATTAGAGAACATCAAATGAGAATTTCAGAATGACTTTCAAAAAAGAGGTTTGAAGCTTTCGAAATAAACGGAAATCGAATGCGAGAAATTACCTAACGCATATCGCATGAAGTAAAGAAGGAGGACACATCAATCTCATTAGACCGGTATCAAATAAAGAAATAAAAGATGCAGTCTTCGACATTGAGAAAGATAAATCGCCAGGGACGGATGGTATGTCGGTCTGTTTTTATAAAAAGTATTGGCATATTGTTAGCCCTCATGTGATCAAAGCGGTAAAAAGCTTCTTCCATTCTGGGAAAATTTTAAAACAAATTAACCACACTTTTATCACCTTACTCCCAAGATGCGACAATCCTAGTTCAATAAACCACTATAGGCCAATAAGTCTATGTAACACTATATATATATATATATATATAAAGTGATTTCAAAAATTCTAACGACTAGGCTTAAAAGAGTAATGGGAATGCTAATCCATCTGCTACAATCAGTATTTGTAAAAAACTGAAGCATCTATGATAATACCTTAATAGCTCACGAAATTTTCCATTCCTTTCGCAACAAAAAGGGGAAAGGGGGATGAGTAGCTATCAAACTTGATATGGAAAAGGCATATGACCACCTTAGTTGGGTGTTCCTTTTTCAAGTGATGGAGAAGTTTGGTTCAATATTATTAGGAGTGGGATCCTTGCATCGGATCTGAAGGGGGTAGTAGGATCGGATCGTAGAATCGGATCATTAGGATCGTAAGATCCTACTAAATTACTGAAATTATGGAAGGTTTAATGATAATATGTTATGTATCAACCAAATATTAAAGTAAATCATTCATAATACATACATATTATTCATCAAATACTCCATATTAATTACATTTATAAAGATAATAAATCTATACATAACATGAATTCTACACAAATTAAGCGAATAACAATAATTGAGTCCAATTTTATTGAATAGCTACGTTCTTAAGAGTCATATTTGTTGAATTAATAAAATAATAATATTTTATCAATGATAAAAAGCATTCAATTGTTTTCTCAATATTTTGATATTTTTATTTTAGCATGAGGTAGAAAGAGTAAAAATTTTACATGTTAAATTAATTTTTAGATAATAAATGGAATCAATTAGGAATAATCTAAATGTATAAGTTTAATGAGTTTAAGGGTGAAAATGGTCCAAAATATTTACAATAATGACAATTTATGTGATTTAGTAGGATCTTACGATCCCACCTACGATCCTACAATCCTGTACGATCTTATCCCGATCCTATACGATCCTACTTCTTACGATTCACTACGTACGATTTGAGTCATTTTGTGAAAATTGGATCATAGGATCGTACGACTAGGATCGCAATTTTGATAACCTTGGTTTGGTTTTGATTCTAAATTCATTAATTGGATTCGGAAATGCGTATAAACTGCATCCTTCTCTGTTTTGGTCAACAACAACCCTACTGATCAATTCAAATCACATAAAGGGCTCCGTGAAGGAGATCCACTATCCTCGTACCTCTTTGTCCTGGCTGCAGTAGTGTTGACAAGACAACTTCAAAATGCCTACACTGATCCTAAAAGCGGGATTAACATTCAGATATCGAGAGGCGGTTCAAAAATCCCTTTTCTTACCTACGCAGATGATATTATTATCTTTGTTAAAGCAAATAACACGATTTTCCAGATGGTTAAAAACATCATTGATGATTACTGCAATATATCCGGTCAAAAAGTAAATTTTCACAAATCTACATTCCAAGTCACCAAAAATAAAACCCAACCAAACAAAAAACCAAATTAAACAAATCTTACACATTACAAATACATCAGCCTTGGATAAATATCTAGGATGTCCCATAATAAATGAAAGAGTGAACAAAAACACCTTTAACTCAATTACAACCAAGACTAAAGAACAATAAATAAGATGGAAAGCAAACTCACTATCCTAAGAAGGGAGGAAATCGCTTATCAAAGCAAACCTTTCTACACACAACCAAACTACCTTATGAAGTCATTTTACTTGCCAAAAGCAATACATAGCGAGCTGGATAAAACCAATAAAAACTCTTTTGGAATAAGCCAAGTGGACATAAACCCTTGATCAATTGGAGTTTAATATGCAGACCGCCCGAGGCCGGTGGCTTAAGTATAACGAAAGTTGAAGATATGAACCAAGCACTCCAAATGAAATTACTATGGAAAACCATTTATGAATCAAAGAACACATGAGTTAAAATAATATCTGAAAAATACCTCAAGAATAAAGAATTGTGGGACTATAAAAAACAAAGTAACACATCGTGGCCATGGTCGAAGCTTATGAGTCTACGCGAGTGTTTCTTATCCGCTCTCGTTTGGCAAGTGGGTGATGGAAAAACTGGCTATTAGATTTTGGAAAGATTGTTAGATAGGGGACAAGCTGCTTTTACCAAGACTTGATTACCCTCATCTAATAGATTCAAATGAAACTATAAGCAATTACCTCTATTCAGATAGAAAGTGGAACAAACAAAAACTGGAAAGGGTTTTAAACCCTGAAGATGTGAACTCCATTATTATGAAAACCATCTTACCAATAAACATCATTACGGATCAAATGTATTAGAAAACCAACAAAAATGGATGTTTTTCGACGAACGCAACACTAAAGTGGATTCAAAAAAGGAATAGAAGCCCTATTCAAGACCTTGAATGGATTTGGAAGTTTATCCCTTCTAAACAGAAACGTTTTGTCTGGAAAATGTGTAGGAACGGTCTGCTTACAAAAGCAAGGTTGGCATTAAACAATATAAGGTCTCACAAGGATGTAGGTTTTGTAGCAACTCCAAGGAAGACACGTATTACCTTTGTATAGAATGTAAGACTATAAGTCGGACGTTGACAGAGCTCTTCACTAGGTTTTTGCAAAAACTAAGACAAATGAGTATACAAAAGCCGCCACCCAGCGACTGTTATAGAAGAGGTTTGTAAACTTCTTTCTAAAGAAGAGATAGAAAATATAATTTGTGTATGGTGGTGTACTTGGTACCTCCGTAATAAAAGCATATTTAATGGGGAGACCCAAATTCATCCTACTCATAACTCCATAAAGGAGATGACAGGCCTTGCTACACTCTTGTATGAAAGTATACTTTCTTCATAAAAATATACTTTAATTGTCTTGGAATTGATGAAAATGAACTATATTTCATCAATTCCAAGACAATGAAAGTATACTTTTGGGAAGAAAGTATACTTTCATTCAAAAGTGTAGCAAGGCCTTATAAGAGACAAACAGAAGATTGGAAAAAGGCAATGAGATTTGACTCTGAGGATGAAGTTGCCAAAAAAAAACATTACAGCCAACAAAAGAAAAAAGGCGAAATGGACCAAACCACCCGAAAACTGCTTTAAGTTGAACTTTGATGGAGCAGTTAATTCTTATGGGTTTGCTTCTAGTGGTTTCTCTATTAGGGACTCAGGAGGCTTCCTTGTGTTGCTTGAAGGTGGATTTCTCAGACATCGGCCCGTGTTGCAGTCTGAAGCGCTCCCACTTCGATAGGAGTTTTTGGAGGTCTTACGACTTGGTATCTCCCATTTGATGATTGAAGGTGACAACCTGCAAATGGTTAACGTAGTGTTGGGAGATTGGAGTTACTTGTGGGAGGTGGAGTTGCTGCCAACTATATCCAACCTCTGCTTGGCCAGCTATAGAGTTGGTGTCTCGCTCACGTTTTCAATATTACTATTGATTATAATTTTTATTAATAAAATGTATCTAAATTATACATAAACAAATTGAAAAAAATAATATGATTTTTTTACTATAAAAATAAATATGATTTTAATTTAAACTTATTATATAAAATAAATGAAATTCGCTCTGAATGGACTGGGACCAGACCCCTTCGATCTATGGTTGTGAAAATTAATCTATTGTCAAACGCACATATCCTCTAGCTACGATCAATAGATTTTTGTTTGGAATTATTTTACAAGGATGTATTTAATACGAAAGCCAAACTATGCAATTTTTATAGATTTCTCCATAGATCATATTGTATACGTACTTCATTATATTTGATATCGGCTTATTGCATATTTTGTAGTGAAGTATACGATGATCTATGGGGTGTAAGTTAACAGTTTAATTAACTAAGAATCTTAATTGGATTAATGATCTATCACCTTAGTACATACAATGATGTTCATAGATTATCATTGTATACTTCTAGCCCCTTATTACATTAGCTAGTCTTGTTTCTCTAATCCCGTTTAACTAATGGAATCGTTTTTTTTTTATCCAAAAAATTTAGGGTGAGGGGATGGTGCCCCAGTCCAAAGGTAGGGAAGACCTAAAGACTCAAAGAGCTCTTACAAGGGAATTTTCATATGTCTCACCTCAAGGAGACTAGGGGGAATCGAACCTGCAACCATTTAACAGGTGAGTTTGTAAATCACGCGATCATAAGTCGTGTCAGACTAATAAATACAAATTGGCAATGGCTTTGATCTTAGTACAATGCATAGTCTAGTGACAGCCAAATCATATAAGAATATGGTTCAATGACATACAAGTAATCTCTTATTACCAAATTTGGTCCATTAATGGCAGCCATTAGCCTATAGCATAAATCAGGAATACTATTCTTTGAATTTGCAATGACAGTGAATATGCAGGGGTATGAAATGGCGCCAATTTCCAATTCAAACCTCAATTGGAAAACTTACAAAAAAATTTGCTCCTCACGTGTAAGATTCTTAACTTAATAAGATAATATGGCCTTCTATTGGCTACTTTAGCTTTCCACAAAATTCAAAAAATGTCTATTTTGCCCCTGTCAGTATTTGACATATGGTCTAGTCAAGCAATCACCATGGTTTAGTTTAGATCTCATTTTCTTAATAGATGATTGGTAATTGTGTTTATTTTTTCACTATCACAACACATATAAGACACATTAAAATGTGACATGAACATTGAGATTATCATATGGTATATATCTTTATATGTCCTTATAGAGTGATATGATCAGATGAGCAATATCATTGTATTGTACATGCCCCATGAGTTGGTTCATATGCCTGTACGTATTATCACTAGTATATGAATAGCTAGATATATCAGATATCAAATCTCGGTATATGATTCGTATACATATATTGCAAATCATAATATTAATACCGTTGGTGGCGCTTATGCCAAATTCTCAGTAAACTTTATAGTAATACAAATTAAATAATACCCACGAAAGAAATTCATCCCATTCAATCTTAATCTAAAATTTAAAATTTTCAAACTTTTCTTTTCCCATTAATTTCCAAATCTCCAAAATAAATAAATTAAATACATTGTCAAACTATCCTCAGCTAAAAGTCTCCATATATACCATCTCCCACACGCCACATACAGAAGAAGAGCACAAAAACACAAGTGCATGCAAAATACTCTCTTATCTTTGTGAAGCTTTGTGTGTGAATTTCAGGGCCATGACGAGGAAGAAGGTGCAGATGGCTTACATCGCGTGCGACTCGGCGAGGAAGGCGACATACAAGAAGAGGAAGAAGGGGCTCTTGAAGAAGATCGACGAGCTGACCACACTCTGCGGGGTGGAGGCGTGCGCGGTGTTGTACAGCCCGTTCGAGCACGAGGCGGTGGTGTGGCCCAACCGGGAGAAGGGGAGGATGGTGGTGGAGCGGTTCAGGCAGCTGCCGGAGATGGACCAGTACCGGAAGATGTACGACCACCCGGCGTACCTAAGGCAGCGCGTGAACAAGGCCTCCCAACAACTGGCACGCCTCCAGAGGGACAACCGCGAGCGCGAGGTGATGCTCGCCATTCGCGGCTGCCTCGCGGGGATCCGCGGCCTCGAGGGCCTCACCTTGGTGGATCTCAACGACCTCGGCTGGATGGTGGAGAGGACTCTCAAGGAGGTCAACCTTAGGCTGCAAAAGCTAAGCCGCCAGAGGACTAACGGTAATAACAGAAATGGAAGGCGTAACTCTCGAAACGCCGTCGTTTCGGGAGAGCCCCAGGCGGTGGCTCGCGATCGGAATCCGAGTCTGAATTTTCCTCCCTTTCTGATGGGTCCTCCACCGTTGCCGTTGCCGCCGCCGCCTGGATTCTTTAGAGTTCGGGGCGACGAGGTGGGCCCGGGGATGGGCCAGTTTTTGGGGCTGGGGTTTGGAAACTTTAATAATATGCAAATGCAGGTGGTGGGCCCCAATATGTGGCCAATGGGGCAGTATTATCCAGTGGCGTTCAGCGGTGCTAGTGGAAGCGTCGGCGGTGAGAACATGTCGGCGGCATTTGCAGCTTTCTTTCGTTGAATTTGGTCGTCATGCGTGCATATATGCATGTTTTTAAATTTGTCTTTTGCAATTTCCATTTTCTAATAATTCCTTCGCCTAGAATTCTTCAAGCCATATTCAAAATTGTTGTGTTTTGTTTTGGCTTGAGAGAGGAGAAGGGACTTGCATTGTTCTTTTCCTGTGTTTATTTTTGAACTTGAAGTTCTTTTCAGGGTTGTTGTATTGTGCAATTTGTGCTGTCATGTATGAGTCATGGTTGCTATGTAACTCAGTTAATCAAAACTTCTTGTCTTAGCAATTGATTTGTTGCACATTTGGTTTAGCTTATAAAACTTCTTACGATAATTTAATATGGTAAAATAAGATGATAGTGAAATTCAGTAAATCAGTCGACTAGACTTGAATTGTATTGTAGTGAATGAAAGACCTTACTTCCACTCACGGAGACAGTACTTCAGAGAAAAAGTTTATTTTGAAATGCGTAAAAAAGTAATAAATTTGCACATTTTTTAAGAGTATAAAAAGGTGGTTTTGTAGAAAAAGTTTTTTTTTTATGAGAAGTGCAACAACAATTAAGTTAAATTAGGGGTTTTGTGGAAAAATTTAGATAAAAACAACTTTTATAGATGAATGTATTCTTTGAGTATATCTTATGAGTAACTTTTATTTATTATTTACCATGATTGGAATATCGTAGATTGCTGAAACTATATATGTACTCCAAATCCTTACTCGTTGAACCAGATGTCTAAAGACTTATGGAAAATTCACAAGATCACGGTCAAGATTTTTTTTAAATGGAATATAATTAAGAAATGATTTATATTTGTTTTTCAGCTTGAAGTTCTTTTCAGTGTTGTTGTATTGTGCTCTTATGTATGACCCATGGTTGCTATGTAACTCAGTTAATAAAAACTTCTTATCTTTGCAATTGATGTGTTGAACGTTTGGTTTAGCATTTAAAGTCTTCTTAACATAATTCAAAATGGTATAAGATGATAGTGAAATTCAGTAGACAACTAGAGTTGAATTGTATTGTAGTGAATGAAAGGCCTTGCTTCCGCTCACGGAGACAGTTCTTTTAGAGAAAAAGTTCATCTTTAAATGCGTAAAAAGTAATAAATTTGCAAATCTTTAAAGAGTATAAAGGCAAAGTTTTGTAGAAAAAATAGTTTTTTAATGAGAAGTGTAACAACAATTAAACTAAATTAGGGGTTTGTGGCAAAGCTTAGATAAAAATAACTTTTATATATGAATGTATTCTTTGAGTGTATCTTATGAGTAACTTTTATTTATTATTTACCATGATTGGAACATTGTAGATTGTTGAAACTATATACGTACTCCGAATACTAATTCGTTGAACCAGATGTCTAAAGACTTATGGAAAATTCACACGATCACGATCATTCCTTAAAATGGAATACAATTAAGAAATGATTTATAAATGTTTTTGAACTTGAAGTTCTTTTCAGTGTTGCTGTATTGTGCTCTCATGTATGAGCCATGATTGCTATGTAACTCAGTTAATAATACCTTCTTATCTTTGCAGTTGATGTGTTGAACGTTTGGTTTAGCGTTTAAAACCTTCTTAACATAGTTTAATATGGTATAAGATGACAGTGAAGTTCAGTAGACAACTAGAGTTGAATTGTATTGTAGTGAATGAAAGGCCTTGCTTCCACTCGCGGAGACATTAATTCGGAGAAAACGTTCATCTTGAAATGCGTAAAAAGTAATAAAGTTGCACATTTTTAAGAGTATAAAATGGTGGTTTTGTAGAAAAAGTTTTTTTTATGAGAAGTGCAACAACAATTAAGTTAAATTAGGGGTTTTGTGGAAAAGTTTAGATAAAAACAACTTTTATAGATGAATGTATTCTTTGAGTATATCTTATGAGTAACTTTTATTTATTATTTACCATGATTGGAACATTGTAGATTGCTGAAACTATATACGTACTCCAAATCCTTACTCGTTGAACCAGATGTCTGAAGACTTATGGAAAATTCACACGATCAAGGAAAATATTTTTCTTAAAAATGGAATATAATTAAGAAATGATTTATATTTGTTTTCTAACTTGAAGTTCTTTTCAGTGTTTTTGTATTGCGATGTCACGTATGAGTCATGGTTGCTATGTAACTTAGTTAATAAAACCTTCTTATCTTTGCAATTGATGTGTTGCACATTTGGTTTAGCGTTTAAAACCTTCTTAACATAATTTAATATGGTATAAGAACATAGTGAAATTTAGTTGACAACTAGAGTTGAATTGTAATGTTGTGAATAAAAGGTCTTGCTTCCGCCTGCGGAGACAGTACTTTTAGAGAAAACGTTCATCTTTAAATGCATAAAAAGTAATAAATTTGCACATCTTTAAAGAGTATAAAGGCAAAGTTTTGTAGAAAAAGTAGTTTTTTTAATAAGAAGTGTAACAACAATTAAGGTAAATTAGGGGTTCTGTGGCAAAGCTTAGATAAAAACAACTTTTATAGATGAATGTATTCTTTGAGTATATCTTAGGAGTAACTTTCATTTATTATTTACCATGATTGGAACATCGTAGATTGTTGAACCTATATATGTACTCCAAATACTTACTCGTTGAACCAGATGTCTGAAGACTTATGGAAAATTCACACGATCACGGTCAAGATTTTTCTTTAAAATGGAATATAATTAAGAAAAGATTTATAAATGTTTTTGAACTTGAAGTTCTTTTCAGTGTGTTGTATTGTGCTCTCATGTATGAGCCATGATTGCTATGTAACTCAGTTAATAAAACCTTCTTATCTTTGCAATTGATGTGTTGAACGTTTGGTTTAACGTTTAAAACCTTCTTAACATAATTTAATATGGTATAAGATGATAGTGAAAACCAGTAGACAACTAGAGTTGAATTGTATTGTAGTGAATGAAAGGCCTTGGTTCCACTAGAGGAGATAGTACTTTTAGAGAAAAAGTTCAACTTTAAATGCGTAAAAAGTAATAAATCTGCACATCTTTAAAGATTACAAAGACATAGTTGTGTAGAAAAAGTACTTTTTTAATGAGAAGTGTAGTAACAATTAAGTTAAATTAGGGGTTTTTGTGTCAAAGCTTTGATAAAAACACCTTTTATAGATGAATGTATTCTTTCAGTATATCTTATGAGTAAATTTTATTAATTATTTACCATGATTGGAACATCATAGATTGTTGAAACTATATACGTACTCCAGATACTTACTTGTTGAACCTAGATGTCTGAAGACTTATGGAAATTTCAGACGATCACGGTCAAGATTTTTCTTATAAATGGAATATAATTAAAAAATGATCTCTATTTATTTTTGAACTTGAAGGTGTTTTTAGTGTTGTTGTATTGTGATGTCATGTATGAGTCATGGTTGCTATGTAACTCAATTGATAAAACCTTCTTATCTTTGCAATTGATGTGTTGTACGTTTGGTTTAGCATTTAAAACCTTCTTAACATAACTTAATATGGTATAAGATGATAGTGAAATTCAGTGGACAACTAGAGTTGAATTGTATTGTAGTGAATAAAAGGCCTTGCTTCCACTTGCGGAGACACTACTTCGGAGAAAAAGTTCATCTTGAAATACGTAAAAAAGTAATAAATTTGCACATTTTTTAAGAGTATAAAAAAGTAGTTTTGTAGAAAAAGTATTTTGGTATGAGAAGTGTAACAACAATTACGTTAGATAACGGGTTTTGTGGATAAGTTTAAATAAAAACAACTTTTATAGATGAATGTATTCTTTGAGTATATCTTATGAGTAACTTTTATTTATTATTTACCATGATTGGAACATCATAGACTGTTGAAATAATATACATACTCTAGATACTTACTCGTTGAATCAGATGTCTGAAGCCTTATGGAAAATTCACACGATCATGGTCAACATTTTTCGTAAAAATGGAATATAATTGAGAAATAAATTTTTTTTTTGAACTTGAAATTCTTTTCAGTGTTGTTGTATTATGATGTCATGTCATGTATGAGTCATGGTTGATTGGTTGTTATCTAACTCAATTAATAAAACCTTCTTATCTTTGCAATTGATGTGTTGCACGTTTGGTTTAGTGTTTAAAACCTTCTTAATATAATTTTATATGGTATAAGATGATAGTGAAATTCAGTAGACAACTAGAGTTGAATTATTGTAGTGAATGAAAGGCCTTGCTTCAACTTGCGGAGACGATACTTCGGAGAAAAAGTTCATCTTGAAATGCGTAAAAAAGTAACTAATTTGCACATTTTTTAAGAGTATAAAAAGTTAATTTTGTAGAAAAAGTATTTTTTTTAATGAGACGTGTAACAACAATTATGTTATATTAGGGGTTTTGTGGAAAAGCTTAGATAAAAACAACTTTTATAGATGAATGTACTCTTTCAGTATATGAAGTTATGAGTAACTTTTATTAATTATTTACCATGATTGTAACATCATAGATTGTTGAAACTATGTACGTACTCCAAATACTTACTCGTTGAACCAGATGTCTAAAGACTTATGGAAAATTCACACGATCACGGTCAATATTTTTCTTAAAAGTGGAATATAATTAAGAAATGATTTATATTTGTTTTTAAACTTGAAGTTCTTTTTAGTGTCGTTGTATTAATTGTGATGTTATGTATGAGTCATGGTTGCTATGTAACTCAGTTAATCAAACCTTCTTGTCTTTGCAATTGATTTGTTGCACGTTTGGTTTAGCGTTTAAAACCTTCTTAACATAAATTAATATGGTATAAGATGATAGTGAAATTCAATAGACAACTAGAGTTGAATTGTATTGTAGTGAATGAAAGGTCTTGCTTCCACCCGCAGATACAGTACTTTTAGAGAAAATTTTCATCTTTAAATGCGTAAAAAGTAATAAATATGCACAAGACATAGTTTTGTAGAAAAAGTATTTTTTTTAATGAGAAGAGTAACAACAATTATGTTAATTTAGGGGTTTTGTGGAAAAGCTTAGATAAAAACAACTTTTATAGATGAATGTACTCTTTCAGTATATGAAGTTATGAGTAACTTTTATTAATTATTTTCAATGATTGGAACATTGTAAATTGTTACTACTATGTACGTACTCTAAATACTTACTCGTTGAACTAGATGTATGAAGACTTATATAGAGTTCACACGATCACGGTCAATATTTTTCTTAAAAATAGAATATAATTAAGAAATTATTTTTATTTTAGAAAAATCTTCACTTAAAGTCATTATAGAGAAATCCAACCATTCAACATTCTTTATTAAAATAGCATTTTGAAGTTATTCATGTTATATTTTTCCTATGTACATGACACAAAATTTTGTAAAGATATGGGTTTTCATTTATAATAGGCCGATTGACCGAAAACCTCTCTTATAATAGGCAACATTGCCCTAAGCCAACCCTTTTATGCATATTTACCAAAAACCACCCTTATACACTTTTCTGTTAAAAAACAACCACCTCATCTGGTTTCCCCGTTAAATATCCGTCAACGCGCGTGCGGGATGCGTTTGTGAGCTTTGATATCGTTTTTTACCTTTTTTTTTCCACACTTATTCTTATTTAAAGCTCCCTTGTCAAAGTCAACTATTGACCAAAAACCATCGACTACCCTTGGTGGTCCCCACCTCTTTCACAAATCTTGCTTTCTCTTGGAGTGGGCCCCACTCCGTCAACCTTGCTTTTGCTTACTAGATCCTCCGACCCCTTCCTTTCAGTTGCTCAGATCTGTAGTCCGCCCCCCCCCTCGACTGCCTCTCATTCACCGGCCACAATCCACGGAAACCCCGCTCACGCCGACAAAGACCATCCAAAACCGGCCCCAGACTTCCTCTCACTTGCTCACTCGACTGCCCTCTCTCACCCTTCCCGCTCTCTTGTCTTCTTTGGCCACACGCCCGCCGGTGCCACCAGCATATTCGCAGAGTCTTCTCCCTTGCCCAATTCCAACCCCGACGACCTGCCCTGGCTCCCCACTCGGTCAGCCCTCGCTCCGCTCCCACTCTCGCCGGCTTTGCCCACTCGACACCGGACTCCGCAGCCTCCGCCCGACCCGACCAGCGCTCCCTCTTCGCTCTCGCTCGGTCCGGCCACCGCGCTTGCTCGCCTCACTGGCCTCTTCGGCCGCCCTCGATTCTCCTCGCACCAGAACTTCAAGCTGACATCGACCCACGCTTGGACTCCGACTCGATCGCCCCCTCCGATACCGACTTAGAATGGCGACGCCTCCTAATCACTTTCGATTCTTTTTCTCCTTCTCTCTCCGTAGACTCTTTTCTCTCCCCATCGCCGGTCCCGTGTCTCCTACGATGAACTTTACTTGAGGTGATGGCGGATTCTTCGAAAACAACTTGGGTTTCAATTTTGGTTTAAGTGTTAAGGTATAATAAACAAATAAATGTGTTAATATATAATAAAAAAATCCGTTGTATTGTTAAAAAAAAGTGTTAAGAGATAAAAAAAAAGCTATACAAAAACCGATATCGAATCTTACAAACGCGTCGCACGCGCGCGTTGATGGATTTTTAACGGGGAAACCAGGTGAGGCGGTTGTTTTTTAACGGAAGGGTATATAGGGGTGGTTTTTGGTAAATATGCATAAAAGAGGTGGTTTAGGGAAATATGGTCTATTATAAGAGTGGTTTTCAGTTAATCGGCCTTTATAATATACTTTGTGTCTTGAAAAGATTGTTTTTACAAAATGCCTCCATTAAATTGTAAAAATACACCCATCTAAATTTGATATATTATCACCATTATCCAACATATTATTCAACAACAATTACCAAGGAAAAGCCCGTATAAGCAGGATTTGGGGGGTCACGGTGGGGATATTCCAGACCTAAATGAAATGCGCCCGAAATGACCCAAGGGAAATGGACCGGACCACTCAACAAGCTATACATAAAAACCTAACACTTAATAGAAAAACAAAAACTACTACTAAAAGAACGAAAAGAAAAAAGACTAAGCTTAACAGAAACAAGTCCAAGCAAGAAAACCACCGCCAACACTAGAAAACAAGGCTCCATTATCAAGGCTCCCCCAACAAGCTGACTAGAGGTCTAATATGCTGATCTTCTCCCTCCAACTCTCCCGACCTTGGGCCAGATCCTTGAAAATCCCTAATAGACTAATATTATGCATTATGTTGTCTATTCAACGCTTTTTTCGGACGAACTTTATCCCTTCGGTAAGCCCTAAATCCAAACGCTCGCACCTCCTAACTATTGCGTCTGGGCTCCACCTCTAGACATGGCCAAACCATCTCAGTCTCGCTTCTCGTAGTTTGTCTCCTATGCTCGCCACCCCAAACTTGCTTCTGATCTCTTCATTCCTAATCATGTCCAACCTCGTGTGGCCACACATTCACCTAAGCATCCTTATCTCCGCGACTGCAAGTTTCTGTTCTTGAGCCTTAGTTGTAGGCTAACATTCCGCCCCATAAAAAACCGCATGCCTTATAACAGATCTTTAGAACTTTCCCTTGAGCTTGAGAGGAACCTTCTTATCGTACAAAACCCTTGAGTTGTCTTTCACTTTTGCCAACCTCTCTGAATGCGGGATCTAACATCCTTATCAATACACTCGCCGTTTTGCAAAACTGATTCCAGATACTTAACTATATTATCTCATTATCACAAACTTACATTATCTCATTTTAACTATATATGATCCCATATACTTAATCTACATTATGTCATTTTAACTATAAATCTCCACTAAATCACAAATTTACATTCATTTACTATATGTTTTTTCTTAGTTAATTTAAAAACCCACTTTCGGATCGACAAAGTTTCTAAGATGAACATTTACTCCTAACATATGAAATTTTGGTTTATTAGTAGTTGTATTGTGCACAAAATATGGCAAGATGATACGTACTACTTGAAGTCTCGAACTAGAGACCTCATGATAATACCATGAGTGTTCAATTAGTTAGCTGCTGCATTAAGCGCATATATATACACCTTAAATCCCTATGTGTTTTGTATATGAACATTTCCACAAAACAAAAGAATTTATATTAATGTTGCACAATGTGAATACATGTTTGGGCCTTTTCAAGAAAATAGACATGCTTTTATTTTAGAAAATAAATATAAACGTGAAGTAATATTTCTTCTGTCCCTGAAAGTTTGTCCATATTTTCTTTTCGGTTGTTCCAATACGATTATGCATCTTTCCAATTTTTCACCTATATCATATTTTTACCATATTATCCTTATTTTATCTCATATATTACCCTCATTATCCAACCTTTTTTTTGTATTAGCTTTATCACTTTTTACTATAAAATTACAAAATTACCATTCTCCAATCTTATATATTACCCTTCATTATCCAACTTTTTCGTTAACTTTATCACTTTTTAAATTTTTATCTTTATGAAATTACAAATTACCCTCATTTAATATTATATATTACCTAAATTATTCACTTTTTATTAATTCACGTGAAAGCATGTTATTTAGACAAACTTTGTGGGGGAAGGGGGAGTGGGTATAAACACAAACTAGTCTAATATTCCCTTTGTCCCAAAAAATTTGTCTCGTCACCCCAAAATGTTTGACCATCTTCATTTCTTTCCATTTATATTTATATATATTACTCCTATCATCCAACTTTTCCATCACTTTTCTCTACAAAATTATTAAACTATTCCTATCTAATCTCATATATTACCCCCATTATCCAATTTTTTCATCAACTCTATCATTTTTCTCTATAAAATTACAAAATTATCCCTACCTTATCTCACTTTTTACCTATATTATCCAACTTTTCACCCACTTTATTTCAATTTTCTTATTCCATGAGATTTCCATCTTTTTAGACGAACTTTGTGGGACGGAGGGAATACGCGTTAATAAAAGAGTAAAAGCATATAGACGTGTTAATGCGAGAGCAGGTAAAGCACCCACATTTGAACGGTTGAACCCATTAATCCAAGTCATTCACCATGAAACCGCGGTCTTTATATTTACGACATTATATGCATATGCTAAAATGCCCAACCGCAGGATTCATCCAATTGGTCGCACTTATTTCAAATAAATTGGAAGTTGGAGAATTGATGGAAGCATTGAAAAACAAAGTTAGCTAATGCATTTTGAGCTTTGAGAGTGCATGTTCTATCCTTTACCATGTCTTTTGAGCCTTGAGAGTAAGTTTCATTGTTGTCTCAAATACTATTTAAATATTAGCTTAGAGCATTGAACTAGAAATAAAAGTTAGATACGAACCATTTTTTTTACTTTAAAACAGGATCCTCTCTTATCAACCTTAAAGATTTAACTGTTTGAATTTAACCGTTTGGATATATGTCAGACTCCTCTCTTATCATGTTTATCTTTAATTTCTTAGTTATCTTGAGACTCATGCATTATAAATATGAAGTCAAGTATGTATTTTTTTATATTTAAGTGCATTCTCAATCCTCTATTATGTTTATCTTTCCTACTTGCCTTGCAAAATTATACAAAAAGTACTTGGTTGTAATATAAGAGTATAATTTTACTTTGGATATGCTATCCATCACACACTTTTACTACACATGACACTGCAAAACTACCAAAATACTCGTTTTTAACAAAAACATAACAAATTTAGAAAACAAATACCAAAACTATAATAACTTGTAGGATTATTAGTCGTGAACAAACATATTTGCTAGATTTTACGAATAACACGTATCAAACATCAATCTTTACAAAATTATTTAGCTCCCCATTCATGTGATTGAAGTAGAAATCAAAGGTGAAATGCTTAAAGTTGAATTCATATACTATCGTGTCAAAGTACTCCATAGTTATAGGCAATGTTCATCAACATAGATTTTTCAAAGCTTATTAGATTGGAGGTACTCTAAAAGTTTCTCCAAAATTGAGAAACAACAACCATTTTCTCTAAAAAATATTTACTCCAATTTCAACAATTTCTCCATTTTGGAGAATTATTAAGATAATTTTGCATTTATTTGCTATAAAAAAATAAAAATAAATAAATGAATGAAGGGATGATCATCCTCATTTTTTAGAACTATTGTGAATTTGGAGATATCCCCAAATGTAGGGGTACTCATCCTTTTAGAGATTTTCTCTTTTCAATTTAAAGAAGCATGTAGAGATGCTGTGGGATTTAAAAAACAATAAAAAATCTCTAAATTTGGGAATTCATGAATACAAAGCATCTCAAGAGATGCACTAAGATTATTGAAATAAAGCAAAACCCCCCACTAAATAAACATTGTGGTTATATTAAATCGTATACAATAATGTTAAATATATTTTATATCAAGATTTTGTTTAAGGTAAAATACAATTTGGTGTAAGAAGTGAGTTTTGTTTAAGGTAAAGATTGTGGAAATTAGATTCTTATAATCGTAGGTAGGGAATTATATTTAATTTTCATACAAGATAGATCGAGGGCTTTATGGTAAAGAAAAAGATAAAGTTTGAAGGTGTTGAAAATGTGATGTGGAGGGTAAGAACATCTCCAATAGGATCGCTATATTTTCCTTCAAAATGGAAAAATAAGATGCATTCTAAAAATATATTTATTCAACTCTAACAACTTTCTTATTTTGGAGAATCCGATATTTTTATTATAAAAGAAAAATAAATAAATAAATAATAGATTCTCCAAAATAGAGATCAAAGATATTGAAATTAGAAAATAAAGTAGTTTGTGACATGCGCATTGTGCAGGTGCTTTTTAACATAAATATTGTATCATTAGTTTAAATAATATATAGGTTTTTTAATATCCGTTTTGATAACTAACTAGTTCTTATAATGATAACATTCAATTGTAAACTATAATATAGGTCCAACATACTTTAATGAAGAATAAAGAATAGGTTAGATTTTAGAAAATAGTAAATCAACAATAATGATTTTTTATTCTATGTAAGATTCTTAAAAAAAGTAATTAATGAATTTTCGGTTTTCCTACTATTATAGACTTCACAAATAATATGATATCCACTAAAAATTATATGCATGTTATTTATGTTATTTTGTAAATAATAAAGATATAAAATTACGTAAATTATATGGATCTCACAAATGGATCATTAGAAAAAACCATTATTAACAAATAGGTGGGTCGGATATAAAAACTTATCTATCTAAATAATATGTGAAAACTTAATTATTTCTATAAATTTAAATACGATACAATATGAAAACTTAATTATTTATATTTTACAGCTTATATTAATGTTATTGACCATATATCTATATGTGGTACGACTACGAGTAGAGCTATCAAAACCTGACCCGACCCGAAAAATTGACCCGAACCGACCGGAAATTTTTAGAATAAAACCCGACCCGAATAGTAGTGAGCAAAGGATAAAACCGAACCGGATTCACTCGAACCTAATTTGGTTGAAACCCGAACCCGACCCGACCGACCCGATGTTTTATATATATATATATATATAGAATAAATATACTTTCCTTTAATATTATAAGTTATATTATTTTAGAAAATCTAATAAAAATAATATTTTATTATTAAATATTATCATTTAATCATAATATTATTTTAATAATCATTAAAAAATCAAATTCTTGACTTGTTAGGTCGACCCGAACCCACACAATAATCTGTCAAGACCCGACCCGACTTGCCCTGTAACCCGATTGACCCGAAACCATACTCAACCTGAACCTGAAAAAACCGAACCGAATCCACCCGACCCGACCCGTTTGACACCTCTAACTACAAGTCTACAACCGAATTGGGTTTTGTAACTTTTATTTAGTAGTTTGAGTGCACCATTTTGATGGTTAATCACCTTTATATATAAGACTTTATATTGACTTTTTTAGTTGATTGGCCCCAATTCAAAACCTAGTTTGTCGTTGCCGATTCTTCTAAATGAGCTTTCAACCTCATCACTAATCTAATCCGACGAATTTAAGCTCAAGTCAACCTCTTTTTGACTCTGTAAATTTTTTCTTAATTGAGGTGAACTACTGAACTCTGCTACCCCAAAACGACCGAATAGATCTATGCATCCCTCTCTCAGTCCCTTCGTCCGTCGACTGCCTCCCTTTCCCGGCTCCGCCCGTTGACCGTCTCCCCTATGCCCCCTTCCCTCTGAAATTTAGCCCCCTTCGGAATAAACTTTGGATCCGCCACTGACCGGTACCTTAGGGAACAACAATTTTGTGGTTTGGATTTTGATCATGTAAACCACCTACTTAATTGCTAAATAACCACTTTGTAACTTTCTTTGATGATTGAAATCTGATGGGACACGTGGTTCTCTAATAGAGAGTCGTTGGTGGCAAGAGATTAGTTGTAACTCTTGATAACTATCATAGTAAACACCACCCATAACTTCTAGAAACCGCTCTCTAGGTTTTTCTACGAGTTATAAAAGGACAAAGAGAGGTAGAACTGCGCTTAGGAGAAAAATCTCACTTAATATTTAACTAAGTCGAAGGCATACATATTTTGTAGTTTAGTTCTCACCATAAGCCTTGGAAAGTATTAGACGATTTATTTTTATCTCACTTTAGATTTTGTGAATTCCCTAAGGCTTGTAAGGGGCAAAATTCTGATTTCAAAAAGTTTTTCTACGATTCATATCTTATCCGAAGACAGGTTTCAATGATTGTTCCCTCAGTGTACTACATCAAGAAGTGGAAGTTACACTGATTGATCCCACAACACAAGTATCAACGGACGTTGGCTGTTGTTGTTAATATCAACACGTGCCAGTAGTGGCGGATCCAGGGGATGGCGGGGGTGGGCGGCCGCCCCCCATCGGAGCCGGAATAGTAGTAAGGTGTAGTGGGAGCGGGGCGACGTGGCTGGGCGGATCGGGGCGGGAGCGGGGCGGAATAGCATAGGAGTAGTGGGACTGTGGGAGTCTGGCCGTCTGGGAGAGCGAGGCGAAATTGCAATCGGGGAGTCTGGGCAGCCGTCGCTGCATTAGATTGGAGGAGGAAGAAGATGAGTTTTGGGCAGAATTTTTATTAAAAAAATAAAACTCAGGTTAGGCCCATCAAAAGAAAAAGATAAAAGCGCCCAAACCTACTTAAAAAAAAGCCCAAAACCAACCTCCCATTTAATGATTTTTTGATCTGAACCCCTGATAGGCACATGTTAGGTAGTGTTTTAGGGCATGTTTATTTAGGATTTTTATGGTTTTTGGTATAGTTTTAGTTAGTTTTGCTAGTTTTGTTAGTTTGTAGAAAGATTCGGATATCTACACTTTGTTGTGGTTTTTAATTGTAGATGTGAAGACAATAAGTGGAGAGGAGGTGAAGCCAAAGCATTGGAGAAAGCAAGAAGAGAGCCAAGCTATGAGATTAGCCCAAGAGGTGATGGGAAAAGCACACTTGGATCCGGACTATGTATTGGAGTTGTTGTTTCGACATCTCTTGCTTGCAAGGGCTGGATTGGGAGCTACGGTGGTCGGATTGAGTTGATTTTGGTTTCATTGGAAAGCTAACTCGAAGAGCTACAATTCATCTTTTTACTCCGAGTCCAAATTCCAACTCGAAGTGGGTCAAAACAGCCTCTGAAATGATACGTGACGACCAGTGTTGAAAGCGCGGCCTGGCACGAAAGCGCGCCCGCGCTTTAGAGGTTCATCCCGCGTTTCGAGACCTGAGTCTCTGCCGTGAAAGCGCGGGCAAGGCATCGAAAACGCGACCGCGTTTCTGGGTGCTTGCCCGAGTTTTCCCCCGTGTCCGAGTTGTGTACGAGATTTTTATGGGATTCTTTTTGGGCCTTTTGGGTTATCTTTTTAGATATATTTTTGGGAACCTTAGAGATATATAAATAGTTTTTGTTTTCTAGGTTTGGATTATCTTCATATCTTTGAATCTTTGATTGATTATTGAAGACTTGGAGAACAAGAACCCTATGGGAAACTTTGTAAGCTTTTCTATGTCTTTGAGTAGCTAAATTCCTTTTGCTTAACTAGTTAATTGAAGTTGTGAACGAAGTATTATTGTGAGGTTTGATTGTTCTTAATTTTCCTTGACTAGATTGTTATCTCTATGCTTGATTGAATAAGTTTGATTTAGGGTTTTGTTAGACTGGCCATCTAATTGAATCTCTAGGTTGAATTACAACTAGATCTTTCTAATTACCGGTCGGTGTTAATTAGATCAAAAGTAGAACCTTTAATCAATCTAGGACTGGTAGGACTAGTTGATTAGAGAAGAGAATTCAATTACATGTTATTTGGATGTCTGGTTGCTCTGAATACATGTTTCTATTGATACTTGAATCTTAAAGCTGTTGTCAAGTTGAATCTAGGAGGTCTCTTAGGTTATTTGATGATTAGGGTTGTTAGTACCGGTCGGGCTAATAACTAGAATTGAAGTAGGATAATAATTCCATGAAGTTGGGTTATTAACATTCCGCAATAGATTAGTCAAGGTAAAAAGAGAATTCTGATAATCAATGATCAATAATCGAATTCGGAATGGATATTAACTGGTTGAGCATACTTCTCCCATATTTTACATCTCATCTTTGTTTTGCATTCCTTAGTTAGTTTAGTTATTAGATTCATATTCAAAACCCCCCTTTTTACTCTGAGTAGCGTAACAATAAACACTGAAACCTGAGTCTCTGTGGGATCGACCCTTACTTCCCTACTACATTAGTTGGGTTGTTTGGATTATTTTGATAGGTATTAAGGCGACTAAAATACCTCTATCAAATTGGCGCCGTTGCCGGGGAAGTGCGTTCTTTTCTTGGCCATGCAGGTTTCTATCGCAGGTTCATTAAAGACTTTTCAAAGACAGCTTCACCTCTATGTGATTTACTCAAGAAGGAGACCGCCTTTGATTTTGGTGACGAGTGCAAGAAGGCGTTTGATGAGCTGAAATTACGTCTCACCACCGCCCCTATTATCCAAGCCCCGGATTGGTCTCTACCCTTTGAGATCATGTGTGATGCAAGTGACTATGCAGTGGGGGCGGTGTTGGGGCAAAAGGTTGGGAAGGCGTCCCATGTGATCCACTATGCCTCCATGACTCTGAATGAGGCGCAGAGGAACTACTACACCACCGAGAAGGAGCTATTGGCGGTGGTGTTTGCTTTGGAGAAATTTCGGTCTTACTTGCTAGGGACCAAGGTGATTGTCTACACCGATCATGCAGCCCTTCGTTACTTGTTGACGAAGAAGGAAGCTAAGCCCCGATTGATACGATGGATCTTGTTGTTGAGTGAGTTCAACATTGAGATCAAGGACAAGAAGGGGGCTGAGAATGTGGTAGCGGATCACCTTAGTCGCTTGACATGTGAAGGGGAGAGCGGTTTACAAGTTTCACCTATTCGAGAAGAGTTCCCGGATGATACCTTGTTCGCAGTGCGAGTTGTTCAGCCTTGGTATGCAGATTTGGTGAATTTTCTCGCTGCGGGTGAGCTTCCGTCGGTCTTGACCAAAGCCCAAAGAGACAAGATTAAGAGTGAAGCAAGGTACTATGTGTGGGATGATCCATATCTTTGGAAGCATTGTGCAGATCAGGTCATTCGTAGATGTCTTCCCGAGAATGAGGTAACCTCTGTTTTGACCTTTTGTCATTCTTATGCTTGTGGGGGGCATTTTAGCGCTAGAAAGACTGCTAGGAAGGTGTTGGATGCAGGATTTTATTGGCCTACCATCTTTCGGGATGCAAACGCCTTTTGTAAATCCTGTGACCGATGCCAACGAGTCGGGAATATATCCCAGAAAGATGAGATGTCCCAATCTCCCATGATTTTGTGTGAAGTTTTTGATGTTTGGGGCATTGATTTCATGGGACCTTTTCCTAACTCTTTTGGGAACTATTATATTTTGTTAGCGGTGGACTACGTTTCCAAGTGGGTGGAAGCGAAGGCCACCCGTACTGATGATTCCCGAGTTGTGGCAGATTTCTTGAAGACTCACATCTTTAACAGATTTGGGATCCCTAGAGCTTTGATTAGTGATAAAGGAACTCATTTTTGTAACAAGACGGTGAGTGCACTTTTGAGGAAGTACCATGTCACACACCGAGTCTCTACAGCGTACCACCCCCAAACAAATGGTCAAGCCGAGGTGTCCAACCGAGAGGTCAAGTCCATTCTTGAGAAGACGGTGTCACCAAACCGGAAGGATTGGAGTATCCGGTTAGATGATGCACTTTGGGCCTATAAGACGGCTTACAAAACACCGATTGGAATGTCTCCTTTTCGGTTGGTGTTTGGTAAGGCATGTCACCTTCCAGTGGAGATCCAACACAAAGCATATTGGGCGGTGAAGCATTGTAGCATGCAATTGGATGAGGCTGGTGCATTAAGGAAGCTACAGCTGCAGGAGCTAGAAGAGCTAAGGATGGAAGCCTATGATAATTCCGCCATCTACAAAGAGAAGACAAAAGCTTGGCATGACAAACATATTTGGCGCAAACACTTCAAAGTTGGAGACAAAGTCTTGTTATATCAATCTCGTCTGAAGCTTTTTCCAGGAAAACTGAGGTCGAGATGGACGGGACCATTCGTTGTGGCACACACATATCCACATGGAGCGGTTGACGTCTACGATAGTACTACTCACTCCACCTTCAAAGTGAATGGCCAAAGATTGAAGCCTTATTTCGATGGGTTTAGCAATGCTATACTTGACGAAACGGCTTTACAGGAACCCGAGCCAGCAACTTGAGCAGCAGACCGTCGAGCTAACGACGTTAACCAAGCGCTTCTTGGGAGGCAACCCAAGCATTAGGATAGTTGTTTTTGATTTTTAGTTAGCCTAGGATTAGTATAGGATAGTTTGTTTTGTAGTTTTGTTTCTTTGCTGTGTTTTTTTTTTTGCAGCCCGGCATTCAGGTCCCAAAGCGCGGGGTCAGGCCCTGAAAACGCCCCCGCGTTTTCCATCACCATACCGCGTTTCGGCTCCTGAATCTCAGGTCTGAAAGCGCGGGGCAAGAAGGCAGAAGCGCGGCCGCGCTTTCGTACCATCCCGCGCTTCCGTTCGCTCACAGCACGAGTTAAAAGCTCGGCCGGCCCTTTCTTCCTCTCATAATTCATCAGCAAAGCGCGGCCTTCTTCACTCAAGAACGCGAGCACCTCCTCCATTGTTGCACAATCCAAGCTCCAAACAACACCAAATCAAGTGATTCTTCTCCCAAATCCACTCTTCTTCATCAATCATCAAGTAATCTCTTCTCTACTCTTCTCTTTTCCTTGATTAATTTGTGGTTTTTGAGTTTGACATTCTAAACCTAGGTTTTGCCTAATCTCTCTAGATTTGTCAATTTCAACTCAAATTTGCATGATTAATTGCTACTTGTTAGTCCCTTTGCATGATTCTAGCATGATTGATTGATTTCCTTGCTTGTTCTTGTGGAATTTGGATTGTGATTGATTTTGCCTAAACTAACCTAGGTAGTGGGGGAAGAGAGTGTTTGAGAGTATTATTTGCTTGATTGTTGGCTTGTTGTTGGATTGTTGTGGGATTGTCCTTGCCGGGACAATCAAATTTGCTTGTGGTGTGGCTTTGTTGATTTGTGGTGCAGGAACAGGTACAGAATGCCTCCTCGACCAACAAACCGTAGAGGCTCTTCTAGAGTTTCGTCTTCTCGTGCCCAGCCACAGTCCTCTCGGCCCAGTTCATCTTCTGCTCGCCCCCGGGGCCATCTCACTCCGCCTACGGTTGTAGGGGAAGTGACCCCAGCTGATTTTGGGTTCAGTTTGAGCGACCCTGTGCACTTTGAGCGATTCAGGCTCATCCGTAGTCGCCCTATACATCCCCCTCGGTACTTGGATTGGGACTTTCTGGCAGAATTGGGATTGAGGGATGAGTTTAGGAAATGTGAGACTGACCAGCACTTGAGAGATTTTCTCCACCTACAACAGCCTGCATACAAGGGTCTTGTGTTGGAGTTTCTTAGCACTCTGGACACTCATATTCTTTCCGGGCCAAATTCCAAAGCAGGGGAGTGCACCTTCCAGCTTGGGGGAGTGGCAAGGAGGATCACGCTGAATGAGGTCAATGCAGCTTTTGGCTTCTCCATTACTGGTGAGCATGTGGAGAGATGGGAGAGCCAAGCTTATTGGCTTGGTGATTCACAGTGGCAGAGGATGACAGGCAAGGAGGAGTACAAGGCCTCTAGAGCAAAAGCGTCTTCTCTTACACACCCTGTACTCCGTGTGCTGCAACACTACTATGCTCTTTCTATTACAGGAAGAGGAGAAGGAGAGGGCAATGCACCAAGGAAAGATGTGATGCTCTTGGCTGCGTTCTTAGAGAGGAGAAGGGTGAACTATGGAGCGGTCCTTATGAACAATCTGGCTCATATCAGCAGGAGGGGTACAGGACCGCACTATTGGAGCCCTTGTCACTGTTCTGGCTCAGTATTACCAGCTTGATTTGACTCGGTTTGGTGGGAGGATTGAGCCTGCACCGATGGATTTCGCTTTCCTCAACAAGATGGGTGCCCTGCATTTCCACTATGGTCACTATTTCTGGAGGATTGGAGACACCAGGAGAGTGATGCAGCTTCCGGATACACAGAGAGTTGTTTTAGCACTCGGACCAGATTACCCTGCTACTTGGATGATCACTCCTCGGGATGGTGATCTCCCGCTTGAGACAGTTGCGAGCCATCGGGGCAAGAGGCGTCGGGTGCAGAGGGCTGTTGAGGAGTCTGAGGAGGAGGCCTCAGCTGATGATGACTCTGAGGGTGATGAGGACTTTATTGCTGAGGAGGAGCTCGAGCCAGAGCTTGGTGGTCAGGCTGAGGGTGCTGTTGCAGAGGATGTTCAGGGTGCTGGTGGTTATCCTCAAGGTCAGTTTGATCAGCTGGTGAGCATGATGGGAAGGCTCACCACTCAGATGACTCAGTGCATACAAGTTGATATTATATTTCTATTTCTTTTGATTCATCAGAGTTTCATCACTACATCTAGCTCGAATTGAGGTGGGGTGTCCCGGGGCGCGTCCCACAACAGAGTACTAACACTTCGCTTACCACCAGAACCAACTTTCTTTGGATGGATTTTTTCGATCCTGCAGCAACGTTGGATTATTTATGAGAAAAAATTAATAATTTGGGTAGTATAATTTACATGACTTTTATTTAATGCATACTTAAATCTCTTTATAACCCATACCCACCTTCCATTTAAAATAAATGGATACTTTTGGATTGTCCAAAGAAAATGAGTGGACTTATTCAGATTGACTAGGAAAAAGTAATAAACAAATTTGAATTTTCAATATGTTTATTAACACACATGCATTGTCTATTCACTTTTACAGGACAAAATTAAGACTATCCACGTCAAATAAATGGACAAACTCTTATTGTCTACTCCCTCCGTTTGGATATGTTTGATGTTTAAGCTGAGTGCTCTTGTTTGAAAATATTTGATGTTTTACAATTTGATGTATATATTCTTTCAAATTTATCCTATATAAATTTTTCCTTAAAAGATTCTCTCTTTAAACCAATATAAAATTAAAATAATTTAAAGGGATAATTAAGTAATTTTATAGGCTTTCTTAATTTCGGGTAAAAATGCTAAGATGTCAAACTAGGGTTGTTCAACCGGTTTTGACCGGACCGGACCGTAATGTACGGCCCCGGTCCGGACCGATGGACCGTAAATTTTGTAATACTTGGACCGTGGGTTGGACTGAATTAATTCGGTCCGGTCTTAGTACGATCCGGTCCGGTTTTGGACTGTAAAGACCGACTTACATGTTTTATTGTAGATTTTTTATATTTTAATGATTAAAATTGGTTATGGTAAGACTGATTTAAATGTTTTGTTGTAGATTTTTACTATCTCAATGTTAAGAAATGATTAAATTACAATCTTGTTCCCTTTTGTGTTGTAAATATAAAATAAGTGATACGATTTGATTTTATATATCAAATCTAAGTATTCAAATACTTTTTTATGCATAATTTTGAAGAATATATTTATTCCGGTCTAGACCGTAAAACTATGGTCCGGTCCAGTCTTGGACCGTAACCTGATTAATAGAAAAATCATGGACCGTAGACCGGACCGTAATATTCCGGTCCGGTCCGGTCTGGTCTACATTTGCACAGCCCTACGTCAAACATAAATAAACGAAGGGAATCTTAGATTGTGATGAACAATTATAGTTTGTTTATAATGGATGACTAAATAATTTTACAACTGAAAATTTTATATCCTTATAATCAATATACTTTCTTTGTAAACAAGTGATTATTAGTCTAAAATTGCTCAAACTATAAATTCTAATACAATTTTATTAATAAATATGAATTATTTATGAAAACAACTTTGAATTAAATCCTAAAATGATTTGAAAGAGGAGTGTTGACTCATTGACTGCCGAGGGAGAGGGAGGGAGGGAGTAAGATAGAGGGTGACAATATTATAAAACAAGGTTTCATAAAATTAAAATAAATACGTTTTAAAATAAAACTTATTAAATATGGATTAATTTATCAATCACATCACATGTATTAACTTATGATTTTATACAATGTAAAAAATTGGTTAAAAATTAAAATACATTTTAAAATTGATCAAAAATTGATGTAAAATAATCACATTCAAATTGACGTGCAAATAAAACTTATTAAAAACAATTAATAATATAAACTCTATGATTGCTTCTACAGTTTACATGATCGTACAAAGCTAATACTCCGTAGTATTTATTTTGTAGATTGAAAAAAGTTGTTATTGGAAGATATTTTTGAGTATGAATGGGGCTAAAGATAAATAGTATGGTTTGAAAGATAGATATTAGATGATAATAAAAAAGATAAAATTATAGATTAGATGATTTAAGAAATTTTAAATATTAATTGTATGGCCTCAAAGATAGATATTAGATGGGTAAGAAAAAAGATAAAATTAAATATTAGATAATTAAGGAAAATATAAGATATAAAGTTGTTATTGTCTATTCAAGTTGAAAAAAAAATCAAACGGGACCAGAATCAACGTGGTGGCTCGAAAACGGTCGCGCTTTATAATATATATTGTTTTTCTTTGATATACATAGTTAAGATACGTATACTAATCATACAAAGAAGATACGGTATAGTTAAGATACATATACTAATCATACAAAGAAGATACGGTTTTTCAATTTTAAACAATAAGAAAAAAATTATGAAGATATTTACCATATAAAGAATATATTGATAAGTTATAGAATAAATCATAAAGAAATAAGAAAAACATTATGAAGATATTTACCATATAAAGAAGATATTGTTTTTCAATTTTGAACAATAACAAAAACATTATGAAGATATTTACCATATAAAGAAGATATTGTTTTTCAATTTTGAACAATAATACCTTATCCAATTTTTTATAGGTTAATTTATTTTCCTAATATAAATCAATAGCAAATCTTGCTAAAATCAATAGAAAAATGATTTTGGATGTCTTTGATATCTTCCTTAATTTTGATATGAAAACATATATTTCATTTAAATGTTTTTTAGTTTAGGTCAAAGTAATTTTTTTTTCATTTTATGAAGATTCTACATAATTACTTAAAATAATAGATTTCACAATTGAAATTAAAAAAAAATATATATATAGGTTAATAGGTTCAAACTTGGGTATATCAGGCTTGAATTATAAATTCTCGAATAAAAAACAGGCTCAAATGAAAATTCGATCTCAGATCGATTAAGTTGGATTTAGATTTACATTAATTAGACGTACATGGTACGGGATTTGTACTAGTTTAAAATATTAAATCAGTAGGCTATGACAAAATCCAATTAATCCAAATCAAATATCGTTATCCCCATGCATACAAGTTGACATTATATTTCTATTTTTTTTTCATCAGAATTTCATCTTGACTACGTCTAGCTCGATTTGGGTTAGGGTGTTCCGGGGCGCGCCCCACACCAGAGTACCAACTTTCTTTGGCTGAATTTTTTTGATCCTGCAGCAACGTTGGATTATTTATGAGAAAAAATTAATAACTTTGGCAGTATAATTTACATGACCTTTATTTAACGAATACTTGAATCTCTTTATAGTGCATACCCACATTCCATTTAAAATAAATGGATAGTTTTTGACTGTCCAAAAAAAATCAATGGACTTATTCAGATTGTCAAGGAAAAAGTAATAAACAAATTTGAATTTTAAATATGTTTATGAACACATGTGCATTGTTCAATCAGTTTTACTAGACAAAATTAAGACTGTCCACGTTTAATAAATGGACAAACTGTAATTGTCTACTCCCTCCATTTGGATATGTTTGATGTTTAAGTTGATTGCTCTTATTTGAAAGTATTTGATGTTTTACAATTTTATGTATCTATTTTCCTAAATTTACCCTATATAAATCTTTCCTTATAAGATTCTCTTTTTAAACCACTATGAAATTAAAATGATTTAATAGGGAGAATTAAGTAATTTTATAGGCTTTCTTAATTTCAGGTTAAAATCCTAAAACGCCAAACATAAATTAACGAAGGCAGTATTAGATTGTGATGAATAACTATAGTTTTTTCATCAATGGACGACTAAATAATTTTACGATCGAAAATTTCATACCGTCATTATCGATATATATTCTTTGTAAACAGGTGATCATCAATCTAAAATTGCTCCAACTTCAAGTTCTAATGCAATTTTATTAATAAATTTGAGTTAATTATAAAAACACCTTTGAATCAATATCTATTACTATATATTAAAGCAGAAGCAAATTCTGTCACCATATTGCGCCACATCACCCCCTTATAAAAAAAAGTTTTCTTATCACATCTTAACTTCATCATAATATATAATCATATATTTATTTAATTAAAATATTAGTTCTATCTTAAATTTTGAGTTGCTTAATTAATATTCTATCTTAATATATAAATCTCAATCTTATCATTATATGATTACCTATTTAGTTCATAAATAGATTTATCTTAATCTTTTTATTTACAAAAAACTTTTTACCCAATTATTTAAATAGTATATTATTACTAAGTTTTTTTTCGTAATTATTTTCTAAAAATTATCAATAGTAGCAAATTCTACCAATATATTTACGCCTTATCTTTTTTTATTAAAATAATATATTATTTTTTTCTATCATATCTTATTGAAATCCACTAAAAGTATTAATAAAAAGATTAGGTAATATATTGACCCTGAATAAATCTATAGCATTATATACTAATTATGTTTTAGATAAAAGATATATTTCTTATTAAAATAATGATTCATTAATATTTTTATTTTATAGTTATATACTTCTTATTTATTTAGTTTGTTACAAAATAATAAAATATATACAAGATAATTTCATTTTCTTTTTTATCATATTAAATATTTTCTATATTTTTTAATATAATACTATATTAATCCAAAATTTGTTTTTAAATTCTTGATTAATTTATATTAAGTTATTTTATTCAATTTAATACACATTCCTCAATTTTTATTTATGTATAAAAAATTAATATATAATATACGAGAATTATATTATTCTATAATCTATAAAGTACACGTCGTTTTGAAACAATAGACATATGATAATATTTGTAATTATTATAGTGAATTTATACACAAGATAAAAAAAAATGCCCCCGTACAAGATGCGGGTTATTAGCTAGTATACTACTAAACCTGAAGTAGTTAAGGGTAGTTTCGTCAATAAGATTTTTTAAACCGCCCATCCTGTTTTTAATTAAATGATTAGTTATGACAAATTTCTATCTATTCATATCTGTACATGTCTATCCTATGTTTAATTAAGTGATAAATATTTAATTTTTGATACCGTTATCGTTCATTTCAATATATACTAATATCCCTTTGAGGGACGGGGGTGGTGGAGCCTGTTTTCGTACATTTAGAGAGTAGCTAGACTCCTTTAAAAAATAATTCACTAACTAATCTGTATATAACTCCTTATTTTCCTTCATTTTCTCTTTCCTCTCATTTTTTTCTCTCTCCTCTTCTCTCTCCCTTCTCCCTTTCAATTCCAGATCTGGAAAAAAACCCTAGATCTAGTTCATCCGCCTCCACGAACATCAAGCGAGAGATCACAAATCATGCGCCTATCATCGAGATCTCAAGCTGGAGAATCTCCTCGTCGACGATAACGGAGATCTGAAGGTCTTCGATTTCGGCCTCAGCGCCGTCAAGGACCAGATCCGGACGGACGGAGTTTCTCACGAAGAAAGGCTACGAGGGCGCTAATGGCGAACACGACCAGATCTGATCTCGTCGACAGAGGGTGTCGGTCAGGGAGATCTCGCGAGCGACGGTGCGCCGATCTAGGGTTTCGCTTCGGGACGGAGGCGACGGATCTGTAGATCTAACGAAGGGCGATCCCGATCTAGGGTTTCGGTCCGCAGATCTCGAATTCGCTCGTCTTGGGAAGATCGACGAGGCAGATCCGGCCTCCCACCGACCTCAACACCACCGCTTTCATTCAGCGTATGATTTACGCTGAGAATCCCGATCTAATCGTCTTCACTGGTACTTTTTGCTCCCTCTTCTCCTGCGTTTTTATTGCGTGCCAGATGTTTGACTAAATGACTCTCTGCCAATTTGGCTTCTATTGTTGATGATCTGTCCGAATTTATTAGCAATTGATTTTTAGAAGTGATTGTTGGAATCACTGGATTTGGACACCGGTGTCGATTTCGAGTATTTGTGGTGTTCAACTCTCATCATGTTTGTTGTTTAGTGCTGGTAATGATGTTTTTGAGAATTGGCCTGCCACACTTAAATTCCGATGATTGTGTTGAGATATATGATCAACCGAACACTTGTATAAAGTTGCCTGGTGGAATTGACAAGTAATGATTAGCTGAAACTAGCTAGTACTAACGTCATGTAATGCTAAACAAGCTGGTGGAATTGAAGTAATTAACCGACACATCTCTTTTTGATGGATTATAGTAATTGTGTTCTTGCTTACTTAAACACTACATGTAAGATTCGAACTCATTGGTATGCGACAAGTTTTTAACCCCGATGATAAGTTTTTATAAGTGACGACATGTTTGTACGCGGGTTTTGGTGATGACAAGTTGGTTTTACGGGTTTCGGTGATAACAAGTTGAATTTATTTTGTATAGTTAAATTTGTCTATATATTGTTTATAATTAGGGCTTATTAGCTCAAATGGTAGAGCAACGTGCTTAATGCACAATGATGTGGGTTCAAATCCCACATAGGCATACTAATAAATTCGGATGACAAGTTGCATATGTGATGACAAGTTAGGGTAATGACAAGTTTTGTACGTGATGACAAGTTTTTGTATGTGACGACAAGTTTTTGTATGTGACGACACGTTTTTGTACGCTATGACAAGTTTTTTGTACGTTATGACAAGTTTTTTGTACGCTATGATAAGCGATGACAAGTTTTCTACACGATGACAAGTTTTTCTACGCAATGACAAGTTTTTGGTCAAGGATGACAAGTTTTCTACGCAATGACAAGTTTTTCATAAGGGATGGCAAGTTTTCTATGCAATGACAAGTTTTTCTAAGCGATGACAAGTTTTTCTAAGCGATGACAAGTTTTTATGCATGAGGACAAGTTTTTTTCAATTTTTCGGTGACAGGATTTTTGGATGACAGGATTTAATTGGGACGCGGTAGCACGCGTGTAAATTTTTTTTTTGACCAGGGGTATTTTTGGAAAAACGACTAGTTAGCACATAAATTTTCAAGGGAGCCTACCCGCTCCACAAATCTCCCCAAATAGCCTACTTACCAAATTTTCTCTATCTCTTTACTATCTATAGTATATATAAGGTAAATATTTGTACCATGTTATGACTATTATTAATATAATGGAAAAAGATTGTAATTACGTATACATGCAATTAGGGTTGCATGTAAAGTCAAGTCAGTCTTATACTTGGAAAAACGTACTCTTTTATCTCAAATCGTTTTTTGAGCACCCGAATCTTTTTTTTATTTGCACTCGTAATTTTTTTAGTAACATATTTTGTTAAGATTATGTTTTTTTTTAATTAGGGAGCATCTTGTTTGATTTACTGTAAATGATTACACACGGTCCTCCCTCTAATTTTAATACATACGGGGGCAAAATTGTCTTTGTGGCGTTTTATTTGTGTCTGCTCAAAACCCCCAATCCTCCTTGTTCCCCTTCCTTCTTCAATCGATCGTTGGACGCCTAACTTCATAATCAGTAGCTTCAATGTCGGTAGCTCGTTCAATCATGTCGCTTGGATTTGTGAGTTAAGTTTCTCTCCTCTCGCCTTTTCTGTCTTCAAATTAATCGTTCTTAACATCTCTGTTCGTTTGGTTGTCTATTTCTAGGATTTCTCATCTGTATTGGCACCAAACTTTGATTTTGTTAGTTGTAAAGAGTTTCTGGTTTAGAAGAAAGATTAATCTAGTGTCAATACTAAGGTGGTAGAGGGCCAAAAGGAAGATTTAAGTAGGAGGTTTCATGATAAGAATCCACTGAACGTGGTTGAAAACTTGAAATAGAAAAGTTGAAGGTGACTGAAGAGCCTATTTTTGACGCAGACCACATGTTCGATGAAATGCTCATATCAGTTAGCAACCAAGAATACAAGTTAGTGAGCCAATTATCAAAGCAATTTGGAAATATTGAAGCACGACTTAATTCTTGTTATCATCTGGGTGAGAGGATTAGGGGCTGCCACTCTTTTACAAAGAGAATCATTTGCTTATCCAACTTTAAAAAAGAAGTTGGGCTGTTGTAATTTCAAATCCTGAATCTCAAGAAAAGTTTTCTCACATGTCTGGCTTCTTTCCGTTTGCACGTGGTGAGAAAAATTATATTTTCATGGGTTCTTGTGATATGTTTCATTTGTGTAAGTTCTCTCATTTTGAAGCTTTTTCCTTGTAAAGTATTTACCGTGGCCTCTTGTTTTTGTACAGCTGCATTGTTCAAATTCCTATTTACATTTGGTGATATTAACTGTTGTTTTCCTTGAAGGTTATAGCTTGCAAGACAAAGATATATCTAGTTCTAGAGTTTGTCACTGTTGGTGAACTCTTTGATAAAATTGTAAGCCAGTTAATCTTATATTTTCTTCTTCATATGTTTTTGTTTCATTACTTAAAAGTTTTCAAATATGTAGTTGTTCTTGATTAATGGATTATAAGGATGATGGGTGAATGTTTGCTTAATTAAGCCAGACAACCAAGGGGAGATTGAAGGAAGATGAAGCAAGAAGGTATTTTCAGCAACTGATAAATGTTGTTGATTACTGTCACAGCAGAGGTGTATTCCATAGAGTTCTAAAGGTGACTGATTCCGTGAAGTAGCAGTTCTTTTCACCGTACGTATTCGGCCCTTACGGAAATTTTAGCCTTCTTGTTCCTTTTCTTTTTTACAAAAAGATGTATTTTTTCCTTCAAAAACAAGTTAGTGATATATCTATGTCATCCTTTACCGCACGATCTTTTTGCTTTTGAAGATTTGATCTTTACAACTTATCATATATGACCTCTATTCTTTGAAAATATTGGGTAACTGATTCTTGTACGCTGTACTGGTTATTTGCTTTGTTGTTGCCACTTGCCCCAACTCGATCAGTAATATACAACTTTGCTGCTGACCAACTTGATAGCCCTATGATCAGGCACATGGAAAATTGGAGAAATGATAGAATTAGTGTTCATAGTTGCTTTTTGTTTTTAACAATGGCATGATTGACCCGCCATATCTGCTGAGATGATGTTGAGGTTCTCCTTGTTAAAAACTGCACCATATCTGCAGACAGTAAAATGGTATGTACTGGAAATATATATCCAGATTTGAAAAACAAGCCATGTATGAAGCTTCTAACAATTCTAACATTTCAATATAAACCCACATTTGTTGTGTAGATAAGGGAGTTGTTTGGTATGGAACGTTTCCATGCTCTTGATGATACTTGTTACTTTATTTTTTGAGTTGAAATGCATTCTGGAACACCAATACTAGTACAATTTTCAAGCTAGAATTTTTAGATCTGGGATTAGCCTTGTAACTTTCTTAGCAGTGTGAAGGAGTGCCAATTACCCAATTGCTGGGTTAGATGAAGACAAAAAAGCCTTTATTAATTTAGTCAACAAGCAACACCCTATCAAAAAAATTTAAATATGGTATACTGAGAAAAACTATCCAAGCATTTTCATTACACAGAAATGGCGAGACAGCATATGGGTATCCAGAAGTCTTTTTACTTTTCACCATTTTCCTTTAAAAAAAAAGAAACTATTAAATGTACACTAATGATATTGCAACAACCATGAGTTTCACCTCAATTCTATAAGGGGATCATACGTAGAACTTATAGACTAGTGTACTGATACACCTTTCTATTAATTAATTATATCTACTATCTTTACTAATACGTGAACAACGACATAAAACATGTGAACAACGACATAAAGTATGTGAACAACCTCATAAAATATGTGAACACCGAAAGAAAAAACTTGAATATGAAAACATGCATAATAAACTGTTTTCTTCATTCATGTACCATCTTTCCTCATATGTCTACCACAACATAATATATGTGAACAACCTCGTCAAATATGTGAACACTTAAAGAAAATACGCGAACATGAAAACAAACATAATAAATTGATTCACCTATTGAAACTTATATATAGTTATTTATGTGTCATATAATGCATGAACTTAATTAACACTCATCCTTTTTCTCTATCTATACTTGCTATATCAATTATCTTACAAATGCAACAAAAGCTGCATTTGTTTGCACTATAGCCCAACTTGTCATTTTATAATTTTATATATATAGCGATCATGTTTTTATAATTGTGTAAATTCGAAAGTTGTGCATATATGCGTGCGAGAATTTGACAGAACTAATCTGAACATACATCTAAAATACGTAAATACAAGTACTTCATATGTGAACGTACGCCTAAAATACGTGAACATGCTAATCAAATACGTGAACATTATACTCAAATATGTGAACGTGCATCTAATATACGTGAACATTATATTCAAATACGTGAACGTACATCAAAGATACGTGCACATGAAACTCACATACGTGAACATTATACTCAAATATGTGAACACAAGTACTTCATATGTAAACGTGGATCTAAAATACGTGAACATTATACTCAAATACGTGAACAAAACTACTTCATATGTGAACACAAGTACTTCATATGTGAACGTGGATCTAAAATACGTGAACATGATACTCAAATACGTGAACAAAACTACTTCATATGTGAACACAAATACTTCATACGTGAACGTAGATCTAAAATACGTGAACATGATACTCAAATACGTGAACAAAACTACTTCATATGTGAACGTACATCTAAAATGCGTGAACATGATACTCACATATATGAACGTACATCTAAAATACGTGAATATTATACTTAAATATGTGAATGTACAACTAAAATACGTAAACACTATACTCAAATATATGAACGTACGTATAAAATGTTCATATAAAATATGAACGTACTACTACTACTTTATAAAGGGACGAACTTACATACAATATATATATCCCATCAAACACTGTCTGAGGCAAAATTTCTAAGTAAAATTATTTAACATCAATCTCAACATTTGGCTAGCAAACAGTTTCTAATTTTTGTTTTTACTCACACATCGAAGTTATCCCACCAATGAAATATTATCATATTCTGTCATGGTTGGTATGTTAACCCACGAGATTTTTTTTTTTGGTGAAAGTTAACCCACAGGATATAGTAAACAACATGTTTGTTGGTATGAAAATTTCACCGATTGATGTTAACCCCGATGAATGTGCCCATGATGATCATGGAAAGTTGACACCAATAAAGAATCAAAAATCAAAGTGATCCTATTAATCCCTTATTTATTACCCTCGTCCAAACTCTAAATGAAAAAAAAAAAAAAGAAAGAAAAGCAACATGTAGAAAAGTATACATTGTTAAAACTTCAGTTGCCTTTCACATCAGACTATTTAATTTTCTAGTTATGTTGAAGGAGAAGCTTATGTTTACTCAGAAGTGGTAAGTACATATAAACAACTTAGCAAACAACATTAATTGGAAACGCCTGGGATTGTTCTTTCCCTTTCTCAATGGCAATGGCCTGCTCATACAAAGAAAAGTTGCATCCATATTTCCCTGACAATAGTAAATTACAAATACTTAGCTCCAATTAAAGTGTAATTAAACAGGGGTCCACATGGTAATCATTTCAATAAATCTCACCAATCGATGTTCCATATTTGCATGTTCAGTTGTAGCTTGTAGAAGGCCAGGAGCGATTTCCGTATGCACAAGTTCATAAGCAGCACGTGCAATAGAAACATCAGCTTGTTGCTCCTTGAAAGGAGTAGCAAATATGTGAATCTCGGGTTGCCTCTGCAAATACACCAGCCAAGCACTCAATGACCCATACATAAGCAAAACAAGTTGGTGATCTTCGTCCAGAAGAATCCATAAAACAGTAATATACCTTCACAAATACTTGGGTGGCACGAGCAAGTGCATTGTCTACTAGATCCATACTGCCACTGGCTTCCATGCACAAAATGTGTCTTATCCAATTCCAATTTCTCAGAGTTTCCATGAGACAAAAACATTTCAACCATAGTTGTAATTACTTGTCTAGATTCTAAATCATCTCCATTCCTCAGAACAATAGCATCAACATATTTAGCTAGTAAAATCAGCATATTTCATTCTTTCTTTTAGGTTGGGCGGAATTGCTCTTGGACATACCTGATAGAGAGAGAGAGACGAAGGTGAGAAGCATCTGTGTAACGAGCTCGCCGAGCTCACTCTCGGATTTGGCCTTGCCTTCCATCTTCATCGAGAGCAATTCCGCGACGATCTCCTTCGCAGAAACCTTGCTGTCGCCAAGCAAATCGAAAGGCGTTTTCTCCGCGTTGTGATCCACAACCGTTTGGTTTGCTCCGATGAGCACAAAACCCCGAAATTCTCATCAGAAGGATTGATGTATATCTTCATCTAAAGACCTAGCCAACACAGGATCCCACCACCATCACAATCGGGATGGTTCAATTCACGGCCGTTCATCTCCCTCAAGATCCTCGGTGATGCCGTTGTCGACGCCGCCGATGAGGTCGAGGTCGTCGACACCCCGTTGTTGGACATCTCCGTGAACTCGCCGCCGATCGATTCGTCAACGGATGAATCCTCTCTGGCCTCCTCCGATTGCTGGCGGCGAACAAGCACGCGAACGGAGGAACGAACAAGGATGATCCTGCACTCCCCCCTCCGATTTCTCCGCCATCGTCCTCGAGTGGTCGGCCACCTGCCATGGCTAATTGAGCCTCTTCTCCACTCTTCGTTAACGAGGAAGAAGAAATTTGGGGGTTTTCCTTCTATTTTGAAGGCCAAAGACAATATTGTCCTTCAATTTTTGTGTTATTGCAAAAATGCCACCTTCTCTTTTTAAACCCCAATTCTCCTCTCTAACTTCTCTTTTCAATCACAACCGTAGATTCTTCGAATCTTACGGTTGTTATATGTTTATAGTTTGTATCTTAAGAGATGTTTTCATCCGAATCACCCTCTAATAATATTGCTTTGTCTTAACAAAATCTTATATTTTTCAACCAAAAACAAAATCTTATTAAAGATAACCATATCTTATATCTATTATTAGATATTATATTCATATTATCTATTTTGTTTATATATACTATTTTGATTTGTAAAATTAATAAGGATATATGATAGTTAAAATATAATTGATTTATAATTAGTTTAATATGAGGTGGAGCCAGAATTAATATGGAGGCTCAAAAGATCTCGACTTTAACATATAGTATAAATTCATATGTAAAGTGAGTCGAAAAATAATGATTTTCATGATATATCTTTGGTCTAGTTATTTGTTTGACCTGTTGATATTTAGGGTTTGGTATTTATTCGGATTTATTCTACATAACTTGATGTCACTAAACTTTATGAGTTAATTGGTTCTAAGTATAACTAACCTATTTATTTTCGAGTCAGGTTTTTGGGTTTGTTTTACTAAGGTTTACGCCATTTAAGTTTATACGCTAATTAATTGAGGTGAAAAGTTGTTTTCACAATATCATTCGGGTTTAGTTCTTTGTTTGTCATGTAAAATTTTGGGTCAGATTTTTGAGTTCGCTCTACATAAACCCCTATAATAACATGTCGTTACCCAATCCAACTTGACCCGTAATACAATTGAACTGAACCCTCACTCAATCAGAAATGACTAAACCTGAGCAAACTGAACCGGTTGACAAGTCTAAATTATGAACAATATTTATACATTAAAATTATTTACAAATTGAACTAATACGGTTGACCTGAACCTTTAATCATAATAATGCACATTTAATCATAATAATCTAAAATATTGAATATGTATGGAGATGATTCTACAATTGATTTTTTCTATAAAAATATCAATGTATCAGAATAAAACTATTAATTGAGTCATTTTTGATGAGTTCATCCTTTTGAATTTGGATTAAGTACAAGGTTGGAATATTATATATGGAGAATAAACCTATAGATGGGGTCGATTCGATGAGTTGGTCATTTTGAGTTAGAATTGAGTGTTGTATTGTTATGTATGAAGATTAAACCAAGTAATAGGGTAAGTTCTATAGGTTGGTCATTTGAGTTCAAATTGAGTATACGTTTGGGGTAATATATGTGGAAAATAAACCTATTTATGGGTCAGTACTGTACGTTGGTCATTTTGAGTTTGGATTTAATACAAATTTGGTCTATTGTATAGGGAGAATAAAGCTATTAGTATGGTAGGTTCGGTAGGTTGGCCATTTTGAATTTAGATTGGGTACAAGATTGAGTTGTTATGTTTGAAAAATAAACCTATTGGTGAGAGTAGTTTGATAGTTTGATCATTTTGACTTTGGATTGAGTACATGTTTGAGATGTTATATATGGAGAGTATATCCATTAATAAAGTCGGTTTAGTAGGTTGTTCATTTGAATTTGGATTAAGTTAAGCTTAAGTTATTAAAGCTTACATGTCAAATGGTTAGGGTCATTGCAAGGTTGGTTCAATTGGGTTTGGGTCAGTCGATATGGTTCGGGCCAGTTAGTTTGGTTCGGAATTAAATACAGGTTCATGTCGTTGGTTTTATAGGTTAGTTGAGTTCAGTCATTGATGTGATCCCTTCCCTTACTCCCAAGGAAGAGGAAGATGCCATGACAATGCGTTCGGACGGACCCATTACTCGAGCTCGCGCTAGAGCCATCGCCCGAGCAACGGCGTCATTTGTATGGCGAGCCTCTCAGTCCATTAGCATAGTCCCTGAAGAACCAGCTACTTGGGTGCTGAGCATCCTTGAGGACAGTCCTGGTGAAGAGGCCTTGGCGTCCCCATCCGGGGAAGGCTTCCTTCTGCCTAGGCCAACTCTAGGGACGATACAAGAGAGTCCCTATCCGGGGAAGGCTTCCTCTTGCCTTGGCGTCCCCATCACCAACGTCCCTAGCTCTCAACCAGCGTCCTCAGCTTTGCACCAGCGTCCCTAAGCAGCGTCCTCAGCTTTGCACCAGCGTCCCTAAGCAGCGTCCTCAACTTTGCACCAGCGTCCTTAGCCAGCGTCCTTAAGCAGCGTCCTTTCAGCTGCACCAACGTCCTTCAGCAGAGTCCCTCAGCTCTTGAGTAGAGTCCTCCAGCAGAGTCCCTCAGCTCATGAGCAGAGTCCTCAGCAGAGTCCCCAGGACTCCTTTGTTAGAGTCTTCAGCAAAGTCCTCAGGACTCCTTTGTTATTCTAAGTCCTTGTCTTTCCTTTTTCCCAGCTAGCTTATAGATAAGTATTACCTTTTGTAGTAAAGACAAGAATGTTAGGTCAGATTAGTTGTCTGGCCATTTATAGTATGTTTAGGGATTTGGGCCAAGACTTGCATGTTTTTAGGCCCAACCCATAAATGCTAGGTTTTCCTCTTTTGTGTTAAGAGCCTCCACTATATAAGGAGCTAGCTCTCTCTTTTGTAATCCTTACATTTGCTATTAATGAGTTTTGGCTGAATCGAGATTGTCTATTCCCCAAAACCGCTGACGTCAACCTTTCTAACCCTCTTCTCCGACGCCCTCCTTCTCCGGCCAACGCCGACCTTCCTCGACCTCCGGCGAGTTCTGCTGTCCGTTGGAACTATTCACCCGTCCCTTACTCAGCTTCCGCTCCATTTACACCATAGTCCCTTCAATAGTTGGATAAAGGCACAAGTCGTAACCTAGATCCTTGGCTAAAGCGAGTCCTTATCGGGAGTCCCGAGAAGGGGATCGCATCAACTGGTATCAGAGCCTAGGTTACGTAAGCCTTTTTATTCGGACTATTGCATATCACACTTGCTTCCCTTTGTGTTTCCTTGATTCCGTCCTTATAAAAATCCAAAAAAAAAAAATTTTTTAGCCCAACCTTGGTAGTAGAACAAGTTTCTACTACTATAGTCCTTAAGTAAAAAAAAAAAAAGAGAGAGTTACTACCCAATTACAATTGCAGTCCTTACATGCTTGGTGATTTCAATTACTTGTTGTATATTGATTTCAGTCGTGCTTAGGTTAGTAACCTATTTGTGCTACTTGCTTCCCTCCAAGGACTCTCTTTCGGTTAGTAACCGCTAAAAAAAAAACAAAGAAGTCCAAGTAGAAAGCCAAAATAAGGCAACTACTTTGGATTCAAGAGAGTCCCGAACAACTCTTTAGGAAGCAGTCCTCAGACCAGAGGCGCGTCCTCAACAAAGCAGCCCTTTAGCACTTAGCACGTCAATATTGTTGCTTGTAATTGCATTCATCCTTGCGTGTTTGAGTTGCATCGTGTAGCCTTTAGCCGCCTCTCGCACATAAAGCCTTCCTTGACCTTTGTGTGTGCATAGTCCGTCTAAAGAGCTGTTTCTAGTGCTTGTACTTGTTGATCCTTGTTCCATCTTTACTCGCCATGGACTCTAATGTTATGATAGGAAACCCATCCAACGAGGCTAACAATGGAAATAATCCACCCCAAGTCCTCAACCAAGAACTCTCACACGAGGACCTCAACCCTTCCCAACTGACACAAGAACAACAAGAGATAGCAGAGTTGAAACGCCAAGTGGCGTCCCTTCTCCAAGCCCAAGCGGCAACTCGAGTTTCTCTTGTGAACGCCCCGCCTCAAGTCCTTCCTTCCAGATCTACTCAAGGACTACCCATCAATCTCTCCGACCAAGCTGACCCAAGTCAGCTGAACGGTCAAACTTCTCACCATGTGCTTCCCAACAGGACTTCCTCACGAGACGCCCCTCAACAAAGGCGTCCCTAGTCCACCATTGAGCCCCGCCGTCCTCCAGGCCAAGTCTTGCGGAGTGATCCGCATGCTTACGATGCCTCCTCAGGCCATGAGTCCGAAGGCCCAGGTATGTACCCTTCCTCTTTCCGTTTCAATGATCGTTATGACCCCAGGAGAGATGGTCGCCAGGCAACGTCCCCTCCACGTTATCAAAGGCGTCCCCAAGACCCAAGTACCGGGGAACGGGACCATCGGGTGTACAATAGGCGTGACCAACGCTTTGATGAGCACCCCTTACGACGAACACAACGGCATGAAAGGCGCATGGCACAAGGAAGGGAGCCATCCCTACCTCCAGCACAGGCGTCCTTAGGCCAATTGTCCGATACTCCAATTTGGGAAGACGAGTTTAATGACTTCGACGATGAAGAATATGAAGACTCGAGCTTGCCCAACCCTCACAACTTTCCACCTTTGGGTGATCCACCTGAATTGGACCACCGTCCCGCGGACTGGATTCCCCTGGCTCCGCCTTTAGAACGTCGCCATGAAGAAGTCCCTAGGAGGGAAGGACGCCATAATGCCAACCGGCACCAAGAGCGTCCCCGTCGACATCAAGGTGAACGGCGCGGTAATGCCCCTAGAGCGATACCACCAAGACCTTGGAGTCCCATTGATCGCGGTTTGGACTTGCGTGAAGACCGTGGGGACTATGACCTCCCAGCTCTAAACCGTCATGAGGTCAAAGTCCGAAATGAACACTTTGAAGGGCATTACGATGCAGCTGCCTTCCTTGAGTGGATTGCCGCCACAGCGCACACTTTGCGCTATTGTCGGACTCCTTCCCATGAATGGGTCCATTTAGCTACGCTCCATTTTCGTGGTCAAGCACGAGTGTGGTGGCAACGTTTTGTGGACAACCGTTTAAGGCTAGACAAGACACCGGTAACCACTTGGGATCAACTTGTGTACGTCATGACCCAAAAGTATGTTCCTAAGGACTATAAGAACCAGATGAGGATGGACATTGCAACACTTCGCCAAGGAAGCATGACTCCCATTGAGTTCTTCTCTAAGTTGGAAGATATGTATTACAAGGCTGGCATTTCAGTTGCCCCCTCCACCTTGAAAACTAGGTTTATCTCTGGATTGAATCAGTCCCTTAGGCACCAGCTTGAGCCTTTGCCCATCACAGATTTGAACAACCTAATGCATACGGCCATGACCATCTATAAGAACCAACAAGAATTGTGTTCTTACCAATCTCGGCCAAATAGGTATGCTTCCTCTAACTCTCGTCCTTATGTTTCGATTAATTCATCTCCTAGTATGCAGGGACATGGGTCTTCTTCAAAGCAGTCCCCTTCCCAACGTCCTTCCCAACCACATGGAACGAACTCCACAAGCCGTCCTCAACAAGGGCGTCCTTCCCAGCAAGGGACTCCACTTGAGCGTTCCCGGGACATTGAGTGTTTCTCTTGTGGCGGACGAGGACACTATCAAAAGGACTGTCCCAACAAGAAGAAAGTGTTGTTCTCCACAACCACAAGAGGTTATGAGTCCTTCGATGAGGAAGATGTCCCACCAGAGCCATTATATGAGGACTCCTATGTTGTTCCTCAAGAGGAAGAGTTTGATTGCGCCCCAACACCAGCGGACTTCGGTCATTGCCTTGGATTGGTTGCTAGGAAGGCACTCATTTTGAAAGGATCCTTACAAGACCAATGTGAAAATCTCTTCCACACTCGCGCTTTGGTTGGTTCCATGAGCCTTAGTGTGATTATTGACTCCGGGAGTTGCACCAACCTTGTCAATGAAAAGGTAGTCAAACATCTTAACTTGGAAACAACTCCCCACCCTGCCACTTATGGACTACAATGGTTGAACTCCATAGGTACCCAAATAACTCACCAATGCATGATCACCTTTTCAATTGGTCCTTACACGGACACCTTACTTTGTGATGTCATCGCTATGGACGTCACACACTTGTTGTTGGGACGCCCATGGGCTTTCGACCGATGCGTCCTTCACGATGGCTTCCTGAACACTTATGTGTTCACGTACCACGGGAAGCGCGTCAAACTCTTACCCATGTTGCCTAGTGAAATATTGCAGGATCAGGTACAACGCGACCGTGCTAAGGCAATTGAAGAAGAACGGGCACGCAAGGAACGCCACTCGGATGCAAAGCCGTCCCTATTTGATGGCCAACAACAGCGTCCCAAAGTCGTCCCCAAAAGGAGTCCCTCAGACCAAACGTCCCTAACACCCAAAACAAGCACGTCCCTTCAAGGCACGGTTGAGCCTCGTGGGTTGGTAACAAGGCCGTCCCCATCTCAACTGCCACCCTCAGGACGTGCCCATTGCTTCTTGATGGTGCCGATGTCCCTCACATCTTCTAGCACACTCCCTAATGATCCGGCCGTCCCTAGCGTCGTGGCTTCCCTTTTAGAGGACTTCAAGGACGTCTTCCCAGACGACCTTCCCCCAGGACTTCCTCCACTACGTGGAATTGAGCATCAAATTGACTTGATGCCCGGGGCCTCTCTTCCAATTAGAGCTCCTTACAAAGCTGGCCTAGATGAAACCAAGGAACTCCAAAAGCAAGTGCAAGAACTCCTTCAGCTTGGCTATGTAAGAGAGTCCCTAAGTCCTTGTGCCGTGCCTGTCATTCTAGTCCCCAAAAAGGATGGCTCCTGGCGCATGTGTATGGACTGCCGTGCAATCAACAACATCACCATCAAATACCGGCATCCAATTCCTAGGCTCGATGATATGCTGGACGAGCTCCATGGTGCCACTTTGTTCACCAAAATAGACTTGAAGAGTGGCTACCACCAAATCCGCATGAAGGAAGGCGATGAATGGAAGACAGCCTTCAAGACCAAATTTGGTCTTTATGAGTGGCTCGTCATGCCCTTTGGTCTCACCAACGCCCCAAGCACCTTCATGAGACTGATGAACCATGTCCTTAGGGACTTCATTGGTAAGTTCCTTGTGGTCTACTTTGATGATATCTTGATTTATTCAATGAATCTCACTGACCACACGAAACACATTAAGTTGGTATTGGCACGCTTACGCCGTGAAACACTCTTTGCCAACTTGGCAAAGTGTACTTTTTGTAAGCCGTCCACTGTCTTCCTTGGCTTTGTGGTCTCTAGTGTTGGTTTACAAGTGGACGAGGAAAAGATCAAAGCTATTAAGGACTGGCCTACTCCCAAGATGCAACAGAAGTCCGCTCCTTCTTAGGACTTGCCGGTTTCTACCGCCGTTTTGTCCATCACTTCAGCGTCCTTGCTGCCCCATTGCATGCCTTAACCAAGAAAGGCACAATAATAGAATGGAAGCAGCATCATGAACAGGCGTTCCAAAGCCTTAAGGACTCCCTTTGTAATGCTCCACTCCTCTAGCTTCCGGACTTCACTAAGCCCTTTGAGATCGAGTGTGATGCATCAAATGTTGGCATAGGCGGCGTCCTCCACTAGGAACGCAAGCCAATTGCCTACTATAGTGAGAAGCTCACTGGAGCTCAGTTGAACTACCCCACATACGACAAAGAGCTGTATGCTCTCATAAGAGTCCTCAAGACTTGGCAACACTACTTGTGGCCACGGGAGTTCATCATCCACAGCAACCATGCGGCATTGTCTTACCTCAAGAGCCAAGCACACCTCAATAGAAGACACGCACGCTGGGTCGAGTTCTTGGAGACGTTCCCTTACGTCGTCCATCACAAGAAAGGTAAGGAGAATGTGGTTGCGGACGCCCTTTCTCGCAGGTACACCCTCCTTTCTTCCCTTCAAGTTCGCTTACTTGGCTTTTCCATGTTAAAGGAGCTTTATGCTTCGGACTCCTTCTTTGGTCCTATCATGGAAAAGGCCACGCCTTCTAATGCCATTGATGGCTACTTTCTAGATGAAGGGTACTTATTCAAGGCTGGGAAGCTATGCGTCCCTAAGTCTTCCATAAGGACTCTTTTGATAAAAGAAGCGCATGAGGGACGTGGTCATTTTGGCGTTAATAAAACCCTTGCTGCCTTGCGTGAACACTTCTTTTGGCCTCACATGGCTCATCATGTCACGCAGTATTGCAAGAGTTGTATTACTTGCCAAAAGGCCAAGTCCACTAGCCATAATCATGGACTTTACTCTCCTTTGCCTATTCCGCATGCTCCATGGGAAGACCTTTCAATGGACTTCATCACGGGACTGCCTAGGTCCAAGAGGGGTAAGGACTCCATCTTTGTAGTAGTGTGCCGCTTCTCAAAAATGGCCCATTTCATTGCGTGTACTACGACGAACAATGCTACGGACGTGGCTTGTCTCTTCTTTGAACACGTAGTGAAGTACCATGGCATTCCCCGCACAATCATAAGTGATAGGGACTCCAAGTTTGTGGGGCATTTTTGGAGAACACTTTGGGGAAAGTTGGGCACCAAACTACTATTCTCTACTTCCTTCCATCCCCAAACCGATGGCCAGACGGAAGTCACCAATCGGACCTTAGGCTCACTCCTTCGAGTGATGCTTAAGAACAACCCACGCCGGTGGGAGGACTTACTCTCTACTGTAGAATTTTGCTATAACAGGTCCAAACACTCGGCGCACAACATGAGTCCCTTCGAGGTCGTCTATGGGCGTAATCCGCTTACTCCCATGGACCACTCACCCCGTCCCTTGCAGCAAGGAGAACACTTTGATGCAGCCAACCGCGCGGACTACATCAAGAAGCTGCACATGAGGACGAGGGACCACCTTTAGCGTCGTGCCCAACAATATGCCAACCAACATAACCAAGGACGCCAACAGCTCATCTTTGAGCCTAGGGACTTGGTTTGGCTCCACTTGCGCAAGAGTCGCTTCCCTCAAGCCCGGAAGACTAAGCTCCATCACCGGGGGGACGACCCCTTTCGCGTCCTTGAACAGATTGGCCGGACCAAATGCTTACAAGATTGAGCTTCTGGACTCCTATGGAGCCGTCCATGCCACATTCAATGTAGCGGACTTGACTCCATATGTGGAACCGGACGATGAACACCTTTTGAAGGAAGCGGGGACGCTTCCCACTCAAGGGGGGGAGGATGATGCGATCCCTTCCCTTACTCCCAAGGAAGAGGAAGACGCCATGACAATGCGTTCGGACGGACCCATTACTCGAGCTCGCGCTAAAGCCATCGCCCGAGCAACGGCGTCATTTGTATGGCGAGCCTCTCAGTCCATTAGCATAGTCCCTGAAGAACCAGCTACTTGGGTGCTTAGCATCCTTGAGGACAGTCCTGGTGAAGAGGCCTTGGCGTCCCCATTCGGGGAAGGCTTCCTTCTGCCTAGGCCAACTCTAGGGACGATACAAGAGAGTCCCTATCCGGGGAAGGCTTCCTCTTGCCTTGGCGTCCCCATCACCAACGTCCCTAGCTCTCAACCAGCGTCCTCAGCTTTGCACCAGCGTCCCTAAGCAGCGTCCTCAGCTTTGCACCAGCGTCCCTAAGCAGCGTCCTCAACTTTGCACCAGCGTCCTTAGCCAGCGTCCTTAAGCAGCGTCCTTTCAGCTGCACCAGCGTCCTTCAGCAGAGTCCCTCAGCTCTTGAGTAGAGTCCTCCAGCAGAGTCCCTCAGCTCATGAGCAGAGTCCTCAGCAGAGTCCCCAGGACTCCTTTGTTAGAGTCTTCAGCAGAGTCCTCAGGACTCCTTTGTTATTCTAAGTCCTTGTCTTTCCTTTTTCCCAGCTAGCTTATAGATAAGTATTACCTTTTGTAGTAAGGACAAGAATGTTAGGTCAGATTAGTTGTCTGGCCATTTATAGTATGTTTAGGGATTTGGGCCAAGACTTGCATGTTTTTAGGCCCAACCCATAAATGCTAGGTTTTCCTCTTTTGTGTTAAGAGCCTCCACTATATAAGGAGCTAGCTTTCTCTTTTGTAATCCTTACATTTGCTATTAATGAGTTTTGGCTGAATCGAGATTGTCTCTTCCCCAAAACCGCTGACGTCAACCTTTCTAACCCTCTTCTCCGATGCCCTCCTTCTCCGGCCAACGCCGACCTTCCTCGACCTCCGGCGAGTTCTACTGTCCGTTAGAACTATTCACCCGTCCCTTACTCAGCTTCCGCTCCATTTACACCATAGTCCCTTCAATAGTTGGATAAAGGCACAAGTTGTAACCTAGATCCTTGGCTAAAGCGAGTCCTTATCGGGAGTCCCGAGAAGGGGATCGCATTAGTCATCATGGTTTTCTTGCAAGCTTAGGTTGACCAATTGGTGAAGAGAGTCGACAAATGAAAGATATTTTATACTTCTATTTGACAGTAGCGTCTTGGACCAACTTGATGACAAATGAAAGACAATTTTATTTATTTATTTCAATATTAAAAAATATATATTTATATATATAATTTTACATAGTACAATCTTAAAGTTAGAAATATGACAGTAAGTTATAGTATTCATAAATCATATGTAAATTAATATATTATTTTTTATTTAAAAGAGTTATCGAATAAGGACCGGATCATTAATTGGCTTCATACCGTCAAATTCGAGTTTTCTCAATATAGGTTTATATCACTAAAATTAACCGATTAACCGATTCTAAATTTGCATTTTTCACGATACTTATTGGGTTCAAATAAATTATGTATTTAATTATAATACTTACATCATATATATATGTAGTTTAATATATTTTAAATTTTATTTGAAAAAACCCCGGGCAAGACCCGAATTATAACTAGTTAAAATCCTAAAATGATTTGAAAGAGGAGTGTTGACTCATTGACTGCCGAGGGAGAGGGAGGGAGGGAGTAAGATAGAGGGTAACAATTTTATAAAACAAGGTTTTATAAAATTATAAAATACGTTTTAAAATAAAACTTATTAAATATGGATTAGTTTATCAATCACATCACATGTATTAACGTATGATTTTATACAATGTAAAAAGTTGGTTAAAAATTAAAATACGTTTTAAAATTGATCAAAGATTGATGTAAAATAATCACATTCAAATTAACATCCAAAAAAAACTTCTTAAAAACAATTAATAATATAAACTCTATGGATGCTTGTACGGTTTACATGATCGTACAAAACTAATACTCCGTAGTATTTATTTTTTAGATTGAAAAAAGTTGTTATTGAAAGATGTTTTTGAGTATGAATGGGGCTAAAGATAAATAGTATGGTTTGAAAGATAGATATTAGATGATAAGAAAAAAGATATAATTATAGATTAGATGATTTAGGAAATTTTAAATATAAATTGTATGGCCTCAAAGATAGATATTAGATGGGTAAAAAAAAAGATAAAATTAAAGATTACATAATTAAGGAAAATAAAAGATATAAAGATGTTATTATCTATTTGAGTTGAAAAAAAAAAATCAAACGGGGCCGGAATCAACGTGGTGGCTTAAAAACGATCGCGTTTTATAATATATATTGATTCACTTTGATATACATAGCTAAGATACTTATGCTAATCATAGAAAGAAGATATTATTTTTCAATTTTAAACAATAAGAAAAAACATTATGAAGATATTTACCATACAAAGAATATATTGATAAGTTATAGAATAAATCATAAAGAAATAAGAGAAACATTATGAAGATATTTACCATATAAAGAAGATATTGTTTTTCAATTTTGAACAATAATATCTTATCCAATTTTTTATAGGTTAATTTATTTTCCTAATATAAATCAATAGCAAATCTTGCTAAAATCAATAGAAAATGATTTTTGATATCTTCCTTAATTTTGATATGAAAACATAAATTTCATTTAAATGTTTTTTATTTTAGGTCAAAGTGATTTTTTTTCATTTTATGAAGATTCTACATAATTAATTAAAATAATAGATTTTACAATTGAAATTAAAAAATAAATAAATATATAGGTTAATAGGTTCGAACTTGGGTATATCAGGCTTGAATTATAAACTCTCGAATAAAAAAAGGCTCAAATGAAAATTTGATCTTAGATCAATTAAGTTGGATTTACATTTACATTAATTAGACGTACATAGTACGAGATTTGTACTAGTTTAAAATATTAAATGAGTAGGCTATGACAAAATCCAATTAATCCAAATCAAATATCGTTATCACCATGCATACAAGTTGACATTATATTACTATTTTTTTGTTCATCAGATTTTCATCTTGACTGTGTGCAGCTCGATTTGGGGTAGGGTCTACCGGGGGCACGCCCCACACCAAAGCACCAACTTTCTTTGGCTGATTTTTTTTGATCTTGCAAGAATGTTGGTTTATTTATGAGAAAAAGTTAATAATTTTGGTAGTATAATTTACATGACCTTTATTTAACGCATACCTGAATCTCTTTATAACGCATACCCACATTCCATTAAAAATAAATGGACAGTTTTTGATTGTCCAAAAAAAATCAATGGACAGTTTTTGAATTTTCAATATGTCTATTAACACATGTGCATTGTTCATTCAGTTTTGCTGGACAATATTAAGATTCTCCACGTTTAATAAATGGACAAACTCTTATTGTCTACTCCCTCCGTTTGGATTTGTTTGATGTTTAAGTTGATTGCTCTTATTTGAAAGTATTTGATGTTTTACAATTTTATGTATCTATTTTCCCAAATTTACCCCATATAACTCTTTCCTTACAAGATTCTCTTTTTAAACCACTATGAAATTAAAATAATTTAATAAGGATAATTAAGTAATTTTATAGGCTTTCTTAATTTCAGGTTAAAATGCTAAAACGCCAAACATAAATAAACGAAGGGAGTATTAGATTGTGATGAATAACTATAACTTTTTCATCAATGGATGACTAAATAATTTTACGATCGAAAATTTCATATCCTCATAATCAATATACTATCTTTGTAAACAAGTGATCATCAGTCTAAAATTGCTCCAACTTCAAGTTCTAATGCAATTTTATTAATAAATTTGAACTATTAATAAAAACAACTTTGAATTAAAATCCTAAAATGATTTGAAAGAGGAGTGTTGACTCATTGACTGCCGAGGGAGAGGGAGGGAGGGAGGGAGTAAGATAGAGGGTGACAATTTTATAAAACAAGGTTTTTATACATACGTTACAATCGAAGGGTGCTTTGAAAAACTGCCCCATAATTTATGGGTTCACCAACCCTGTAAGAAATAGAGAGAGATCATATCATCCATTAGTCCCCATTACTCCCTTTGCAAGAAGAGCACTCACCCACAGACGACAGACCCACCTCTTTTTCCCCTGCTGGCGTGGCGCACTACAATCTCTACCCTTAAAATCCCCATCTCTCTCTCCCTTCCCTTCCCTTCCCTTTCCCCAAAACCCCCCCGCCGCCATGGCCTCCGACGACCACTCGGCCGAGAACGGCAACAACAACAACAACCACCACCACAACGAGAACCACAACAACGACCAGGAGGATCTTCCGTCCTCCAAGAAACCAAAGCTCTCCTCCCCCATCACCCCCGCCGAGATCGCGGAGCAGTTCTCCCACCACGACCCCGCCGTGGCCCGCGTCAACAACGGCAGCTTCGGGTGCTGCCCGGGCGCCGTCCTCTCCGCCCAGCACGCCTGGCAGCTCCGCTTCCTCCGCCAGCCCGACCTCTTCTACTTCAACCTCCTCCGCCCCGCAATCGACCGCTCCCGCCGCCTCCTCCTCCCATTAATCAACGCCTCCCGCCTCCACGAGATCTCCCTGGTGGACAACGCCACGACCGCCACCGCCATCGTCCTCCAGCACGTCTCCCGCTCCTTCCACGAGAACCGCTTCCAGCGGGGCGACGCCGCCGTCATGCTCCACTACGCCTACGGCGCCGTCAAGAAGTCCGTCCAGGCCTACGTCTCCCGCGCCGGCGGCCACGTCATCGAGGTCCCCCTCCCCTTCCCCGTCCACTCCCCGCTCCACATCATCGCCGAGTTCCGCAACTCCCTCAACAAGGCCAAGGCCGAGAACCGCCGCGTCCGCCTCGCCGTCATCGACCACATCACCTCCATGCCCAGCGTCGTCCTCCCCGTCCGGGAGCTCGTCCAGATCTGCAGGGACGAGGGCGTCGACCAGGTCTTCATCGACGGCGCCCACGCGATTGGGTGCACTAGGGTTGATATGCAGGAAATTGGGGCCGATTTCTACACCAGCAACCTCCACAAGTGGCTCTTCTGCCCGCCTTCCGTCGCCTTCCTCTACGTCCGCGACGGCCATAAGCTCGACGACGTCCACCATCCGGTCGTCTCTCATGAGTACGGCAATGGCCTACCGGTCGAAAGCGCTTGGATTGGGACTAGGGACTACAGCTCCCAGCTGGTTGTGCCTGATGCGTTGGAGTTTATCAAGAGGTTTGAGGGGGGGATTGAGGGGATTGTGAAGAGGAACCATGACAAGGTGATTGAGAAGGGGAAGATGTTGGCTGAGGCGTGGGACACGCATCTTGGGTGCTCTCCTGAGATGTGTGCTAGTATGATTATGATTGGGTTGCCGGCTTGTCTTGGAATTGAGACTGAGGAGGATACTTTGAACTTGAGGGCACATCTTAGGGACAAGTTTGATGTTGAGGTTCCTATCTATTATCGCCCTCCCAAGGAAGGGGAGGCTGATTGTTTGACTGGGTATGCTCGGATTTCTTATCAGGTTTACAATAAGGATGCTGACTATGACAAGTTTAGGGATGCGGTTAATCAACTTGTGCATGATGGGTTCACTTGTGACAGTCTCAATGACTAGTGAAGGTATGTGTTTGGTTACATATCAACTTAAGTCAAGCAGTCATATCTAGCATCTGTTTATCATTTGGAACCCTTTGGAATCAGATTAGGCTTTACCGCTTATCAACACCATTTTTCGACCTGATGTTTGACTTCCTAGCTTCTTTTGCACGTCTATATCATGGAGTAAGTTCTGCATTGCTAATTCATTATGCTCGGGGTGTTTCTCATATGCATAATGGTGGAAGGTTTGTGAACTTGAATGAACTGCACAATGTTTAGAATCATGCATGTCTGATTGCTTAGGTATGGCATGGTCCTTCAGTATGAGGCAATGTTTGGGAAAACGGGAAAGGCTTGATTTTGATTACTCATGAGAATAATTAACTGTTGACTGCTTGGGTATGTGATGGTCAATGGCTATAAGGCTATGGTTGATTTTCTTACAAAGAAGGGAAAGTGGGAAAGGGTCAATATTCATTGCTCGTGCATTTCAAGATAGTAGGTAACCATAGAATTTAATGCTCATCAGCATTGATGCAGCTTGGTTGGTGCTCTCTGATGAATGTAGATACATTTCAATATAGTGCTGACCATAGAGTTTAATGTTCATCCGCATTGATGCGTATTGGCTGTGTGCAGTGGATACTGGATACCAATATGACATATGTATTTGCTTTGAGATTGTTAATCATGCCATATATACTACAGAACGATACTTTTAACTCTCATATATTCTAGATCTTCTTAATATTTGTCTCATAATGCACTGAAGTCATTTCTGTCTGTGTTACTTAATTTGTTTGTGAAACAAACCTTTTGCTTTCCTGCTGCAAATGCAGAATTTGTGTAACGGACATTACTACCAAAATGACAAAACCTATTGCCTGATTGATGTATTTGAATCTAAGAGGCTGTTGCAGTAGATTGTTTGTGTAATTGCGCTGATATATGAATAGAGTAGATACTTTTTGAACCCTTAGAAGGTAGCTATTATACTGTGTGATGGAAATCTTGTGATGAATTCGGGGTCAGCTGGTGGGTTTGGATCTAAAATGACATATCTAGTACTTTGCTAATGCATGATTCCCTAAAAGCTAAACAATCAGAACTGGGTCTCTGAATATGGTGTTGGATGTTATTGAAGCATAAACTTGTGCATTCCACTTCCATTATTGCAATCAAACCGAGCAGTTTTACATGATTGTTCAATAGTCATCCATATAAGTATGTAACATTTTGGCAGAACATCTGAAATAAATATACCAGGCTACAGTCTACAAAAAGTGCTTACAAATTTTTATTTATGTAATTTTATGTTTGGTCTATTAATTTTAGGTGGTTCTTGCTGTGGTTATTGTATTGTAAGTCCTGCCTGGCTGTTCAACCTTCAAATCCGAGTTATACTGAATGAATTTTGTAATTATCTGATGGCTTTGGACGTTAAACTCAATAATTTGGCATCAAATCCTTCATCCATTCTTTCCTTGATCATCTCTTACAAATAAAGCCCTTTTCTTATATGCTTCTCTAATATATTCAACCCCATTCTGCTTAGCTAGTTTCAGGGTGCCAAGTGCTTAATAGTTTTCGACTCGTGCTCCCAGTTCTGTTACCCTTATATAAGATTATTGGACCACCATTGCTGTTCTGTTTGTTGTCCTCCTTTTCTCTGTATATTCATTTATTGTATGTCTGGAAAGTGCGCTAAATTGCTATTAATTTTACTACTAATTAATTTTGATCCTTTACTTTCAGATGCTATAAAGTGCTATTGATCCAGTTTTCTAAACTGCTTTGTTCAATTTCCTTCATCTATAGGGACTTTGAGACCATATATGGAACAGTTTGTGATTTTGGATTAAATTCTTGCATGTAGTACGTTGATAACCCGTTTAAAACTTTACATCCCCTGTAGGCCTAGAAGACCATCAGAAGCACCCAAACAATAATAGTTCTTGCAGGTCGAAGTGCATCTTTGTATGGTCAAACTACTCGGAGCTTAGCTTCTCATGGATCCGGAACACACCTTTGAAACAATCAACGATGCCCACATCTCTGAAGAACAGCATAAAATGCAGTAGTTGCAGACATGCAGATGAGACCTGCCTTTATCTTAATGTAAGTCCCATCTTTGGGTAGGGATTTCTTTTCTCTAGACTATGACATTGTAAATTGAACTGCAGAGACCTTGGGTAGCCATAGTTTGGATGTAAGGCAAACCTTAACTGGTTTTTGGGGCTGAAGAGATAATAATGAGGAATTAGTGCATGATGCTTCGGTATGTTGATTTGATCTAGATCTAGATCTTACAAAATTTGAAGCCTTTTGTCTTGTCCATGCATATTATCTTAAGGTAACACCAGTAGGATCAGCGGTTTGATTATTCACCACTGTGCCTACAGAGTACAAAACGAAAAGAGAGCATCAGCATCTCCAATAATGTAAAGTCCTCTCACAGGAAGTAAATAAATTATGTAGACACTACATGATAGTCAGAAAACGATTAACGTGGTTCAGCCGTTCTGGGTGTCAGGCTGTCAGTCCATAACTTGAGGCTCTTTAAAAGGCCCAGCTCACAACACCTTGGATAGGATTGGTCATGGAGGTCCCTTTCTTACAAGGGAGGATTTAAACATGGTTTGAAGGCCGGTCTACAAGATCCTTTCATATGGAGTCCGAAAAGTTTAAAAGGTTCGTGTAGTTCGTATAGAGCACGGTTTGGTTAGAATTGAAAATTTTCGGTCAGAACCGAAAATTTAGATTAATAGTGTGGTTCCACATCGTTACACTTAGGGGTGAGCAAAAATATCCTATCCTCAATATAATAATAGAATTTTATTCAAATTCTATACAATATACGGGGATTACACTAATATTCTATTAAACCACCATCAATTTTACAAACTCTCGCTTGCAATTAACCAAGTAAACACATGAGGATGAATATAACCATGTGTTTACCACATGAGGATGAATATAACCAAGTAAACACATGAATATACTCGACTTTAAACTTGAATATACCCAACAAAAAGAAAGAAAAATGTGATGAGTTAATCTGGTTCAGGTGATTATAGAACTGTACAATATAGGGCATTTTTAGTACATTTATTTGTGTGTATAATTGTAAGAACTGTCTTCCTTGACGTGGCTATGCTTTGTGTATTAGAGTAGACAAAATCTTTGTTGCCAAGTTCAACAAAGTTCACACAAAATGCTAGAGGTGTATTTGATGAGCCATTTCAACTAGTTTATTAATTAGCGGTACCCGTCGTGCCATGCACGACTATGACCCACACTTCACATTTTAAAATTATTCTAATTATAAGTAAATAAGTGAAAACATATAATGGAAATTTTAGGATATGAAAATGTTATTTTTTTCTAGGCAAAAAATATTATTTTTCAAATTTGTACTCTTACACGTACTAGATTATAGAGTATATTCAAATTATATAAAAATTTAGTAAATAAAATTCACTTGTTTATCCTCAAAAATGTGTCTATAATCTAATATATATATTTAAAACCACTAAAGAATAAAACCACTACATTACGTCACCTCATCATTTTACAAATGTCGCCTTGAGTATCAAGGATAATTAATTTCAAAAAAAGGAAAGAAAATCAAGGATATTATAATAACGAATAAGTATTAATGATGTTTTTTAATCCACGTTCAAAAAGTTATATAATACCGTTGATTTCATTTATGTTATATTTGAGGGGACGCTAAATTTTTTTAACCTAAATAACTTATTGTTAAAACAAAAAAAGATATCGGCTGAAATCTTGGGATTTTTAAAGGTATGGCATATTTTTTAATTTCAAAATATTAAAATATAAATATTGTTAAGATATTCTCAACTGTCCTACATATTTGTATAAAAATTAGAGTCTATTGTGAGACCTAAGATTATGGTAACAAATTAGAAAAAGAATTAGGATTTATTAAGGATTAGAAAAAGATGAAGTGAATAATTGTTTGACCTAACATCATCCAATCAGGGGCGGCTAATTACTTTATGGGGCCCCGTCCCAAACCAGCACTGCAAATTGCCGTAAAATATTTGGACCCTACTACCCTAGTATGGATTGATGTTTAATTCTTTAAAGGTAGATTAGTGAGGAAGGTTTGGAAATATGGGCTTTTAAAGGTAGACATGTTAATAACACGGGCTTTAAAGGTTAACGAGGAGAGCCACAAGCGGGTCGAACTCGGGCTCGGAATCGGGTGGGTGAAGGCCGAGTAGACAAAGAGTGGGATTGGGATGTTTAGGCAAAAAATGAGAGAGGATTGGCATGGCAGGTCGGAGGGAAGCTGCGCCAGCGCCAGGAGTTCATCCGTGTCCTTTGACGGCTTCAAATCCGGGTCGCTACGGCCTGTTTCTCGGCGGGGCCCTCCTCTTTAAAGAGACGCTTGGTAAAACAGAGTCTCTCTGTCCCAAGGGGAAGAAAGTGCCTATTTCCAGCAATAATTTTACCTTGTGCCCAATTCAATAAATAAAACTTTAAAAATGCCCATTTTTGAAAAAAAATCTTTATTTATGGATCATTCGAATGATATGATTCGAAATTTATGCATGTCTTTTGTCATGTTTGTTTTCTCTACACTCCCTAGCTTGTCTAGTAGTACTAGTACAAACCCCGTACCAGGTAAGGGTAATGTAAATATAAAACCGAATTAATCGATTTCAGATCGAATTTTGATATGAATACGCTTTTAACTCGGGAACTTATAATCCAAATCCGATAAACCAAAATCCGAACCTATTGACCTATATATGTACTTTTATTCATACGATTTTAATTCTAAAATGATTCTATTCAAATTTATATTATTAATGAATACACTATTGACACATGTGAAATTTTTTTACTATTCTTCAAGATTCAATAATGACAAAAATGTATACTAATTAATAAGAAAAAATTGTAAGGAATATAAAAGAAAATCACTTCAATTTCCTTATTCGTATAAAGATATAGAATTGAGTAAGATGTTAAGTATACATAAGGAAATTTGATAAGATATCAAGAAAATATATAAGTTATTTTTTGAAAATCAATGCAAAAAAAATCATTATTTTATTCAGGGTTGATGACATGACGCAAATTTTAACAAAGACTTGGGTTCCGCTTTATACTGTATTATAGTAGATAAACTGAGGAAGGTTTCTTGGTAAGCCTCTTCACCCAACATAGGAAGGTTTGGAAATATGGGCTTTTAAAATATTTGGTTGGGCCCTAGTATATTGGGGGCCCTGTACAGGTGCACGGGCTGCACCCGCTCTAGGCCGCCCCTGCATCCAATATAAGCCTATTAATCCACTGATTAGAAAAAAATTTACTTCAAAAAAGATTCGTTGAATGTATCCACCAAATCTTCTTAAGATTAGGTTGTTAAGGGTTAAAAAAAGATTACATGAATATATATATATCCACTTTGATATACATAGTTAAGATACGTATCTAATCATAGAAAGAAGATATTGTTTTTCAAATTTGAATAACAAGAAAAAATATTATGAAGATATTTACCATATAAAGAAGATATTGTTTTTCAATTTTGAACAATAAGAAAAACATTATGAAGATATTTACCATATAAAGAAGATATTGTTTTTCAATTTTGTACAATAAGAAAAACATTATGAAGATGTTTACCATATAAAGAAGATATTGTTTTCAATTTTGAACAATAAGAAAAACATTATGAAGATATTTACCATATAAAGAAGATATTGTTTTTCAATTTTGAACAATAAGAAAAATATTATGAAGATATTTACCATATAAAGAAGATATTGTTTTTTAATTTTGAACAATAAGGAAAACATTATGAAGATATTTACCATATAAAGAAGATATTGTTTTTCAATTATTAGACAATTAAAACTTATTTCATAAATAAAATAAAATAAAATTAATCATAACAAAACAAACATTTGTTAAGATATCAAATTAGATCATATATAATTATACAAATAATTAAGGGAAATTTCTCTTAGTACCCCCGACGTTTCGACTTTTCCTTTTGGTGTCCTTTCCGTACCCAAAAGTACTTAAAAATCATATTTTCATTCAAGAAGTACCATTTTCCATTTAAAAAAGGGAAATTCCTCTTGGTACCCCCGAGGTTTCGACTTTTCTTTTTGGTGTCCCACGGAAAATCTTTTTCTTTTGGTGCCCCTGTAGTTTACAAATAGTTCTTTCCGTGCCCAAAACTTACTATACACCACTTTTCCATCCCAAAATTAAAGGTTTCCGTTAAAAAATAAAGGTAAACGAAAAATCCTTATTTCCCCGTTTTAATTATGAAAAAAATATTTAAAACAATAGGGGCTTCTTAACACAGCAGAAGGGACGCACGGCGAAGGAAGAACGATGGGGCGGCGAGGGCATCCACGGCCATCGACGGCGGTGAGCGACAACGGCGGCGGCGCGGGGACGACAAAGGTGTTGAACCCAGTAAGAATTTCCGACAACATTGGCTAGATTCATGCCTGCGCCAGCAGACCTGACCGACGACCTCCCCCTGTCCCCAACTCATTTATCTTCCACTCTCTTAAATCCACCGAATTCGAAGGAGGAGTCGGTGGCGGCTACCGAACTTGGCGCTCTCTCCTCCAATTTCAATCTGGATTCTTCGCCTGGTCACACTTTCATGGTGGAAGCCGACGATGATGAAAACAAGGCCGATCCCAAATCGACCTCCAAGAACCCCCGTAAGCCCTGGCCACCGCTCTCCAACGGCTCCTCGGCTGAGGTATGTGAGCACTTCGGCGGATGATCAGTGGAGAGGGATCATCGTCGTCATTAGAAGAATCGGAAGTGACAGGAGTTACTGGTGCCGGCGAGACATCAGTAGGTGAAGAGGCGGACGACGTTGATGGTGTAGAAGGAGTAGAAGACGACGGATCAGGAGAACTCCCCCTGTCGATTGACGGTGAATGGTGCGGCTCGTCAAACACAGACGGGGAGAAGGGAGGCGTTGAGTCCGGACGACAGGTAGAAGATGAAATCTCCAAATATGGAAATTTGTCTTCATAAAACACGACGTCTCTGCTAATGAAGATGGTCTGAGATTCAACGTCATAGAGCCGCCACCCGCGTTTACCAACCGGATAACCGATGAATATACACTTCCGACTTCGAGCTGCAAATTTATCCTTGTTACGAGGAGTCTGGGATGCGTAACAAAGACAACCGAACACCCGAAAATAATTATATGTAGGCTGGCGTCCATACAAAAGATCATAATGTCTCTTCCCGTTAAGCAAAGAAGAGGGAGTACGGTTGATCAAATAATTATGCAGCAGTAAGCACACTATCACCCCAAAACTGTAAGGGAAGATGAGCTTGAAACCTCAAGGCACGAGCCACATTCAACACATGACGATGTTTGCGCTCAACACGTCCGTTCTGTTGTGGATTATAGGTACAAGAAGTCTCAAAAATGATTCCGGAATCAGCAAAGAATGATTTCAGAGGTAAAAATTTTGTTCCATTATCGGCCCGAATGCGTCGAACCTGAGTATGAAATTGCGTGGAGACCATAGCGCAAAACTGACGAATCAAGGTAGAGACTTCAGATTTTGAGGACATGAGATGAACCCAAACAGTGCGCAAATAATCATCAACAACAATAAGGAAATAAGAAGCACCACTCAAAGATGCGGTACTATAGGGTCCCCATACATCACAATGTAATAAATCAAAAATCTTGTCTGCTTTATCCAAACTAATAGGAATGGGAGAACGAGTCTTTTTTTCTTTATGACAAACATCACACAGTTTGACATTATTCAATGAAGTGGAAGCAACATCAATATCAGAAATAGAAGACAAAACAGAATCAGACGGATGGCCAAAACGGCAATGCCATCTTTCAGCAAAAACAGTAGCAGAGACTCGAGCACGAGTACCAAGAGCTCACAACCAATAGATGCCTCCACGTTGTTCACCCAAACCAATCACTGTCCCGGAAGCCTGGCTTGTAAGATACACCACTTATCAATCAAAAGTACCAGACATCCCAAGTCGCGAGTCAGACAAGCAAAAGATAAGAGATTGCAACTCAGATTAGGAACAAGAAGAACATGCTGAATCTGATAATTGCCAAAACACATTGTGCCCTCAAACAAGGCAACAAACGTGGTACCATCAGGAAGAATAATAGAAATCGATGCAATAGAGTGAACATCAGAGAGAAGACTACTATCACCAGTCATATGGAAGGAAGCACCAGAGTCAAGAATCCAAGGCAAAGGAGACTTATTAGAATAATTCGAAGAGTCCGAGGCAACAGTCAGAGATTGACTATACTGAAGAACAAAGTTCCACTGATCATTGGTGAGGTGTTGCCTAAACGCTGCACAATCAATGGAGGACGTGCGGGGCGGTGCACCAATCTGAGAAGGAGGCTGAACCGCAACAACAATAGCTGCACCACGGCCACGCCCCCGACCTGCAGCCGAGGAGTCTAGAGTACTACGAGCAGTAGAGGAGAGGTCGCTAGAAGAAGACCCTACAACGGTAGACTTTTCCGCTTTGGGACGTTCACACAATTCACGAGCCCAATCAGGGACTCCAGTAATCTTAAAACAAGTGTCACGATCATGTCCTGATCGACCACAATAAGAACACGTCAGAGACCGACGATCAACAAGGGTTTCAGTAGCAGAAGAACTATTAGAAGAAGAAAACGTTGATGATGGCGGAAAGCAACGGGCTGCAAACGCCATAGAGTCGGACTTAGAATCACGTTCTTTCATCATGGATTGAACTTTTTCTTCTTGAACAACCATAGAGTAGACTCTATTGAGTGGAAGAAGCGGATCTTGAGCCATGGCATTAGATCGAATAGTAGAATAAGTATCATCAAGCCCTATGAGGAATTGATGAACTTGATCATCATCTTTGTCTTTCTGGCGAAGCAAAGTAACATTACAAGACACGTGCACTTTTTGTAGGTACACGTGCGAGGAGGAAGAAGAGTAGCAAATTCCTCCCAGAGTTTCTTCAAAGCACCATAATAAGACGCCACGGACTGACCGTTTTGTCGACAAGAGGCAATGGCTTGATTTGTAGAATTCGAGGGCCATTCCCGACTGAGAACCTCTGAGCAAGGTCGTCCCATAAATCTTTGGCGGAGTCATAATAAGTGATTGAAGAACGAAGAGACAAATCAATCGTCTGTATGATCCAACCAACAAGCATAGAGTTAACGGTGTACCAATTTTTCATGTTCAACCGTTCCTGTGTCGGGCAGCGAAACCGAGCCATTCAAAAAACCGATCTTTCATTTGGCTCGAAACGCATGATGTAGGGCAGTGGTCCATTCCCGGTAGTTATCGCCTTTCAAAACAACCGGAGAGATCATAAGTCCCGGATGATCGGACGGATGAAGATAATAGACGGTCTCCGGATCGAGTATGAGACGCTTTGATCCCGAACTAGCAGTATGAGTATCCTTGTCAGACATGATTTTCATATACTGAAGGTATTGAGGAAGAGCAGTGAACTGGACAGCAAGGGGCTGCGATGATGAAGTTCGACGGCTGAGAAAAATCGAGATTTAGGGTTCGCTCTGATACCATGTAAAGAATTGGAACGGGCGGAATAAACGTGTATACTGCTCTATGTACTGCTCTGGAGGAAGTTACAATATATAGAGATTTACAAGGCAACTAAATCTACATTATATATAGATAGAAAATATACATATATCCTAATCAGATAAGATATATCCTAATATCCGCTCCTATGAAAGCCTACGCGCGCCCTCTCTTCACCATCCTCCTCTCTCCGTCGTCGCCGGCACCGTTCTCACCTGCCAGTTCTCCGGCCTCCGCTCCGACTTCCACCTCCCCGATCTGGATCTCCCCATCTTCAACTCCACTCTTCTGAAGCTGGCCCAATCTGACTCCTCCGAAGAGCATCTCCGCTTGGAAATCGAGCAGCTCATCGTCGTTCTTCGTGTCTTCGCTTTTGGTGTACGAGCTACGGGTTCAAAGACCTCTCGCTTTTCAAGCGACTTTACCTATGCTTGAATAGCCTCTTTCTGCTATGCTTGAATAGCCTCTTTCCATTTTGGCTAGTCTTTTCTTCGTCGACACTCATCAATTGATTTTGGCTCAAATCATCATTTTCGTTTACAGTGTCACTAGCCATTGAGTAGGCAAATGGATCATTGACAATGACATCATTTCGATTCCATTATGTGCATGTGGACACATAGTTTATGGAAATCTCACAATTTTCGACAATCTCATTCTTGTCGAGGATATCATTTTCTTTTGAGATATCCTCATTCTTAGTATCATTGCCTTTATCATTATTGTCATGATTCATCGTGGCTTCATCTACCATTCCCTTTTGTCCCCTTGTGTTTCTCGACTTCAAATCTTTTGAACCGAATGGTCTTTCACGCTTGTGGCGTATTGTAGACTCACTTGCAATGGATGCATCAGGCAATCCAGTGGGTATTTCAACCCTTACAGGGGCATTTGCGGCAGATATATATGACTTAGTTACCCTCTTTGTGTCCGGTAAAAGCATCGGGTAACTGATTTGCAATATTTTGCAAATGAATGATCCGTTGTACTTCTTGTTCACACAATTTCGTTCTTGGGTCAAGATTAGACAATGCGGTTGCGTTCCACGTGATTTCTTTCACATGTGGATTTGCATTTTTCTTTTCTCCCCCCTAAGGTTGGGAATGTATTTTCATCAAAATGACAATGCAGTTGGTTGCATTACATTTTCTACATAACATTACTATGATTATTCCTTTTACATCATCACCTAATTGATTGAGTGTACATAGAGTGTCATTCAGTTCCTGTGATGTAGGAGGTCGTAGTAACTGATCCTGGGCTCCATGATTCCACCTTTTTCCATTTTTCCCTAGCTAGTTACGTAAGAAGTAAAGTACTAGTATTGATTTATATATATGTTCGCTTAGGTTTTTCAAAACGAAAAAGGTCTGATTTGCATTATCTTTAAAGCCATCGTAAACCGTTATTCCTCTTCCAATAAAATCAAACTCAGGTATGATGATGATGGATAATAGGCCATCAATCGAGCATTATATATAGGGTGGGAATATTATAAAAGTGGGACATATCTTATGGTGGGAAGTTGAAGAACACTACTGTTGGACCCAAGGCTTGAGGCCCATAATCCTCACTGAACCCGTACACGTAACCAGATAGGCCCACGAGATTCGAAGTTGTTACACGAGACAATCCATCATATTGAAGAAATTCTTATCATATCAAGAAGAATATCATATCTATTGTTGGGCCCTATCGTTAAAAGCCCACAGAGCTCGCTAGCACGGCCCACAGGAAGTCCATAGAGCCCAGAGACGAGGTTCTAGAAGGCAGTCCGAGTAACGAGCTACGAAATCAGCATATTTGTCCGTTAAGATATAAGATAGATTTAGGTTATATCTTATAGGGATTCCTTCTATCTTATAAAGCCGGAATTGTATCATATTTGGGGAAATTCTATCTTGTAGATGCGTATCTATCTAGTTAGTATCTTATCTTGTAAGCACTCTATCTTCTAGGCATCCCCTATATATACATAGAGGGGGGTCACGAGATGGGACACAATGTACACATTATCATTCACGCATATCATTATACACGATTACACACATTCAATACAAATTCACACGTTTTTCCTCTTCAATTCTTTCGTTCTTATTGCTTTGCTCAAGCCCGATCTAGGCCAAGGGGTCACCAATCTTGCTTGGTAGATTTTTGGCTCAAACAACTACTTTTTTTTTGTACAATTACATTCCTCAAAAGCTAAAATGAGAGGTTTAATGAGGAGAGAAATATTATTGTTGCAATCTTTTCGTCTTCATCAAACTCGAGAATTTGAAAAGATAAAGATAAGTATAGTGATGGGAAGCTGAAATGCATTAAGTTTTTTTTTTTTTTTTGGTGCAATCACATTATTGAAACACTTAAATAACATGTTCAATATAAATGTTATCCCTTATAACAAATAACCCAATCAATAAATAAATTCAAATTAATAAAAATTTACTTGGTATCCATTGAAAGAAATAAACCAAAAAAAAGAAATATAAGTATAGCATTTATTTGACATAGGGAAAAAAAATTGTTGTTACGATGCACTTTACTGATTACATACTCACATAAAATATCCGTTTCGTACAAAATTCAAACTCTAAAACATGAAATTTCTTAAAAAAAATAAAAACTATATATGTAAACCTCAATACCTTAGTACCCTTTTTTTTGTTGACACTTAAGTCACTACGTACCTTATAATTTTTATCATTTCCTTAATTCGCTGAAGTTTGTATATAAAATTTAGCGTCAATGTGGTTGACTTGTTTTACATTATTACGTAGATGAATGGTAGTTGAACAAACTAATGTTCACATGCATAATGCGTCAATCCCATGAATTAAACTGCGTTCATTCTTTTCAATCCACACTAAAAAACCTTATCTCTGAGACGTACATATGTCGAAAAGTATCATGATGATAACGTTATCAAATTTTTATTTAATTCTAACGATCAAGACCATACATGCATGAAGAAACAAGGAAATGAATACACATTCAATCAAAAAAAGGGAATAAATGCACAAGCAAATGTATACATAAAACACATCACACATGCAAGCGAAATCAATTTATACTTTACAATTTATGTACGGTGTATAATCTATGCAGTCGACAACTTTGTATGGGTTGCAATTTAAAATAATTAACAATGACTTAGGTACACCGTACACCATATATATTCACACATGAAATTTCGTTCGAGCATCATCATGTCTCTCATAATTAAACTCGATGAAATTATGAGAAAGTTTCAAAGTTGTAAATGTAATACTATAGATTATCAAAATTAAGAATTTAAATCTCATGTTGAACAAATCTTTGGTGGAAATATGTGTGTTGACGAAAGTATATAGTAAAACATAAAAATTACATCCTTAAACAATATTGCCACAATGCATTAAAAAATATGAAAAATAAATCATAAAGTGTCTAAAGTGTATTTATACGTAATGCTCTAGACGAGCCTAAATAATACTTACGGCGACCCTAATCCTTTCCTTGTCAAAAAAATAAATAAATGTAATTTTAATCTCATGGATATTGCACATGATTCACCCTAGATAGGAAGCTCATCTAGAAGATATTGCCCATTGTTCAAGCCCAACAGGTGGTAGAGGTATTCTTCGAGATGATCATGGTTCTTTCTTGGAAGCATTTATTTATCTTCAATTGTGGCCGATGTGATGCTTTATGTGCGGCACTCCGGGCTCTTAAACATGCACCGAAATTTTCTACGCTCCTTCTTGGTGCTAAAATTGATTGTTATATGTATTGATCAACTCGTTAATAGCTTACAATTGCTGATGAATGCTCCCAATGCCTACACATGAGTGTCGAGCCCCTCTTTGTGATCGCCCCACTCTTTGTAGCTCATTCCTGTTAGATGACAAGCGAACAAAGCCGAAGATGTGCTAGCTAACCTCGCATTAGATTAAAATTCCCCCTATTTGCCTATTTTTAATCTTCTCAACGTTTTTTTGGAACTCCAGAATGAGGAAATTGTAGCCCAGTTTGGGCATATTTAATTTGATACAATAAAATCTCTCACACGACCCCCCATTTAATTTCTAATTAAAAAAAAGTTGATCAAGGTTTGATGATTATTAATTAAATCAATTTTTAATCATATAAAATATATTTTTATTAGTTAGTGTGTAGTTAAATAGTAACGGAAAATTATCACATACAAATTAAATTAAAAAATAAAGTATCAGTAAAACTACGTCAAATGTAATGTAAGTAAATCATAAAGGAGACCCGATGTTTTAATATTGTTTAACAAAATTAATGCATTGTGAAGATGTGACATCATTCACATATTGATCTTTCTAACTTATTCCCCAAGAGTGTAAGATAAATATCTCGAATTTAAAAATTAAATCTTAAAAGTATATGAATAAATCTGTTAGAAAAAATTTAAATCTGGATAAGTAATTTTATTTTCTAAAATAAAATGTTTAACTTATGCTCTAAAGACATAGATTACGAAACCAGTTCCAATGTATAATGAATACCTGATAATGAAGTTGACATGTAATAAAATAAAAACATCTTCTTTGATGAATTAGTATGTATAAAATGTACGTACTCTATATTAATCCACTATTGACTATTGTAAACAATCATCCATAGTTGATTATAATATGCTTATTCCATCAATCAAATTGTATTATTCTAAAATGGAGATTAGAAACCCAAAAAAATAATTACTTCGATTTGATTTTTTTTTTATAAAGCATGAAGCTAGAAGGGAGCCTAGAAATATTGGTTATTTTTTAAACATGATTGACCATGAAAGAAAAATAATTGATTAAATTTTTTTTTTTGTAAAAAGCATGAATATCAAGATCTTAATACAATTACTGCTCTATTTATCTTATCCAACGTACTTGGCCACGTACAACTCCTATTGTCCATTGCCCATGGTGTATTAATTGGGTGACCCACCTAAACCCCCTCCTTGTAATAATCCAATTTCACCAAAAACTCGGCTATATACAATCTTATCTTATAAAAAAAACTTTGTTTTAATTAAAACACTAAAAATTGACTAAAAACTATAGTGCTGCCATAAAACCCAAACAAACTCGTACACGGGATAAGTAAGACAAACAGAAAGTGAACACTCAACACACACGTCCCAGGCTGTCCCCAGAGTGGGTCCCAAACCCCCCCAACGTCCACGTGGACGACTCATCGTCCAAAATTTGTATTTGCCGCGCTGTGCACCGTCGACCCGGTTTTCATACCCGGTTCGGGTTTTGTATTTACCCTGAAAAACCGAACCACAACTCCAGCTACGGAATTGCCCGTACCTACTGGCAACTACTCACATCACAATTGGACCCTCCCTCCGCCTTCAATTAATTTCTTCCGGTATCTGCGTTCTTTCGTATTCATTTCTTGTCTCTTTCTAGATCGTCGTTGCGCAAGTAGCCTTGCGGATTCTCCCTCTGTGATTCTAGTTCCGTTTAGCCGTGATTTTTAATTGCTTCGTCCGAGCTCCTCCCATGGCGATTTGACCAAGATTGACCGGTTTCTGCTGTTTTGTAAGGTACTGATTTTGCTTTTCCTCCCACGGCGAATCTAATTGGCTCCGATTCTGTGTTCGGCTTTTATAGATTCAAGCTTTGTTTGTTGTGTTCTCCGTCTTAGGGCCTGAGGCTGTTTGAGCTTTGTTCTCACACCCAACCTGTGAGTTCCTTTTTCTGCTAGAAAGAGACGCTGCTTTACATTTATTGCTCTCGTAGAGTCCTAAGCCGTTCCTTGTTTATCTTCTCAGTTGATTAAATTAGTCTGTTCCGTCTTCAATTCAAGTTTCGCTTCCTGTTCAGATCTTGTAATCCTTTGGGAATTTGCTTCTGATTCTTAATTCGAATTCAAGACTGAATCGATAGTAAGGCGTAGAGTTTGCGGAATCTAGCTATGCACTTGCTGTAAATTACGCTGAATCGGTAGTAAGGCGTATTTTTTTAATGAGTTTTGACTTGGAGATTTGGTCGTATTAAATGTTCGCGTCTACCTCCAGTCACATGCACATGTTGATTGATTCAGTTTCTACATTGCCTTTGATGCCTTTTTCAATAATATCATCCCAAAATTAGATTCAGGCTCTCTGCACCCTTCAATCAACCAAATTCAATGTTCTGTGGATGTGATATCCTCTCTTTATTTGCCCCCTTAGATTAAGCAGGGTTGGTGATCTCTCTCAAAGAGAGCAATGGTTACACCGAGCTTGGAAAGATCAACATCATCCAACGACGTCGATCCTCTATTGAAGGATCTGAGCGAAAAGAAGCAAAGCTTCAGGAGAAATGTGGTGTCGTTGGCGGCGGAGTTGAAGGAGGTTCGGAGCCGCCTTGCTTTGCAGGAGCAAACGTATGCGAAAGAAACCCTAACTAGGCAGGTACGAGATCCGGGTCTTGGGTGAAACACCGTTCTGTTTTTGGATTTGTGTTTGTAGTTTGAAAGTTTGAATTTTAAACTTTGTGATTATTGTCTGTCCTTTTTGTCTATTTTGTTTTCAAACTTGTGGGGTCTCTTGAACTTCGGATTTTTGATAGCTAGGTGAATTGAGATTGAATTTTGGATTGGCCTTGAACAGGAGGCAGAAGTTAAGGCTAAGAACTTGGCAGATGAGATTGGTAAATTAAAGAGCAGCTTGGACCAGAAAAATGGACAATTGCAAGCATCAACATCCAATGCTCAAAAGGTGAAGGTCCCACTCTTGAAGGTCCTTGATTCAAGTGTTTTCTTCAAGCTGTACTTTCTTTGTTTAAATTTTTTATACTCATGCTTGCTTAAAAGACTATATAAAGTTTACTTTTCAATAATTTGAGAGATTAGAATAGTGGCTTGCTGCATGGAGTATAAATGTGCATTGTCCTTGGTTCTCTTCTTGAGATGGTTTGGTCCACCTGTTACCTTGTACAGTATATGCACAAAAGCACACTCATACTATATGCTAGTCACCTTTTTGGCTTTCTTGAGATGGTTTGGTCCCCATGTTAGAAGGGATATTATAGTGTTTTATATGCTTTGTTTATAGGTTGAACTGTTCAAGATGAACTTTCCCTGTTCCCTAGAACATTCGAATTTGAAAAAATGTGGGAATATGAACTTTTCTATGCTTGGAAAACTTTGAACTCTTGTTTTCCCGCTTTCCCCATTTCTGAAAATTTCTCATCTTTGCACGATCACAAAAATGGGTTCACTGTTCAGATAGCAGACATTTACAGTGGACGGGGTGCAACATTTGACATGGCCTAACATTAAAGTTTACACATACTCAGAATGGAGTGCAATTATGATGTATTGACACGAGTTTGAAATAATTAGCTTGACAACTTACATGTTAGACACAAGATGGGCAACTACTTGAATTGATTGATGCTAATGAGTAATGAGTCCTATCCTGGTAGTCAAACCTCCATATAAAGTATATGTCAAATTGAGTCATACTATCAGATGCACATCCCATAAAGCCTGTTTTATTTCTTTTTCGTATTTATTCTACAAACCAAATCCATCTGTATACTGAAATGTGATTGGGGATTGGAAGATTGCAATTGGGACATGGGGAAGTTCTAGATATATGATTATGTGAGGGATATATGTGCTCAAAGCTGGGTAGTTTCTTTTTGGTTTCTCTTTATCCCACTTTTCTTTCTTTTGCATTCTTGTTGGTCTCTCTATATGTATGGCCTATAAAGGAAAGTGAGAATTGATTTGGAAAGTGGTTCACCTTCTTTTGTTTTTGAGTGCCTTGGTCAAATATGGGGTCAGATCATTTCTGGTGTAGGCCGCGTTCAATTCGGTTTATTACAACTTACAAGTTTGTATATGCAAAGAGTTCAAATGGAATCTTATTCAACTATTCCTCAGTTTCTTACCCATCTTAACATTCGAGGCAAAATGGGTATGTATGGTGTTCAGTTAATACATCAAGTAGTTACATGTTTCCTTTATGGGTGCAGTATCTGATGGAGTTGGACAACCTGAGATCTCAGCTTACACTTACTCAGGCAACTGCAGATGCTAGTGCTGCTTCCGCTGAATCAGCACAACATCAGTGCTCAGCTCTTCTCAAGGAGCTAGACTCGAAGAACACCTCCTTGAAAGAACAAGAGGACCGCATCAGAAGAATGGAAGAGCAGCTAGATACTCTGCAGAAGGATCTGGAAACAAGGGAATCTACACAGAAGCAACTGAAAGACGAAGTTGCTAGAGTCGAGCATGACATAATGGAAACTATTGCCAAGGCTGGATCAAATAGAGAGTGTGAACTGATGAAAGTACTAGATGAAGTTTCTCCCAAGAATCTTGAGAAGATGAATAGGCTTTTGACGGCTAAAGATGAGGAAATTGGCAGACTCAGAGACGAGATAAAGATTCTGTCTGCTCATTGGAGATTCAAAACAATGGAATTGGAATCTCAGGTATGTATAATGTGGTGTTTATTTTTTAGCTGTACAAGTTCTTTCTGACTAGTTTTAGTTGTAGTTGGATAACTGGACAAAAAAATGAGTTTGATGTTAAGAAAATACTAAACTGCTTTTGGATATCATAACTATAGTTATCAATTTCTATGTCTTCCATGTCACTTTGCAATTTACAATTCCGACTGCACTTCAGTCAATAAAATCCAATCGACTACCAACAGCTAGTTCATGACCATAAGAAGTGAGCTTTTTATTTCAACCCGCATTTGAACTAGTGCCTAATTGTTTCTTTCCTTCGAAACCATGTTTATTCATTCTTTTTAATTAACTTCAACTAGTTATTTTGCCAATCCAAACACGCCCTATAACCTGTAAATCAGTATGTCTATAACTGCTTTCATTGCTGCCCTTGTTTGATCAGATCGACTCTGATCTTGACATAGCTATCATTGTTTAGCTTGAGAAGCACAGGAAGGCTGATCAGGAGCTGAAGAAAAGAGTGTTGAAGCTGGAATTCTGCCTTCAAGAAGCTCGGTCTCAGACAAGAAAGCTCACAAGGGTAATTTTTTGTTTCTTGACCATTTGCACACATGTATCAATACAGTATAAGCACCCTCTTTATTTCTATTACATGTTGAAGTAACCCATGTGTGATTGTAGATGGGAGAGAGAAGAGACAAGGCAATAAAAGAACTAAGGGATCAGCTGGCTACAAAGCAACAACCGGTCGCTTATGATTGTGGTGAGAAACCGAATTTCTGGGAGAGCTCCAGCTTCAAGGTTGTGGTATCTATGTCCATGCTCATCTTGGTGGTATTCTCAAAGCGGTAACTCATTTGTCGACACATCTCTCTTCGAGTATGTAAGTATTAGTAGCAAATTTTTAGTTAAGGGTATGCGTTAAAAATAGTTGTAGAATCTCAGGCCTCTGTATAAATTATCCTTGTAGCTTCTTTTTTCCCTCCTTTGAATACAGGTTTTATGGGAGACCAGACAAAACCCTAAGTAAAACTATAAAAAAACCCATATAAAACCTTGTAAGCTTGTTTATGGTAGCCATTGCATAGATCTGAACTTCATGTCTTGCCAAATGCATGTGTTGTCTGAAGCACTCTTTGTATACTTGAAGGGGTCATGGTTTAAAAACAAATGTAGTGGAGTACGTTGTGTGTGTTTTTTTTTTGGGAAATTCTTCTTGGTACCCTCGAGGTTTCGACTTTTCCTTTTGGTGTCCCACGAACATTTTTTTTTCTTTTGGTGCCCCCGAGGTTTACAAATAGTTCTCACCGTAACCAAAAGTTAATATTTACCACTTTTCCATCCAAAAAATTCTGATTTCTGTTAAAAAAAAAAGCTAAACAAAAATCTAATTTGTTTAACCCATTTAATCTACTAAATGAAAATAATAAAAAAATCTAAAAAAAACGAAATTTATTTTTCCGAACTGGGGAGCTGTGAATTGCAATTTCCAGATTTCGGAACGGTACTTTAGCTATTTGTGTAGATCTCTATAGCTTGCTTGTCTCAGGTATTTCAATTCTTGCTCCTGATTTGTTTCTGTTTATTGATTTCAAGATCACTTCAGTTCTTTTGCCCCCTTTGAGCTTGTTCATTTCCATGGCTATCACTTGCTTGCAATATAGTTTGTTGTTTTTCTGTGAGCAATATTGAATTCTGATGTTGATTTTTGCTTTGGTTTTCAATACCCTTGCAAACTATTGGTTGTTCATTTCTCAGTCCTCATCATCTAGCATCTTCAATCATAGAATTCTATTTCTTGCCTTCCTCTTTTTCTTTGCTGATACATAATGCTAAATGGGTTTTTCTGCTATTTTCCGTTCTCCTCTTGCTTGTTTGTCTCATGTTTCATATTTTAACTGCCCTTCAAGCTAAGCGTGAACACGTATCTCTTGCAAAATTGAGCGTACATATCCATTACAAGCTGTATACATCTCTTGCAAAATTTCGTTTTTTTTTGGATTTTAATTTTTTAATTTATTTTCATTTAGTAGATTAAATGGGTTAAATAAATTAGATTTTAGTTTAGCTTTTCTTTTTTCAAATCAAAATTTTTTGGATGAAATGTGGTAAATATTAACTTTTGGTTACGGTGAGAACTATTTGTAAACCTCGGGGGCACCAAAAGGAAAAAAAAAGTTCGTGGGACACCAAAAGGAAAAGTCGAAACTTCGGGGGTACCAAGAGGAAAATCCCTTTTTTTTTTTTTGCTAAAATCCAATAGAACTGTAGCAGTTTATAGAATGTTTATAGAGTACAAAATAGTTAATACATCAATTGATTGCCATGTCCAACAAACTACTACAACGGCCAATTTCTTGACTAGGCCACCATATCCACACAATAGCAAGAAGAATACCGTGTTTGCAGGCTCTTGAGAGCGACTTGTACGCCAGTGGTGCTCCTTGATTAAAACAGATTTGCTTGAAATCTATATCTATCTTCTATCTATACAACACTTAAAATTCTCCCTCTCTTATCACATTAATGACTTCTCTCTAATTGTTTTTAATTTTTTTTTATTTTGGGTGAATTATCTATCTCTACAACTCTTATTTTTCTTTTACATGTCAAATAAATGCATGTTTTTATATATATTTTTTGTTTTTTTTTATTTGTCATTTTTTCTTTTTTGAGCGAGAATGTACAACCTAAAGAGATAACCATATGCTTCCGATTTAAATTTCTTCCAAAACGTCTATAAAATTATAAAGAGTAATCCCTACTATGTTCATTCGGCTAAAAAACTTAATAATTGTAATAGAAAAGCCATCTATCTATCTATCTATCTATACAACACTTAAAATTCTTCCCCTCTTGTCACATTAATGACTTCTCTCTAATTGTTTTTTTTGGGTGAATTATCTATCTCTACAACTCTTATTTTTCTTTTCCTTGTCAACTAAATGCATGTTTTTATTTTTTTCTTTTTTTTTCTATTTGTAATTGATTATGAATGCATGCTACTATGACTTATTTTTTACATACATATATCATGTTATAATATTGTAACTTGAATGCAAAGCTTTATCATTTTTTTTGGAGCAAGAATGGAAAGCCTAAAGAGCTAACCATATGCATTCGATTTAAATTTCCTTCAAAATGTCTATAAAATTATAAAGAGTAATCCCTACACATGTTTATTCGGTTAAAAAACTTAATTGTAATAGAAAAGCCATATTATCAAAATAATTCTCAGAAGAAATTAATAAAATCAAATAAAATAATCTCATATTTTATATTTATTTTATCTACTACTTTTTTGGATAATTCAATACAAAATACTTACATAATTTTTTAATTAGAACAAAATTATGTTATGACGAAGATTATAATTTTCACCTTCCAGAAAAATACGGTGAAAGAAATTGTCCGTCCATCGGACGGGCAAGCTTTCTAGTATTATCAAAATAATTCTCATAAGAAATTAATAAAATTAAATAAAATAATATCATTACTATTTTATGGACCATTCAATACAAAATACTTACATAATTTATTAATTAGAACAAAATTGTGTTATGACGAAGATTATTATTTTCGCCTTCCAGAAAAATACGGTGAAAGAAATTGTCCGTCCAAGCTTTCTAGTTGTTTTTGAATAATTGAATTCCCCGTTTACAAAGACGATGTATTCAGCATAGGGTTGTTTTCGAGGGCCAAAAGCATAAGGTTTGTGTGGAAGAAAATCTCCTCGCATTTGCAATTGAAACATAAATCACCCATTTTTTGGTATTCTTCCTTCTATTACCAATTGCTTTTCAGATAGAATTCATACACTTATGTAAACCTGTCAATCGGGCTAGGTTGGTTGGGTTTGGGTTGGGTCATCTCGGGTTCGGGTCTGTATCGGTTCACGTGTCAATCGGATCGGGTCGGATCAACCCAACGGGTCAAGATTATCAATTGTTTTACCAAAATTTAAATAAACTATTATTTAAATAATAAAATATAATAGTTAAATATTATTTTTAAATATTTTAATAATAAAATATAACATAACTTTCGTAATAAATTTTATGTATTTCGTAATATTATAAACTATAATAAAATATAATAAATCGGCTTAAATCTACGGGGTTTAAGTTGAGTATGAGAAAGACATAGTACATGGAGTTCTTGTTCTGCCAAGAGGATGAGCCTAGGAGTGAGGTGCGGTTGGGAGGTGAGGTCATTGCAAAGAAGGAGAATTTCAAGTATTTAGGATCTGTTTTGCAAAGCGACGGGTGTATTGATGAAGATGTTAGGTCTAGAATTCAAAGACGTTGGCAGAAGTGGAGGGTAACTTCAGGGGTTATTTGTGACAAGAAGGTGCCACTCAAGCTCAAGGGAAAGTTTTACAAAACTGTTATAAGACCTGTGATCCTGTATGGTGCAGAGTGTTGGCCGACGACAAAGGCGAAAGAGTAGAAACTCGCAGTTGCATATATGAGAATGTTTAGATGGATGGATAGGCATACGAGGATGGATAAGATCAGAAATGAAGACATCAGAATGCTCTGATACCAATTGATGTGACTCGACGTGGGTCAGGTCACGATTCCTGGGATCTCTCTGAACCGCTCTCAATGTGACTCGTTGAACGAGCCTAGGGATAGGCGTTGGCAAGCGAACGATACCGAGTATGAACTCGACAGTAAAAATGGAAATTAAAGGACGACAAATTAATTGAGAATTGAAAACGAAATGGAATGACGCAGGGCATACAAGAAGTAAACTCTCAACTCAAACTTTAATTTGCCAAACGTAATCAGAAATGCAATACAGTTCATCTTATATAGTAAATACAAAACATATATGGGCCGGTCCAAATAGGCACAAATGAGCCCAGCCCAAAATAGAAATAGAAACTACTAAATATAAAAATAGCTTATAGACACCGACTATGGCTCGGCTAGGCCGGGTCTCGGTCCAAGAGGGACGCTAGGGTTTGGGACGACTCATGGTCCTATAAACCGGGTTCAGCCTGGGGCCGGTTCCCATCAAATAGTCAATTGTACGCAAACAGGTGCTAATCTTCGTACATCCACGAGACGATTTTCTTAGTATTTGATTTAAATTATTGTTTAAGTAGCTAGTGCAAGAAATTTCATCCAAAAAGGAGAAACAAGAAACAAGATTATATATTTATGCCAAATGAATATATAGATTATTTATTCCAACACGTACAACACCCGATGGAGTCCTTGGTTTACTTGTGGAACTCCATGACCCATAGGTTGAGGACATTGCATTCAAACCTAATGCCTGAAAATCCTGCTGCCCTGGCTAAGGCTAGGAACTCTTTCTTGGTCCTCTCCCTTCCTCTTGTGGTTGAAATCATCATTGTTAAATCCATCCCACTTTCGATTTTCGCTGCCTCGGTTGTGTCGGGGACCTCTGATACGATTGCGTCAATGACAATCACCTTCCCATTGGTAGGGATTGCCTTGTGACAGTTTTTCAACACCTTCACACAAGACTCATCGTCCCAGTTGTGCAGAATCCACTGTAACAAATTTAGTTAGTTTGTACGTAGCATCAACGTCACAAAGGGGTTCGTTTCATGGGCATACGTACTAGCCAACACATTAGTTTAATATGTTATGCATATATTATATATCTATGTTCTCACCTTCATCAATATGGCATCTGCGTTTGGAATGGACTCAAACATGTCTCCACCCATATGTTCGATTCCTGAAAATCAAAGATCTATCAATCCCAAATACTTGTATTCGAATTTTAAGACGACTCAATATAATATATATCAATAAGCAGCACGTTAGAGTACATATTTATTTTATACCGGGATGGGAAACGGCATGCTCTATGACACTGGGAAGGTCGAAATTGATGCCCTTCATGTCGGGATACTTGGGCAGTATGAGCTTAAGGTTCTGGCCAAGATTGCCGCCGACATCGACAAGCTTGTTGATACGGGCGAAACCCTGGTAGGACTCAAGGACCTCATTCATCTGGATTGTTGTGTGGTTGAGCATTGCCGAATCGAAGACGTCGTTGAACCTGGAGTCCAGGGCTTTGTAATCGTACAAACTCACATTGTGAGCCTTGTTGAATGAAATCCCACCCTCCAACACAGCATCTTTCAGTCTCTCCCTGCATACATGTATATAAGATTGCACGTACGTCCAAGATTGGTTCTATTCTATTAGTGGCAATGATTAAGAAACATGCATATATATACCATACCACATGCACGTGACGTGACTTACGTATAGTAAGAGTACTTACCAGCTTTGCAACTTGACTTTGTCGGTGAGTAGCAGCAAGAGAGGGGCCAACGAAACCCCCTCTTCACTCTTGACAAAGCACATCCCCGCCAGCATGATTCCGTACACCCTCCTCGTCTCTGCTCCGACCACCTCGTCGGAGCAGCTCACCACCGAAAACGCCACCAGCAGCCGGAGGATCCTCTCCACCATCTCCACGGTCTGCGGATTCTTCTTCGCCGGCAGCCTCTCCACCACCTCCGCCACCGTGAGTGGGCCCACGCTGGCTATGATATCGAGGAGCCCAAGCTCGATCGCCACCTTCATTGTCATGGGGAACGCGATCGCATTGACCATCAGCGCCACCTGCGTCATCACCTCCTCTTCTTGCACCTCGCCCGAAATGGATTTGAAACTTTCTTTTGTTGCACCCATTTTTCCCTGTTTTGTCTTGTTTTTTTTTTTTTTTTGGATCTTGTGGTTTGGAGGAATGCCGATGTCCGTTTCCATCATGGATCCATGTCTATATATAGCCATACTCCGGCTATAATTAATTTTGTTATTACTGAAGTATCAAGTGTGTAATTTTATTAGTAGGTAAGATAAGATTGTTAATTGGTGTATGAATGAATGTGAATTTCTAGCTTACCTTATTCCCTCTCAAAAGCAATAATGCATGTCTTGAAACTAGGGACTCATTGGATCGATTCGAAACTCCGTTTAACGTATAAATATTATACTCCCTCCGTCCCATAATGTTTGTCCACTTTTCTTTTCCGTCGTCCTAAAATGTTTGTTCACTTTCCTTTTATATCAATAACTTCTTCCAATCTTACCCCTACCCAATCTCTAAATTTACCCCCATTTCTAACTTTTCCACCTACTTTATCTCTTTTCAAATTTTTTCTCCTATAAATTTACAAAATTACCCCTATTCAATCATATCTTTTACCCACTTTATTCTACTTTTTCATTTTCCAATGCCACTCTATACCATTCATTAAAAACAGCAAAAACCGTACTTTTGGACAAACATATTGGGACGGATGGAGTATATAAAAGGTTGAATAATATATTCAGGGACACTCAATCATGATATCAGGTACACACTACACACATTAAAAAGCCATTTAATTTATACGTACTCGGTAATGATATTGAATATTCAACTTTACTATTATTCACAATCAATTATATATATAGGTGCCTACTTCATGCGCTTGTCGCATCAGCTCACTGGTTGAGCACTCATGGTAGTTCCATGAGGTCTCGGGTTCGAGATTCCAGGGCGGCGGTTTGCCCTATTTCCTTCAGAGCTGGTTAGTAACCAGTTCTCATCCCTTGTGGATGCTCTAGGCGAGCCCAAGCAGTACTTGCGGCGACCCTAATCCTTACCTTATCAAAAAAATAAATAAAAAAAAATAGGTGCCTAGTTCATTATTTGATCATCCTAAAAAGATAAATAAGAATAAAACTTTTTTTTAACCGGTAAAAATTAGGAGACCCCCCCTCAAGGGGGACGTCCTATAGCGTCCGAATGGACGAGAACTTATAGTTCTAAATGATTCATAATGACATTAGTAGGGAAGCTATGACCCATTTTAGCAATTTTATCGGCCACAACATTACACACTCTACTGACGTGGGTAATTCGGACAGTCTCGAACTAGTTTAACGAAACTAGGATATCTGCAATTATTATTTCAATGTCCCATGTGCTTTGTCCCTTTTTGTTAACTACATTAGTTACTACGAGGTTATCACCCTCTATCTCTAGTTTTCTTAGACCCAATTCTTTGGCCACTCTAATTCCATCTCTCAATGCCAACATTTCAATTTTCGGTACTGATATATTTCAATACTGATTCGTTCTTATTTTGATTACCTCCGCATTTTGATTACGAATTACTATTCCAAAAGTGGTAGATCCGTTAGTTAGTTTTTCCATCGAAATTCAGTTTGGCAAAACCTGGGTTTGGCCTATGCCAAGTGGTTGTTTTCCTTTACTGACGTTGTCTTATTGGTCGTCTCTATAGTTGATCATTTTCTTGTTCCGTCGACTTTTTGGCTTGGGCCCAACTACAAATCTGAGATTTTATAAACTGACCTAGGTCAGCTATAAAATCATTATTAGACTGTTGGAATGCAAGCCTATTCCGCTGATACTAGATTCCCCACCATACAAAAGCTAGTTCTGCAAATTTCTTTGTTCCAACTATTTGACCAATTTCTGTGATGATCTGTCTTGGTGATTTATTTGATGAGTTACATCTTTGCAAAACAGTTACAGTCTTTGGATTGATCTGTTGTAGTATGCTGCGGGTGTGGTCACACTTGACAAGAAGGTGTTCAATGCTTTCATGTTGCCAACTACACATAAGGCATCCTTCTGGAACAAGGACATTTTTCCTTCGTAATATGTCCTTTGTTGGGAGACCATCGTTGTCAATTTTCCATAAAAACTTTTTGGCTTTCGGAGAAGTATCTAATCTCCATATCCAAGAGTTTGATGTACGATTGTGGTTTGTAATTTTAGTGATGTGATCCATTGTTAAGGAGGTTGTGAACCAGCCATGCTTACGAGGGGCCCAGTATAATCGATCTGTGATTGTATTTTCCGATATGGGAATGTTCTCTATTTATTTGATTTTCTCGATTGGTAGATATTGTCTTAACTCGTCAGTTTTCCATTTACCTTCCCTAGAGATAAATGCATAAGCCATACAGTTCTAATCAATTTCATGGCGTGTAAGGGCATATTTCTCCAATAAAACTTATTTATTTGATCCTGTTATATCAAAGCCTGTGATTGAATGTGTAAGAAAAAATATATATTTACAAGGATGCAAAATATATAACAAATGATTGTGTATTTTCACAAAACTTGATCGTGTCTTTTCAAATAATATGACTAAGCATTTTCAATTAATTTGAATGTGCATGCTCTATATTGTGTATGATTGTTTTATGTGAGTATGTAATGAGTGTGCAAATTAAATGTGACGAGAATGGTGTACTGTGCTTTTTTCACGTAAGATGACTTTATCTTTTGCAAATAACATGATTGTATATTTTCAAATTAAATGATTGTGCATGTTCTTTTATCTCATTGAGTATGATTTTTTCATGTAAGTGTATAAATGAGGGGTAACTGTGATTTTTCAAATAATATGAATGTGTATTTGCATTTAGCACGACTATGCATGCCCATATCTCATTGGTTATGACTTTTTTCACATATAATATAATTGTACACTGGGTAAAAAAGTATATATAATCTTTAATCTTGTCATACACAGTTAGACCTGTCAAAAGCTGACCCGATCCGACCCGAAATTTTTTGGTTTCAACCCGAAAATTTGAACCCGAAACCCAGTTTGAACCCGAACCCGGTAAACCCGAAAATTTCTAGGTTAGGGTCGGGTCAAACCCGTTGGATCAAGAAATCTATAAGGCGGAAAACTTATTTTAGAATACACTCTAATATAATGAAATAACAGATTGACGGGTAATTCTTGACCCGTTGGGTTGATCCGACCCGACACGAAAACCCGAAGCGACCCGACCCAGTTTGACCCGTAACCCGATTGGCCCGAACCCGAACTGAACCCGAACCCGAACTCAACCAGAACCCGGAACAACCCGACCCGACCCGATTGGCAGGTCTATACAGTCAATATAGGTGAAAAATGTACGTACGGTAATGTCATCTGATCGAGAGTGTGTAGTCATGTTCCAAAACTTAAACTTTCAAGGTAAACAAAGTTACCTGCGTACGACGCAACACCTTACACATATGACAAGTGGTTGAGATTCATACTTATTTTTTAATAAGAAATTATTGCTTTCGTCTAAAATTCATTACCATGCATTTGCTCGAAATCCAATGGTCATGTAGCGTTCTCAACTCTCTAGAAATATTCTTGAAACTTGATTAGATCTATCAAATAGGTCATTCGGATCAGATTTGGATCGGGTTATTCGAATCGAATTTGCTTGGATCACTCATTTATTTCTAGTTGTGTTCGGATCGGATCAAATTCAGATGCTGCTCAGTTTCGGGTCTAGTTCAGTTCAGGTCTTTTTCAGATTGTAATGTTTCGAATGATTTCAGATCGAATTCGGTTGTTCGGTTTTTAAAATCGTGTGTTACTTGATTCAATTCTTTTTCAAGTTATAATACTTTAGTTGTTCTTGTTAAGCCCTTGTTAAATATTGATACTGGGCACTACTCTAATATCTTATGTCTTTACTTGCTAACTGTTATTTTTATTTTTGGGAGTATATGTAATATTAAGATTTCTTGTTAGCGTCCTATGATTGGTATTAATTATTTATGGATATGTGAATTGCCAAAATTTACGCAAAAGAATGTGTGGTTTCTCCTTATAATCTTATAAGAATCAGTGTTGTAATAAACAAGGGTGGTTATTCCTTATGGATTGATACTTTTGTCTTGTTCTCCCAAGATGATTTTGAATGGCATAACTAATTGGATGGTTACGGGTGAGATTTAATTCGGATGAACGTGGATAGAATGATTTCCTGTAAAAAAAATTAAATCGGATCGGATAATTTCAGATAGAATTTAATTTAGGTCATTTCGAATCGGTTCAGTTTCGGATCGATTTGGATTTAGATCAAATCTCGGGATCATGTTCGAATTGTTTATCCATCATATTCGGGCTCAATTTCGAATTCAATACTCAGACTAGATTTTGGATTGAGATCATTTTTTGACAAGTGTAGACCTGATGCTTCTCAAAAGTAAAAACTACTAACCAAATCTAAAACTAAACCCTACTGATAAGCTTGACTTAATCGTTTTAAACCACAATTATGCAAAGAAAAAACAAACTAACTTACACCATAATGTAGAGCAAGTAAGGGTCGATTCCACAAGGAAAGAGATTATGTTTCGCAATGAAATTTGTGTCACACTGAAGCAACAAGAGGAGTTTTAAATTAAGTAACGTACACAGTAGTATGCAATGCCTAAGAAGTCAAAGATTTGGATGACAGAATTTGGAAATAGATCAGGCAAACAAATATCCACATTCGCTTGACAAGCTGATCATCGATTTCAATCAATATCTATGCAATAGAAATCCCAATTCCTTTTCAAATATAATTAATAGGAGAGCTAGATACTATTGACCATAACTAGTCAAACAATCATGAAACTATCAAGATTCAATCTAACTAGTAGCATTCAATAACAGGAGTATAATTGGATACAAAACTAAGATAAGACAACCAACTTAAATCCTAGAATGCAACTCAACTCTCTTATGCATACAACTAACACAACCAGATATTAGCACGATGCAGTTGCTACTTATGAAATAGAGATGCTCAACCAGAAACACTCAAAATCTGACAATAACTTATTTACATTAAATCCTAGATGATCATCAGACTAAAAAATTATTGAAACAAGTCAATAACAATTCAGTAAGAATGTCATTAACTATTTATTTACAGTCATGGGTTGTTGACAATTCAGTAAGAATGTTTAATGTATGCTCAACCAGGATACGAACATTTATTTACATTTATCGATTGTTGACAATTATAAATGGTCATAAACTATTGACAATTTGATAACAATCGTCAATTTTTTTTTTGGCAGTTGATGATGATCATCAATTGTTGATAGAAACGAGAATGGCCAATTTAACAGTTTGTACAAACTAATTAACATACATTAAACATTCTAAAAGGGTTATTTAACACAACTATCTTTATTCTAAAAGGGTCATTTAAGACATGTTTTGGTAGGGTTGATCAACGAGTCGATCCGACCCAACCCGTAACTCAAATTACGGTTCACGGGTCGACCTGATGACCAGTAATTGAAAAAATCTTGACCTGTAACCCGTATTACAAGTTACGGGTCTTACAGGTCGGGTCATGGGTCGACCTGTTTGACTCGGTCAATCATGTCAAATGAGTTATTTTGATCATTTTTAAACCGTTTAGCTCGTTTTATTATGGAATATATCTTCCTTTACTAGTTTAAATCAAACAGAGTATGTTAAATATTCAAAAAAACATCAAACACAAAAAATATGTCACACAAAACACACACAACGTTAAGTTTCGATATCCCACAAAATACATTAAGTAAGAGTGTCCCACAAAGTGTTAAAGATGACCGTATTTTTCTAATGTAATACTCCAAATCAAACGTTTATATTCGTTTTTTATCCAAAATTAAGAACGTAAGTCCAATAATATATACTTATAAAAATTATTTTCGGGTCTTACGGGTCGAACTGTACCCAACCTTAACTCGCAAACTCTAAAAAGGGTGACCTATGACCGGTCCGGATTACGGTTTGCCCGGATCTTTGAGCAACCTTATGTTTTGGCCATCACTATCATGTTCTCTCCTTAAATTCCATTTTCTTTTCCTCTTTTAAATATTTTATTAACCCATACCCAATATTTTAATCTACACTGAGTATGCTCTTAAATATACTCAACCTATGGACCCTCCTTATCTACCATTTCTAGCTCACCGGCCAACAACATCCTTCTTTAAATGGAGAATTGTAAGTTCATACCCATCTTACAAAAAAGTCAAACATTCAACACTCCTTTAAATGTGAGCTTTCTCAGCAATAATTATGAACAATTAAAGATAGCTGAAACACCGTTGCAACAATTCCAGCCCGAATTTCTAATGGACCCCTTTAACACTTATATCCTTCATAAACTTCAATGTCATCTAAATAAATATAATGATCTTTTGAATTTTCATCATCAATTTTTGAAGCAACATGCTAAAATTACTCATCTATAAGATGTAGATAAAATTACAAAATACTTCCAATCTATTACCAAAATATGACAGTTCAAACAAAGAATTGCAACATTTCAAACTTAAGACGGTAGGTTTATCCATGACCATAATACTATTTCTACAAATATTACATCGAAACTTGCTTGATATGCTCTCTTTAGTATAAGTTATCTCTTGTATTTTAGAGCTTTATTGAGTGTGTTTAGGTTAGGTTTTGAGCTTAATTGTAATATGAAGACCGAAGACACAAGATATGAAGATACGAGAGTTTCCAGGCCAAGATTCAAAATGAAGTGTCGTCATTGTCCCAAAACCGCTGGCGCGTTCTCCAAGGCACGGGCGTGGTTGTGCAGAGGCCGACCTATCTATCTCCAAAGGCCGCTGGCGCGCCACATGGGCCGCGTGCACGGTAAAATCCGACCCGAATAGCCGAAACCCGACGAAACCGCGGGCGTAGTTTACAAAGCGCGGGCGCAGTTTTGGGCCAGATCTGAGCGGCATGTTTTTCTATCTTTTTTCCTTTTTTCTTATCTTTTCTTCTTACCTTATGTAGTTCGGGGAGCATGTTCCTTAGGGCTATATAAGGGGAGCTTTGTTCTAGGTTTTAGGTATCCAATTCATATCCAATATTCTTAGAACTTAATTATTTTAGCTTTTTTGTGTTATGGAGAACTAATCTCCCTTTGAGTTTATTCAATCAAGGAAGTCTTATTATGAAATCGTGAAATTCTGGTAACTTCTTTATCCTTAGGATTTTATTGATACTCTTGTGCTTCATCCCATGATCTTTGTTTGATTCTATAAGCTTGATCAACTTGTTTAATTGACTTAGATCGATTGTTTGAATTAGGATTCGTTGTTGTCTATGCATCTTTCCTATTCTCGAAACAACTCTTATCTAGGACCGTGGACTAGGTTAGAGAAGAGTATTAAATGGTTGTTTTATGCATGAGACTCGTAGCTTGATTGCATGATTCAATTTCTTATTATCCTTGTATTCATTGCATGATTTGTATTAAGCATCCTTGTTCATATCATAGTTTCGCTAGGACCGTGGACTAGTGAATAATTAAGAAAAGGGTTGGAATTTACCTAGAAGTGGATAATTAAGAAGTGGATGAATTGATGATCGATTGATTATAAAGGTGGAATTGTTTGAATGAACTCTGCTCTCTTAACATTGATAACAAACCTCTTTGAAACTCCTCTATTTATGCTTTGTGATTGAACTAAAATTGCATAGGAAACTAGATTTTCTTGGGTTCGACCCCTACTTACATCTATCCTAAGTTTGTTAGTTTAGGGATTTATTTTTGATATTGGCACGACGACTTTAGCCGAGTCATTGCTCACAGATTCTTACTTAACAGGTATTATCTTGTTACTTTCGATGATTTAGAATGCATCCCTAAATTAATATTTTCATTGGAAAACAATGTGATATCCAAATTTTCCTCCGCCTCAGAGGTTAAGAAAGTAGTCTTCGACCTTTCCTCGATCGAATAAAACACTTGGCACTGTTGGGTTTACGTCAGAATTTTCTCAACACAATTGGCCAACAGTTGGTTCATCCCTTATTTCTATAGTATATGCCTTCTTTCATACTGGTCATTTGCTTTGTTCCATTAATAAATCCTTTATCATTTTAATACCGAAAACTGATACACCATTAACTATTCATCATTTCCGACCAATTAGTCTGTGTAATACTATATACAAAGTCATTACAAAACTTCTAGCAAATCGAATACTCATGTGCTCCCGAATATTATCTATCCTCTTCAAAGTGCCTTTGTCAAAGATAGGATCATCCAAGATAATATTTTGTTAGCATATGAGATCTTTCATTCATTCCATAAAAAGAAGAAAGGAATTAAGGGATGGATGACGATTAAACTAGATATGGAAAAAGCTTATGATAAACTTGATTGAAACTTTATTAGCTTTGTTTTAACTCAGTTTGGTTTTCATCCCAAATGGATCCAACTTCTAATGACTTGTACTACCACTTCTGCCTCTTCGGTGCTTGTTAATCATGAACCCGGTCAAGAATTCTTCCCAAATGTGGAATCTGACAAGGAGACCCAATTGCCCCTTTTATATTTGTTCTTGCTATGGAATTCATGGCAAGAACTCTACAAATTGAACTAATTCGGTTAACAAGTGTGTTGGTATTCAACATGTTAAAAATGTTACTTTCCTACGTTTCCTTAGCTCTGTTGATGACACTATTATCTTTGCCCATGCAACCCACACTAATATTAACTACATTAAATAATTTCTTTCCAACTTCTCCAAACTGTCTGGATTGTCAATTAACAATCAAAAGAGTTCCTTTCAAGCGTCATCTAATATCTCTAGACCTTCTGTCATTCTTGTAAGTTTTCTTAATGTCCAAGTTACTTCTTTTATGGAAAAATATCGTAGAATCCCGATTCTTAAAGGATGTGTTCAGAATGTAATGTCTAGTGAGTCAATCAACAAATTGAAAAAAATTGTCTCAATGGAAACCTAATTCCATATCTCAAACGGGAAGAACGATCTTAATCCAATCTAATCTACAAAGAAGTTAATTACTAAATGCATTACATAGTTTTCTACTCCCCAAAGATGTACTAGACCAGATTGATAGAGTCAATAAAAACTTCTTTTGGAATAAATATACTCCTAACTACCACCCTCTTCTTCGATGGGACAAAATCTGCTCGCCAGAGGATTGTGGGGGTGTAGGATTACGTACAACGCTACATATGAATGTAGTTTTTTAGATGAAACTTCTTTAAAAGATTGTGACACACCCTAATAATCTTTGGGTCAAAATTATCTCAGAAAAATATTTAGGAGAAACATCAACTTTTTCAATATCAAAAAAAAGTGTTCTTGGCAGTTTAGCCGCCTAATGAATATTAGGGGTGGTTTTTCCAAAGGAGTCTGTTGGTATGTTGAAAATGGAAAGGATATACATTTTTGGAGAAATAAGTGGACTAATAATAATAACGTTCAGTTATGTTTTAATAATGAGGACATAAATTTAAAGCTACATTCCTTTATTAAATTTGACAAAACATGGGATCTATTCGCTCTTTCTCACCTCATCCCTCCTCAATTGGTTATGTTTGTTTCTAAGATAAGGATCCCTCCCCATTATACTCTTGACTGACTTATTTGGCTGCCTTCTATTGAAGGAGACTTCTCAGTTAAGTCTATGTCTATTTTAATCGATTCATCCAAACCTAATCTTGTAGATTCATATGCCTGGATCTGGAGACTTAAATTGCCACCCAAAATTAAGAATTTTTTTGGTAAGCATGTGCGGATTGCTTACCAACAACTGATCGACAAAATCATGTGGGTAACTAGCATAAATAGATAATACAACAAGTGTTGAACATAACAACTATGACAAACATAGAAAAGTACCTCGGTTGTTTGATTATAAATGGGCATGTGAATCAAAGAATTATTTACAGAAATAATAGGAAAATCTAAAAGTCAACTAGCCAAATGGAAAGCTAATGCATTATCACAAGAAGGACGAGCCACACTCATCAGATCAAATCTTGCCACTAAACCCAACTACATCATGTAGAGCTTCTTGCTCCCCTACGTACACGATAACTTAGACCAGATTAACCGACGTTTCCTTTGAAACAAGGACCCAACCTACAAACCTCTAATAGGGTGGGATAGAATTTGTAAATTAAAATCTTACGGGGGACTAGGTGTTAAGAAAACTGAACACTTGAGCAAAGCTTTGCAGATGAAATTGTTATGGAAACTCGTTGTAGAACCATCTAATATTTGGGTCTACCTGATGAATGAAAAATATTTGAACAATGAACTTCTTCTTTCATAGAAGAAAAAGTAGAACATCTCGTGGCAGTGGAGAAAGCTTATGGGCCTACGTCTGGAATTTGAAGAAGGAATAATTTGAAAAGTGGGGGATGGAAAAACTATTAAGTTTTGAACTGATCAATGGACTCTTAACAAACCACTCTCCAACTATGCAATAGACCAAGATCGATGCGATAAACAAGTGAATGTAAGTGAATTCATTAATTCGGATAAAAAATGGATAACCCACAAATTGCCGACTATCCTACCACCTAACATTGTCGACCGGGTGAAAGAAATACCTATCCAATGTCAGTAGTTCGAGACAGATTATATTAGGACCTGAATAAAAACAGATGGTTCTCAACATCGTCAACATTAGAACTGATAAGTAAAACTAATGCAATATACCCATGCACCAACAAATGGATTTCAAAATTAGATACATTTCCCAAAGTAAAACACTTTTTATGGAAAATTGATAAAAACGACCTTCCAACAAAAGAACAATTAAGGGAACAACACATACCAACCCCTCCAGGTTGTTTTATGTGTAACAACACATTTGAAGACATAATTCACTTGATGATTGATTGCCCCCATACTAAACAAACTCTACACAAAATTAATCCAATCACCGGAAACTTGATCGATACGATAAATACAACCAATTAAAACCTCTCAAACCGAAACGATAGTCGAACGTGATGAATAATCCAAACTAAGAAATCAAACTCAAATTGGGCCTATGGGCCCATTAGGCCCAATACGACCAAGTCGAATAACACTCTCAGTCCAAGCCAACATTCATGAAAGAGTAAGAACATAAACCAAAACCGTAGTTGAACGTGATGAAGAACCGAAACTAAGGAATCGAACTCAAATTGGGACTATAGACCCATTAGTCGATACATACCAAGTCGAATTGAACTCTCGATCCAAACCAACGTTCATGAAAGAGTAAGAACATTAATCTAAACGATAGTCGAACGTGATAAAAAGAGAAAAACTAAAGAATCGAACTCGAATTGGGCCTATGAGCCCATTAGGCCCAATACGAACCAAGCCAAATTGAACTCTTGATTCAAGCCAACATTTGTGAAAGAGTAAGAACACAAACCGAAACGATAGTCGAATGTGATGAAGAATCGAAACTAAAAGATTGAACTCGAATTGGTCCTATGGGCCCATTAGGTTCAATACGAACCAAGTCGAATAACACTCTTGATCCAAGCCAGCGTTCACAAAAGAGTAAGAACATAAACTGAAACCGTAGTTGAAGGTGAAGTACTTAAACTAAGAAAACAGACTCGAATTGGGCTTGTGGGCCCATTAGGCCCAATTTGAGCCAAGCCGAATTGAACTCTCGTTCCAAGCCAACGTTCATGAAAGAGTAAGAACATAAATAGAAACCATAGTTGAATGTGATGAAGAGCCAAAACTAAGGAATCGAATTTAATTGGGCCTATGGGCCCATTAGGCCTTATTCGAACAAAGCTAATTGAACTCTCAATCCAAGCCAACGTTCATGAAAGGGTAAGAACACAAACCGAAACAATAGTCGAACATGATGAAGAATCAAAACTAAGGAATCAAACTCGATTTGGGCCTATGAGCCCATTAAGCCCAATATGAACCAAGCCGAATTGGACTCTTGATCCAATCCAACATTCATGAAAGAGTTACAACATGAATTGAAACAATAGTCGAACGTTATAAAAAATAGAAACAAAAGAATCGAATTTTAATTGGGCATATGGGCTCATTAGGCTTAATACAAACCCACGTTGAACTCTCGAGTTCATGAAAGATTAAGAACATAAACAGAATCCATAGTCGAACGTTATGAAGAATTGAAACTAATAAACTGAACTTGAATTGGTACTATGGGTAGGCCCAACTTGAGCCAATCCGAATTGAACTCTTGATTTAAGCACGCGTTAATGAAAGAGTAAGAAAATAAACAGAAACCATAGTCGAATCTCATGAAGAACCGAAACTAAGGAATCGAACTCGAATTGGGCGTATAGGCCCATTAGGCTCAATATGAACCAACTCCTTAGTCGTATTAGGATTTAGGGTGTAGGATTAAGCCATGTAGGCATATATAAGGGTGTATAGGTCCATTAGGCCCAATACAATTTTTCAAATTTGCGCTTGTGCTAGTTTTGAACTAGCATAAAATAAATGTTCTTATCAAAAATGTTATGCGGGTTCCTAACCCGCCCATGTGCATGCTAATTTACATGTTTGGGTCCTCAAGCCAAACAGGCTCATCATTTTTTTTTTTCTGAACCGAGTGCTATTCTTTGTACGGTTTCTGAATTCGTTCATGTTTTTGAAAAACCAGGTTTCCTTTGTGTAGGTTTCTAACCCGTCCATATGAGAGTGTTTAAATCAAATTTTCCAATGCGTAAACGAACCGCCAAAAAAAGTTAAGACATTTACTTGACTACTTCATTATTTCCTACATCACTTCATAACTTTTGGATTTATATATGGAAAGATTAAGGCGTTTAAAGCTTATCCCCTTATTTTTGGAATGGCCTCGATTTAAGTCAGCCCTTTGGTTTTTGGAAGGCTTTGATTTAACTTTATCCCATGGTTTTTGGAATGCCTCGAGTTAAGTCGGTCCTTCGGTTAACGGTCCCTCGGTTTAAAGCTGGTCCTTTGGGTTTAGGATGTCTCATATGACTCGTTTTAAGTTGGTTTTTGCAATACCTCGCTTTAAGTTGGGTTTTGAAGTTGACATATTTATGTCGGTCCCTATGTTTAACATGCCTTGATTTGTCCCTCGGGTTAATAAGATGTCTTGATTTGTCCTCTGGGTTAATAAGATGTCTCGATCTGTCCCTCGGGTTAATAAAATCCCTCGGGTCAATAAACCCTCACATTAAAAATATGCATCATTTGGCTCCTCGGGTTAATATGACGCCTCGTTCCGTCCGTCGGGTTAATAAGACACCTCATTTCTTCTTATAGATCATGATCGAGATTCTTGGTTTGCAAATCACCTTGTTTCTTAGTATGCAAGTGAAAATAATGGTGGGTTGATCTTGGAATAAGAATGGTAATAAAAGTAATAATAATTATAATACAGATATATATCAAGAAAGTTGGAGTCAACCCTAAAATAGGTCAAATAAGGTCTAGGACTATACATCGATTCAGCCGATAAAAGGCTTCATTAGTGTGCCACTATCACAAACGGAAGCAGATTCACCCATTTTTTGCAACATCATCTTCATCAACCTCGCCTTCATCTTCTTCTAAGTTCATCGTCACCGCCTCCGTCCAGTTACCGTCCTTCTTATGTGGAGTTCGTCATTGTAGATCATCCACTGAGACGGTCGTCGTTGTCAGCAAGCTAGCACATCGTCAAGTTCTGTAACCCCATGATCAACGGAGATTGTTTCTTTCCAAACCCTTGACGGTCCTTACTCGTAGAGGGATCCTACATTTTCGAGGTAAGTCGTCTTTGACTCACTCGATTCTATTCTAACTTGTTAGGGTTAGCATTGTAGTGGTAATATCGGTTTTAGTAATTACTCTCGGTTGGTTTTTGAAATGTTATTCATGATTGTTGTGCTATGAGTGAACGCGTATTATGAATGATTTTATTCAATTTGATTTTGAAAATGAGCAGTCCATGATTGCTAGTTGAAAATGAGTAGTGGAGGTTGCTAGTTGAAAATGAACAATAGATTTGCTAGTTTGTGTGCGAGTTTGATGTGTTGTGGATCCGTTATGAATGTTATGATGGTTTGATTACTTTTGTTTGGTCATATGCTTGAGTGTGTCATTACAGATTGTGTGAGATTGTGTTGTAGCTTGTGAAGTTGAGTTTGAATGACTGACTTGTTAAGTGTGATGTGAAGCAGCCCGAGCCATGTCATGGAGCATGGCCTATCCCGGCCGCAACCACATCTTCACCAACGGCTGAGCTACCAATTCTAGCCATGGACCAAGGCCCTCGCCCAAAATGGCCCATGCCAGCGGCCCCGCCCATGTCGCGGCCTAGGCCCAAGCCAAGTGTACCCATACCATCGCCGTGGCCCATGGCGTCATTGGCCTCAGTACCCCCGCCTATAGTAGGGCCCTGGCCTATGTCTGCCCCATGACCCCTACTGTCCTTGGCTCCGACAGCCCGACCCATGCCAGCGCCTTGGCCTGTGTCAGCGGCCTAGCCTCTTGTCGGTGCCTTGGCCTATGCCAGTGCCTTGGCCCAAGCCATCCCTAGCCTCAGTGCCCTTACACATGCCGACACATGTGCCCATGCTTGCACCATGGCCCCTGCCAACACCCATGCTGTCGCCCGGTGTCAGGCCCCCATTCGTGCCAGATGTGGCCCTGCTTTGCCCGTCTCCAACGGTCTTGTCTGTGACCATGATCTTGCCAAGGGATATGCTTGCGCTCGACGCCCACCCACATATTAGCGGCGGTGCCTCTAGGGCCGACGGCATGGACTCATATGCACGCCTCCTAAGCCAGCTCGCCATGTTCCCGAGCCCACACTTCGAATCCGGTGGTGTCACTCAACTCTTCACGGGCCGACCCATATGCAACGACGACACTAGAGAAGGCCACGATCAAGGCTATGTTGGCCATGGTTTTAGAAGTCATTTTGTTTTTAAAAAGACTAAGTTTTGTTTGGATCCTCAACAAGTTCATTGTTGAAGAAGAATGTTAGCCACCTCGTGGTGATGCTGTGTTCTTGGCAGTATAAATCATGTAGTTGGCAGAGTCTGGTCTCTGGAGTGAGCAGCACCTGAAAATCCAAGTAATCCTATATGTACACGAAACTAATGACAAATTTATATGCATGTGAAGAAGAGATGCAATATGGGGGATGTAAGATTGTGTTCTCACCCTACAGGGGACGGTAACTTCCCAATTATGTAGTCGTCCATACACCCTTCTTTGAGCCTGGGCTACGAGACGGCTACGTTCATCATTAGACATTATACTAGGTGATGACAAGTTTCGGCTCAAAAAGTGATGACAAGTTTCCTGACTGGCATACTACTTACGATGATATCTATTTATAGTACTTCACCTCACACTCACTCTTTAGTTAATGCATTGATGGGGGTAAAAAGCTTCATAACTTTTTTAGGTAGGCTAGCTATTTATGTATCTAGAGTTGTGTGGCCAATGCATCGTAAGTAGGTTTGTACTTGACTCGGGGAAAGTCGTTGTCCCCAAATCAAAGATAATAACCCAAACAAGACAAGCAAAGTATAGCAAGTAAGTAAGGGATCGAACCCAAGACAATCAGTTTCTTAGAGTGATTTTAGTTCGTTCATTCAAACACAAACAAGGGGGTTTGAAAAGAGGTTTCAATCAATATTAGCAGGTATAGTTCATTCAATCAAATCCACTTTATTAATTTATTGATCATCAAATCATACACTTCTTTATATTCCTAGGTCAATTCCAATCCTTATCTTACTTATTTGCTAGTCCACGGTCCTAGCAAAACTATGATATGAACAAGAACGCTTAATTCAAATCATGCAATACACACAAGGATAATAGTAAATTGAATCATGCAATCAAGCTACGAGTCTCACGCATAAAACAACCATTGAATACTCTTCCCTAATCTAGTCCACGGTCCTAGAATAGAGTTGTTTCGAGAATAGGAGAGATGCATAGACAACAACCAATCCTAGTTCAAACAATAGATCTAAGCCAACTAAACAAGTTGATCTGGCTCATATAATCAAACAGAGATCATGGGATGAAGCAGAAGAGTGTCAATAAAGACCTAGGGATAAAGAAGTTATCAGAATTTCACAACTTCATAATAAAGCTTCCTTGAGTGAATAAACTCCAAGGGAGATTAGTTCTCCATTATAAGAAAAGTAAAACAATTAATTAAGAGAAAGTTGGGATACAAGAGATCAGAATTAGATACCTAAAACCTAAGGCAGACTCCTCCTTATATAGCCCAAGGAACAACCTCCCCGAGATAGATAAGGAAAGAGGCAAAAGATAGAAAAGGAAACAAGATAGAAAAGATTTCGCTTGACTTGGATCCAGACACCACCATGGCCGCAGCACAGGCAACGCGCCTGCGGCGGGTCTTCCTTCAGGTTGGCTAGGTCGGCTTCTACCGCGGTTGCGGCCAAGGCGGTGCACCTGCGGTCTTCTAGGGAATGGATTGTCGTCACCTTCCTTCACCGCGACCGCGGCTGGGACACCGCACCTGCGGAATTTGGACAGTCGCGAACTTCTCTTGAACTTAACCCTACAAACTCTCATATCTTCGGTCTTCATATTACAATAACAATCAAATCTAACCTAAACACACTCACAAACTAGACCGAATCAATACCCGCTCTTCTATGCATGCATGCATGCATGCTTTTGACCCATCCATACCACAACCAGAGGCATGACATGTCTTGTCATCTGGTGAACAGTGATGCTACACATACACACAACTAATACTAAAATCAAATCAAAGGTGGGAGAGAGTACATGACCAAAAATGTATCAATATCCAAAATCCTGTCATCCTTGACATATAATATATAATCCTAAAAAAGTTGTCATTCATTAAACAAAAAGTTGTCATTCATTAACCAAAAAGTTGTCATCTATTTCCATACATTGACCAAAAAACGTGCCATGCACATATATTCATTCTTCAAATCAGTGTTCATCATTGAGATATAATATTAAAAGCAAAACTTTTTTGGTGTTGTAGCAGATAGATGACAAGTCATGACAACAACTAGTTGATGACAAGTCTTGACAGCAACTAGTTGATGACAAGTCTTGATAGAACCTATGCTTTCTTGGATTGATACTCTATGCATTTCGTGCCTGGAGCTTGGAGATTGCTAGTGTATCTCTTCTTGTTGTGCCCATCCTTCCCACACAGGCTACACCTGTAGGTTGAGGGCTTTTCACCCTTGGCCTCCCAACCTTCCTACTGTTTTTTGGTGGTATGCATTGTATCTGTCTAATGTCATCTGGCACATCCCAATCAATCCTATAGGATAAAAGGGTACAGAGTCTCTTTATATGCATTCAACCAATAGCTACTTGAGAAGTAGTCACTTATGAAGTCACTTACTGACTCGGGCAAAGTCGTTGTTCCCTTATCAAACATAAATCCCAAACATGCTGATGTCTCTCATTTTGGTGGTGTTTTAGTGGTTAATTTCCCTTGTAAATATGTGTCTTTTGTTCCTTTCTTTGTTAGTTTTGTCCCTTTTTAGCTTAGTTCCCGGTTTTCTATGAGATTCGGAGACTATGCGAGTTTGTTGTGTTTTGTAGGTGAAATGGCGCATTTGAGGATGTTTTTGGAGGAGTTTCTAAAGAGGAGCCAAGCTAAAGAGCAAAGGAGCGGAAGAGCCATGCAAAGAATGAAGAAAGACTCAAGGAAGACCAAGAAAAGAAGAGGATCGAGGACCCGGATCGATGTCCCACCAAGTCGGGCCCGAGTTAAGCATTTCAGAGGCTCGGACCGAAGTTGGCAACGTCGGGCCCGAGGTGCCTCCGCATTGATCCAAGTCGGCAAAGGAGAGGATTGGGCTCCAAGGCACATTATTGTGATCTTCTACTTTTGCCCTTTTTCTAATTTTGGAATTCCTTGGTCCCCAATCCAAGAGGGAGGATAATTAGAGGAGATTAGAGAGCATCTAACAACAATCACACACCTAATCACTCTCAAAGGCTCAAGGAAGACTTGGAGAGCAAGAAGGAGAAAGGAGGAGGAGAAGAGAAGAGGAAATCGGTGGAGAGTAAGGAGAGATTAGTGAGTTTGAACTTGTTTTGCTTTTGTTTTGTGGATTGGAGACTTGGATATTGTGAACCCCTTTTGATTTGAATGCAATTTAGCTTTGATTTGAGATTGATGATTGAGATTTGCTTGCTTTGCCATTTGATCGCTTTTTAATCTTACTTGATGGAGTAGATTCCATAGTCTTGGGTTATGGGGGAATCCCCTAGCTAGGATTGGGTGTGAACCCCCAATTCCATAGCCTTGAGTGCTTGATCTATGAATCCTCTCTACATTGAGCTTCAATTATCTTGTGAGAACAAGGGATCTAGGGCTCGTGGTTGGTAAGAGTAAGCGAAAGCAATCTCAAGCCCATCACTAGACCTAGCATCGAAGGAGAGTGAAAACTCCCTAAGGTCGAAGTGTAGAGTGGAGGGATCGGAGGCAAACAACCTCGATCTCCTAAGGATCAACACTTATTGGCTGAATTGGGGTGGAATCACCCAAGTCTAGATAGGGGAGGAACCCATAAACCCAAGACCGATCTACCAAATTTGCCTAGTTCGAGTTACCCAGTACATCGGGCCCGACGTCCCCTGTGTCGGTCCCGGCCAATTCTCCTCGATCCACCCTCGGACCGAAGTGACCAGTGTCGGTCCGAGGTGTTCCCTTTGATTTTCCTTGTTTTTGCCTTTCTTTTACCTATTTTTAGTCTTTTTGGTACTCTCAACGCACGAACTCCCGTGTGTTCGACACCCTACCTCTTTTACTACAATTGGGGTTCGGTTTATAAATTTAAACTTTGAGACCCTCCGATCCGGAACCCATCACATGCAAACAACAGTATAGTGAGCAAGCAAGGGGTCTAACCCAAAGGAATCAGTTTCTAGTCAGATTTTATGGTTTTCATGCAAGTAATCAAAAGGGGTGTTTTGAAAGTTGGTTTCAATCAAAGCTATCAAGTAGAGTTTATCCAATCAATTTCACTTTATTAATCAGTTGATCATGAATTCATCCACTCTTTATATGCCTAGGTCAATTCCAATCCCGATCATAAACAATCGCAAGTCCACGGTCCGTGTTTTCAGTGATTGATCCCTAAAAAATCGGTGATATGGTTCCTGAGGGATCAATGACCATTTAGTGTTATCGGAATCATGCGACTTTATGAGGTCTCATATAGCTTATCACAAGTCTGGGGGTGTGGAGTACACGCTTGTGTAAGTATATTTGGGATCTAGTGGGAATATTAAGGATTTCTTACTCTGGGATCAGTAGTACAAAGAACAAGAGTTTTGGTGGACTGGTACCAATGGGATCAGTTAGTCTAACGGTTTAAATATTGGTCACGTGGGTTAACTGCCAATATAACCATTGTATAACTACTTGAGTAATTCCTTTTTATCAATGGTTTCAGATGGGCCACGTGTCTCTCCAAGAGAGAGCCGTTGGAGGCAAAGGATCAGCGGTAACCGCTGGTAACCACCCTAGTAACCGCCCATAACTTGTAGAAACCGCTCCCAAATTTTCCTACGGCCTATATAAGGACAAAATGAAGATAGGGTCGTGTTGGCTTGTTGGTTGGATAATCTCTCTGAAGATTAAACCAAGTCGAAGTCATACATCCATCAATACATCATTCTATAGTTTGATCCTTACCACAAGCCTTGGAAAGGATCAGCAGATTTGTTTTATCTCACTTCAGATTTTGTGGATTCCCTAAGGCTTATAAGGGGCAAAATTCTGATTTCGGAAAGTGTTTACACGACTCAAATCTTATCCGAAGACAGACATCATTGATTGTTCCCCAGGTGTTCTGCATTGAAGTGAAGACGGATCAACAGACGCAGCAGCACTTGCTGGATCAACGTAGGGATCAACACCAGAATCCAACAATCGAAATCAGAAATTTCTTGATCAATGACGTCTGTGCGTGAGATGACAATCGGGTTAAAATTCAAGGGGATCAATGGTATTTTGATCGTCCTACAAAAGAACCCACGATCCGATGGATATTGATCCATGTTTTCTCAAATTTGATTTTGAGAAAGAAAAGATTTTTGGTCTTGATATTATTTTGGAAAATAATATGTAATGGTGGATTGTAAGCCATGCGTGACTTTGGTCATGAGATAAGAAAATCACATGTATGGAAGTGTTTTGAACTCAAATCCATATTTTCTTGTTACTTCGTAATGAGAATGGTTTAGTGTGATATCCAAGGGTGTGATAATCATATAAAAGAGATTATTGTATGATTATGTAAGGCCAAATGGTTTTTTGGATCAAATTGATTTTCGGATGAATGTTCCCGAGAAGGGATCGATGGATATAGTTCCCTAAAAGGAATGTGTTTGTTTTGTTATCTAAAACAAAATGAGTCCATTTTATGGATTGATTTATCATTAGACAATGATAAGGAATGACTATTTGCATTGATATGTTGTATGACTTCACGTAAGTCAAAGGGTAGCAACGATAGTGGTATCTACACCACTGTTCCGTCGAAGGAAACTGATAGTTTATCAAAGATAAACTAAAATGGATAATATTCCTCGAAAAGGAGAGGTTTCTTAATGAGTCTACTATACCTCATGTGTAGATTACTCATGTTAAATTCAGATTACTCAATATGAGTCTACTGTTCCCTGTTCGACAGATTACTCTCTTGAGTCTACTGGTTAAGGACCTACTGTGTTTCACAGTTTGGCTTCTCGACTCTACTATTCCCATACAGATTAGTCGGTCTTATTCCATTTTGTTGATGTATTATGTTTGAGTTTTATATTTATATTTGATTAATTTCACGTTAATGATGAAGCAATTAGACACGTTTAAGGTTCATAACCTTGTTCGGATCAACAATTGTGAGAATTGCACAATGTTGCAAGGTTTATCTCACAGGATCAAGGAAATTTGTTCTACAACTATTTTCCTAAAGAGAAATGAAGTAGATGTCTGTTTTGACATGCTTGTGCTAGGAACAAATGTATAAGATGACATATTGATCTTTGAAATGGATCAAAGACAAGTAGATCTTGTGAATGAATTTTTGTCATCACAACTCTCCATGAAAGACATAGGAGAGGTTGATGTTATCTTAGGGATTAAGATAAAAGGGGAGGAAAGATGAGTTTTATCTTGATCCCAGTCTCATTACATTGAGAAAGTGTTGGGAGACGAGGTTGAGGGATCAATGTCCCTATATAGGACTGGATCGATGTCTGATCGATGTCTTTTGACTGTCCTTCGGGATCGATGTCTTTTGACATGAATACTTGTTTCTTGTTTAGAAATGTGACACTCAACATTCCATGTTGACAATGTCATTATTTTCTAGGATATTAAGGAAATGTTGAATGCAAGTTGGATCAAGTTTAAGAATTGTTCCTTGAAAGGTGGATGGATATTTCTACTTGGGATCAGTTCCAAATCCTGGATTATGGAAAAGGATCTAGCATTCTAATTTGACAATGGGATCGAAGCTGGTAGTGTGAGTTGTAGCCTGGATTGAGGTAACTACTATGAACTGAATCTACCATGTTTCGTTAAAGCCGAAACTGATTTCAACTATGTGAGCAAGTAACTCTGGCCAGAGGGGATCGATCATGCTTGTTGATACCAGATCATATATTTGATGTGAGGTATCGCATGGTTCGAGGATTCATGACACATGGTGTGATTTTGGTTGGGTGAATCGATGAAAAACAAGGTTGGCTGATCACTTGACGAAGTGGTTGGTCCTAAGGGGATGAAAATGAAAGACCCATATTGCTTTCTAGGGGTGGGACACCCAATTCCTACCTAATGAAAATTAGGACAAAATTCAATGTGGAAAGCCCATTTCTAGAAACTGTGAACACAAAGGATCAATCCCCAATGTGTGCTCTGTCCTACAGGATCAAAGGTTGAAGATTCTATCTTCTTAATAGTTCATTTGAAAAAGTACAATGTAGGTGTACGACTAAAGGATCTACCTATGTGGACGTGGAGTTTTTTGGTCGCTCCATGAAGCTTGGGTTGGCTTCACATACGTTCATGAATGGATAAGGACTCAAGGACCATTAATGGAGTCAAGTTAGACTATAGAAGTGTATAGTAACTTATGTGTGTTATCTTTATGCATCTAAAGAGGTTGATTGGTTCAATCCTTAGGACACCATGATTCCGAGGTGTATAAAATGTGTAATTACACTAAGACACAAATTCAATCGTCACGACATTTGTGTTTATGCATGAGTTTAGGATGAAGACTTACTTATTTTGTGAATCAGGGATTACACTAAAATGGGGGAGGATTGTTGGTGATTTTAGTGTCATCAGTGATTGATCCCTAAGGAATCGGTGATATGGTTCCTGAGGGATCAATGACCATTTAGTGTTATCGGGATTCATGCGACTTTATGAGGTCTCATATAGCTTATCACAAGTCTGGGGGTGTGGAGTACACGCTTGTGTAAGTATATTTGGGATCTAGTGCGAATATTAAGGATTACTTACTCTGGGATCAGTAGTACAAAGAACAAGAGTTCTGGTGGACTGGTACCAATGGGATCAGTCAGTCTAACGGTTTAAATATTGGTCACATGGGTTAACTGCCAATATAACTGTTGTATAACTACTTGAGTAACTCCTTTTTATCAATGGTTTCAGATGGGCCACGTGTCTCTCCAAGAGAGAGCCGTTGGAGGCAAAGGATCAGCGGTAACCGCTGGTAACCGCCCATAACTTGTAGAAACCGCTCCCCAGTTTTCCTACGGCCTATATAAGAACAAAATGAAGATAGGGTCGTGTTGGCTTGTTGGTTGGATAATCTCTCTGAAGATTAAACCAAGTCGAAGTCATACATCCATCAATACATCATTCTATAGTTTGATCCTTAACACAAGCCTTGGAAAGGATCAGCAGATTTGTTTTATCTCACTTCAGATTTTGTGGATTCCCTAAGGCTTATAAGGGGCAAAATTCTGATTTCGGAAAGTGTTTACACGACTCAAATCTTATCCGAAGACAGACATCATTGATTGTTCCCCAGGTGTTCTGCATTGAAGTGAAGACGGATCAACAGACGCAGCAGCGCTTGCTGGATCAACGCAGGGATCAACACCAGAATCCAACAGTTCAGTTTTAGCCTTCGCGAAGCATGGTAGATTTTCTTTCATGATCGGGATTGGAATTGACCTAGGCAGCAAACAAGTCCGCAATCACACGCATAACTCTAGTCCAGTCCTAAGTCCAGTTAGTCACAAATATTCAAGTCCCTAGTATACTCACATTTCGAAGTCCTTTTAACAAGTATATTCACAAACACACACACACTATATACACACAATACACACCCTATCCTGCGCCGAGTAGTGTTAACGGCCTCCAACGTACACTGTCCCGCGCCGAGTAGTGCTAACGGCCTCCACCCACACTACCCGCATCTAAGGCATCCTCCAGCCAATCTCCGTTCCACACACACTTCTAACCCCTGGTCAAGCCCCTACTAGAGCACTCGCCAAAACATTTTTATAGATTTTTGAAAGGGCTCTCCTTGCCATACGACCATGCCTCTGGAAGTCCCCTTCTCCTCGAAAATCCGAGAACAAGGCCGTACCGGTAGATGCCAACACACAGAAAACGCGTGAAAATTTTTCATATGTTAAAACCCTTTTGAAAACCAGTTGCACACATGAATACATACGATCACACACACATATATATATATATATATATATTAATAAAAACATTTTAGTTAAAATAATATTGTAGGGACTAATTCCCCAAAACCAATCCTACCAGCACAGCACACAATCCAACAAGAATAGAATAGAACCACCTGGCCGAGCAAGTCGCGGAACGACTTACCTTAATTGTAGAGTTCCCGGTTACAGATAGGGTCGTGTTGGCTTGTTGGCTTGTTGGTTACAGAATCTCTCTCAAGATTCTGTAACCAACAACCTCTTTGGTTCCAACATTGATATGTCTAGAATAAACGCATGCTTGATATGTCTAGAACTGGTTGGTTCAATTTGAATCCATTAGACAACACAACCTCATCGAACTTACGATGCCATTGCTTAGGTGCTTGTTTCAGCCCATACAAGGATTTGATCAACTTGCACACTTTATGCTCTTGGCCTGGCATAACAAAACCCTCAGGTTGTTTCATATAAACTTCCTCTTCTAGATCCCCATTAAGGAACGCAGTTTTAACGTCCATTTGGTGGATCACTAGATTGTGTATAGTTGCTAAAGCAATCAACAACCTAATAGTGGTGATACGTGCCACAGGAGCATAGGTATCAAAGTAGTCGGTCCCATACTTTTGTCTAAAGCCCTGGACAACCAATCTGGCCTTAAACTTGTCTATGGTACCATCCACCTTCATCTTCCTCTTGAAGATCCACTTACTTCCCAAAGGTTTACAACCAGGAGGAAGATCAACCAATATCCATGTATTGTTCCCCATGATGGAATCCATCTCATCATTTATGGCCTCTTTCCAAAAGGAAACGTCTTGAGACTTCATAGCCTCATCAAAGGTCCTTGGTTCATCCTCAATGTTGTAGCAATACAAATGATTAGAACCAACCTCGTCCCTTGATCCTTCAACCAAGTAAACATGGAAGTCGGGACCAAAGGATGTTCCCTTCCTTACTCTTCTACTTCTCCTGATTTCAGGTTCAACGTTCCCATCTGGTAACTCAGAACCACTGTCACCCCTGGGTTCAGGAACCACTGCATTATCTTCACTTGAGTTGGGTACCATATCTTTTGATATGGGTATCAGTGAGAATCGATTTTCATCTATTGCATCTCTTGACTCTATAACGGTGTGAACCGAAATAAACTTGTTAGGTTCAATTACATAGAACCTATATGCCTTGGAATGCTCAGCATATCCAATAAAGATGCATTCTACACCTCTTTCACCCAACGTTCTTCTCTTGGGATCAGTCAGCCTAACAACAGCCCAACATCCCCAAACCCGAAGATAATTCAAACTCGGTTTCCTTTTGAACCAAAGTTTATAAGGGGTCGTCTTGTTCCTTTTATTAGGAACCCTATTCAACAGGTAACAGGCCGTTAACATAGCCTCTCCCCAAAACCCCTCATTCAATCCGTAGTAGGAAAGCATGGAATTGACCATTTCCTTGAGAACTCTATTCTTTCTCTCCGATACACCATTTTGTTGTGGTGTGTAAGGAGCAGTAGTTTCATGGATAATACCTATGGACTGGAAGTATTCAGGGTCGAAGTATTCACCCCCCCTATCAGTGCGCAATCTTTTGATCACTGTTCCAACTTGAAGTTCCACTTTAGTTTTATAAAGTTTGAACTTCTCTAGGGCCTCATCCTTAGAATGCAATAAAAATACATAGCAATAATGAGAATAATCATCGATATATGTAACTACATACTTCTTATTTCCAATAGAAGGAGTAGCATGATAATCACATAAATCACTATGTATTAGTTCAAGCATGGCACTGTTCCTCTGAACACCAGGAAACGGTTGTCTTGTGATCTTGTTTAGCATGCATGTTCTACACTTTTCTATACTCATGTCAAATGGTGGATTAAACCAGTTCTAGACATAACAAGCATGCGTTTATAATGTACATGTCCTATCCGAGCATGCCACAAAGAAGAGACTGTTCTTGAGGGAACAGTAGTTGATCCCGAACACATGGTAACGGCAGTTGATCCCAAATGAGCAAATTCATTTGAACAAGTCATGTAAACTGAATTAATAACTTTATTAATGCTTAGTTTAAACATTCCATTACATAAATAGCCACGGCCAACAAATACACCGCCTTTCGACAATATAAACTTGTCGGCTTCAAACACCAAACGAAAACCTAATTTATTGAGAATACTACCAGAAACTAAGTTTTTCCTTATTCTAGGAACATACAACACATCCTTAAGAGTTAAAGTCTGCCCAGATGAGAACTTCAACTCTATTTGCCCTTTGCCTTGAACGGGAACAGTTGACTCGTTACCCATATGAAGTACACGTCCATCATCCACGGGAATGAAAGACTTGAACATCGATCTATCTCTGCACACGTGAGTGGAAGCACCTGAGTCAACCCACCATGCTATCTCATCATCCTGCACAAAAAAGGCCTCAGAAATCATAGAAACAAAATCCATACTAGAAAATGTAACCATACAGGGAACAGTTGTCGTTCCCTTCTGACCTTGATGAGATTTCTGCCCTTGTTCCTTAGAACCTTGAGCAGACCGGTTTGAAACTTGATTATTCCCCTTTGCAGCCTTGCAATCTCTTTTGAAGTGCCCCGGCTTACCACAGTACCAACAACCGTTACCCTTTGGGGAACGCTTCTTGTTGGGACCAGTGTATGTGTTGTTACGTGGCCTCTTCTGGCCTTTGTTCTTGTTGTTCCCCTTCTGAGAACCACCTTCTACCATGTTAATGGAAGAAGATCTTGGAGTATCCTTCTCTTTCCCTTTCTCTTGCTCACGAAGGCTTTCCTCGATACGCAAGTGACTTCCAAGTTCAACAAGGGAAAGGTTTTCCTTCTTATGTTTCAACATATGTTTGAAATCTTTCAATGATGGAGGCAACTTGTCAATAATACATGAAACCGAAATGGATTCATCCATATTCAACTTGTGTTGAGTATATTGCCCCAAGATACGAAGTATCTCATTGTATTGTTCCATCACGGGTCTGGTATCAACCATCTTGTAATTATTAAAATTACTCACAAGGAACTTCACACTTGAAGCATCCTCAGCCATGTACTTGGACTCAAGAGAGTCCCAAAGCTCTTTCGCGGATTCAACATTTTGGTACACATCAAAGAGAGAATCGGACATACCATTTAAGATGTGGCCTCTACATATGTAGTCGTCGTTCTCCCATTTGTTTCTCTTCCTAACGTCTTCAAGGATTGCATCATCATCATTCAACTCGGGCATCGGCGTGGACAGGACATACACCACCTTGAGGGTGGTTAAGAGGAAATGCATCTTCTTCTGCCAACGGCGGAAGTCCATCCCCTCAAACTTGTCCAACTTTTGGAACTTTGAACTCATCTCACGCACAGACGTCATTGATCCGAAAATTCTGATTTCGATTGTTAGTTCTGGTGTTACTCCCTGTAGGGAACAATTACCTCACAGGAAACAGTCAACGTGGACTGTTACCTCTTCCTCCTAGTCAAGGGGAACGCTCAATAAAACCTGTCTTCGGATAGATTTGAATCGTGTATTCACTTTCCGAAATCAGAATTTTGCCCCTTGTAAGCCTAGGGAATCCGCAGAATCTGAAGTGAGATAAGACAAATCTTCTAGTGTTCTCAAGGCTCGTGATGAGAACTAAACTATAGAAAAACGTAAGAATAGAAGTATGACTTTGTATTGATTTGATCTTAAGTGAAATCAAGTAACCAACCACGACTCTATCTTCCATTCTCCTTATATAGGACGTAGGAAGCAGTTGTGGGAATGATTAATGGCAGTTACCAACCGTTGGTGGCAGTTACTAACCGTTACTGGCGGTTACTTGTGGTTATTGGTGGTTACCAACAGCCACACGTGGGATAGACAATAACATCCACGTCACCATTAATTATTAACATAATAAGGAAGTTACAAGCGGTTTATGTCGGTTTTACATGACCGTTATACAAACTGATCCAGAGGGAACAGTTCACTGTTCCATTGAATATGACAATCTGTCAGATACATCTTTGTCTCTTCCAAGACAATAAAATCGTTGTTACCCACCTGGTAACAGTACTTATCAATCATCTTAGAGACTAAAGTCTGAACATCAAGTTGGTCTCTTGTCGTAGAGACATCGTTCCACTGTTACCCTATGGGTAACAACGTAATTCCTTAATATCTCCCTTTAGATCTCAAATATACTTGTACAAGCGTGTACTCCACACCTCCAAACTTGTAACAAGTAAAGTGACATCTCATAAAGTCGTATGAATCCTGACGACACTAAATGGCCACTGTTCCCTAGTCACTGGTACCCCTAGGGAAACAGTTCTGATGACACTAAAATCACCAACAATCCTCCCCCATTTTAGTGTAATCCTTGATTCATAAAATAAGCAAGCCTTCATCTCAAACTCATGCATAAACACAAATATCGTGACGATTGAATTTATGTCTTAGTGTAATTTGCACATTTCATACATCTCGGAATCATGGTGTCCAAAGGATTGAACCAATCAACCTCTTTAGATGCATGAAGATAACATACACATAAGTTACTATACACTTCTATAGTCTAACTTGACTCCATTAATGGTCCTTGAGTCCATATCCATTCATGAGCATATGTGAAGCCAACCCAAGCTTCATGGAGCGACCAGAAACTCCACACCCACATAGGTAGATCCTTTAGTCGTACACCTACATTGCACTTTTTCAAAGGAACTATTAAGAAGAATGAATCTTCAACCTTGAGACCTGTAGGAACAAAGCACGTACCTAGGGGACTGTTACCGTGTGCTTTCAAATCTCTAGGAGAGGGCTTTCCACATTGAATTCGTTCCTAATGTTACTTAGGAAGGAATTGGGTATCCCACCGCTAGAGAGTCTTTAAATGGGTCTTAATCCCATCCCCTTAGCAGACTTGGAGACCAAGTCTCTTGCTAACCCCTTCGTCAAGTGATCAACCAAATTCTGTTGTGACCTCACAAAATCCACTGATACCACCCCATGCGTAATGAGCTCTCTTACCGCACTATGCCTCACGCCCAAGTGACGTGATTTCCCATTGTATACATGACTATATGCTTTAGCCAAAGTTGCAGCGCTTCCCCCACTTTAGTGTAGTTACACATTTCAAACACCCGGGAATCATGGTGTCCTAAGGATTGAACCAATCAACCTCTTTGGATGTATGAAGATAACACACACACAAGTCTCGTAACTACCCCTAGGGAAACAGTGTGATTGCGGACTTGTTTTATCTCCCAAGTAACAACAATCTAATAGTGGTGATACGTGCCACAGGAGCATAGATTTACTTGTCCTTATAAGGGGCAAAATTCTGATTTCGAATGTTGGATTCTGGTGTTGATCCCTGCGTTGATCCAGCGAGCGCAGCTGCGTCTGTTGATCCGTCTTCACTTCAATGCAGAACACCTGGGGAACAATCAATGATGTCTGTCTTCGGATAAGATTTGAGTCGTGTAAACACTTTCCGAAATCAGAATTTTGCCCCTTATAAGCCTTAGGGAATCCACAAAATCTGAAGTGAGATAAAACAAATCTGCTGATCCTTTCCAAGGCTTGTGGTAAGGATCAAACTATAGAATGATGTATTGATGGATGTATGACTTCGACTAAGTTGAATCTTGAGAGAGATTCTCTAACCAGCCCGACTTCATTTTCCTTTAGCCTTATATAGGGCGTAGGAAAGCCTAGGGAGCGGTTTCTACAAATTATGGGCGGTTACTGGGGCGGTTACCAGCGGTTACGGCTGATCCTTCGCCTCCAACGGCTCTCTCTTGGAGAGACACGTGGCCCATCTGAAACCAATGATAAAAAGGAGTTACTCAAGTAGTTATACAACGGTTATATTGGCAGTTAACCCATGTGACCAATATTCAAACCGCTAAATGACTAATCCTGTTGATACCAGTCTACCAGAACTCTTGTTCTATGAACTACTGATCCCAGAGTAAGTAATCCTTAATATTCCCACTAGATCCCAAATATACTTACACAAGCGTGTACTCCACACCCCCAAACTTGTGATAAGCTAGATGAGACCTCATAAAGTCGCATGAATCCCGATAACACTAAATGGCCATTGATCCCTCAGGAACCATCACTGGTTCTTCAGGGATCAATCCAGTGATAACACTAAAATCACCAACAATCCTCCCCCATTTTAGTGTAATCCTTGATTCACAAAATAAGCAAGTCTTCATCCCAAACTCATGCATAAACACAAAAGTCGTGACGATTGAATTTGTGTCTTAGTGTAATTACACATTTTATACACCTCGGAATCATGGTGTCCTAAGGATTGAACCAATCAACCTCTTTAGATGCATAAAGATAACACACACACAAGTTACTATACACTTCTATAGTCTAACTTGACTCCATTAATGGTCCTTGAGTCCTTATCCATTCATGAACGTATGTGAAGCCAACCCAAGCTTCATGGAGCGACCAAAAAACTCCACGTCCACATAGGTAGATCCTTTAGTCGTACACCTACATTGTACTTTTTCAAAGGATAGGGTAGATCCTTTCATCATGCACCTACATTGCACTTTTTCAAAGGAACTATTAAGAAGACTACGCCTTCAACCTCCAACTTGTAGGAACAGAGCACACATTGGGGACTGTTACGGTTGTGCTCACAGTTTCTAGGAATGGGCTTTCCACATTGAATTCTGTCCTAATTTTCATTAGGTAGGAATTGGGTGTCCCATCGCTAGAAATCTATGCGGATCTTTCATTCTCATCCCCCTAGGTCTAACCACTTCGTCAAGTGATTATCCAACCTTGTTTTCCATCGAATGAAAACTACTAAAATCAGACTATGTGTCATACATCCACGAACTATGCTATACCACACATCAAAGATGTGACCTGGTATCAACAAGCATGATCGTTACCCTCTAGCCAGAGTTACTATGCTCACATAGTTGAAATCAGTTTCGGCTTTAACAAAACATGGTAGTTTTAGTTCATAGTAGTTACCTCAATCCAGGCTACAACTCACACTACCAGCCTCGATCCCATTGTCAAATCAGAATGCTAGATCGTTTTCCACCATCTAGGAACAGATGTTGATCCCTAGTAAAAATAGACATCCACCTTTAGAGTAACAGTTCTCTAACCGATCCAACTTGCATTCAACATTTTCTTAATATCCAAGAAAATAATGACATTGTCAAGAGGTAATGTTGAGGGACACATTTCTAAATAAGAAACAAGTATTCATGTCAAAAGAAATTGTTCCCAAAGGACATGTTTCTAGTCCTATCCAGGGACATTGACCCCTCAACCTCATTTTTCAACCCATTCTCAATGTAATGAGACTGGGATAAAGATAAAACTCCTCTTTCCTCCCCTTTTCCAACCCATTCTCAATGTAATGAGACTGGGATAAAGATAAAACTCCAAGCAATTCTATAACCCTAGGCAAGGACGCTTAACCTAGAATTAGCATAGAGAACAAGGATATTAGGAAATCAAATCATGCAATCAAGCTACGAGTCTCATGTACAATTAAACCATTGAATACTCTTCCATAAACTAGTCCACGGTCCTAGAATAGAGTTGTTTCGAGAATTCGGAAAGATGCATAGACAACAACCAATCCTAAATCAAACGATAGATCTAAGTCAATCAAACAAGTTGATCAGGCTCATAAAATCAAACATAGATCATGAGATGAAGCACAAGAGTATCAATAAAGACCTAGGGATAAAGAGGTTACCAGAATTTCACAACTTCATAATAAAGCTTCCTTGATCAAATAAACTCGAGGAGAGTTAGTTCTCCATTACAAAGAAAACTCTAATCTTTATTGAAAGAACAATTGATTGCCTTCTAAAAATTGAATATCCTAAAAACCTAGAAAGGTTCCCTTAAATAGCCTAAAAATACAACCTTTTCGGACTAGATAAGAAAGGAAACTGAAAGATAAGAAAGGAAACAAGATAGAAGCGCCAAGATTTCGTCCGTCCCAAAGTCGGCCAGCACCGCAACCGCGGCGTCACCACCGCGCCCGCGGCTGTCTTCAATCGTCAAATGCTGAGTCGGCTGCTACCGCGACATCGCCACGGACAGCGCGACCGCGGCCTTCACGGTCTTGGTTGGTCCGTCTCTTCACGCCACCGCGCCCGCGTCCTAGACAACGCGACCGCGATATCCATGCAATGGCGAATCTTCGTCTTTAAGCTCTTTAACTCTTGATTCTTCATAACTTGTGTCTTCGGTCTTCATATTACAATAACACTCAAAACTAACCTAAACACTCTCAAAATCATCTCAAAATACAAGAGTTAACCTATACAAAATAGCCTAAATCAAATTTCCCCATACTTAGATCTTACTCTTCCTCGAGTAAGCTCAAAACAAAATACAACAAGTAAGCATATCTAAGATCTCAGGAAATACAAGGGAAGATAGAAACACTCAGCTCACAACCTGAACCCAAAATATAGAGAAATCATGAGCATAAAAGAATGAAGCTCAAACACACACCTCACAAAAAGATATATCACTCAAGTTCTAAAAACATGGAAGAGCAACCTAGGATCTACCCAAATCTAACATGAAGCCCCAAAGTCCCCAAGCAAGAATGATCCTAAACACTCGAATTTTACCGCTCAATTCTGCTTAGGTGCCCTTTCGGGTTTTCACCTAACCGCTCTTTTCATTTTTCAAAAGAGTGTGCTCACAAATACTCACAACTCTCATGAACCTCATATTACCCCAGCCTAATGCGGGTCCGGGTTACCTGCTTATTACCGGAGCCGCCCTTTCGGGTTTTCGACTCATCCCAGGATTTATATGCCTTTTTTCAATTTTTATGGCTTTTTCTATCTTTTTCTTTTTCTTTCTTTCTTTATTATGCAAAAAATATGGTGCAAGTGCTCCATGAAAAGAAGAAAATCAAAAATCTGAAGCAAATCAACTAACTACTCTAACTAGGATAAGCGAATGCGAGTACTCCTTCCCCCATACTTAAATCCTTCATTGTCCTCAATGAAGCAAAGAGAAAGGATAGAAGTAAGGAGAGAGGTATATCAGAAGACTCACAAACGAATGAAGAGGCGTGGAATGGAAGAACTCTTCATAGGGTGGTAAAATGAAACTCCGTATTTCCAATCGGCTGGCTAACCGCGGGCGCGGCGGGAGGGACGCGGGCACGGAATCAATGCAGAGAGCGAAGTCATCCTCGGGTGGTCACCGCGGGCGCGGATGATGGAGCGCGGGCGCGGGACATGTGCAGGGGCGAGGTCTTGACAATGTCTCGAGTAGCGTGATGTGCAAGAGACCTTCGTAACTTGGCTCGTCTTTCGAGAGATAGATCAACATATGAACTCAAGCCGTGGAGATGAAATCCCGGAGGAAAAAAGTTCCCCCATACTTAGGCTTTACACATAGCCAAAGAATGGAAATTACAAAGATGAATTGAAAGAAGAAATAGAAGATGGAAAGATAGAGGAAAGATAGAAGATGGATAGAATGGATGTAGATGAAAGATATAGAGGTAGAATGGGACCAAAAATTCCTCTTTTTGTTCTCTTTTTTTTTCTGATTTCTTTTTTTTTTCATAATAAAAACGAGCTAAAACCGAGATGCAATATGGTTTCCGCGAGCACGGGCTAGTACCTGTTCGTCGGGGCGCGCTGGTGATCCACCGCGGGTGCGGCCAAGGCGGCGCGGGCGCGGTATCACGCCAGGCGTGTCCTTTCGGACCTAGTACCTCCATGTTAGCTAGAAAAACGAGCAAATCCTAAGCTAAGAATGGAAAAACAATCTAACTAATCTTGGGTTGCCTCCCAAGCAGCGCTTTTGTTTAACGTCGTTGGCTCGACGTGGATACGATCAATATGGGTCCTCATCAACATGAATTCGGACCTCGTTGCCACCATGAGATATGGAAAGAGATCCATTGGCAACATCAATGACCGTCTTGGCGGTTTTCATGAACGGGCGACCAAGTCAGAGAACCGGGTCGTAACGCCCTTCACCTATCTCCATAACATAGAAATATGCAGGAAAGATTAAACCATGCACCTGCACTAGAACATCCTCAACTAACCCTTTCGGGCGCACATTGGAATGGTCAGCCAACTCAATAACAATGTCGGATTCCTTTAAAGGACCAAGGCCTAACCTATCATACATGCAAGCTGGAAGAACATTAATGGAGGCACCTAAATCTAGCATAGCACGCTCAATTTTAGTTTCTCCAATAGTGACAGGGACAGTGAATCTTCTTGGGTCTGAGCATTTTTTAGGTAATTGCTTTTGGAGTAGGGAATTAGAAGTCTCAATTTTGCTATCCTGCGTTTTCTCAATGTTGAAGGGTTTCTTGAACAAATAAATTTGTAGTCAAGACCCCGCTGCGTATAGCGAAATCAGGATCGTCCACGGGAGTGAGAATAGTGCTAAGAATAGTTGAAAACTACGAAAAGAGCAAAAGAAACAAGAGCAAAACAACTCAGGATCGACCTGAGGAGGGTCGATCTCGAGCCTAAGGGGGGTCGGGCCTGAGAACAAATACGAACAAAACGCACACAATCACAAGCAAGGCTCGAGCACGACTTAGGGAGTCGGGATCAAAGCAAAAACACGAATTTCAATCAATATAAAAGGGCAAATCCTAGGGCTAGGGCTACCACAACAACAACCATACATGCTTTCAACAAGAATTCACAACTATCATGCAATCTAGATCATAGAAAAGTTAACTTTCGCAAACAATTCAAGCCATTCAATCAACTTTCGCAAATCAAACAACTTTCTACCTATCCTTCAACCTAGGAATATCAACTTTCGCAAATAATCCTATTAGATCTAATCAAGCAACTAACTTTTCACTTTCGCTATAGTCAATCACAAGACATGCCTCAACTTTCACCAAGGAATAAGCACAAGATAGGTTAGATATGATCCTTAAGCATTCAAATCATGAATTCAAGTTTTAAACATGCATGATTGTGTTGGGTTTTTGCCCAACCCTAGAACTTAAGAAGACTACTCACACGTAGCAAGAAGAAGCAAGGAAGAAGAAGAAGAAGAAGACATGATCAAAACCAAACTAAAATTCAAATTAAAACCAAAGATCAATCTTACAAATCTCAAACTTGCTCTCCAAGTCTTCTTCCTAGCCCTCCAAGTCTTGATGATTAATTGATTCCCCCACCAAGGGATGAATTAATTAAAAACTAAAGAGTTCAACCTCCTTTTATAGAAGAAAAGGAGTCCTAATCTAACTAGGAAACACAAAAAAAACAACCTTCCTTAAATACAAATTAGGAAACTCTACAATATATCCGGAATAAAGAGAAGTCGGCGCCTAGGATCGACCCAAATAGGATCGATCTCGACCCCCCTCAGGGTCGATCCTGAGAGTAAATTTTCAGCTTCTTCTATCTTCTTCACTTAGCTCGTGCTCGACCCCTTCATGGCTCGATCCTGGGGTCAATTCCTTCACTTTTCCTCTTGATTTTGCTCCTCTTAGCTCGTCTCCTTAGCTTGTCCACTTAAGATCTTTCACCTAGCTTGTCCATCTTCTCCTAGCCTTGCTCCAAACTCGTCTCAAGCTCCAAAACACCTACAAAACGACACAAATATGCGTAGTTTCCGAATCTCAAGGAAATACGAAAACTCATGCAAAAAGACTCAAAAACGCAAGACTCAACCACGAAAAACAACTTAAACTAACCTATCTAGACCCTAAAAATCTACCTAAAATGCGGACATCACTCAACTAGAGCTACTTTCTCAATTTTAGGACTACTCCTATTTTTCCTTTTTATTGTGCATAGCTCTTTCATAAACTTAGCAAAACGAGGGACACTTTGGATGAGATTGATGAGAGGAACATTTACCTGGCAATTGGCGAAGGTTTCGAAGAGTTTCTTGTCATGCGCCGGCTTCCTCGTGTCCTTGAGAGCTTCGGGGAATGGGGGGGAGGGCTTAACAGAGCTCAAGGGTGGAAGTGGTTGAGCCACATAGCCGTCGTCTTCCTCTACTACTAGGGCACGGTCGCGTCTAGGGGAGCACGGGCGCGGGGGCGAATAGTTCTTGAAAGCATAATCGAGCAAAGCCCCAAAGTTCCATTCTGCCTCCTTACCGCGGGCGCGGTCCGGGCTCCGCGGTCGCGGCGCTTCATGCGTCTTGTGGTCCGAGTCCTCTGTTGGATTTCCGCGGGCGCGGAGGGGAGAGCGCGGGCGCGGATTTCCAACAGAGACTTGGTCTTCTTCTTCTGCTGCCCCGTCGCGGTCGCGGCCAGGGGAACGCGGTCGCGGTTCATCACCAGTGGGTGATTCCCGACTCGTCAGTGCTCTTCCGCTCCTCAAGTTCATGGCACTCACATTCTCCTTGTGGTTGAGCGGTTGAGAGGGAAGTTTCCCGGAATCCTTAGACTCGAGCCTATTGATCATGGTGGCAAGTTGGCTCAGCTGAGTCTCAAGATTCTTTACTGCAGCCCGCGTCTCCTGGTTCTCCTTTAAGAGGGCAGTAATAGCATCATTCTGAGACGGAGCAGGCGCTCTCGGGGCATAGTTGTTGGACCGGAATTGTTGTTGCTGGCCCTGAGGAGCGTACTGCTGCTGCTGTTGTGGTGGATCTTGTTGCTGCTGGTTGCTCCACCGGAGGTTAGGATGGTTCGCACACCCCGGATTGTAGGTATTGGAGAAAGGATCGTTCCGGGGCCGGGGCGCACCATAATTGCCAATAGCATTGGCCGACTCCTCGGTCTCTTGAATAGTGGGGCATTGATCCGTGTGGTGGCTCGCGTCATAGCAAAGACCGCAAGCATTGACTTGTTGAGCCGTCTTCTTCGTGAGCAGCTGCTTCAGAAGATCTTTGAGCTCCCTTACTTCAGCATTCAGGGACTCGTTCACCACACTGATGGACCTCACATTGGTCCTGGACCTCTGATTGCGGGCTTGTTCCGCCAAGATCTCAACTTTCTGAAAAGCTGCAGCAGGGGTTAAGTTCTCGTAACTACCCCCACAAGATGCATTCAGGAGCCTCTTGTCATTGTCGCAGAGTCCCTCAATGATATAGCAAATAAGATCCTTGGCAAGATAGCCCTGGTAGGGACAACTCGCGATGAGTCTCTTGTAGCGCTCATAATAGTCATAGAGGATCTCTTCCTCCCCTTGCTCCAAACTGCTGAGCTGCTTCTTAATAGATGTTTGTTTGGAAGCGGGGAAGTACTTCTCAAGAAACGCCCTCTTCATAGCTGCCCAAGTAGTGATAGAGCCTGGCACCAAATAAAGGAGCCAGTCCGTGGCGGAGTCCTCTAGCGAAAAAGGGAAAGCCCGGAGCTTGATTTGATCCTCCGTCACATCAGTGGGCTTCATACTCACGCACACCGCGTGGAACTCGGTGAGATGCTTGTTCGGGTCCTCACCACTCAACCTGTGGAATTTGGGCAAGTGGTGGATGAGCCCGGACTTCAGTTCGAACTTCACACCTTCCCCGAGTTCGGGGAATTGAACAGCGAGCTGCTGTTGTTGGAGATCGGGCGCCGTGAGTTGGTGAATAGTTTGCTCCGCTATGACGTCCTTTGGTTCAGAGTCAGAGAGAGAAAGAGATTCAAGAAGATTGTAGGATGTAGACACTCTGGGGGCACTCCTTATCTTCCGAAGATTCCTGTCAATTTCTGTATCAAAACGAACAGGCGAAGTATTAGTAGACCGGGTACGGACCATGTGTTAGGTCCGAACCCAAGAGAAGGTTCTGCGCGCGAACCGCGGTCGCGCCGAGGGGGCCGCGGGCACGGTTTGGGCGCAGAACACGAAAACGCACACAACCAAAACAAGAAAAAGAATTCCCCGGCAACGGCGCCAAAATTTGACTCGGGCAAAGTCGTTGTTCCCTTATCAAAAATAAATCTCAAACATGCAAACAACAGTATAGTGAGCTAGCAAGGGGTCGAACCCAAAGGAATCAGTTTCTAGTTAGATTTTATGGTTTTCATGCAAGTAATCAAAAGGGGGGTTTTGAAAGTTGGTTTCTATCAAAGCTATCAAGTAGAGTTTATCCAATCAATTTCACTTTATTAATCAGTTGATCATGAATTCATCAACTCTTTATATGCCTAGGTCAATTCCAATCCCGATCATAAACAATCGCAAGTCCACGGTCCAAGCAATTCTACAACCCTAGGCAAGGACGCTTAACCTAGAATTAGCATAGAGAACAAGGATATTAGGAAATCAAATCATGCAATCAAGCTACGAGTCTCATGCACAATTAAACCATTGAATACTCTTCCCTAAACTAGTCCACGGTCTTAGAATAGAGTTGTTTCGAGAATTAGGAAAGATGCATAGACAACAACCAATCCTAAATCAAACGATAGATCTAAGTCAATCAAACAAGTTGATCAGGCTCATAAAATCAAACATAGATCATCAGATGAAGCACAAGAGTATCAATAAAGACCTAGGGATAAAGAGGTTACCAGAATTTCACAACTTCATAATAAAGCTTCCTTGATCGAATAAACTCAAGAGGAGAGTTAGTTCTCCGTTACAAAGAAAACTCTAATCTTTATTGAAATAACAATTTATTGCCTTCTAAAAATTGAATATCCTAAAAACCTAGAAAGGTTCCCCTTAAATAGTCTAAAAATACAACCTTTTCGTACTAGATAAGAAAGGAAACAAGATAGAAACGCCAAGATTTCGTCCGTCCCAAAGTCGGCTAGCACCGCGACCGCGGCGTCACCACCGCGCCCGCGGCGGTCTTCAATCGTCAAATGCTGAGTCGGCTGCTACCGCGACCGCGCCACCGACAGCGCGACCGCGACCTTCATGGTCTTGGTTGGTCCGTCTCTTCACGCCACCGCGCCCGCGTCCTAGACAACGCGACCGCGATATCCATGCAATCGCGAATCTTCATCTTTAAGCTCTTTAACTCTTGATTCTTCATAACTTGTGTCATCGGTCTTCATATTACAATAACACTCAAAACTAACCTAAACACTCTCAAAATCATCTCAAAATACAAGAGTTAACCTATACAAAATAGCCTGAATCGCTTACCCTATATTGCATATACTAAATTGCACATAGAGCATGTGCACATGGATAGTGGTCCAAATCAAACACCCTACAACAACATGTCTTCTTTACAAGATCAACAATGCCAGAAAAAGTGCCCCCACTAACTTGGAACTGCGCATCATTAAGGGGTTTGACATCATACCTTGATGACATGTTCAGTCTTGCTTGCAATATGCCGAGGACAGCTTCACTTGGTTGTCCTTCATAAGCCAATGCCTTTGTTCTGCGCTCATGGAACCATCTGGTAATCATATCTCTAATGAACTCGAATAGTGAAACCAATTGATAGTACCTAGAAATCTTTAGGCCTGAGTTCACACACTCAGAGTTGTTTGTGGTCATCAGGTTGTACCTGTTCCCTTCACAATGTCCCCTGCTTCACTTCCTAAAGTCTGCTTTAATGAGATACTTCCCCATTTCAGGGTTTATTCCGCATATATCATTGAAATAACCATCAAACTCCCTTGTAGTGTAAGCATCTATAGCTTGGGAGAACAAAGTTAGCAATCCACTATCATGGAATTTAGTTTTAAGGTTCTATTTTAGATGCCTTGTGCAACAGATGTGCTTAGCTATGGTGTACACTATGGATCTCGCCTTTCTTTATGCTCTTGTGCATATCTGATAGTATCACCAACCCTGTAGTGTTTGGTACCACATTGAATAGTTGCTAACCAAGTCCATCCAACATCATTTTCTGTTTCCACGATAGCAAATGCTAGAGGATACACTTGATGGTTGGCATCTTGAGCTACAACTGTCACTAGAGTCCCCCCATACTTGCCATGTAGGAAAGTTCAAACCACAGACACCACCTGCAACATTATATAGGGTAGGGAACAGTACTGATGACAAGTTCATACTCTAAATACCACTTCATTACATGTGTGAATAAATAAATCACTAGGGACAACTTCTTTAAACCAATGTGTTTATTTGTAGTATAAAGCTTTTGAAATAACATGATGTGATGACAAGTCTGTGCAACTGTAACATTATAGGGACAGGGAGTAGAAGTGATGACAAGTTCGTAATCTAAACACCAGAATTGATGACAAGCTTGTATTGAATAAGTGAATCACAGGAGGAAAGATAAAATGAATAAGGATATTTGATATTTATTGTGAAAAAATAATGCCTTTATTGAAGCAGAAGTTTGACATAACATGAGCATGATGAGGTACTGATGTGATGACAACATTAATTCATACCTTTCTCATATAAATGAAGCCTCTGATGGACAGTACAAACGCGATGAACACAGATTTGAAGCGGTCTGTATTCTCATCTATAACCAGCTTTGTGTATGTACCAAGGTTTACTTGTTTTAGGACGTGGAAATAGGTGCGTAATTCTCTTCTGGGTAGCCTCTGATTATGTCTTGACCTTTCTCCCTTGCTTTTCTTGCTTTCCAGTAGCTTATCCTCTCATGAAACTCTTTTTGTACATCATTCTGAATCTGGTGCACATCAGAGCCATTCTTCACACCTTCGAACCTGCAATTTACAATAACATGTTATTAGATGACAGGTCTGTATTATCATGTAGCAAGAGAAGTGATGACAAGTTCATGAAACCTTGTCTTAATCGGCTCAGCAATAGTTATGTAGGATGGTTTGTGGTGCTTTTGGAATCTGGTGTTAAAGGAACAGGTGTGTTTGTAGGTGTACTTTCTTATTTGGAAGTAATTAGCGTCTTTCACCTTGGTTGCCAGTATTAACCAAGTGCATTGCTTGTCCACGCACACCAGCCTGTATATTTGTGTTGTGGACTAGTCCACTTTGTACCTAAATCTGTCTCTTAATGCTTGCTTTTCAACAGCAGCTTTGAGCTCTTTTTTTGATGGGTATAGTTGTCCTACTTTGAAGAAGTCATTGTTTGATATCATCTCTTTAACATTATCCAGTATTTCAGGCATCTCTTCATGAGCATATTCATCCATCTCAACAGATTCATACTCCTCACCAGCAACCACCAACCTATCATCTGGTACACCAGCAATGTAGCCATCTTGTTCCAACATGTCATCAGATGCTGCTACGCTATGCCCACCCCCTTGCAACCTGTCATCTATTGCACATCTCTTTGCCTGTAAGGTCACATACAAATGCAGTTTCCATTGCACCTTAGGGGAGTCATTTATCTTCAGGAATGACACCAAGTCGTCCTCATTCTCAACATTTTAAGGTTTGCTCACTATTTGTAAGGGATTCAAGTGAGACAACATCAATTTCTTATCACCAGTTTCAATATTACATCGTTTCCTGATTGTAGATGTCAATTCTTGTAATGTCATTCCATCCTTCATGACCACTGCTTTGTAGGACAGATCACCAACATACGTGCCTTCACAGCCCCACTCTCCCCCAAAGCAAATACTGAGTATCCTCATTGTTAATGTCCTGCCAAAACCACATCAAAACTTGTCATCACATCAACAAATAAGACAAACGTTCGCATCATTTTATACAAACAGGTCATCACAACAACTTGTCATCACGTCATTTAATAATGTCAGGTCATCACAACATTTAATAAAGTAGGTCATAACAAATAAAACATTTTAAACACGTCATCACATTGTACACCTTAGCAAACATGTCATCAGGTCATCCATTAGGTCATATCAACAACACCACTTTCAACACGTCATCACTTTTGGAATCTCACGTGTCACAGGTTAGACATGTCAATATGTGTCCACATAGAACACATTCGTATTCTCAGAACTTGTCATCACATTCATCCATTCGTTTGTCCATCCATCCAGACATCGTGTCACGTTCCACTTATCACAAAAATCCATCGAAGTGATAAGCATAATAGATCATGTCATCCATTCATCTCGAGTTTCGTAAGTTCTCGAGGGTTTTTACCTCGAGAGAGCATTGAATTTCTGGTTGAATACGGTGTTTCACGAACGGCAACTCCGCAGGGATTAGAAACTTGTCATCGTCTTCCCTAGCTTGAATCGCTCGTTTCTCAGGTCGTCATCGCTCCATCGTTTGAATCACTTTCCAAAATCGGGGGTTTTGCGCTCGATTTCGCCGCCGCTGTTTTGGAGCTCGCTTGGGGTTTCGGGGAAGCTGGATAGGGTTTTGGGAGAGGCTCTTTATTTGTGACGATGGCACGCCCGTAATTTCTGAAATTTCAACGGGGGCATTTTCGCCAAAACGCCTATTGGAGCTCAATAATTTTGCCTGCCGCTTACAACCCCATTATTTCCTCCCTATAACCCACATACCCCTTTTCGTCGTAGAATGATGTAGATCAGAGAGAAATGGTAAATATTAAGGGTTTGTGGAGTTCGGAGGTTTAACCAATATTCATGCTCTAATACAATGATCTTCTGATACTAAAAAATTCACCACTTTTATCATTTTTCTCTCCTCTACACCATCTCATACCCCTCTTATTTTATTTCACGATACCTACTTAAATGTCAATGAACCCATTAAACTCACTTTCAAACACCCATTTATTTACCTATATACAACTATAACTTTACCCTTAATTTGTTAATTCACAATGTTTTTTATGTAATTAAATATCATTAATTAATTCTAGATATTTTTGTAACTAATTAAACGTTAGTAATTAATTCTAGTACATCCCAGTAACTATTTTTTTACGCGTATCCTAACATATACAAAATTAATGTCTATGAAAAAAATAAAAAAATATGAATTGTGATATATCTAAAATATTTTTGGAAATTCCGGATGGTGCCCCTGAGTTTTGGGCTTTTTCGGATGGTGCCCACAAAATAAACTTATTCCGCAAAATGCCCATAAGGTTTCGAAAAAGTTCGAAACGTGCCCTTCTTGTAATATACACCCTAACTTCCGTTAACTTCTTCATATGTCACACCAGTAAAATATTATAATCGCGCTACAACTTGCGACTCTCGAGCACGACTATTTGTGTGTGAATGGTGGAATCCAATTTGGTTTCAATCGAATACCCTTCCCCCTTTCAAAATTTGATTTCCTCTTTCGCCCTCTTCATCTTCGTCTTCCTCTTCCCCAGCCATACAACAGAAAGCCACACACACAAACACACACCAGAAGATGAGACGAAGATCCGGATCCGGATGATAGTTCCCGCTGAAGAAGACGGAGCTTCAGGTCTGAAAAGCAAGCTGCAATTCGGACTCTTGTCGTCCTTGTGCGACCCGATTCCCTTCATGGACCTCGATTTCGCCGACTTCGACTCATGGCCATTCGATCAGATCTCCTCCGCTTACCAGCATTTCTCCCCTTATGCGTCGTCGCTGACTTCTCCGACGAGAACAAGTCCGTCGTCCTCCGTTTCTCTCCAAATTGCCGGTTTCTGGCTTGTACACTCCGATTCCTTGCTCAATTGCACCTTTTTGAATCCTTGCTCAACTGATGGGAGCCTTAGGCTAATTGGCCATGTTTACAGGGAAAAAATGCCAGAATGGACGCCTAATGTACAATTTTACTCCAATAATGAATACCAAAGGATTAGTCATGAAAAGAATTATAATGTTCATGGGACCAATCGAAAATTGTTGTGTTCTTCAACAATTTTCAACTTGGAGTAAATTACAAGAAGATCGTTGATCTCTCTGTTTGATGGTGTGAGAAGATTGTTGTGTTCTTCAACAATTACCAACAGATTCCTTGCTCGGATGCATTGCTGATCTCTCTGTTTGATGGTGTGATAAGATTGTTGTGTTCTTCAACTTGAAGGCCCAATGGAGCAACCTATCGAAAATAACTAATTAGCTTAATGAGTTTGAATTTTTTGTGATTAGGTTTTCTAGATAGTTTCATAACAACTTGGAAGTGATTGCTACACAATAACAAATCCTTTTTTCTGAATATATAAACAAGTTAATATTTGGTGTGATATATGAAGAAGTTAACTGAAGTTTGGGATATATTACAAGAAGGGCACGTTCCGAACTTTTTCGAAACCTCAAGGGCATTTTGCGGAATAAGTTTATTTTGTGGGCACCATCCGGAAAAGCCCAAAACTCAAGGACACCATCCAGAATTTCTAAAATATTTTTATTTTAATTACAATTTAGCAAAAAAACAAAAATAACTTATCCTTCATTAACTAATCACGACCACTAATCATAAGCCATGTGTACATCTCCTCTTTTCTCACTTTTGAGCCATTTATTTACCAAGGTGTGGGTATTGCAATTTCACACATATTCCTTTTTTATTATTATCTTTGGTGATACCTTTTAATACTGCCCTTAATCCCACTGATATTCATAGCCTGAGGTCCGTCAACATTTCCGGGTCAATTTTCTAGCGTCATTGTGTACTTAGGGTTCTAATGAGCGCCTAGGTGTGCTTTGACAAGGCTTCCTTCCCTTGGATTTGGCTTCCTACATAAAAAATACCCATAAGCCAAATCTTATTGCATTTAACCTATAACCCTCTTCTTTCTGCAAATTTAGGCTTCTTTGCCAATTTACTCATAGATCATGCTTCCATTGTTCTCCATTTGTTCTGAGTTCTCTGAGATTTGGGTTTCTGAGATGTGCTCTGTGTCCTCCATCTTAGAAGTTGAGCAAAAAGGCATGGCTTTCTAGCTCATTCAAATGTTTTAGCTATTGGTAATTTGGTTCTTGTAATTTGTTGTCTCTCGTTACTTGATTTGATTGCATATTCTGCCAAAGAGTTACTTGTGTTGTTGTATGAAGTGAGTCTTGGCGGGTTTGGAGTCCTAGGCCTTAGCTTGCAGCTTGTTTTGGACAATGTGTGTATAAAAGTTGTTTGAATTTGACCGGTTGTTGTTTTTGGCTATGTGTGCTATTAAACCATCGACAACCATAACCCCGCTATAGTACCATACATCCTCACTTTTTTAATTTCTTCCTCGATCATTTCAACTTTTACACAAATTGATTCGGCCTATTTTGTATGATGTAACTCTTATATTTTAGAGTATTATTGTGAGTGTTTAGGTTAGATTTGAGCGTTATTGTAATACGAAGACCGAAGACACGAGATGTGAAGAATCAAGAGTTTTTAGAGCTTAATTGAAGACAAGTTTGCTACTGCGTATATTCCGCGGTCGTGCTGCCCATGTCGCGGTCGCGGTGAAGCAAGGCGACGACATTCAAGACCCGTGAAGGCCGCGGTCGCGCCGCCATTGTAACACCCCAATTTCATAGGAGCATTACCGCCAGTAATCTCGGATTTGACCAACCTGAGAGTACTCAGGCTTTCACAAAAGTATATTTAGAACGTATCACAAAACTTTGCAACTGAACCTGACTGATGGTTATATAAGGATTTTCGTAATTACAAACCTAGAGAAGTTATCCAATATTAGATGAATCACAAATAATCAAAGGATTATAGGATTACGAATACCTTCCAACTTTGTCACCGCCTTCTTACTAACCGATATCCTTAACCCTCATAGAGACTGGATTACAATAGAGTACATCCGAATTTCTTTCTCTACCCTCACAAAGAGACTCATTTATAAGAATCTTTATGACTACAAGCCATTCTTTTTTCCTCATAATAAGACTCGGCCAAAAGAATCAATTTACCTTACTATAGTTTAGAAGTGTCCATCAAGCATTGAATAATAATATTCACATCATGATATTAGAAGAGGTCAAGCACTGCTATTTGTATACAGAGTACAAGACTCATTAAGAAGTGCTTTTCTAGTGAGTAAGTTCTACTCTGAACCAACTCCTAGTCCCTATCTCATTGTTTCAAGCCACATATTTCACGAAATGGAGATGAGGTGTAAGGAACCTACATTTAGTTTACTAATAGAATATTAGAAAGCAATTTGCTCAACAGAATACGCTAGAGTGCAAATGTCCATCGCGTAATAGAGAGTCGACCGTCACGATTTAAGGTCAAAGAAATCATATCGATACTACCTTTAATCTACTACGCACGGTTACCAAACTATAATGGGGCAAGAAAGGCCCAACTTAATAGGACGCGGAGCGCCTAATTTACCAGGACGCAGATCGCCTATATCGTCGAGTATGTTAATAAGCAAAGGTTACGATTATCCAAACCTAAGCTCTTCTGTACCAGGACTAGCCCAATAACGTTAACAATAAAGATGGCAACAACAGTCACGTAGATGTCAGTTTCACTAACTAGATGAAGCAAAGTGCAATAAGCACTAATCACACAATGCTATAACAACTTGGTTAATTAGACAACATGACTCCGTCGAGCAACTAGAGCGTCCTAATTTGCTCAGTTAACATAGCGGCCGAATCGTGAATCAACATGTTCCATAAGTGAACGATAAGTACGAGAATAACATTCTAATCAATCGAAGAGAAGAGAGAACTGAAATCGTCATTTATATACCCATGTGCTAGGGAAAAACGTCTTAGCGGGTAGAAGAATACGTTCTAACCGGTGGAAGAAGACGCGGATTGACACTGTCCTAAAAGTCTCGATATGTTAGGGTAAGAACATCCTAACCGATGTGTTAGGGTAAGAACATCCTAACCGATGTGTTAGGGTAAAAACATCCTAACCGGTGGAATACAAGGACTAATACCGTCCTAACGTACCGATGTGTTAGGGTAAAAACATCCTAACCGGTGGAATACAAGGACTAATACCGTCCTAACGTACCGATGTGTTAGGGTAAAAACATCCTAACCGATGTGTTAGGGCAAAAACATCCTAACCGATGTGTTAGGGCAAAAACATCCTAACCGATGTGTTAGGGCAAAAACATCCTAACCGGTGGAATAAAAGGACTAATACCGTCCTAACGTACCGATGTGTTAGGGCAAAAACATCCTAACCGATGTGTTAGGGCAAAAACATCCTAACCAGTGGAAGAATACAACGACTGATACCATTCCATAGGTATCGATTTGTTAGGGGAAAACATCCTAACCAGTGGAAGATTACGAGAAACCTCCTCATGCACGTGTAACACTACCAAGAGAGGTCATCTTATTATTAGAATAGGGACTACATTTGAAGGAGTACGCGAAAGTAATTCACTTTGAACAGATGTTAGGATATGAATGTTCCTAGCAAAATTCGTAGAATAGGATTCTCTCTATATCTATTTGAATCAAAGCGACATTTCAATGGAGCTGTAACGACAAACAAGGTTATACCTAATAACCCAAGTTCTGTTCTAGCATAGTGCAACCAACAGCAACTAGTCTTCCACACTAACACCCTGATCCATTTCTTACGAAGCACTGACAACACATAACTATACATACATATATATACATACATACATACATACATACATAGGTATATATATTAACATTATCATATATCACGTATATGAAGATAACATGTAGGGCTAAACAACATTCCATAATCGTCAATAATTAAGACAGAAAGGAACCAATCCACTTGTTGGAATGAGTTAGTGGGCTTAGAAGCTAATATTAGTTGACTCAGGTGACGAATCACCAAATTGTCTTAAGATAGACTCGATCAACCTCACTCCATCTATACCCGTAACCCACTTCAAAGGTAAGGGAGTTAGTGTAATTAAATCAATCCACTTAGCTACAGTGAAGAATTGATTATAAGGTCAAATCTAATTATGAGTAATAAGTATGTAAGACCAAACAACAAACTCATATTCACTTCAAGACTAAATTAACGATTAGTTAGCCTTTATATGCAAAACGCACCCCGATATACGTACACGACCCATCAAGGAATGTATGTAGTAGTATCATACTACTATTAAGTAATTATCTCTCACTAAACCACCCTTTTTGTTTCCACTCGTGGTTACTACTAGCTATAAAATACACCTCAAGCTTACGTATTTCACTATTAACTTACTAATTCCCATCAACTCCACACTCATCTTCATCCGGATCAGTGATCAACCACTTATATAGAACCTTGATTATACTCCTAGCTAATTAGATAAACTAGCTATCAAATCCCCAGTGCAACTCATTCAAATTCACGTACAATTATTTAACTACCCAAAGAGGCTCCATATATGACTCATCTCATGCTAATTCATTTCCTAACAAACCCCTTCTTAGCCATCAGCACACGATGTACGTATAACCGAAAGACTTGTCTAAGTCAGAATGAAACCGAAGCCTGAAACTCACCCTGACCATCACCAAGCTCCGATCTTTCTGCCCGACCAACCTATTAAGCCAGCATTCCGACCCACCCAAATCACTTCCCTACCGAACCCCTCTCGACCGAGGCTTCTTCGCCGGACCACCACCTAACCCCGCTCATCGGACTGCGGTCCGATCGAAACAAATCCGTGGCCTTGGTAGGATTACTCCCGACCCTATCGACCCCTCGGCTTCCTTCCCTAAACCACCCGACGGCTTACCGATGACGGTGCAAGGAAACAAACGAAAAGGAAACTAGGAACTTACCAACGCTCGGGACGACACCGGGCTGGAAAGTCGGCAACTTGGGTGACTCCTCGGGGCTTAACGGCGACCACGAACGTGTCCGGAGACGGCGACAACGAACGACGGCTATTAAGGTTGACAAGATGAATCAAGAAGAAGACAAAGGCGTAGGCTGGATACGAAGAAGAGCGTTCCTTCGAACGTAAGAAAAAAAATGAAAATCCTTTTACACAAGGCTGCGTGGTTAGATATCTCTCAACGAAGTGATCCATATCTCCCCCCACTTGAAACCCCTTTCATACACATCTATACGTGCATAGATATATATATATGGGTGCTAGAAAAACGAGGCAGCTCAAGGAAAACAGCTCGAATAAAATGGCACGGAGGCCAAAGTTACCGGGTGTTTATCCGACCCAAAACTTACCCGTAATAAAAAGAATAAAATATTTTAGAGATAAATTTTCGTCTAATTAATTCAAAATTTTCGACGAGATTTTATAAAAAATTTAACTCTTACATTTTACGGTTCTAGGTGATATGATTAACTTATCAAATTATCCTAAATTTTCACTTTCAAAATAATATAATCAAATAATTTTATACTAATTATTTGTTCCAAAAATACCGGGTATTACAGCCATGGTCGCGGTCGTGGTAGTAGCCGACTTAACCATCCCGAAGTTAGACCCGCCGCGGTTGCGGTGGGAGGGCCGCGGTCGCGGTGGTGCCGGATTCCGAGACGGACGCAATCTTTTCTTTTCTATCTTATTTCCTTTCTTATCTTTCGCCTCTTTCCTTATCTATCTCGAGGACCATGTTCCTTGGGCTATATAAGGAGGAGTCTGCCTTAGGTTTTAGGTATTCCAATTCCAATTCATAATCCAATTCTTTTCTTTTTAGGTTTTTAGTTTAGTTATGAAGAGCTAGTCTCCTTGGGTTTGTTCAAGGGAGAAGCTCTGATGTATGAACTCGTGAGGTTTTGGTAATTGATTTCTATCCTTTGGTTAATATCGATTCTCTTGTGCTTCATTATATGAATGTTGATTGTTTCTCTAGGAGTCATGAACCTACTGAATTGATTGATGTTCTATTGTTGGATTAGGTTTGGACCGTGGACAAAACTAATCTGTGAAAACAATTTAACATAGACCTGTTGTCTATCCAACTAGGATTAAGAAGAAAATTGATTGTTTTATCTTGCAATTGACTCGTAGCTTGATTGGTTGATATTATATCCTGCATATCCTTGTTCTCTATGCTAATTCTAGGTTAAGCGTCCTTGCCTAGGGTTATAGAATTGCTTGGACAGGTCCAGCGATTGTTAATGATCAGGATAAGAATTAACCATAGGTGTGAATGAAATCAATGGATGAATCTATGATCGAGTGATTATATTATAGTGGATCTTTTGATTGAACTTGTTTCCCATATTTGATTTGTTTACTTGTTTGTTTATTTGTTTTCTTAGTTTAGTTTAGTTTAGATCTTTCTTCTTAAATCCCCCTATCTTTAGTTGATAATTATATTAATACTAGAAGCCTTAGTTCTCTTGGGTTCGACCCCTTACTTGCATGCTATACTAGTTTGTAGTTTGGGTTATTTATCTTTGATCTTGGCGCGACGAGTTTAGCCGAGTCACAAATCCATGTGCCCCATTAATTCGTATTTTTCCAAATCTCAATACTTTTCTCTCTCTCCATATATAATTACACATATATCATCTTTTCTAATACAAATTATATAAAATAAGGTAATTAACTACTCTTACTTAATAAAAAATTAATTTGTTAATTTTTGAAAACCTAATTATGTATTTTATATAATTAAAATATTTTATATTAAAGGGTATTAGTACACGAAATCAAGGAAATTAAATTCCATTAAATGGATAATGATGTACAAATCTTACAACATAGGGGCAGTCACACCAAATAGAAAATGCAAGAAAACAAACAAAAAACAACACATGAAATTCTTAGTTCAAACAAATACAATACCTAAAACTCCTAATTCGATTCGTATTGATGCCCAAATGTTGTCCACATGTGTTCCACCAAACAGTTGGGTCCGGTTCACTTTGAACGACCGATCCGGACCGGTCGAAATGGAAATCGGACTTGACCGGAACCTAAACCGCCAAACCGGCCCGATATAGGTTTAGTTTTAGGTTCAAGGCAAACCCAGACTGGTGAACCGGTCGGGGACTCAAACCTAAACCGGAACGGGATAAAAATTGGTGGTTTAGGATTTTTTTAAAAAAATAAAATAAACTTCTTTGTGGTCGTTGGGCCAGTTGAAGTGGTCGCGGCTAGTTCATCACTTGAATTAGCAGCTAAGAAAATATAAAAAAACTAAAATCGAACGAGACTAGAACTAGCAATGAAACCGGTCCAAACTGGGAGGAAACCGGTCAAAACCGAAACTGGCAAACCAAAACCCCCTCGGTTTAGGTTGAGGTCTAAACTGTCGGTTCGGAACTTGAACCGGCGGTTTCGTAAACCGGACCCACCTCTAGTTGTGTGTTCCTTGATCGCATAGTTGAAGATTGTTCTGGATGTAGCTGCTCATTTCTTCTGGCCTCTCGATTGAGATTGTTCGACCGATCCCTTCTAGCTCATCATACGGAGGAACCACCCATCCATTACTCATCTCTTTCAGCTTCCACAATCATATTGTGTAAAATTACACAAGTTTCATTATATTTCACATAAACCTAGCATATCAAGAACGAGTTGGATTGGGAATGGTTTGGAATCGGGATTGTAAGACTCCAAACTTCTTTTCCACGTCTTTGCGACAACTCTCTTGGCGTTGGGCAAATAACTTCTCTTTGGGAATTTCAGGGAGTCTAATTGATTTGACAAATGTTGCCTAGGCTGTGTAGATACCATCAGTGAGATAACAACCCTTGTTGTATTCATGCCCATTTATCGTAAAACGTACTGGTGGAGCTACACCTTGAAGAATGTCATCAAATATAGGTGAACGTTGAAGCACATTAATGTCATTGGACACATCCGGTATGCCAAAGAATGCATACCAAATCCTTAGGTCATATGATGCAACAACCTCTAGAATAATGGTTGGACCGTCATGATCTCCACGTTCAAATTAATTGACCTTTCCATTCAGTTGGACAATTCTTCCACTTCCAATGCATGCAATAAATGTTACCTAACATGTCAGGGAATCCACGAGCCTCTCCTATGGTTAATAGGGGATGTATGTCTTCCGGAGTTGGTCGTCTCAATTATTGATCACCAAAGAAAGTTATAATACCTTCAACGAAGTGGGAGAGATATTATCTTACAATGGACTCTTCAAGTTGAAGGTACTCGTCACAAGCATCTACAGTCGTGCCATACGCTAACATTTGCATTGCAATATTTTTGTAAGGCCGATAAGCCCAGCCTACTAGTGGCATCTAACCTTTGTTGGAAAAGGGTCATCTCAGTTGGGAGAGTATTAACAATGCGCTCGAACACGTGCTTGTACATTCAGAACCTTCGTCGAAAGATGTTGGGTAGATATATAACTGGGTTATTAGAGAAGTAATCATTGTAGAGTCGTTCATTCGGAAACTTCTTGATCTTCTGGATCGGGCCTCCCTTCGACGTTGGGTAGCTTGTTAGAGGTACTCATACACATCTCGTGTTTGGTTCAAAGAACTCTCTAGCTCATCATCTATGTTTGGAATATTTTGAGAGGAGTTTGAAGAGTGTGTTGAATTTGAAGAATCATCAGGCATTTTGAGGAGGTATTCTGTAAGTAAAGATATGAGGAGTTATGTTTTTAAGTTGGTAGACCATTGTTTATATAACAATTTTGTATATTTCGAATTTTGAATGTTAGATGTGTCATAACCACATAACATTTGCATATTGGCAGAATCACACATTTTCTACACATTGGCAGAATCGCACATTTTTTTCACATTGGCAGAATCACACATTTTCTGCACATTAGTAGAATCACACATTTTTTGCAAGTCGCAGAACCACCCAAATGAATTGTCTCTTCGTAGTTATTGAAATCAACAACTAGAGCCTCGTCACTAGCAAACACAAACTTATCATTGTCACACATAGACTTGTCACTTCCCACCTTTTCCTATTTAATAGAGTGATTTGGTAATTGAAGGCGTTTGTTATATATGAAACAACTTCTACTAATCAATAAGTGTTACTTCAAACAAGAATGACATAAAACTTCAATTACTGTTAAGAAAGAGTACAATACAAAAACATACAACCACACACTGTATCAAGAAGCATAGAAATCAATATAGTACAACAAATGCACACTCTTATGAGTAACATAGAAATCAAACAATACAACAAGCACACACTAATATAAGCAAGCAACATAGAATTCGAACAATACAACAAGTAAACTAGGAAAGCATACACTAGAGACCATTCAAATTGAGACCCTTCAATTTGATATGCCATGATCATCCATCAATCGCTTCTACATCATTTCATTTGAAGGAGGGAGTACATATTGAAACCAATTCCATCTTGATTTTTTTTATCAATCAGCTCCAATTTTTCTCCCTAACCTCACCTTCTCTTGCTTTCTATATCATATCAATTTCTTTCGTCTTAATTCAAAGCTCCTCCATCTTCAATGATTCCATGTGGCTATTATGTTGATGAAGGTTCTCCCCTTCACCACTTTCTCGTCAAACTCGTCAAGTAGGCTTGAGGTATACAAGATCTTGTGTTTCAATCTTGCCGCCTTTGCGACCTTTATCCCCGATAGGCATTTGATTGGTGAAGCATTCCAAGCGCTTACCGGGGTGTGTAGATTAGGGTAACTAGTATCATCTTCATCATTGTCCCTCTGTCTTTTTGAGCCACTACTTTCTGAGCTTATGTTCTTTTGGTTCAATTGTGTCATATACTCATCATTCCTCCTTGGTTGCTTGTGCATGATCTTTCATGCCTCCTCATCTTCAAAACTTTTGTCCTTTGGATGATTTTTACGATTATCATTCTTTGCACTCTCGAACACATCCTTATCAGATTCACCGCTAGCTTGAGTAGCCTTATCCATTTTGTAGTAGTAAAAAAAACATGTTCTCTTCCCCACTTTGTCTTCAACATGGATGCGTTTCTGTATGGTTGACTGCTACTTTTGTGAGTAGAGTAGAACTCCTCAACTCAATTCCAAAACCTTTCACCCTCTTGGTCGTTGTCGGTGATGGAGTCACTGTTAATGTTGACCTAAGAGATAATGAGAAGCTTAATGTCTATTTTATCCCAAGGATGTTTTTCCATAGGAGCTCTCGATTCGACACTATTACTCCTATCAGGTCCACGATATCGACCACCACGGAAGCCACCACCACTAACACCCTGTGGATGGGAGCTATATGCTTCCATGGACAATAAGTCTACACTTCCATGTGAGCTAATGGCTATTGGTGATGGTTGAGTCTGAACAAAGTTTGGTGAGAAGGGCATAGCAAATTGCGCATTTGGATGAATAACAAATTTCGATGGGAAAGGCATAGCAAATTACGCATTTGGAATACCATAAGATTGTGAAAGGAATTGTGTGTAGTTGTCGACATCTTCTTAAGAGTTGAACTGGAAGGGATTTTCGAACGAAATCTGGGAGGAATTTTGTTAAGGATCCATAATAGAGAGGTTCTTTAGAAGATAAGATAGAGGAAGATGGTGTGAGATGGAAGAAGACTAGAAGAGCCACCCACCATATATATATATATAGATTAATGCTCTAGTAAAACACTCTCTTAGAGTGTAACATGCGGTTTAATGATGGTCTTTGGATCAGATTTATTATACGGTCAGGATTAATCTAAAAGAAGGTATATTTATGGGATTAGGGTGAGAAACACAGGAGTATTCTAGAATCCCACTAGGAAGCTAATTATTTTACAATCCCGATTTTTTTGGGGAAAAAAAGATTTTGTGTGAGATTTTGCTATTATTGCCTTCCAAATCCCCCCTTTTCAACTTATCTCCTAATTTGGTTCCGTCTTCATCATAGCAAAAGCGACGCACTCCATTGAAGCAATCTTCTTCAACCTCGACTAATTCCTTTGATTCGGTAAACGTTCATAACGTCTTTGTTTTTTTTTTTGTATTTCTTTCATTCTACACCTAGACGAACTTGGATTTGATATATTAGGGTTTCGAAGTAGTTTTTTCAGTTCAAGAACATCGATATTCTTGTGCATTCGGTTGTTTTAATTTAGGTTTTAATCGTCTACAACAACCTATGCAATTAGTCGATTTGCAGCTTGTATGTAGTAGTTAGGGTTTATATGAATTTTGATGGTAACAATCCGGTTTTCCTGGATTGAGGGTTTTTGTTGTTTTTGAAATTCAAAACTAGGGTTTAACTAAGATTTGTCGATTTATTGGTACAAATCATGAACAAAGGCGTGCATGGATGCAGCTTGAATGAGATCGTCGGGAAGACAGGTATGGTTTCTCTCTTTGAATGTTTTTCAACTATTTACACGAACTTTTTCAAGTAACAGATATAAACTGTTTTGTATTTTTCATGTTGTACAATAGTGTTTTTCAATGATTACAAGACAACTTTTCACATATTAGTTTCAAATATGCAATGGTTTCTCTCTTTGAATCTTTTTCGAATATTTACATGAACTTATTCATTATAAGATGAAAAGAGTGTCTTCTCATTTCTGTTTTATATGTGTCTATTGTGTTTTTCTACATATTGATAATAATTTTTCAAATAATAGATTTTAATTGGTCTGTATTTTTCATGTTGTACAATAGTGTTTTTCAATTATTATAAGACAACTTTTTCACATATTAGTTTCAAATATGTAATGGTTTCTCACTTTGATTTGAATCTTTTTCAACTATTTACACGAACTTATTCATTATGAGATATAAACGAATGATTTCATTTCTGTTTTATGTATGTCTATTGTGTTTTTCAACATACTAATAACAATTTTTCAAGTAACAGATATAAACTGTTTTGTATTTTTTATGTTGTACAATAGTCTTTTTCAATGATTATAATAAGACAACTTTTACAATAGTGTATTTTTCGTTTTGATAGTTTTGCATTATATGATGAACACTTGTTCAACAATATTAGCTGTGTGTACTATTATGCATAAATTGTTATTCATTTATGTGTGTTTTGTTATGCAGTTCTTCAACAATGGCGGCGAGGTACATATAGATGAAGTTTGAAGACATCGATAATGTTTTTTTTCATAGCAGTGTACATTCCAAAAAATAGATGTACTTATTCATATCCAATGTAGTATTTATTCGAGATGTAACAATCGTTATTTTTGTCTTATTCAATGTACTACATTTACATATTCAAAGTTCATATAAGATTCTTATTTTTGTTGCATCCATCTAATTATTCAACCTATAACGAATTGATTTTCACTGTAAAACAAGTAATTATTCAACCTAAATAAAGTAAACTGTAAAACATGTTGAACAATATCATTATTCAAATCATCATACAAAGTTTTTCGAACGTTGACTAGTAGATATTCCATTATTCCATTATTTTCTAGTGACTTTTTATTTTTACGTAAAATTATTTATTTTTTCTAAAGATCTTCAATCTCATCTTTATCAATTCCTAAAATTTAGCAACTTCCTATTTTAAAAAATGCAACCAAATATTTTCAGCTCAATCATTTCCATAAAAGATTTCCCCTCCCGATTTTCTCTCCAATCAAATCCCATAAAACACGTTTTTTACCTTAATTGGAGCCACGTAGAAATAATCAAGCCCTCCCTTAAAATTAATCTTATTGTATACCCTCAAATCTCACCATCTATTTAGGTTGATCTAACGGTTCCCCTCATACCTCATGTTGTACCCTAATAACTATCTCACCTGAGCGTTCCTCTATATATATATATATATATATATAGGTTTTGGTTCAAGTGAGGACCACTCTTATGGTAAGGACTACTCCTTATGGTAAGGAGTAATCTCATCCATTAGATTTACCTCCTTACAATGTAATGAACGGTCCAGATTTTTGTAAAATAAAAAAGTTCTTCAGAAAAAAAGTTTTTTTTTTTTTTTGCGAAAACGATATAATGTTCTGTTCTGAAAAATACCGTTAGAACAGTTAAGTACGACAGTTCAAATTTTTACACTAAAGAGTTCAAATTAATATACTAACAGTTCAATTTATAAGTACTACGACTTCAATATTCAATATTATATGGGTTCAATTTTTTTTAACTATTAGTTCAAGTTTTTGTTCTATGAGTTCAACTTTTATATCTTTTGAGTTTATTTTTTATATAATTCGATTTTCACAAAAATAAATTTATTTTTATTTTAATATTTTTTTAATTCAAAAATATTTTTTCATACAAAATAACAACTATTTTACATAAATAAAAACTTAAAAATATAAAAATATAAAAAAATAAAAAAATATCTTTCTTCACAAAAACAATGACTATAACCCTGAAATGTGGTAGTTCAATTTTTACAACATAAGTGTTCAATTTATTATGTTAAAAGTGCAATTACGCGTATTAAAAGTTCAATTTTGTAATTTGTATGGGATCAGTTTTTTGTACAATAAGTTCAATTTTTTCTTAGTGTTAGTTAAATTTTTATATTACTCGATTTTTCCGAAAATGAAAATAATTTAAAAAAATATTCGATTTTTTGAAAAATAAAAAAAATATTTTTTTTTGATTTTTTGAAAAATAAAAAAATATTTTTTTTTGATTTTTTGAAAAATAAAAAAATATTTTTTTTTATTTTTTGAAAAATAAAAAAATATTTCTTATTGATTTTTTGAAAAATAAAAAAATATTTTTTTTTTATTTTTTGAAAAATAAAAAAATATTTTTTTTTGATTTTTTGAAAAATAAATTAACAAAAAATTATTTTTTGATTTTTTGAAAAAAAAAATTATTTTTTGATTTTTAGGTATCTTTATTGGATATAATGGATCTACATAAAGTTGGATGGAAGCCTTGAGACAAGCTGAGCTCCCACACCCTTCTGAATACAAAAACTCAGTCTATGAAAAATAAAAGAACCACTCTTAACGTTGTTAGAGTGGCTAATAGCGATTGACTTAATACGCAAGAGCGTGTCTAAAGCCTCCATCTCGAACTCCCCAAATGTAGAAAAAGCGAAGGGGATAAATTTGTATTCGTGCTCTTCACATTTGGACTCATACTTCCTCCTTTTCTTCTCAACAGCATTGTGCAAGGCCAACCTGGGAGCCCAAGAACTCGCACCCATACCAGCAAAAGGAGAGACCCCAGTCACATCCACACACGCATCTTTGCCTTGATGCCAACTAAAGAGTAACAAGTCAGCGGGCCTAAGATCCTGCCCGTTCTCCGAGAGAAAACCCATGGGAGCCTCCTTCCGCACCGCGACCCCGACTTTGGCACAAATGTCAACAAGAATATCTCGCACAAGATTATGCCTGAACTCCACACCCACCTCACTAGAACAGTGGACAGCATGATCCCCCCACTTGTCCGTCCTGGGAGCGTTGCAACTCGAGCAAATACTACCATCCGGAAATAGAGGAACCATAAGTCTGTAGCACAACACAGAGCGAAACTGCCGATGGTTCATCCTCTGTCCCAAACCATCAATAGTGATAGTGAACAAGAAATCTTGTGCATGAGGAGCACGAATACTGCTAATAACAGCAACCTCCCTCGGGCCAAGCTTGTACCTATCAACGAGACCGTTCTCAACAACACCAAAGTAACACCTTGCCAAGGTTTTCATGAACTGGGGGGCAGGAGAAACAGTGGTGAAGGAGGTAGCATCCACGTTGCAAAAGGTGTTGAAATCATTAAGAGCATGCTGAAATGAAGGACCAGGAGAAACTATACCCGTATTCAACAAAATCTTAGCCTGCAGATTGCTTGTCTGAAGCCTAGAAGCAAGAAAAGCATAACGGATAACGTCTCCAGCAGCAAAGATACCAAGACCACCCCTTTTGATGGGGAGAGTGGCCAAGCGCCACTGCCAATCACCAAAACCCGGCCCTGACGCAGTGACAACCTTCTCCAAACAGAGCCGCAAAGCATAATCAAACTGAACTTAAGCATCGAGGAAAGATACAGGGGAACAAGTTTTTAAGGCATAGGAGAACTTAGCAACTCCTGCGCAGCTACGAAGGAGAAGGAGCTCACATTGGGGGTCATTTAGCCGATTGATCGCCTCCATTAAAGCAATAGATTTAGAGACCCTCTTGAACGCTAAGTCCCGACCGAAACCTGCATTCATGCTAACCGACCTACCAAGAAGTTTGACCCCACTATGCGGGCGAGAAATGTTCGAAGGAAAAACACTCTCCATCAAGCTTCTAGGATCCTCCACAGGCCAAAAAAGTTCAGTTTTATCAACATTCAAGAACAAACCACGCGCAGGCCCATCAACCTTAATAATGTCAAGCGCCTTGGCTACCATAAGAGTGTCTCCCATAATGGTACCATCATCAAGATACCAAGTCTGGAGGGTGAGACTGCAAGCCAAATTAATGGACTGGATCAAAGGATGCAAAGCTAGAGCGAAGAGCACAGGCCCCAAAGGATCACCCTGTTGAATACATTTTTTGAAATAAATTTTTTGATTTTTGATTTTTTGATTAATGGACTGGATCAAATTAATGGACTGGATATGCAAAGCCAAATTTTTTGATTTTTTGAAAAAAAAAGAATAAATTTTTTTTTTAAAAAAAAAATCAAAAAAAATTAAAATAATATAGACCATCCATTATAAGGTAAGGAGGTAAATCCCATGGATGAGCTTACTCCTTACCATAAGGGGTTGTCATTACCATAAGAGTAGTCCTCACCGGAACCTAACTCTCTCTCTCTCTCTCTCTCTATATATATATATATATATATATTATATATTACAAGCAATATGGTTTTTTTTGCCCAAAACCACAACTTCAACTTTGAGATAGAACCAAGAAAACAATGGGTTCAATTCAATCCATAAACGATGTCGGTCGGTTTCAAAATTTGAAAAAATTATTAATTCGAAAAACATAAAAATGTAGTTTTGAGCCCTTAAACAACTTTAAACGCCAAATAAACGCCCTTGATCATGGCATAGCCGTGCGGTTTACTTGTGAGAGAATTCCCTATCCGGAAAGGTATAATAACAATCATTCTGACTTAAAACGCCCGTTTTCTGCAAGATACAACCCGATTTTTGCAAAGTACAACATGATTATATATAGAGGTGTCAAACAGGTCGGGTCGGGTGGATTCGGGTTCGATCTTTTCGGGTTCGGGTTGAGGTTGGGTTCGGATCAATCGAGTTACACGTCAAGCCGGGTCGGGTCTTGACAGGTTATCGTGCGGGTTCGGGTCGACCTAACAGGTCAAGAATTTGAATTTTTTATTGATTGTTAAAACAATATTATGATTAAATAATAATATTAATAATAAAATCTTATTTTTAATAGATTTTTATAATAATATTTTATTTATAATAGGTTTTATGATAAAATATAATATAATACTTACAATATAATATATTTATTTTACATATATATAATATATCAGGTTGGTCGGGTCAGTCTCGGGTTTTAACCCAATCGGGTTCGGGTTAATTGGGTTCGGTTTTTTTCTTTGCTCGCTACTATTCGGGTCCGGTTTCAACCCAAAAATTTTTGGTCGGTTCGGATCAGGTTTTGACAGCTCTAATTACATATAATTAATTTTAAAGTCAATCAAACATATACAATATTGGTGTCTATGGATAGAGGAAAAAATTTATGAATTGTTGTATAATTTGTTTTAATATGTATAAATAGCTAGCCCAAGTATTTAAAAAACGAATCTAGAAAAAATTAATTTCCCGGGTGCCACGTGTCGCGTTGGCATTGGCTGGACACGTTCCGCTTAGAGCACGACACGTGTCGCATCCATTTTCTTCTCGTTTCCCTCAGCAGACCTTGGAACGCGGCGTTTCGTCCCGTTTTCCATCAAAACACCGCATTCTGTTGAGCTCCACGCACGCACACGCGAGTTGCTTCTGGGAGCATGTTGACACATACGGGGGGCATATTTTGCACGCCATTTCATCGATTTTTATCCCCTATTTTATTTTTTTATATTATTTTTGTGCATTTTGCTCCCAGATAGTAATTGATGTGGTTGCACTTAGTTTGCATATGCTAGAAACCTAGAGAAAGTTGAGTTTTGATATGGTTGTATATTACTATCCAATAACTAAAGCAACACACATTTGCTGAGTAATCCAAGAATCAAATTTGTCCCTCGCATGATACAATCTAATTTGTATTCTAGGTGTCACTTAGGAAGATGGCTAAAGATCTCAGTGCTGAGTTGTCAAAGAAATCCATATTAGGACTCCAAATATGGGAGCTAATTGCTATAGCTATTGGAGTACTAATCATCCTCTACTTTGGTTTAGTCCTTCTGAGCATTGATAAAATAGGTGGTCTCTTTCCCCAAAGTAGCCGCATCCGATTTGGTTGTCCTCGAACTAGATTTGGATCGTGTTTATGACCCCATTATTATCGGAAGCGACGATGGAATCTAGATTGATGACGCTGGAATCTAGATTTGTCCTCGAACCATATTGCTTACAAACCTAGTTGTGTTGGGTTTCAAAGCGAATCAGACTTACAGGCGATGAGGTAGAGAGGTGCCAATCTTGGGACGCGAAACCAGAGATCCACCATATTTTTTTGTTTCTTTGCTAAGTTAAAGTTAGGCTGCCATTCCCTTAGAACCAAGATTTGTCACATAAGACTATCCACATCCCACTCCGTCTATAATCTCATTTATGAACTCTCTTTATACTCTTTTTTGCGTATACACTCCGTATATATTGATTTTTACTGCATCCCATACTATTACATATCATCTCATTCATTTTTGAGATTAATAAGTAAAATCTTAAAATTTCTTTTATAATTTATTTATAAGATCGTATTTTTATGACAAATGATTATATATATTTTTAAAAATTACATTTTGATATAAAAGTTTATGATCTGAGTATAGTACTGACATTCAATTTTGGTGTCAGTGATTGTGCAATTTACTACATGAGTGTACATTTGTGTACTGTGTAAGTATGCATTTTGTAATTTATGGATATAGTATGTCAGTGTGCCTTTTGTGATATATATATATATAAGTGCATTTCGCACTAAATTAAAAAAAGGTAAGAAACAATCAATTTTTCAATTGGCTCATGAATAAAGAGGTGGGCCCAAACAAATTTTACACTCTCCTAAAGTTGGGTGGGTATTTGGACGGAGGGGATATGGATTTAGCTTTTTGGACTCTTAGAATACATGGGATGTGGGAGGTTTTTAAGATGAGAGTGCAAAAACTTAGTTTTTAGCTATGGGATGTGGATAGTCTAACATGGTAAGGCCTTGATTCCAACACCTTCTTCTTATCCTTTGGAGATTTAAACCGCATGTCAAACCAGAATTTGAGCCTGTTGACAATCTCAGGCTCTTGGATGCTCCTCCACATATTTCGGATCTTGGTTCTGAGCTTGGTAAACTCGACCGGTTCTCCAACGACAAACGCCATCAGAGTTGTCTCCATTGCCTTTTAGGTAGATTCCTTTGCTCTGGCGAGTTGGGATATGAATTTGGATGGTTTGAAGTTGAGTTTCAACATTTTCTTTTGGATATATTGCTTCCCTTTTGAGTGGTCGGAGTTACAAGGCGGTGCTTCAGTCTGGCTAACATTTGACGATGAAGCCTCATCAAGGGTGTTTGCCACCCTCTTACCCTTCTCTTCGTTTTGGTTTTCCTGAGGGCTACCATTGTGAGTGTTTTTTTAGGAGCCATAGTGGCCTAGAAGCCAAAGGGGGCTAGAGAGTTTTGGAGAAGAGGATGATGAAGGATGAAAGGTAAGACCAAAAGAGGCAAAGCTAGGGGAAAGGGTAGCGCGGGCATAGAGAAGACCATCCAGGAGCTTATTAAGAGCTCAAGTCTTCTCGTACTGTTCAAATGGAAGGGAGCAGTCGGATGAGATGAATCGAATACCACCTTCTGGTTGGGCTAGGCCTCGGGGACTCGTACTATTCTTCCTTAGGAGCGTGTTCAGTTTCCTTTTTAGTTATGACAAGCTACTCTAGGAATTCTCCACTGAAGGCAACCTACACACGATCGAGCTCGAAGAAGAGGAGGTGCATTAAATTTGTCATAATTTGTTTGCAACGACTTGGGTCGCCAACCGTATTGATGATGAAAAGTTTGTCTGCCTGCACCAATTGGTGGCCCTCGAGTCCCTCTTTGAGGCATTCTTTAATTCGATTGGAGTCCTAACCATAGACGGACACAGGGGGGCATGCGTGGGCCCGTGCTTATTATCGGTATTATAGTAAATCTTAGGTTAAATACGAATATATTTTAAATTAATTTGCATTAATATGACATGAAATTCAACTAGTCTAGATGGTTTATGGTTTAATTTTGTTTTCATCCCACCAAGGTTCAATTCCTCATAGCATCATTTTGTTTTTTATTCACATTATGTATGTCTCTCCAACTTTTTCCTATAAACTAGCATTTTTTAGCATAAATTAGATGTCATACATAATATAATTTTATTTGATTAAAAAGTAACTATGTTGTACTATTTAAAAGTATTGCATAACTAAATTTATCGGCTATTCTTGATTCATCGAATCTCCTAGAGAAGTTGTGCCCCCCCTTTAATTTTGTTCCGCGTCCGTCACTGACTCCTAACTCATACTCTGTTCTTTCGCAGGCTTATCAGGGGAGCTCGATCATTTAGGTTTCCGACCTGCTTTGGTTTCGATGGACGGCGGCGGTATGGAGGGTCCAAGCTCAATAGGGTTTCTTCAGCATAAGGAAGGGACAATCAGGCGCATGTGGGCACATTCTATTCGAGACAGTCACGTTTGTTCCGTCAAGCAACCGTTTGAATTATAGAGATGCATACGATTGAATTGAAAAAGAAGAATTTTTTGCAATGTGAAATCAAATGCAATTATGTACAAATCAAATATCAAGAGGTCACACCGATCGATTTACAAATCCAAGTCCATTGCACCTTCTGTTGAGTATGGAGCCTGATTCGGATTGGGCGGAAGAAGACGGGACGAGCCAAGACCAAAAGACGAGGAAGAGAAGTCGAAGACGAGGAGTCGGAGGCCAGGTACGAGAACTCGGGATGAAGGGGCCAAAACTCCCCCGAGTTTTGGGTGGCTTTGGGCGAGTTTCGGGGCTTTGCTCTCGGCCTTGAAAACTCGGGATGGGGTGGCGGAAACTCCCCCGAGATTCTGAGGGCGACCCCGAGTTTTCGGGCGGTCAAAACTCTTGATGGGGCGGCGAAAGCTCCTCCGAGTTTTTGAGGGTCACCCTGAGTTTTCAGGTGTACGCGAGGTTCGAAGCGTTTTTCGAGAGGATTCCGTTTCTTTTGGGGCATGTTTTGTTTTCTTAGGAAAATTATATCTTGTAGCTCTAGTTTTCCTATTTATACTCGACTTGATTATTGTAATTGGTATGTCACCAAAAAAGCATTGAGAGAGATCCTGAAAGTGAGATTGAGAGGTTAGGCTTAGGAAGAATCCTTGTAAACCCTTGAGTCCTCTGATCTAGTGGAGAATCCCTAGCTTGGTAGTGCCCCCAAACGTAGTCCTTGGGACGAACTGGGTCAACAATTGCTTGTTTTCTTTGTCTTAGTTCGCTTACTATCTATCAATTTGCAGGAACGGTCCGAAATTTCCCCAACACCTTCCAATGCCACTGAGCCCATAATTCGCCTAGTTATCATGTAACTTCAGAAACTAAAAAGTACTGAAAACAATTTAAGTAAGATAAATAAACAGGATGACTATATGGTCACTAGACCCGGCAGAAAGTGACCCGGACCCGAAACCCGAACCGAACTGACCCGACCCGAACCCGAAATTTGACCCGAACAACGAAAAATGAACCATCCGAACATGACCCAGATCCGATCTGAACCCGAACCGAACCGAAATGACCCGAATAAAATGTAAACCGAACTGACCCGAACCCGAACTGACCCGAACCCGAACAGACCCGAACCCGAATTGAACCGAACCCGAACAGACCTGAACCGAACTGACCCGAACTAAACTTGACCCGAAATAACCCGATCCGAAATGACCCGAAATAAACACATGTACACTATTCTTATAAATAGAATATGGGTAGTAAACCCTAAACTCTAAACCCTACCTTAAACCCTAAACCCGAATTCATGGCGGGACGTGGACAATGGTCCTAACCCGAATATCTCGCCCGAATACCCGAATTATTTTTTAATTGAATTAAATTTTATGTATATATATATCTATAAAATATTATAAATTTATTTTAGAACAATTATCTCTAAATTATTCTTGGGTTGTGGCTGTGATGGATGGGATCTCATTTATTGTCAACCGGCCCATAATCTTTATCCATCTATCTCCTTAGTCCAATAGAGTACTTGAGTTAAATGAATTAGGGTTGGAATAGAACATCCATCAATTTTCTTAATGTATGAAAATGAGTTTAATTATTTTATGTCATTAAGTGGGCACAAGGTTTGGAATTGTCTCGGCCCAGGATTATGTCATTAAGTGGGCACAAGGGTCCACGACGTTGAATTTTCTTAATGGATGAAAATGAGCTTAATTATTTTATGTATGTATGAATGAGTGAATGTGCCCACAAGTATATAATAAAAATAGTAATTTTTTAAAATTAACTAAGTAGAAATTACATCTAAATCTTTGTCAATAATATGGAGTAACTATGTTTTATTACAAGACACATTAAAGTGCCCAAACTTTCTACGTTAAAAACTCACCGTTGCGGGTGGTCCTATAATTTAAAAAAAAATTGAATCAAAAGAACAACCGAATCCGAATTGACCCGAACCGAAATGATCCGATTCGAAGCAATCCGAAAAGGACCCGAACCGAACTAGACCCGAAACGAACAACATCCGATCTGAAATGACCCGAACCCGAACTAACCTGAAATATTACGACCCAAAACGACCCGAACCCGAACTAGACCCGAACCCGAAACACGACCCGATCCGAATTGACCCGAACAACCCGAATTGCCACGTCTAATGGTCACTAACAATATGAATTATCAGTGGTATTTTAATTTGCAAATATAGAATTGGGAAAGTGGAAACATAATTTTTCTTTTTTTGACTATAAAATCCAGGTTTATGCCATGTGCAGTTGTTTGACTGAATTGCTATGACATCAGATTACAAAATCCAGGAGCATTTTTTTTTTATGGCAAACCATGCACAAATTCAGTTCATACACCGACTGTAAAATCACATAATGTATAGCTCATTCTTTCTACCAAAAAAAAGAAAATTGTATTGAAGAAATTAGTTAATTTGTAGTCGATCGATCGATTGTTGTAATGTAATTTCATAATTCTCTTACTTTTTTGGACCAAAAAATATTCTCCTACATTTTTTTTGTCAATCTTATCTATATAATATAATACATTAAAAAGTTGTGTACGAAGCGCATTTAATGCACATAATAAATCTTATACTTGTATTTTTGTATATATATAAATTATCAACAATCTCACCCTAGCATAGTGGTTAAGACTATTTCATTTGTCAAATAGATCCATAGTTCGAACCCCATTGCCATCTTTTTTTATGTCCATTTTTTTTTTATCCGTGGTTACGTAACACCATGCCATTTTTACATTTTGCGGAACGATAGGTTAAAATGTATTATGTTTTTTGCGGACTAATACCTAATATCAAATTAGGTTACATTCCCTGAAAAATAAAGAAAGAATTACTATTCCGGACTAATTAGAGGTTAAACCAAATTATTATTATTATTTGGTGAGTGCAAACTTGCAATATTAAAAACCTTCCGCTAATACAATAAAAAAAATGTTAATTATATTGTGAGTTATTTTATAAAATTAACAACCCATTTATAAATGGCGAATTAGCATACATGCCCCAAAAAAAGTTTGTAATGTTAAAAATGTCCTCATTTAGGCTAAATAGTACGGGTGCCCTTTTGGGAATTTTTTTAAAAAATAAAAATTCTATATTTTACTTTTTCTTCAAACTAAAAAAAAAACAAATTCATTCTTGTGTCAATAATAATTCAATTTAATCTTATTTAACATACAAAACAAATAAAAAGATTGAAAATAATATCTGGAGTCCTTATCTGTACAGATGCTTTGCTTGAATATCTTTTTTTTGGTCAAATCTAAATTTGTTTTTGCTTGAATATCTTAACAAATTCATTTACTGTTAATGAGCATCGGTGTTCAAATTCATTTACTCTTAACAAATTTTTTTGCTTGAATATCTTAACAAATTCTTTGTTTATGATGCAATGAATTACGTACTACTTATTCTTCCACTCTCACTGAGCATCGGTGTTCAAACGAACTTCTTGCTTTGTATTCAAACCATATGGCCGAGTAATAAATTGTGTTTTGTGCTCAAAAAAAAAAGAGCATCGGTGGTCATTAAATTAGCTTACAATGAAAAAAAACCCAGTTTCATTCCATAAGAATTGAACGTACAAGAGCTTTCGACCAAAAAAATATTGAACAATAGATAGTTAAACATCTTGTTTCCATGAAAACAGAGACCTAACTCAGCACTAATTCAAGGAAACGTGGAAATTTTAATTTATTAGGGTTCTTGGATGGTTTATTTCAGAAATTTGATCGAAGGAGAAAAGTAATGAAATTAAAATTTATTATTACGTACAATTGTTTTTTTGATGTACATAAAGTGTTTTTTAGTTTCTTTTTTATTTATTAACTTTATCTTCTAAATAGGAAAAACTTAATATAACTATAATTTTTTTTAAAAAGAGAATATTATTTGAAATTTTGGGCATTGTTATAATATTTTTGGGTATTTTTTTAAATTATTTGGGCATTGACGCAAATGTTTAAAAATAGGGGCATTATTACTATTATGAACTTTTTTTTGGGTACCAGTCACTATAAACACTTTATAAATCTGGTGAAATTTTTCATATATACTCTATGCTTGATCTATATGAATACAATTTTATGGAGTTGAGTTTTTTTTTTTTTTTTTTTTTTTTTGAACCGGTAAAAATTAGGAGGTCCCCTCAAGGGGGGCGTCCTAGAGCGTCCGAATGGACGAGAACTTTCAGTTCTGGATGATTCATAATAGCATTAGTAGGGAGGCTATGGCCCATTTTAGCAATTTTATCGGCCACAGCATTACATGCTCTACTGATGTGGGTAATTCGGACAGTCTCAAACCATCTTAGCGAGACTAGGATATCTGCAATTATTATTTCAATGTCCCACGAGCTTTGTCCTTTTTTGTTAACTGCGTTAATTACTACAAGGTTATCACCTTCTATCTCTAGTTTTCTTATTCCCAATTCTTTGGCCATCCTAATTCCATCACTTAATGCCAGCGTTTCAATTTTTGGTACTGATATATTTCCATACTGATTCGTTCCTATTTTTATTACCTCCGCGTTTGGATTACGAATTACTATGCCAGAAGCGGTAGACCCGTTAGTTAGTTTAGATCCATCAAAATTCAGTTTGGCAAAACCTAGACTTGGCCTAAGCCAAGTGGTTGTTTTCCTTTGCTGACGTTGTCTTATTGGTCGTGTCTGTAGTTTATCATTTTCTTGTTCCGTCCAATTCTTGGCTTGAGCCCAACTGAGAATCTGGGATTTTATAAAATGACCTAGGTCAGCTATAAAATCATTATCAGATTGTTGGAAAGCAAGCCTATTTCGTTGATACCAGACTCCCCACCATACAAAAGCCAATTCTGCAAATTCCTTTGTTCCGACTATTTGACTAATTTCTGTCATGATTTGCCTTGGAGATTTATTTAATGAGTTGTAGCTTTGTAAAACATAAGCGGTCTTCGGATTGATCTGTTGTAGTATGTTTCGGGTGTGGTCACACTTAACAAGAAGGTGTTCAATGTTCTCAAGCTGACAAGAGCACATAAGGCATCCTCCTGGAACAACGACATTTTTCTTTCGTAATCTTTCCTTTGTTGGGAGACCATCGTTGTCAATTTTCCATAAAAAATTTTTGACTTTCGGAGAAGTATCTAATCTCCATATCCAAGAGTTTGGTGTACGATTGTAGTTCGTAATTTTAGTGATGTGATCAACTGCTGAGGAAGTTGTGAACCAACCATGCTTACTAGGGGCCCAGTACATTCGATCTGTGATTGCATTTTCCAATATGGGAATGTTCTCTATTTCTTTGACTTTCTCCATAGGTAGATATTGTTTTAGCTCATCAGTTTTCCATTTACCTTCCCTAGAGATAAAGGCATGGACCGTACTGTTCTTATCAATTTCATGGGGTGAAAGTGCATATTTCTCCAACGGCTCAGTATCCACCCATCGATCTGTCCAGAACTTAACTGTTTTGCCATCACCAATTTGCCAAATGAGTCCTTGCTCAAATTCTTTTCTTAAGTTCATTAGTTTTTTCCATTGCCATGATGTGTTGGATTTCAGCTTGTACGAGAAGAGACTGTCTTCTTTTAGGTATTTTTCTTTGATTATTTGAACCCAAATGTTGTAGGGTTCTGCAATGATTTTCCACAACAGTTTTAGTTGAAGTGCTTTGTTCATGTGTTCTGTTTTTCTTATACCTAAGCCTCCATATGCTTTTGGTTTACATATTCTATCCCACCCTATGAGAGGTTTATGGTTTTCACCTTTGTTCCAAAAGAAATTTCTATTTAGTTTATCTAGCTCTTCATGTACATTAGATGGCAACATAAAGCTTTGCATTACATAATTTGGTTTGGAAGTCAAATTGGATCTAATGAGGATTGTTCGGCCTTCTTGTGATAGCGCATTTGCTTTCCATTTTGATAGCTGGGCCTTCGATTTTCCGATCGTGTCGCTAAACGTTTCCTTGTTCACTTTCCCGTTTATAATCGTACAACCTAAATACTTTTCCAGGTTAGCCATGGTGGGGATGCATAGAACTTGTTGAATCTGTTGTTTTTGGTGGTTTGTCACGAATTTTGAAGTTTGAAAGGCTGATTTATGATAGTTTACTTTTTGTCCTGAAATGGCGCAATAGTCGCTAACAATACTCTTTACCACAACACATGCGTTGTGGGTGGCCCTAGCGAAAATAATGATGTCATCTGCAAACGAAAGGAAAGGGATTTTTGTTCCATTTCTTGTTAATTCGAAACCAATTGTTTTGGACACGGTGTTAGACTCTTGTTGAAAGCGCCTTGCTAGGATTTCTGCACCTATGATGAACAAATATGGTGAAAGAGGGTCTCCTTGTCTTAGACCCCGTTCAGGGTGAAAAGGATTTGTGGGTCCGTTGTTAACTAGTATTGAATACGAAACTGTCTTCATGCATTCACGTATCCATCCAAGGAATTTGGCATTAAAGCCAAACTTTTCCATTACTGATAATAAAAATTCCCAATCCATTCTATCATATGCTTTTTCCATGTCTAATTTTATTGCTACCCATCCATCTTTATTCTTTCTTCCCCGAAATGAATGTAGAATTTCATGCGCTATAAGAACATTGTCTTGGATGGCTCTCTGGGCTACAAAGGCTCCTTGTAACGGATGGATGATTTTTCCAATTACATTTTTTAGCCTTTCGGTGATTATTTTTGATATTGTTTTGTAAATTGTGGTGCACAAACTAATAGGTCGGTAGTGGTTTGTTGTTCTAGGATCCTCTTTTTTCGCCAATAGAGATATAAATGTATGATTGGTTTGTTTAAGGAGTCTACCCGAATGAAAAAAACTTTTTACAGCCTTAATTACTGTGGGACCAACAATAGCCCAGTAGTTTTGGTAGAATTCGGCCGTCATTCCATCCGGGCCAGGCGACTTATCTTTTCCAAGGGATATAATTGTTCTTTTGATTTCTTCATTAGTCACGTCTGCGGTAAGGTTATTATTATCATCAATTGTTATTTCATTGGTGATAAGGTTAAGGTACTCTTGTAGAAGCGCGTGGTTGATGGGTTCCTTCATGTATCGTTTCCGAAAGTCCGCTCTAATTTCTTCCCTGATGTTGTTTTCTCCTACAATTTGGGTTCCTTCATCAGTTCGGATTTCTTTTATTACCTTCCTATTTCTACGACCACTAGCCATCTTGTGGAAGTAATTTGAGTTTGAATCTGTTAACTTTATGTGCTTAGTTTTTGCTCTCTGTTTCCAGTAGGTTTTGTGGAAATTTAGTATGCACTCTTTTTTCCGTATTAGCCTAATTTGTTTTTGGATAATACTTGGTTGTGGTGATTGATGGATTTGTCTCTGAAGATTTTGGAGTTCGTCTTCGATATTTTTCAGTTGTTCAAAGGTGTTACCAAAGGTTTTTTTGTTCCACTGTTTTGCTTGAGTTTTAAGTAGCTGAGTTTTTTTAACTAGTTTGTACATGTTCGATCCTTCAAAATTTCCTCTCCAGGCTTGTTTGACTACATTCGTAAAGTCCTTTCTGTGCATCCACATTTTTTCAAATTTGAAAGGTTGGGCTTTAAAAGTTTGGCCATTATCGAGTTCGATTGCTATCTTACAGTGGTCTGAAGAAGAAAATGCATAGTGCTTTGTGCATAGATTTGGGAACCACTGAATCACTTGGTTGCAGACAAGGGTTCTGTCAAGTTTTTCGTAAATATTATCAATTTCCGATTTGTTCTTTCTCCATGTGTATTTATTTCCTACAGTAGGAATGTCTACGAGTTCGCAACTTTCTTTGAACTTATTAAGTCTTTCAAATCTAGAGTTGTTTGGGTGGGCACCACCCTTTTTATCGCTTGGCTCCTGTAACTCGTTTAAGTCCCCCATTACAATTGTTGGCATTTGGAGGTTCTGGACCACCCAAGTGAAATGCTCCCAAAAGGCTCGTTTATGGTTTTCTTGGGGGGGTGCATAAACTAGACATATTGCAATTGTATAATTTGTTGCTAGGTTTGTGTATTTAAGGATTATAATTCTATTCTCGTGGAGGATTAGTTCAATGGTTTCATTGATGAGTTGGTACTCTTTCCAGAGGACACATATTCCACCTGCTCGTCCCGTGGCCGGGGACCAGACAAAGTTGTCAAAGCCAGATCGCCTCCAGGATTGATCTGGTGGCGGTTGCTCAGCTTTCGTTTCAACAATTGCAGTATTTGAATTTTCTCTAATTTACAGAAGGAGTCCACCTCCGGCCAGAAAGAATTCCGACCAATGCCTCTACTATTCCATAGGCTTATCTTCATGATAAAAAGTTTTTGAGATATAATTTGGGCTTTCCTTTCGAATTGCAATAGCGTTTGTATTTTTTCCAATGGTTTTCATTTTCCTTTTGTAAATTTGTACTAAGTGATATAGAGGCCATTTTCCCAATTCCTGGGTCTTACAGCTGCCAGCCATAGCATTTTTATTGTGGGGTTGTGCACTAGAAAGTAAGAAATGCTTAGTCTGTTGTGTTGGCATTCTTTTTTCGTCCGTTGTCCTCTTCATGTAGCCTTTCCACATCGTTTGTGTCATGAGAGAGATCTTATTAACCGATTCTTTCCCAGCACTTGTACAAAGAATGGAGGAATAAACTAGTCTTGGGTTTATTTTCAATATAATTTGGACTTTATCAGAAGAGGCTTTTCCATGTTGATTTTTGTAATATTTACTTGTTTTCCTGGCATTTATGTTATTTACACCACCAGTTGGTTTAGAAGTCCAACCTAGCTGTATTTTAATCAAGTTACATAGTTGAATATCAGTTTTGTTTACACAAACAGACACCTGCACAAATGGCAGGTATGGCATCAATATTTTGTGATTCAATAAATGAGTTGCCTGCACAGATGTAAAATACAGGATCACTATTTTGTGATTCAATAAAAGAGCTACCTGCTGTTTACAAAGGGGTGATTTTTTCCTTGATTTTGTTGCTACTCCTGGACTACAAAACAGCCCGTTAACACATTTCAGAATGCTCTTTAATATAAATTTAAATTTGGCATGACTAAATTGACTGTGTAATTTGCTACTTTGCTGAGGTGTTTGCCAAGGGCTCATTATACAGGCCCTATAACTTATAAGGGATTCATAGCCATACTGTTTTTTAGTTGTTTGAGTTAATTCATCATAGGCTATAAAGTAATAAACAATACCAACCATTGATCTCACAAGCCAGAATTGAGTTTCATAGGACAGAAATGGAAATTTAATTGAAGAGCAATGGCAATTATCAAAAGGTAAGAGATAATAAGGCAATACATAGGATTTCATTACATTAAACCTTTCATACAAAAGTAATATCCTTGTAGGGATATTGATACAAAGCAGATAACTACTAAGTAGATTCATACTAGGATAATAACTAGAACAAGGGTCTGATTTTTCCACTAGAAATTTCAAAAGACTTAGGGTCATGAGCTTACCACCTAGCTTAACCTTAAACTTAGAGAATAACCACTCCCTACAAACACAAGGTGGTACTTTCATCAAACTTAACAAACATAGCCAAAAGGAAATTATTAGTAAGTTGTCGTTTGAACTATCTGCCCACAAAATAAACTTTAGGAGACTCATCATTCGATTCTCTTCTTTTTGGCATCCCCCCCCCCCCCTTCAGCTGAGAGGTTGCAGTATCATAGGCCTCTTCACTCCCCTTTCTTTTGCTTGATTCAGACCTGGACTGCTGGGCCTGAGCCACCCCCATTTTTTCTAATTTCTGCACTACTGAGCTTGGGTTCTCCAAGGACTTGTAGGAGTTAAGGGACTGGGACATCTCCATAGGAATTGTTGGCATCTCCTCATTAGTAATAAGAGCTTCAAGTTCTGCTTGGGTCAGCTCCTCTCCATAGCCTTCGTTTTCATTGTCCATCAGGAATTCATGAGGAAGGTCCAGGCCATCTTCCTTTTCTTCATCATCTTTGCTAAGAGGGGAGTAAACTGGGGATGTAGTCAGGTTTCCCACATTCAGCTCATCATTAGGGGGGTTTGGCATCTCAGGTTCCTCCTTGTTTCGATCATTGGTGTCCTGTTTAGAGTTCAATTGGTTAGCTTCAGAATTTCCAGCCTCTTGTGAGGTTTCAGAGAACTTAGACAGCTTGCTGCCTTTTGATTCAGAGGAAGAAGAATCTGTTTTGTAAATCACCTGTATTCCAGTGTTAGTTTTCTTAGCAGGCTCCTCCAGGATCCCCTTCCCTTTATCAAAGGTTTGAGGGTTTTGTTTGCCCACTTGCTCCCATTTTTCTTCATTGTTAACATCAGAAGAGCTGCCTTCACCAGCTTTTGTTTTCTTTCCCCCAGAGGGTTTTGACATTGTCACAGTGATGGGAGTGTTTGAGGCAGACCTTCTTGGGCATGAGTTATAGGTGTGGGAAGAATACCCACAATAACCACAACCCTTTGGAAAGTCTTCAAACCATACATTGTAGAAGTGTTCATTTGCTTGCTCATCAGGAACCACAATCTGGTTGTCAGTGATTGTTAACAGGTCTACGTTGATACACAAGCGTGCATAACGTAACATTTTCTTCTTCTCAGTAAAGGAGTCAAGCTTGACCACAGAACCCAGCTGGTTCCACTCAATGATTGTACTTAAGACCTCAAAACTAAGGTACTCAGCTGGGAGTTGGGGAATTCTTATATGTTGTTACACGAGTTGATACACAAGTTGATACACAAGTTGGGGAATTCTTTATGGAGTTGAGTTGAATATGATTTTGATTCATTACGATGTGTGTTTTGGAAAATAAATATTTTTATATGTTGTTACACGTTTGGGCTTGAAAAGAAGCGGTTCTTTGGCTTCAATTTGTCAGTCAAAGGGATTGTTTTTCTTTTGATAAAAGTCAAAGGGACTGTTACAAAGAAGATGTTACATACATTTAATCCTGAATTGCAATTAAACACTCCATCAGTTTTTGGTCGAAAAACACTCCATCAGTTTCAACTTGCCCACAAATTATGCCTCGAATTTTAAAGGTCAACTTCCAATTGCCTAATTCCCCGTAAGCCGTAACGTTCAGCTTTTAACTGTTGGATTTATGAACCGAATATTAACTCTCTCTCACATTTTCTCCTCTTCCTTCTTCGTCTTGCAAATTCTTATATATTACACGTTTCATTCATATCTCTCATTTTCCTCTTCAGTTTTCCAAACCAAACAGAATCAAAGCAATTCCGGCGAGCTCGTCAGAATCCGGCTACAACAACTGTCTAAAAGTAGCCTTCGTTGGTGGCTAAACCTCTTAGAGAAGCAAATTCTCGCTTCAAATCGATGACTTCTTTTCTTCCGCCGAGAAGGATCTCCATAAACGCTTCACGGAGAAGTAAGTTGGAATTTACATTTTTCCAAATCGTAAAATGGAAACCACAAATTGGAGCTGATTGATGTTTGTGAAAATTGTTGTGTGGGTGGTGGTGTTGTTCAGGTACAATTTCGATGGCGTTCCCGTGAAAGGTTGTTACGAGTGATCTTTTGCGCGCAATGATCTTTCATTCAACAATTTAAGTTGTTCCTTACCAAAGATTTCTGCCACAACATTCAAGTAAGCTGTAATTTGGATAAATACTGCATCAGTATTATTCCTTTCTCTGATGGTGTTCTTCTTTTTACCCAATTCTTTCAGGATTATTGGTAATTCCTTAATTTTTCAAGCAAGCTCTGCAAACAATTGTTCTATTATCTCTTCTGAACCAGTGACTTTCCCACCGGAAATTGATTAAATATTACCCACAAGGAAAATCTTTGCTTTCTCTTATAAGTTTTTGATATCTAAGTTTACTTTTCACTTTAAGGCTTGCCCAATTCATTCACAATGTTATTTGCTGCATTGGTTTTTCAGCTCAAATAAGCTTTGTACCCGAGTAGGAGGAGGAGGACTTGCAACTCCGAACATGCTTTGCTGCATACATCAGTGGAAGCAAAAAAAAAAAATACTATTTGATTTGAGTGTCAAATTATAGCATGGAGCAATTGAATATTTACCGGTCCATGTACATAAAAGTTGATGAGTAGCTCCCACATTTTGTATAAAGCAACCGGTGATGATAGTCATGAAAATCAGCACTGCTCAGGTAGCAGAACAACATAAGTCAAGTGAGAGGAACATAGAGAGACACTTCTTTTTTTGATCAATAGAGATACACTTCTTTAGGTGTCAAATGGATTAGGGACACACAAAGCTGAAGGATGATATCTATGATTTCTCACTGTTGTTGCATTTACATGTACCTATGATAATTGAATTAAGATCATTTTCCTCTAGAAAATCCAATCCCACTAGAAATGCTTAATAAATTGTTAGTAAGAATATCGCATAATATATATATATATATATATATATATCATTCAAAAAGAGAAATTTATCCATGAAAAGCATGTATTAATTATTAGTCAATATTATTTAGACCAATTTTGAAACTGGAAATTATTTATACGAATCATTAAGCAACTTCACTAATCGATACTTTGAGATCCTAATCCTATCACCAAAAAACAATATATGATCGATTATATGTACGTGATTGACCCATCAAATCAAATATGTTAATAAATTAAATTAAAAATGAATATTTCAAACAAACTGTAATCGAAATTAGAGGTCTAATGGACCTCTATAATAACAAGTCTAATCAAAATCAAAAGTAAAATATATCTCAGTAAAATATAATAACAAGTCTCGTACATATGTCCGTATATACAAAACTCATGTCCCGTGCGATAGCACGGGCCTGTTTTCCTAGTGATAATTAAAAACTCTATACAAGCCACATCATTAGGGTTAATGACACGTCCACCAATCAGGCAACTACAACTGCACTACTAATCTTCATTACCTTTATGATAATTAAACGCCCTCAATACACTTTGACAATGCCCTCAATAATCTTTGACAATGATACTATACTGAGCAGTACTTCCTGGGAATTCATACGGTTTGCTGTTTTACTATTTTTAGCGTTTGGCAGCGCAAATTGCGTAAATTCCCTGCCTCTTTGGCAACTCCTCCTCACCCATCACTCTTCTCTCTCCCCAATACCCTCAAAGGCTCTGAGATCTGTCAACATTTCCCGGTCAATTCTCTAGCGTCATTGTGTACTTAGGGTTTTAATAAGCGCCCAGCCCAGGTGTGCTCTGACAAGGCTTCCTTCCAGCTTGGATTTGGCTTCCTACAGGAAAATACCCACAAGCCAATCTTTCTTGTATTTACCCTATAACCCTCTTTTCTCAGCCAATTTTAGGCTTCTCTGTGGGTCCAGTGATTTTACTCATAGATCTTGCTTCCGTTCTTCTCCATTTGCTCTGAGTTATCTGGGATTTGGGTTTCTGGAGATGTGCTCTGTGCCCTCCGTCTTAGAAGGTGAGCAAATTGACATGGCTTTCTAGCTCATTCAAATATTTCAGCTATTGGGGCTTGGTTCTTGTAATTTGCTGTCTCTCCTTACTTGATTTGATTGCATATTCTGTCCAAGAGTGTTACTTGTACTGTTGTAGGAAGTGAGTGGTGGCGGGTTTGGAGTTCTAGGTTTGAGCTTGCAAGTTGATTTGGACAATGCGTGTATAAAAGCTGTTTGAATTTGACCAGTTTTGGTTTTGGGGTGCTCTTAGTTTGCATATGCTACACACCTAGAGAAAGCTGAGCTGTCAAATGGCTGTATATTAGTCTGCTTAATGCTATGTACAGCCGTAGGGCAACATTATATAGGCTGATGTGATATGTACTTATTTGCATGATTTGTGGCCATAAGCATTTGCTGTGCAATACAAGAAGTCTAATTCGTCCCTATGATACAATATCATTTGTATTCTAGGTATCACCGAGAAACATGGCCAAAGATCTCAATGCTGAGTTGTCAAAGAAGTCCATATTAGGACTCCAAATCTGGGAGCTAATTGCTATAGCTATTGGAGTACTAATCATCCTCTGCTTTGGTTTAGTCTTCCTGTGTCTTATTAAGTTAAAGAGATCAAGAAAAACCAGCAACAGTCTTCCTTCATGTCAAATTCCTGCAGTATCCAAGGAAATTACAGAAGTACAGGTGCAGCAGTTGCCCGCTAATAACTTCCCTACACATGATAGAAATCTTCCTTCCATTCAGGACAAATTCGGTGACATTGAGTCCAATAGTTCCCTGTCAGTTGAAGACAAAGGGAAACTGAGAAATGGAGATACTAGTAGGTCTGGTTCGTTTCGCCGTGCAGATTGTGGCGGGTCTCAGTCTGGGGAGGAAGGCAGTTCTGGTACATTTGGAGGATACAAACCGGCAACCTCGCATAGTATAACTGCTCCTTCTCCTCTCTGTGGTCTGCCTGAGTTTTCACATTTGGGTTGGGGCCATTGGTTCACATTGAGAGATCTTGAAATTGCAACAAACCGATTTTCAAAGGAGAATGTCCTCGGTGAAGGTGGATATGGAGTAGTTTACCGTGGACAACTGATTAATGGAAACCCTGTGGCAGTTAAAAGAATCCTTAACAATCTGTAAGTGTTAAAATGTCATATGGTTCGTTTATATAGATATAGTATGAAGAAATCTCCTATAATTGTTATAGTTCCTTCTTATTCAGACTTCTGTAATGGTTCAATATAGTGGACAGGCTGAGAAGGAATTTCGAGTGGAAGTTGAAGCAATTGGACATGTGCGGCACAAGAATTTGGTTCGCCTTTTGGGATATTGTGTTGAAGGAACTCAAAGGTACCTTATTTCAGCAACCCGTCTAATATGACTTTTTTAGCTTATAGTTGCAACCAACAACAGCAAGTTTTTGGTAGAATTTTAATTGTTTTAGTATGATTGCTGCACTGTATATCCTATCTTATGATCAGCATGTTAATGCCAATTTCTAAAACCTTGATTTTTTTATTTCAGGATGTTGGTTTATGAGTATGTCAACAATGGAAACTTAGAGCAGTGGCTTCATGGTGCTATGCGTCAACATGGATCTTTGACGTGGGATGCTCGGATAAAAGTTCTGCTTGGCACAGCAAAGGCGTAAGTCTGCTGATTTGAGCTAAGATAATGCTTTGTGTGCTATAGTCTAATCAACTATGTTTTCTTTGACTAGAAGTGAAATTATAGTTATGCTCTTGCTAAGAGAAAACCTCTTTTCTGGCTGTCAGTTGATATTTGTAGCCCAAAGGTTGCCATGCTTGTTTCTTTCATATTTTTTTTATCTACCATCTGCACGTTAAAGATGCACTTGCAGTTGTTCTCTTTCGATAAAGTGAATCTGCAAGATCACTTTTCAGCCTGTTAATTAGTGCATCTACTATTCCTTACATGGATTTGTTGGTCTCCGTTATTTGTTCAAGTTATCCTGACTTTCCTTTCTTCGACAGACTTGCCTATTTGCATGAGGCGATAGAGCCAAAAGTGGTGCATCGTGATATCAAGTCGAGCAATATTCTAATTGATGATGAGTTCAATGCAAAGGTTTCAGATTTTGGCTTGGCAAAGCTCCTAGGTGCTTCACAAAGCCATGTGACAACAAGGGTCATGGGAACGTTTGGGTATGCGAAGACAATGTTTCCTTTTCTTTGGAATAAGAAGTCTATACTTCCTTGCTCATTATATTTCTTGCTTTCGGTCTGACGTTAATATTCAGAACATGATCATATCTTGATTCCTTCCCATCATACAGGTATGTGGCACCAGAGTACGCAAATACCGGGCTTCTTAATGAAAAGAGTGACGTTTACAGCTTTGGAGTTGTCCTTCTAGAAGCTATTACAGGAAGAGACCCTGTAGACCATGGTCGCCCACCAGAAGAGGTATTCATGATTTATCTGCATGAATTCTGTATCTTAGCATTTAGAAAGGAAAAAAACTCTTTAACAGTTTGAAGCATCTTAACTCAAATACACATACCAAACATTTGAACACAGTTGTTAGTTTCAATTTTGCGTTTGCCTTGACCATAGCAATGCCTGAGTTGAATTGCTCTAACTAGTTGTAGTGCGTGCAGGTTAATCTGGTTGATTGGCTGAAAATGATGGTAGGAAGCAGGCAATTTGAGGAAGTGGTGGACCCAAACATGGATACAAAGCCATCAATAAAGCTCCTGAAACGAGCTCTTTTGACTGCTTTGAGGTGCATAGATCCGGACTCGGATAAGAGACCCAAGATGAGCCAGGTCGCAAGAATGCTTGAATCGGAGGAATATCCCTTACCCAAGGAGGTAAATATGTGCATAAAATTACTGTTTAGAACTATCAACTTCTTTTCATCTGGTGATGGCTGGCTGATCTAAGATCTAAATGATCAAATCTTTTTGTACGATTCAGGATCGAAGGCAAAGAAGAACTAGAGCAGGCAATACTGAGATAGAATCCCAGAAGGAGTGCTCAGTCACAGACAAGAGCGATAACCCTGACTCAATATCAGACGGAGAAAGTACCAAAAAATCCTGAACCATGCTTACCCATAGCTATGCAGAGTAATCATTTTCAGCTTGAACATTTTGTGGGTCTGATTTTCATATCCCTCTGGTGGATGGCAGTTCCTTTTATTTTTTTATTTCCCACAATTAAATTTTGCGTTTTGAATATGTCTAGTTTGCAGGCAGATTTGTTGTGTAAGAATTGGAAAGAACTTGGTACTTGGAGAATTCCTAGGTCTCATATGTACAGTTTATTCTTGTCATTTTTTATTCAATCTTTGTTTCTGTGCTGACCGTATTTTTGGGCCCAGTAAAGATGTGTTGGGACTCATGGCTTAACCATGGGTTCAGATCAAGGTTGTTAGGATCGCGACTCGGATCGTACGATCCTACGATCCTACGATTCAAATTTGACTAAACGATTCGGATCGTGTATATAAAATCGTATGAAGTAGGATCGTAGGTAGGATCGGTGGGATCGTAGGATCGCAAGTAGGATCGTAAGATCCCATAAATACGAGTTGTAGAGTACAATTCTTATATTTTAGGCTATTGAGGCCCATTTAAATGGTTAAAATATGTTTACTCACTAGCCCATTCTAAACTGATATTTTTTAAAAAGGAAAAAAAAAAAAAAGTTATATCATATTTTTAATTTAAATCTTTTTTAAATGTCCATTTATCCAATCCCCTTCTCTTTCATTTTTCCTCTTGTTTTCATTGTAGGCGGAATTTATAGATATTTGTTTTTATTAGTTGATGATTATTTGATAAAGTTGATATTTATAGATATTTGTTTTTATTAGTTGATGATTATTTGATAAAGTTGAACTTTACTATTAATTTATTAATACTCATAGCACTTGTGTCCTAGCTAGTAGCTACTACAAACTTATTTAGGCTATAGTGTTATTGTGGTATTTTTTTAATGATATTACTCTTTATAATGGTATCATTACATATCATTCTATTTAATTATGGATAATTAATTAGGTAAAAAATGACATTATTTTCTTCTCATTTTCACGTACTTGGTATAAGAACATATTATGGTCAATTATTTCGTGATATGGAATGGTGGATGTGGAAAATACATACATTGATAACTTATTTTCTTGTTTGATTGATATGTAACGTATATTGAAGGTGGATTATTTATAACTATATCAAGTTAATAGGATCTTACGATCCCATCGATCCGATCCTAAGATTCGATCCTGCTACCCCTCTACGATCCGATTCAAGGATCCCGATCCTAACAACCTTGGTTCAGATTTAAACTAAATTATTTAATTTAATTTAATTTTTAAATAATTAAATTAGATCAGCAACAAAAAAAATAGTTTCATTAGATTTTTATATCTTACTTTACTTATATACGACTCCAGTATTAGTCTCGTGTCTTGAAGGCATGAATTTAATTTAATTAAAAATTTAGTTTGAATCTTATATAAAATTATTCAAAAGAATTAATGAGTTAATCTTGTAAGATTAATTAACTATATATTTCAGAAAAACTTATAGATATAAATTCAATGATATATATTTTTTCATATTTTACATAAACGTGGGGTCTATAATCAAAATTAACCAATTAAATTATGTATAAAATTTAAAATTTGTTTTTTTTTTCTAGGAAAAAAAGTAAAATGGAAATTAGTAGATAAGAAGAGTTATAACGTCGTTTGTACAATGAAATTTCAACCAATTAAACAAATTAAATTGTTTTAATAAAGATGGATGATGTGGTCCAATGAGAAGATGACACGTGTTGTGTTAAATATTATTTTTAACCTCCGCTTAGTATATAGGTATGATAGAATATGAGAGATAAAGATGACGTTGATAAATTATTTATGATTATATTTAATATAGTTCTTTGAATGATTTTTCAAAATTACAAATGATATATTTTTAACATATATTATGAACAACTAGTAAGCCTGTTATGAATAGGAAAAATGAAATGACTAACAATACTACAAACAAAATGACATGAATCAATAAACTATGTACTATATATGAATGAAACCTGCTAAATTGTGAATAAGTAACAACTTTTATAAATCTAAAGTCACGACACTAACTATTAATAGCAATATAAATCCATGAATCATAAGAGCATTTTTCATGAACAATTCCCCTCAAAATTTTGAACCACAACAAAAAAATTGATATATTAGTTATTAAAATTTGGTGAGAAATTTGCATTTAACCACCCCTTATTTTACACTTTTTGCATTTAATCACCCTTTATATCTTTTTCTACACTTAACCACCCCTTATTTGTAAATAGTTGCATTTAATCACCCATTTGACAAAAAAGGTATTCTCTAAAAATTAAATGACATATTAACCCTTAGTTTTAAATTTTGTTTTATAAAAAATAAAAAAATTATTAAGCTCATATAGTATCTCCCAACTGAAAAAATTAGTTTCGGATCCTAAAACTCCTCTAAAGTTGTATAATTGGTTCTCGAATTGTATCTCCCAACTAAAAAAATAGTTTCGAATCCTAACACTCCTCTAACGTTGTATAGTTTTTTGTGTTGAGACCCGATCCGAAATCAATGGGTCAAAAAGAGACTCGACTCGGTTATTTATTGGATAAGACTTGAAACCCGATATCTGATGGGTCTACCCGAAACATTGTTTTGTAAAAATAGTATATCATTCGTAATTGAATAATCTAAATACTTTATTATTAAGATGGATACATAAATAATATTTTTTATTTTATTATATTAATTAAAAAAATTAATTCTATTAATAGTTAAGAATATCCAAATTCATACGAACCCGAAGTGAACCAACCCGAACATGTAATAGAGGGAATGATATTTTTTAATATAAACAATGGGTGGTTAAGTGCAACTAATTGTAAATAAGGGGTGGCTAAGTGCAGGAAAAAATATAAAGGGTGGTTAAATACAACAATTTGTAAATAATGGGCGGTTAAATGCAAAAAAAAATATAAGGGGTGGTTAGATGCAACAAGTGTAAAATAAGGGGTGGTTAAATGCAATTTCCCCAAATTTGGTATATAAAACAAGAACTGTATGAAAATAATTACGAACTTATATAAGCGTGAATATTGATATATTAGTGAATTTTTGGAGCACAGATTATAAGAAATTAATACAACGTCTTATTTAAATAAATGAGTTTCTTGAATAACTGAGTTAGTTTTGTAATCATAAAATATATCATTATATGAAGTTTTCCCTTCTCGACAACAAGATCTCGAAGAAGTGTACTTATTAATTTGTTAGTAATATGTGTTACTCTTCATTGATATATTATCATGTTTTGTTACTCTTCACTGATATATTATCATGTTTTGTAGCCTTTTATCCTCATATACATAAGAAAGAATGATCAGTCATGTTGATAAAAGATAATGCACAATTTTGTTTATCTACGTACTATACATATTCAAATATTATAACAATGCAATTTGTGTAGCTATCATATAATCTTATCTTATATACATATAAGAATGGGTTGTTGCCACCATTTAGTACCTTTATCACTCCTCCTTTCCACCTTTTTTATATATATACATTTCGTTGCAAAATAAAATGATAAATTAGTGTAGCTTAAGTGGTATCTATGTGAGTTAATAAATTGATAAATTACCAGTTTTATAAGTTCGAATCCCAGTAGCCCCATCCATCATGATTTTAATGTTTGGCTTAATTTTTTTTCTGCACTAAAATATAGCCCACCCAAAAGTTTAGGGCTGGCTCCGTCCCTGGCATCATAGTGTAATAGTAAACCTCATATTGCGCATAACGTTTATACCGCAATAATTCATTCTCCATAAATTAATTACACATATTTTTTTACCATTTAACCAAGATGTTCGGGTCCCAAATGGAATTTTTTTATTATTCCAAATGGAATTAAATATATTGGCCGAAATGGAATTAAGTATAGACCGAAAAACTGCACAAGAATAAGATCGAGTGGTAATGCATGTGGTATGTTTTGCTTAATGGTTAGAGGCAAATAAAATAACAAAGCAAATTAATTGGACAAAACTCAATCGTGCTTGAAAGGAAATATGACCAAGGAGGGAAGGAAATCATCCAAATGCACAACCAAATCATATGGTTCACTGTATAGCATATTGTTGTAGTAATGACAACGTACATGCACCAAACATGCAACGTGAATGGTACTTCCTCTTCTACAATGTATCTACTCCAAACAAAAACATGCCAATATCTTATCATTTAATAAACAAATCATTATAAATAAAAGCAACAACAAAAAAAGACAATTCAATACAAATGGTAGCGAGTGATCCCAATTGTATATGCATATAAATAGATAGCAACAAAAAAATGAAAATGGAAGTACTTAATTTGCCTACATTTTTGTTCAACTCAACTAAACATGAGGTGTGTAACGAATATGAAAGTGTACACGAGGTTGGTCCTCACCTTGGCAGTGATTTGCTTGACATTGAAAGCCATTGAGTCAATCCCCGCCAACCTGCAAGGGTCCGTTGTAATCGAGAACAACATAGGAGACGGATCCGATATTGCTCTCCATTGTCAATCGGTTGGAAAAGGCAATATAGTTGATCAAGTGGTGAAGGATGGGTCTAAGCTTAGCATCACCATTGAAGATACGAACATAGTATGCAGATGTCAGTATAAACAAGCGTGGGTTCAGTGGTATGCCTATAATGAAGCCACTTTGCAGTGCAAGGCATGTCAATGGGCAGCCACAAAAGATGGCATCAGCGGTGAAGGGAGTATTAGTAGTCAATTCTACAAGTGGACCTTAGCTGCTTAGGCACTGAATTCATTGATTACTACTAGCATTTGATTCCTTGATTTCATCTCTGTACGTATGTTGCCTGCTTCTGTTTTTTAAGATTCTATATATGTGTTGCTTCTAGTCGTTTTCTTTATATTAATGATTCGGAATTTCAGTGTTTGATCTTTATAATTATAATGATAATGATTCTATGCATCAAAACTATCCTTTTCTCAATAACAGTGAGTTAATGAAAGAAAATTTGGCAGAAACGTGAAGAAACTAATGTAATCTCCGTGCCCTGCACGGGATTACGATAAAGCTCCCTATCAAGGTTATCAGAATCCCGACTCGATCCTACGATTCCAACGATTCTACGACTCAAAAGTCATAAATCGATCCACGATCCTAAGTAGGATCTTAGTAAACTAGGATCTTAAATGATTTAGCATAAAACTCTAATTGGATTCTGATTTTACACACGACTCTGACGATTCTAACGATCCTACAAACGATTCTTGCGATCCCAAACAATCACTATTATATTTATATATTATTACTATGATCAACGTTTATGTCTCTTTTCCTTTAAATTATTAACCCGAATCATTTTAAAATATTTTTACTCATCAAATTAATAATGTTTATAAAATTTCAGACTTTATATATAAGAAAATTTACAATATATTAGGTTATCGTATATTTTTTAGTTATAATGTAGGATCTTACGATCCTAACGATCCGATCCTGCTACCCCCTTCCGATCCGATCCAAGAATCTCGATCCTGACAACCTTGCTCTCTACTTAATATATTGATTCATCAAAAAATGAATTATAATATTAAACATTAGTTCATTTTTAAATCGTGACGATAGGATATGAAACATAATGTTGTAAGTGATGTAACATTAGTTTGCAACATAACATAAATAACACTTAACCACCTAAATAAGAAAAATAATTTATCATATAACAAAATAGATATTTTAGACATCAAAAATAATTACAAATATTTGAAATTTTGTGAGCATGAAATTTTAAAATAAAAAACATTATCCATATCAACTAAAGAATAAAAAAAATAGGATGGATGAAATTTAAAAGCTATAAAATTATCTACATAAAAAAGACAATAAAGTATTAAGTTAAATACATCCATATATACAACATCTCCAATACTTTCAAAAAAAGATCAATTTTGTGATGGGTTTAAGCAAGCTAAACATAAAATAAAATATGTGGAAAATTATGAATCTTTAAGCGGATGGAAACATAGGGAGAAAACCAACAAATAGGTTAATATATAGTAGAACTTTTTAGTGAAACTATATAATTAGTTTTTCCAGTTTTGAAATTTGGTTACAATTACAAATGATACGTTAGTCAAACCTAAAAATTTCAAATGTATACAATCTTGATTATATCATTTTAAGAAACGATTTTTAGTCAACTTCAAGTTTTATTAAATGTGTAAAATTCAATTTTGAAATTCTCTGAATATACGGTATTTGATAGAAATTTATAATTGTAAAATTTTAATTGTAAGATTTAATTAAGATAAATTTTATTTTGAATAAAATCAATAATTAGTTAAATCTTTTGAATAAAATCAATAATTAGTTAAATCTTTCTTAACCGATAATCTCTTAAGATTAGGAAGAGGTTAAGATAAATTCTAATTTGATACTCACTATTGAATAATACGAAATTTTATAAAAATATTTGGTAAAAAATATTTAATAAGAAGATTTGATTTGATTTATATGGGAATATATATTAAACAAACTCTAAAAGATGATATGGTTAGAATTGTAATGATTTATGGAATGGATTGTATTTGTATATATAAGTTTGGATATAAATAAATGTTGATTTATTCATAAACATGGAAATAATATTTGGTTAAAATATATTTTATATATAGGAATAGGATAAATAAAATATATTTTATAAAATTTCATTTTTTACTTGAAATTCTTGAATCAATCAAATAAACCTAGATTAATAGAAACGAATTGTCACAAATAAATTAGAAAATGCAAAGAAGGATGCAACTAAATTTGTCTCTTTTGAGGTTCAAAAGAGAGGTCTGAAATGACAAGGGAAGCAAGTTGAACACAAGGAGGCAACTCATAAAGGGAGTTGGTGATTCTGTGTCCAATCCAAGTCCAAGCCAGACGAGTTCAAGCAGGCCCTAGGCATCTGTTGGTACCACTTTTTGAAGCTTATGCTACCACTTTTGAACATTATGTTTAGTGTGTTGAACTAGACATTTGCTGCTACCACTTTTGAAGTTGTCTCAACAACTTATCACATCTGTTGCATTTTTTGTACATCACTTTTTTTGCAGCAAAACTTGTGTGTTGTGATATGACTTCCACTTGCTTTATCTAATATAATGGTATTGATGTTGTCAAAATGATGATTTGTGTTTGCCTGCACAAACTGTCCAATGTTGATGTCAAAATGGAAAGTGTTTGCTACTGTCAGTTTTGGCAATGTTGATGTCAAAATTTTGTTATGAATGTTTGCCTCTAAAACTGTCAGTTTTTCTTGCAAAAATTCATGTCAAAATGTTGTTGTCACATATCTATTGCTGACAGTTTTGGCAAAATTCAGTTTTCTTACTCAACTTGATAGCACAACTAGTTTAACCCCCGTACCATATACGGGTAATGCGATTATAAACCCAATTTAATTAGATATGTAACGTTAATGATCACGTTTAAAATATAGGATCATATACATGTATCTTCGTATTATGATTAGTGGGTTTTTACCAATAGTAAATCAACTCATAACTAGTACAAACCCCGTACCATGTACGGGTAATGTAGATATAAACCTGAATTAACTGATTTGAGATTGAATTTTGACACGAATTCGTTTTTAACTCGAGAATTTACAATTCAAACATAATAGACTTGAGTCCGAACTTATTGACCTACATATGTATTTTAAGATAATTCTATTTAACTGTTTATATTTATACTATTATTTAATATACTATTAACATATGATGACATGAGAAAGTTTTTTCACTTTTTCTTAATATTTTATAATGACAATATGTATACTAATTAATACAAAAGAATAGTTAAAATATAAAAAATTCAATTGATTGTTTTTTATTTGTATAAGGATATAACGTTAAAAAAATCATGTTAGGAAAAAATATTAAGATATAAAAAATGAGATAAGATATCAAGTGAATATAAGAAAATTGGATAAGATATAAAGTAGATATATAAGGAAAATGGATAAGTTATCAAGTTGATATAAAAGTAAAGTTAAAAAAATCTAATGAACAAAAATAAAATCATTATTTTATTCAAGACTAATGATGTGGCGCAAATTTTTACACAGACTTGGGTTCTGCTTTATACTGTATTATAGTAGATAGCACACTAGCATCATTGCTTTCAGGTTTCTTGTACAATAGCATCAAAATTGCTTTGCCAAAATTGGTAAAATTGATATTGATGTCAATTTTCTTGTACAATAGCACATTACTGTCAGTTTGCTTTGCCTAAATTCCTACTGTCAAAATGATCATAGTTAAACCAATTTGCACCAACCATTGCATTCATCATAGTTAAACCAATTTGCATTCATCAAAACACCAACTATTGCATTCATCAAAACACAAAATGAGGGATTCAGTACATGATCAACATTCCTCAAAATCACAATAATATTCTCATAATTTCAAGCCCTATGATAACTACTAATACAGCAATAAAATCTTCGATTAATGCTTGGCCTTGACCCTTTCTTCATCTGCCTCCGTCATCAACAACTTGGCCTTGACCCTTTCTTCTTCTTCCTCCTTCACTAGTTTCAACAGGCCAGAAATCACCTTCTTGGTGTGGTCTGGTATGGGTGGATCAACCCACTGGAAAAAGCCACACGCCCCCAGATTCTGAAAGCAGAATTTCAAAGCAGAATTTGATTTAGCTTTTGCCCTAAAATTTGAAGAGATAAACCTTAAAATTTCAGAAATTAGGGCTTTTCAAAAATTGAGGGATTAGGACTTACTCTATAGTCCCGACAACCAAAAAACCGTCTTCCAGGGTTGGATGTGGTCCATGAGTGCTTGATTGAAGCTTCAACGCCACACCTACACCTTGGGCAGCCAATGTCGACTCCTCCATGATTGCAAAAATTCCAACCCGATGTAGACATCATTGATCTTCAGCTATTTGATGAGGACATTGTCTTGCTTTAAGAAGAGGGAATCAAGCGGAGGGAGGGAGGGTGAAGTTTCTGTCATGGGGAAGAACTCAGCCATGAGTGAAAGTGAAAGACGATGATGAAGATGAATTTTGTGAATTTTATTTAACTTATACATGTATTTCTTTATTTTTTTCCATGTCAGCAATTTAGCGGTATTTCACAGCCCACCTAACGAGTGAAACGCACGCGTCCGTCTAGGTCAGCAAAAGGTGCTCAATAGGGAAAAAAAGGTTAAGTTCAGGGGTTTGATAGGTAACCCGTAAAGTTGGGGGGTTCATTTGCACAAAAGTGACAAGTTGGGGGGTCCACAGATGTATTTTGCCTTTTTATATGCTATTGCTAAATTTTTTACATGTACCGTACCGTCCGTACGTATGATATATAAGCCTAACATGAGGTGTATTTTGGACGGAATTGGGCTAGTGGACTCTTGGGAGGAATTATTAAACAAGGTTATCTACAAGGAAAAATATTTAACAAGGTAGTATTTTTCCAATTTTGCCCTTTTTTCTAAATTTACATGATGACGTCATCAATGACACATGATGATGTCATCACTCCCTACCAGACTAGTACCATTGATCGTTGACAGGTTGTTGACCAGTCGATGATCGACGTTGACCGGTGTTGACCGGCCACCACCCATCTTGTCATCACTCAAATTTATCATCAAATTTTGTCATCACTCATCTGGTCATAACTTATCATATCATCACTTAAATCATCTTCATACTCTATCAGGGCTTAAAACATATCTCTACACTTGAACATGTTCATTTTGGTCATTTGGATACCTGACCTTTGAAATGGACTTATTGAGCACCTTAACTTATCAAAGCCTACCTATTAAACACCTCGGCCTTGATTAAGGAGTGTCGTAATATGCACGTGCTATTACGTGAACATGATTAAGCAAAAAAAAGAGCTCATAATGTCAGAAAATGCCTCCTTGTTTAATTAATTGTCACCTAAACTCGTCACTATACTATATTGGCGGACAAATTTCTTTATACATGTAAGCTTAAATATATTTGACTTTTAATGAAACCACTCCAAAATGAAGTGTATATCACTTATGCAATGCCACGTTAGGGACGAGGTGTTTAATAGGTAGGTTTTAACAAATTGAGGTATTTAATAGGTAGGTTTTAACAAGTTGGGGTGTTCAACATGTCCGTTTCAAAGGTCAGGTGTCAAAATGACCAAAATGGACAAGTTCAGGTGTTTGTATATGTTTTAAGCCCTATCATCAGATATTTTTTCATCATTCAACATGAGGTAAATCTTGTCATCAGTTAAATTATCGTCTAATTCAATCATTACCACCCTACCCAATATCACCCAAATTGTCTTCAAACTTGTCATCACATGTACAACTTGCGATCACATACAAAAAACCTATCATTCACGTACAAAACATGTCATCGCTCTAACATGTCATCACGTATACAACTTATCATCGGTTAAATTATTACCCTAACTTGTCGTCAGGTATACAACTTGTCATTAGCATTTATTAGTATGCCTATGTGGGGTTTGAACCCACATTATTATGCATTAAGCACGTTACTCTACCATTTGAGCTAATAGGTCATAATTATAAGTAATATATAGACAAATTTAACAATGCAAAACAAAACATGTCATCGCATTTAAAACTTGCCATCAACCAAACCCATAAAATGAACTTGTCATCACCCAAATGATTAAAATGAACTTTTCATCACCCAAACAATTAAAACAAACTTGTCATCACCCAAGCCCGTAAAACGAACTTGTCATCACTCAAACCCGTAAAATGAACTTGTCATCACCCAAACCCGTAAAATAAACTTGTCATTGTAACACCCCTATTTTGAAACCATGGGTATGACATGCCAGTGACCTCGGATTTTCCATCCAAAGCCACCCAAGGCGGTAGGTAACATAACTCGATTCATATAAAACGAAATAGTGAACTCATATTACATCAAAAATGATTCAATGTTTGACGCATGATTAGAAGTCAATGATCAATGATACAAAATTACAATTTTGAGCGAAGAAGACATACAAATCATTTTGCAACGGAAATAAAATAACGGTTAAAAGATTCTTCATGAAAACAAAATAGGAAATTCTAAAGTGTCTAAAGTAACTTGAACCTCTTGAAAATCTTCCTTCCTTTAAATCCTCGAGTCTTTGTCTTTGGTCTTCGGCACACCTGTCTTTACTTCTTGATATTTCCATAAAAGCAAGAAATACCAGCCGACCAATGTCGAGAAGAAAAGAAAGTGGTGTTAGTCTAACGCGAGACTAAGCAAGTGGTAGAATATGACTAGGTTCTTAAAAGGCTAAGTATGTCGGCATCGAGGTCCAAAAGGAACTGGGCGATGCACGACAAATCAGGTTCTTTTGAGGTGAGGGTGTGGTATATTTTGGAGAGCGAGGCTTCATTCGAATACAACTCAGATGGAAGGAATGAATCTGAAGGGAGGTGAATAACGAGCTTTCTTTTGAGAATAGGAAATCACAAGGAGGTGATTCCTAAGAACGAAAGATGATTAAGATTTATGTTCGGAACTTATTATTGCACGTCAAGGTTTAGTAAAACAATTCAATTTCAACAATACACTTGATTTTAACGATTTCGGATGTGGCAACTCATACGAGTCAAGAGCCACCCGAGAAATAACCATTTCAACAATTCAATTAACGATTTTTATATGCGGCGACCCCCTTGAATGAGCCTAGAGCCACATAGTTGAGCACCTAGCTAGGGTGTTATCACCCCTTTGAGCGGTTGAGCGGGCAGAGTCATGACACAATATTAGGGTATAGGTACATCCTAATACATCTTTTTGAGAGGTGTTTTTAGAGACGAGCTCACATCTAATCTCTATTCTAGTCCATAACGAAGTCTCGAATAAATTAAAGACTTGAAACAATCAGAGGCCACAATCATCGGTCCTAAGTCCATAGGCTAACGCAGTACAATAATGTAAATAACAATGGGGTCATTATTTCTAAACAGTAAGTAACCCTAAGTTCATTTTATTTAGCAAACAAACTGTTCCCAACAAGATGGATATGATAACGGAGGAAAATGAATTCACGAATATTTAGTAGAAAGAGAGAACCATCCACTTGCTTTCGATTTTCGAGATTGAGGTTATAAGGAATTGGTTCACGAGCTTACGGTGCCCAACAGCCCAAGAGCTTAACCTAGTCACACATGCGATTTTTCGATACCACAACGGAACAAATTAATATTTAATTTATTTCAACCCAAATAATTCCTCCAATTATTGTTTTCCTTTACAATAATTTAGGAGTCCCTTATAAATTACTTTCCTTCCATAATCTATAACTCCAAAAAAAAGAAGGTGCACATTTTAATACGGTCCTTAGTGTACAAATGTATAGATATGGTTTAATGCAAATTTAGATTTAAAGGGTGGTTTTGTGCAAAATCTAATATTTAAAAGGTGGTTTTCTACATTATACCCTAAAAGTAATTTCTTTTATCATGACTATCCACACTAGAGCTGTCAAAACCTGACCTGACCCGAAAAATCTACCCAAACCGACCGAAATGTTTTGGGTTGAAACCCGACCCGAATAGTAGCGAGCAAAGAAAAAACCCGAACATGATTAACCCGAACTCGATTGGGTCAAAACCCGAGACCCGAACCTGATTAACCCTATCCGATCGACCCGATATATTGTATTTATGTAAAATAAATCTATTATATTATAAATATTACAATATATTTTATCATAAAACCTATTATAAAAAAAATATTATTATAAAAGTCTATTAAAAATAATATTCTATTATTAAATATTAGTCATTATAAACAACATATTATTTAATATTATAAACAAAATAATATTTTATTATTAAATATTATTTACTATTATAAACAAAATAATATTTTATTATTAAATATTATTTACTATTATAAACAAAATAATATTTTATTATTAAATATTATTTACTATTATAAACAAAATATTAATATTTATTTTAATAATCATTAAAAATTCAAATTCTTGACCGGTTAGGTCGACCCGAACCCGCACGATAACCTGTCAAGACCCGACCCAGCTTGACTTGTAACCCGATTGACCCGAACTCGCACTCAACCCGAACCCAAAAAGACTGAACCCGAATCCACCCGACCCGACCTGTTTGACACTTCTAATCCACACACAACATTATTAACATGTACAAAAAAAACATATAGAATTAAATTCAAAAAATCACAAGAAGCTTAAATAAATGAAACATATTGGGCTGAAAAATTGATATACACACCGATTAAATAATTTATATAGATACACTTTTTAACATCATGCTTGTTTTTGTTACGTGATTAATTAGGATATTTCATAATGCAATTTACACAACTCCAAATTGGTATACTTAATCAGGTTTTATGATCTCATAAACATGAATACGTGTGTAACATATTAATTAATATATATAAAATAACAACATTGTTTGATCTCAGTGGTAGAGCTTATGTGGAGTATGGAGTAGTATGGTTGAAGGTTGAAAAATGACAATACATATTACACGATTTTGGTTTCATTTTACACTCCACTCGCTAATTACCTTTTATTAGTTCGAAATGCACAGTAATTAACCAAAATAGTTTACACTAGTGTAGTTACGCCCAAATTGTGTGGACTTTACTAAAAAAAATAATACAATTTTACATGATTTTTAAGAAGTTCAATATATATTCTAAGTTTAGATATATGTTTAGCACTCTATTTTTTTTAGTATAGTATTCTAATTGATCATGTTTAAGTAGTGAAAAATATAAATTTAATAAATCTTGTATACATTTAATGAAACATATGATTCAACTATCAATTTTTAATTAATAAAAAAAAGACTAAATATTATATCAATTGGGAAATGAATGATTTTAACTATTTGATAAGAATATCTTTTGAGATATATACTTATCAAAATTCTTATTTTATAAGTAGTATCTTAATTAATATGTTATAGATTGTATTTGTATAACTAAAAATAATAATATATTTTATAAACAATCTCTATATTTACCTATTTGGTAGAAAAAATCTCTACATTTACTTAATTAGAGGACCAATAATCTTTTTATTTACCTATCTGGTAAGGGAAAAAATCTCATTTGGACAAATACATATATATATATATATATCTAAACTTAGAATATATCTAAACTTAGAATATATATTGAACTTCTTAAAAATTTACACACAATTTACACAGATCAACACTAATCGAGTGTTAAACATATATCTAAACTTAGAATATATATTGAACTTCTAAGTTTAGATATATAGTTTACACAATATTTTACATGATTTTTAAGAAGTTCAATATATATTCTAAGTTTAGATATATAGTTTACACACAATTTACACAGATCAACACTAATCAATCCATAATCAACGTCACCAAGATGGCGGCGATCGCCACCAGTTTCATCCGGAGCGCCACCGTCTCATCTCGGCATCCGTCCACGTCGGCATCGGAGGCTACGCAGCTCGAATCGGGCATCGATTCTGATAGTCTGAGGACTAGGGGAGAGCGATCTCCGGTGGCGATGGTGGAAAGAGAAGCAGATCGGACAGAAGGCGGTGGTGTGGAGCTTCAGGACGCGGGCGTGTAGAGAAGGCGGAAGATCTTCCGGTGGTGGACTGGGTGGAGGATCCATCGGTCGTCCGACTTACAGTGGTCGTAGACCGGAGCTCCGACGGCATCTGGATGCATCGCGACGGTGCTGTCGGACAGAACACCGGAACCATGGGAGAATTAGGGTTCGGGGGAGTTGTTTGGGTTCTAGAGAATTGACAGATTAGAGAATTGAGAATGAAAGATGAGAGAAGATCCAAATAGTGTCGGAGGGAACACCCCATTCTCATATTAAATTCTAGCCATTGATTTTATTTTAATCCAATGACTCATATTTATTCACTCTGTATCACCCTAAGGGGTAGTATCACTTGAACCTAATTCTCTCTCTCTCTCTCTCTCTCTCTATATATATATATATATATATTTTGGGACGATATTAAAGACGCTAGTCTTTAATATCGAATCAATAATGGAAGTCCCTAGTTTTGATAATGACAAACTGAAATTTAATATTTGCCTAAGTGTTTATCTCAGGTAAGTCCAAAGGACGCCCATGAGTAAAAAGGACAACAAGTGAACGAGAGTCCCTAAGTAATAGGGACGCACTCCATTAGAATATCCAAAGCTGAACAAAGAATGGAGTCCCTGCGAGATAGGATGACGTTCAAACCAAGGTCGCCCTAACATAATTACATCATAATCGGCCGTAGTCCTCAGAAGGAAGCTTCCTATGTCTGGGCACGTGCAAATACTTCCAAAGAAGTCGCTTTTCAGAAGATGGCCCCCTGGCCACGCAGAGGCTTCCCAAGCGGTGATAGAGTTGACTTCCTCAAGATACAAATCACACCGTTGAAGGAAGACGACAGATTTTGCAGTGATCTCTGAGGACACTACAGGACAAAAGCCACTACCGCTATAAATATTCCTCAAGGGTTATGTATTAAGGTGTGGACTTATAAGTTTTCTCTCGAGCTCACTCCCGAAGCATTAAAGTTCAAGAACGAAGATCAAGAAGATCAAGTGAGCTTGAATCGAGAGAAGAAGAAGTCCAACCACATCAAATCCAAAACAAATCACAAAGAGTTAGAAAGATAGTTTGTCTCTCACGAAGTATTGTGAGAGACGTGAGTGTTTAGCTACCTTATAAGAACGAGTGTTAGGTTACGTGTTAGGCTAAAAGAAGAAATTACTAGTGAGACTAAGGACGCACACTTAGCTTAGAGAATTGTAACTGCTCGCCTATACTCTGTAAGGACTCACTCTAAATAAGATAAGGATGGCTATTCGAAAATCCTCTTCGGAGGTAGAGGTTTACCCATAAGACTAGTTGGTCTTAGTGGGTGATGTCTCTCAATTTGGTAGTGTTTTAAGTGTGTTTTCCTTGGTAGTTTTAGTCCTTTTTCCTTCTTTTCTTGTGAGTTTTGTTCCCTTTTAGCTTAGATTCCGCATTTCTATGAGATTCGGAGACTATGCGATTTTTGTGTGTTTTGTAGGCATTTTGGAGCATAAATCATGGAGATTGGAGCATGGCATCATGGAATTTTTCAAGGATGAAAAAGGAGCCAAATGGAGCTAACATTGCATGGAAAGAAGCCTCAAGTGAAGACGAAGAGAATGGCGAAAGAATCGAGTCAATCGGAGCTAAAACGAGAGAGAACGGAGCAAAACAAGCTGAAAAATGCCTTAGGCCCGAGGTACCATGGTGGCCCGAGGTGGTGGTCCGAGGTGTGGAAAGTCGGGCCCGAGGTTCATGAAAGACATGCCTTTGGATCGAGGTTGAAGCAAGTCGGGCTCGAGGTTCTCCGTGTCGATCCATGTCGGTCGTGGCTCCGGATTCCTTTCTTTTTAGGATTTTCTTGTTAATTCCCAAAACTATATTTGCTTCCTTGGAGATCAAGGAGTTCTAGAAGCCTTTGAGAGCAAGGAGTCTAGAAGCCTTGGGGGTCAAGGACTTTCCTTGGGGATCAAGGAGTTTAGAGGGGTAATCTAGTCTTTGTAGTAGGGGAAAAATCTCTATTTAAAGCCTTGTAATCTCTCATTAGAGAAGGAATCATCACATACACTTTGGGAGTAAATTGAGAGTTAGGTTTGAGAGAGTAGAAGAAAGAAGGGGGTGGACTCTTCTCCAAGGGAGGGAAGAAACCCAAGATCTAGAGGAGGATTTGGGTGAATTCCTTTCCTTGGAAAGGAAAGAAACCCTTAGGCTTGGAGCGGGAGTAGAGATTGTAAGAATTCCTCTTCTTTAGTTTAATTCAAGTTTGTTTTATGTGTTGATTGTGGATTTGACTTGCATGAATCATGATTTGCTTATGGTCTTTGATGATTGCTAGTTTGAATTCCATGATTAGTGAGTAGTTAGCTTGATCTTAGGGTAGGGGGCGAAAACCCCAACTCAATTGCATGTGCTTGAACCAATTTCATGATTTGATTGCCTAGATCCATGTCTATTTACCTTATGAGCAAAATCCTTTGTTGAAAACTTAGGAAAGTTGGTTCGAAGGGATGAAGAGAGGACTTCTTGATCCCGCGGTCGAGTAGGAGTAGTTAGAGAGTCGTTTGGCTTGAATGAATGCGTGAGCCTAGTTCCATGAGATTAATGGCATGATTTGATTGGATTTGTTGATCTATGTCTAAGGTGAAAACCTCTAGTTCATCGATCTATATGATAGCATGTGAAGTTGAAGTTGGCATGAACCCCTAGCCCTAGGATCCCCTTAGCCTAGCTTGTTCCCTCTCTTTTGCATTGATTGTTGCGTCGTGCCCGAGTCCCCTAGCCTCGAGCCCGACCTTGTTTGTGCCTAGCTACCTCGGTCCCGAGATTGACAACCTCGGTCCCGAGTTGCTTCGTGTGTTTTATTCCCATTGTGTTTGTGTTAGACAATCAACCGTTCAAACGCGCATGAAATAATTCCCTGTGATCGACCTCGACCACCGTACTACAACGGGGTCGTGATACAAAATTTTTTGTTGATTGACCCGGGGCCCTATCCTTAGTTTGGTATAGTACTTTGGGCCTGTCATCAGTGGGGTTCCTCTATAAATCCCTGAGTCCCTTGTCTATTTGTTTTCCTGCTTAAGTCTTTTATTTCCGCTCCACTTAAGGACGCCCTTAGCTTTGTTAAGGACGCCCGTTCTACTGACTTACGATCCAACAATATATATATATTTTTTTGATAAAGAAAGGATTAGGGTCGCCGCAAGTACTACTTAGGTTCTCCTAGAGCATCCACAAGGGATGAGAACTGGTTACTAACCAGCTAGGAAATAGGGCAAACCGCCGCCCTGGAGTCTCAAACCCGAGACCTCATGGTACTACCATGAGTGCTCAACTAGTGAGCTGATGCGACAAGCGCCAATCCAACAATATATGACATGGATAAATAGATATGATGTGGCATAATAAAAAATTAAATAATACATGACATGGAGCTAGTGGCGGAGCGAGGAATGTTCGGAGGTAACGGCGGACTTCGACAGTTAATCTCAAATAAATCGATTTAGTTTAACATACATATATAAAACAAATTTTATACAAAGTGCAAAAAATGTAAATCCAAAGTGGTTTAACATAATAATACAAATAAGCCACGTTTGTATTATTTTATAAAATATATTGAATATAAAGTGCACAAAAAAGTAAATCCTTCGAGTTAAGATTTCCGATAGGCTTTTCCAATTTCAATTGGGTTAATTAGTTTTATTACAAGAAGATTTTGGTAATATTAAAAACCCATTTAATTGAAGCTCATTTTTAAGTAATTTGAAATAAGACAGTTTGATCTCGTTTAAGGCACAGCCCATTGAAACTCACTAACAGATTGAAGGCCATTTATACTCAAATTTTTTAACAGATTGAAACTCCGAATTCTAGTGTCTATTTAGTGAACATCCATTCGGATTTCACGGGTTTGGCCACCGATGAGTCGGCAACGATGTTCTTTGCCTTTCCTTCGCCTCCGCCCTCAAGAACTTGACGAATCCGCCCCCGCCCCAACCCTTTTCCTCGAGAGACTCACTACATATAATCCCGCTCCTCCGGGCAATGGTGGGGGTGGCCGCCCCCACCTGCCCCCTGCCTTCGCCGATGCGTGAAGCAATGATTGATCGACATATGGCAAAATCCTAGGTGGCAAAATCCTAGAATGACACGTGCAAAAATTCTACGTGGCACCCTCATGACTTATATATATATACACAAATTGGATTGCTTAAACGTTTTTGTAAACCTTTTCTTTGATCGATATCATTTTTAAAAGAAGGGAATGGATCGTGTGAGAATGAAATCTAAGGAGAGAAATAAGAATGAATCTGGTCGCACGTGTGCCAAAAAAAAATGTTCTCGAAGACAAAATGTAAGAAATGACTATGTACTTTCTCTTAATTTGATTGTGTGTTTCTATATAGCATGACTGTGTGATTTTGATTAATATGAATATGCATGATCTTAATCGCATTCTGTGAGATTTTTTACGTGAGTATGTAATAATGAGTGTGCAGAATAAGACGAGAATGACTGTGTTTTATCTTAACTTGATTGTTTCTTTACAAATGACATGAATGTGCGTTTACATTTAATACAAATGTGCATGATCTAAATTGTATTATGTGTGAGTTTTTTTTATACGAGTGTTTTTTACAACTATGGCTTTTTCATATAAGATCACTGTGTATTTTCACTTAGCATAACTGTATCATTTCAAATAACATGACTATGCATGGTCTATATCTCATTGTGTGTGAGTTTTTTTCATTCAAGTGTATAATTGACAAATGATTATGCCTTTTTCATTTGTGTATTTTCCCTTAACATGATTGTGCCATTTCAAATAACATAACTGTGCATGCTCTATATCTTATTGTGTGTGAGTTTTTTTTAGGAAAAATGACTCATAATAATCCCAAGTATCAACTTTCAACCAAAAATAATCTCAAGTTTTAAAATCATCACTAACGATATGAAGTATCACGGAATTAACCAAAAACTATTTGGAGACGTTTTTTAACGACTTTTTCGGTGGAATTGATGACGTTGGGATTGAAAATCAGACAAAACAACTTAATATTTTACACTTTATTGAAATATTTTCGATCGTCATATCAATGATTCCACCAGAAAACACGTCGAAAACTTGGGATACTTCGTATAAGACGATTTTAAAACTTTGTATCAATTGGTTAATTTCGTGATACTTCGTATCGTTGGTGATGATTTTAAAACTTGGTTTTATTTTTGGTTGAAAGTTGATACTTGAGATTATTATGAGTCCTTTTTCCTTTTTTTTTTTATTCAAGTGTGTAATTAAAAATGACTGTGCCTTTTTCATATAAGACGAGTGTGCACTTTCGCATAACACGGCTGTGCATTTGTACTTAACACAATTGTGCATGCTTATACCTAATTATGTATGATATTTTTCACATGTAAGATGATGTACGATTAGTAAAAATCTATACACAATTATATTGTATTGGACTACATGATCATGCTTTATGGTACTAAGTAATCGTGTTTCGACACTTACACTACGAAAGTAACATGTGATTGAGATTTAGGGTCCGTTCGGCAACAATTGATTATCGTACTTATCTTGCTTATTATACTTATCGTAAGTATCAAAAGTAACATAAGCATTCTTCGGTAAAATATTTTTTTTAAATGATAAGTAACTTATCATACTTACATAAGCTAATTTTGATAAGTTGCCTCCTCCCACCTTTTTTTTTTGATAAGGAAAGGAGCTAGGGTCGCCACAAGTACTACTTGGGCTCGCCTAGAGCATCCGCAATGGATGAGAACTGGCTATTAGCCATCTCTAAATATAATAGGGCAAACCGCCGCCCTGGAGTCTCGAACCCGAGACCTCATGGTACTACCATGAGTGCTCAACCAGTGAGTTGATGCGACAAGCGCTTGCCTCCTCCCACCTTATCATACTTATGTCTTACCATAAGCACTATTATGTTTATTTTTCCGAATCAACCCCTCGATTTTCTACCATTTCTTCTTCCTCCTCTCTTCTCCCCGCATCCACCCCTCCGCCGACCACCCACCACCGTCGTCGGCCACCCCCCACTATCGAGAACCACCCCCGTCGCCGGCCACCTCCCGCCTCCGGCCAGAACCCGTTGCCGGCCACCACCTGCTATCGGCCACCCACCGTCGTCGGCCACCCTCCTCTGCCAGCCACCCTTTGCCATCGACGACCCTTTTCCGGCCGATCACCCTTCCCGGCTGACCACCCTTTACCTATGGCCACCCCATGCCACTGAACCCTTGCCGTTGGCCACCCCATGCCAACGACCCCTTGCCGCCGGCCACCCGCCGCCTCCGGCCACCCTCTGTCTTCGGACACCCTCTGCCGTCGATGACCTTCCGCCGCCTAGGGCTGTCCAACGGTCCGGGTCGCCCGTATCGGGTCAATATTTTTGAGATTACGGGTTACGAGCGGGTTACGGGTCGACCCGTAAACCTGTAATTATTTTTTATTATTTTTTTCTTATGTTTAGGTTTGCTCCAAAATTAATTAAAAGGGAGGAGTTGAGGAACGAAGATGCGCCGAACAACAAAACCCTAGAAGTCCAAGTCCATCTCAACTCAGATCTGCGCTGCTCCTCTTCCTCCTCGACCCTGCTCGCCGGCGTCGACGTCCCTGGCATCGTGTGCTCTCCCCTGCGCTCTCCTTCTTCGGTGGCGGCAAGTGTTCGCCCGGATCTCCTGCGCTCTGCTTCAACGGCGGTGGCCCGACCCCGGAGGACTCGAACGTTGGTCAAGCCGTGACGAAGACGGCGTGCTGAGGGACACGATGAGCGTGACCTCCGAGGCGGGGCAAGCTATGGCAGGAATCAAACCTGGAAGGCCGGCGACACTGCCGAGGTCGACGAGGCTGAGGTCACCATTGTTCAGTTCTGCTCTTCTCTCTTCTCTGTACTCTGATAAGAACGGGCCAAACGGGTGTTTAGATTGATGGGTTAGACCCGTTTGACTTGGTCAAACGGGTCGACCCGTGACCCGGCCCGTAAAACCCGAAACCCGTAAACCGGGTTACGGGTCGGGCTCGGGTCAAATTTTTTTAAATTACGGGTCGACGGGTCAACCCGTAACCCGTAAACCGAGTTACAAGTCGGGTCAGGTCGACCCGTTGGACAGCCCTACCGCCGCCGACCACCCCCATGCCACCGGGCACCCTCCACCTCCGCCCACCCTCCGACGTAGGCCACCCACCGCCTCCGACCACCCTCCGCCGCCGACCACCCTCCGCCGTAGACCACCCCCCGCCACTGGCCACCCCATGTTGTCGGGCACCCTCCGCCTCCGACCACCCTCCACCGCCGACCACCTCATGTCGTCGCCACCCTCCACCTTTGGCCACCATCCCCTCCGCCACCAACCACCCATCACCGCCGTCGTCCCCCTGTCGTCGGCCACCCTCCTCCATCGACAACCCTCCGCCGTAGACCAACCCCCGCTGCCATCACCCTCCGCCGCCGACCACCTAGCTGTCACCGCGCTGGCCACCCCCCACCTTCGGCTACCCCCCACCGCCAGCCACCCCATGTCGTCGGCCACCCGCCACCACTGACCACTCTTCGTCGCTGGCCACCCCATGCAGTCGGCCACCCTTCTACGTCGTCCACTCTTTGTCGGTTGTGGTAGGAGGAAGGAGGAAGAAGGTAGAAGAAAGAAAAATGGTAGTTTATTTTATGTTTTAATAATAAATCCCTTTTTGGTCATTTTACATCCTCTAAAATCACGTAAGCAAGACACATTTTTTTTTTATTTTTTTTCGGTCGAGCGTAAGCAAGACACATTCCGAACACATGTTTTTATCAAGTGTTCAACTTCAGCACTATTATAAGCATCTACCATCAACATCAACACCATCAGCAGTATGTGTAAGCTTGAGCATCAGTATCAGCACCAAATTGCCGAACAGACCATTCTTATTAGAGAACCATTCTGACTTTAACCCGACCTTGAAACAATCTGTGAGAAAATTGCTATAGAGTAGAAAATAGATTGCACTCAACCCGATTTTTATTTTTGGTAGAAGTATTGATTGACGTCGAAAATGTTGTTTATTAAAAATTGGTGTATTTGTACTCAACCTCAAAAAGCTTCTCTTCCCTAAGAAAGCTACTCAAAAAGCCAACTGACGTAGTTGGACTCTGGCGCTTGATCTTCGCGCCGAATTGCTTGGCTTCCCAAATTACCAGGAATCAGATCATGCACCAAAGAGGGTAGACTCAGGTATGCTAACTCAAAGACATTGTTCGGCTTGAAATCAGTTCTCCTAATTCGATTGGTTTTCGTTTCAATTTCTAGATCGATCCAATTTCGCAGTCCGATGAGCTTATGCAAATTCTGTTTGATCTTCCCGTTCATTCGTAAAAATTAGGTTACAAGTTCCCAATTGGGGAGATCAGATTTTTGCGGGGAAAGGCTGAATCTCTTGCTTTCAACTCATCATCCACTTGTCTCATAGTATGTGCATTCCACCACTTCCATGTCGTGACAAGCAATCTCATCTCATCAGTAGGAACTAGCACAAGTAGACAGTAAAATAAAGGAAATAATGTGCCATATGTACATTTTAGGAGTTTGACTCTATCTCTTTTGTATATCTTCTCTACGCTGCTACAGCTTTTGAAGATTCACCTCTTGGTCATTCTCTGATCTAGAAATCAGTTCAGCAATCATCAAAATGGTGGACAAAGCTCTATCTGTGTAATTGAAGCTGTTGCTTTACTTTAGTTCTTTGTGCAAGTTATTCTGATTTTTGTTGGCTAAAAAAACATTTAGATATTCAATTGCAGATGATATGACCATTTCATTCTTGTGGTTGTGAGCCTGTGGCCGTTATTAATAGTTTAATTTGTTGGTGTGAGTTGGTCAAAATTGTAAGCAACCCAAACCTTTTTTACACAGATCTGAAATTGCTGAACTAAGCACTTCTGTCAGCAACCTACTAGTTTGACATCATTGATTACATTGTCCGAGCTTCATCAAAGCTATAGATAAAAGATATTAGTCAAATGGTTTTGGTTAATCTTTTATTTTTCTAATAATATTTTAAAATAATTTGTTTCCCTGTGTAGCAATAACTAAAGTTTTGTAAGAGGGGATCTATCATAGCTGACTTGGAACCCAAGAAAATACACGCACTTTTCCCTTTCTATCCTGAAAGGGCATTTGCAAAATAAGCACTTGCATTGAATCATCTATAGATATCGTATTAGATATAACCATTTTTAGGATAATCCCTTAATTTCATTAAAGTAGTTCTCTTTTATACCTGTGTTGCATTAAACATACACTTGTCAGTGTGAGCTCTTGGGGGGCAAAAGTTGTTACTTTTGTGTTAGTTGAAATAAAGGATTTCTAAAGGTCATCATTATGTGGTTCACTTGAGTTTTTAATCCTCGAGTCAAATGGACGTGCCTATTCAAAGTCAAACTTCTATTCCTTTTGGAATGTCTATTACTTAAATTTGAACATTACATTAGTTTTCATCTTGATGAAGAAATGTGAGAATCTCTCCTTTTCTCCCCACCTACTTCCTGTTGTTGTGAAATACTTGTAATACCCCAGCATTCAATTCACACTACAAAGCAATTATCGTCAGTTGTTATCTATCTGTGTACCTACTTTGGATTGTGAAATCTCTTTCAATACGTGAATATGTCTCAGCTGGTTGGTGCAGATGAAATACAAGCTCTGAGAAGATCATTCAGACTTCGGAACTCCAGTGTTCGGAGCAATTCATCTTTTGGTTCTTCAAATGACGCTCTTGATGAGGAGTTTATTCAACAGTGGGAAAAAATTCAGAGATTGCCAACATATCAAAGATCAAGAGCATGTTTATTTGATCAATATAACGATGAAAATGAAGATGGAAAGGGAAAACGGGTGATTGATGTCAGTCAACTTGGATCTTTGGACCGTCATCTATTGGTAGAACGGCTTATTAAACAGATTGAGGTTGATAATTCTCGCCTTTTGCATAAACTCAGAAAAAGAGTAGACAAGTAAGTTTTTTCCATTTCTGTACGAAGTTTTAGCCCTTTTGTTTTTCACTTTATTCTTGTTCTTCTCTGACATGGAATATTTACTACTTGCTGGCAGAGTAAACTAAGAAATTTTCTCTAGATTGTTTTTCATTCCATGAAATGTAGCCACCATTATAATCTAAATGCCTGTTTCCTTGATAGTAAATGCATGGTATGAACTCAAAGGTGTAACTGCTGCAATCCCCTCATTACTAAGAAGCTATTTTGTTGTGCTTCTACCTTTTCATATGTAGAGCTGGCATAAAATTACCTGCTGTTGAGGTGAGATATAAGAATCTTTGTGTTGAAGCCACGTGCAAAGTAGTTGATGGAAAGCCACTCCCAACTCTCTGGAATTCACTGAGAGGCATGATATCAGTAAGTATATGTCGTTTTGCTTGGGTCCCTAGGAATTCGGAACTTGTATGACCTGAATTTATGGAATGCTGTACATTTTCAGAACTTTGACACAGTTCACACATTTATACGGCTTTCACATTCAATTATAGCATGTGTATTAAATTTTGTGAACAGTAAGTGTTTTCCTGGTGTATATCATTGAGAGCACAACTACTAAAATTCTCTGGATGTTAGATGAAAACGTCATTATCTTGCCTGCAAATTTTGGCTTTTGAAGTTATCGTGTAATTTTGTGCGCAGGTGATCACTAAGCTTCTAGGGTCTCAACCACAAGAAACAAAAATAAGTATCGTCGAAAATGTCAGTGGCATAATCAAGCCTGGAAGGTCCTTTTCAAAGCTTTCCAATTACTTGATAGTCTATATTCTTAAAATCCTTGTTTCAAAAGTCTGAAATGTGTATGAGGAGTAATAGAGGAACAAAATGCATATTTATGGCAACTACATCTTTCTGCAGGCTGACTTTGTTGCTTGGACCACCAGGATGTGGGAAGACCTCCCTTTTGTTGGCACTCTCTGGAAACATGAACAAATCTCTCAAGGTTACAATTTGTTAGTGTCATATACCCAAATAAATACCCTTGACCTTTATTATAATCTGCTTAGAAACAAATGATCGTTTGAGGCACTTTTGATCTATCCATACTGTATATTCTCAACAATTAATGTGTCTGATAATGTTGGTAGGTATCAGGTGATGTAACTTACAACGGTTACAAGCTTAATGAACTTGTTCCACAAAAGAATTCTGTTTATGTTAGTCAGTATGATTTGCACATTCCTGAGATTACGGTCAGAGAGACTTTGGAATTTTCTGCTCGTTGTCAGGGTGTTGGAAGGCGTTCAGGTAGCATTTCTGAACTTTGCATTTGAGTAAGTTCATTTTTTCGCACTTGATACATTATGTTATCAAGAGTGACAAGGTATTTGTACTGTATCTTGTAAGAGATTATGATTGAGCTTTGCCAAAGGGAGAAACAAGCAGGGATTATTCCAGATCCTGATATCGATGCCTACATGAAGGTATTCATGCCTCTCACTTTGACATAGAATATACGCTACATATATTTTTCTCTTAGGTAACTCCTCTTTATTGGGTATCTTATGCTTTATCCAATTAATGTGCTTCCCCATCTGTACTGAGTTGTGGAACAGGCAATATCTGCTGAAGGGATAAAGAGTTCACTACAAACAGACTATGTCTTGAAGGTAACAATTTCTCATCACAACTGGTACAAATCCTGTTCATATATTTATCATATATTTATACCTGCAGATTCTTGGTCTTGATGTGTGCGCTGACACCATTGTTGGCAATGCTATGAGAAGAGGAATATCTGGTGGTCAAAAGAAGAGATTGACATCAGGTTGTATGCGAAATTCCGTGACTACATAATATGTCAGTTATGCAAAAATCGATTTATACATTTGACACATTCAAGCTGAATTTTGCAGGGGAGATGATTGTTGGTCCAACAAAAGCGTTACTAATGGATGAAATAACAAATGGCTTGGACAGCTCCACTGCGTTTCAGATAGTTGCATATATTCAACAGCTGGTCCATATAACTGATGCTACTGCTCTGATTGCATTACTTCAGCCAGCTCCAGAAACTTTTGATCTATTTGATGATATCATCTTAATGGCAGAGGGGAAGATCATTTATCATGGACCACGTTCTTCTGTATTGGAATTTTTTGAGGAATGTGGATTTAAGTGTCCCCACAGGAAAGGTGTAGCGGAATTTCTGCAGGAGGTAATCTCTTTGAGTTTATATTTAAAACTTTACTCTTTTTCTTGTTAATTATCACCTCACTCTTCTAATATGCTGCAGGTCATATCAAGAAAGGATCAACAACAGTACTGGTTCTATGATTATCAACCTTATAACTATGTCTCCGTCAGTATGTTCTGTGAGAAATTCAAGGCATCTAATGTTGGGAAGAAACTATATGACGAAGTCTCACAACCATATGTTAAATCAGAGAGTCAACACAAGGCTATCTCCTTCAATGTTTATTCTTTGTCCAAGTGGGAGCTCCTGAAAGCTTGTATGGCAAGGGAATATCTTTTGATGAAGAGAAACTCTTTCGTTTACGTATTCAAAATCATTCAGGTGAATTATTTTCTTCTGTAACTTTTTTTAAATTCTGAGCTTAATAGATTAATAAAAGGACCTGCAACTACTGACACAATATTATTAATGATACAGCTCGTAATTGTTGCATTAATATCAATGACTCTTTTTTTACGAACTCGGATGGGCGTGGATGTCATCAATGCAAATTACTATTTGGGTGCTTTGTTCTATACCCTTGTCGTATTTCTTGTTGATGGGTTCCCAGAGGCTGGATTGACTGTCATGAGGCTTCCAGTTTTCTTCAAACAAAGAGATTTGTACTTCTACCCAGCCTGGGCTTGTACAATCCCAGCCTCGATTATGAAGATTCCCTTATCAGTTGTAGAAGCTTTTGTTTGGACATCCGTAACTTATTATGTGATTGGATATAGCCCTGAATTTGGGAGGTGAGCTGTCAAATAAATCCCATTCTGTTGGATCTAATACGTAACTGGTACACACTTTCGATTTCGTATTGTTCCTTGATCTGCATTGTTTCCTATCCAGAATTTTCTTTGTTTTTTCCTTCTTCCATTTAGGTAATTACTTTCTTGATTGTTGTATTGAATATTTTGCTGGATTTTTGCTCATTTCAAGTAATCATCAATTTTTGGTGTGATATTCAGGTTCTTTCGCCAGTTTCTTTTGCTGAGTGCAGTACACTTCTCATCGATGTCTTTGTTTCGCTTCTTTGCTGCTCTATTCCAAACCATGGTTGCTGCAATGTCGGCTGGAAGTTTTTTTATGCTATTTGTTTTCATATTCAGTGGCTTTATAATCCCCCTATGTAAGGGTTCACAATAAGCTTGTTACTATATATATACATACATACATATATATATATATATATATATATATATATAAAGTTAGGTTCCGGTGAGGACTCTCTTATGGGAAGGACAACCCCTTACGGTAAGGAGTAACCTCATCCATTGGATTTACCTCCTTACCTTATAATGAATGGTCCATATTATTTTAATTTTTGTATTTTTCAAAAAATCAAAAAAAAAAATTTAATTTTTTAATTAATTTTCGAATAATATGAAAATTGAACTTACTTTATTAAAAGTTGAACTAACACTAAGAAAAAAATGAACTTATTGTACAAAAAATTGAACCAGTACAAAACTACAAATTACAAAATTGAACTTCTAGTACACGTAATTGAACTTTTAACATAATAAATTGAACACTTTTGTTGTAAAAATTGAACTACCATATTTTAGGGTTATAATCATTGTATTTGTGAAGAAAGGTATTTTTTATTTTTTTTTATTTTTTTATTTTTTTTATTTTTTTAGTTTTTATTTATGTATTACAGAAAAAATAATTTTTAATTCATAAATTATTAAACTAAAACAAATTTATTTTTGTGAAAAATCGAATTATACAAAAAATGAACTCAAAAGATATAAAAGTTGAACTCATAGAACAAAAAATTGAACTAATAGTTAAAAAAAAATATCGTTTTCGTAAAAAAAAAAAAAAACACTCTATCCTGAAAATATATTTTTTTTAAAAAAAAATCTGGACCGTTCATTATATAATAAAGAGGTAAATCTAATGAATGAGATCACTCCTTACCATAAGGAGTAGTCCTTACCACAAGAGTAGTCCTCACTTGAACCAAAACCTATATATATATATATATATATATATATATATATATATATAAAATGAAATCCGTATATTGATTTTGCTTGTTTTGATGTTAATTATGTATAGCTTCAATGCCAACATGGTTGAAATGGGGATTTTGGGTATCTCCACTTTCATATGGCGAGATTGGTGTTTCTGTCAATGAATTTCTTGCTCCAAGATGGAACAAGGTGAGCACTTTTTCATCCATAAAAAATCTGATGGAAATATCTTTGCATCAAAAATCTTGCAAAAACAACTGCTGTTATTAGATTTTTTCCCCCTCCACGTGGTTCAACAATGCAGTATCTATGTGAGTTTTGATGTGTATACCTTTCCAACTTTGTATTCATAAGTGAATTAGCTGGTAAATGCTTGCGATATTCATTATAACATTGTTGAACTTAGTCCTGGAAGTACAAAATTGAACTTAGTGCTGGAAGTACAAATTTTGACTTTCCATTAGTTAGTTTGATCACTTTGGGACTTTCTTGTATAATAAAGTTGAAGGTTTACAATGTACATGATGAACAGCCAATGAAGGAAACCAATATATGACTGTTAAATTGTGCTCACTGTTGACATCTTGGCTGGGAAATCTGGTTTTTGAATCATAATACATTTACTTTAAGCTCACTTTTTTATCTACAGATGGTGGATAAAACTGTTTGGTCATGTCAATTTATTCCTAAGCAGTGACACTTGAAGAAACTGATTGTAAGACAAAGATAACAATGATTTGCAATATGGTGATTTCAATCTTCTTTGCAGATGATACGTCCCAACACAACTATTGGACAACAAGTACTCGAAGCCCGTGGGCTAGATTTTGCGGATCACTATTTTTGGATTTCATTTGGGGCCTTGATTGGATTTGCTATACTCGCCAATGTTGGTTATACTTTAGCCTTGACAATTCTGAAGGGTAAGAATCTATTTTTTTCATTAATTTTAATTTTTAACTTGAAGAGAAAAACATTTACTGACTGTTTTCTTCTGATATTAATCCATATATCTAGCTCCGGGAAGCCCTGCGGCTGTTATCTCCCGGGAAAAGCTTGCTCAGTTACAAGGACAACATGATCCAAAGTCTCCTGTTGGAACAAAAGTGGGATCTGGTAAAGGTTAGTAAACTTTCTAGTGAAGAAGAAAACGTCAATTGGTCACACAGAGTTGTTTTTAGCTTCTAAATGCATACATTTTCTATCTTGACCCTTGATTATATATATTGCAGGGAATATGGTTTTGCCTTTTCTTCCTCTCACAGTAGCATTTAGAAATGTGAACTACTATGTTGACACCCCTATGGTAATCTTATATTACATTTAAGTGACCAAAATCTGTTTGAATCAACAGCATCTTCTGTAATTGATTTGAGAGCTGTTGGGATTGCAGGAAATGAAGGACCGTGGATTCACTGATAAAAAGTTGCAGCTCCTGAGTGGTATCACAGGTGCATTTAGGCCTGGTGTTCTCACTGCACTGATGGGTGTTAGTGGAGCTGGAAAGACGACTCTTCTGGATGTTCTGTCTGGAAGAAAAACTAGCGGTTACATTGAAGGAGATATACGAATTTCAGGGTTTCCCAAGGTTCAAGAGACGTTTGCAAGAGTTTCGGGTTATTGTGAGCAAGCTGACATACATTCACCACAAATTACTGTCCAAGAATCAATTGTTTTCTCTGCTTGGCTACGTCTTCCTGACAACATTGATTCAGAAACCAGAAAAGTATGTTCTATAATTAGCAGTTTCCTGATCAGTATTATGTTAAAAAAAAGAAAGAAAAGAAAGCAAGAACAATATTTATTCTTGCATGAATGTGCAGCAATTTGTCAGCGAAGTTCTTGAAACTATTGAGCTTGATGAAATCAAAGATGCATTGGTCGGCGTACCTGGTGTCAGTGGTCTATCAACAGAGCAAAGAAAGCGGCTTACTATAGCGGTGGAGCTTGTCTCTAACCCATCTATCATCTTTATGGATGAACCCACAACGGGATTAGATGCAAGAGCAGCTGCTATTGTTATGAGAGCAGTCAAGAATGTGGCTTCTACTGGAAGGACGGTTGTTTGCACCATCCACCAACCAAGCATTGACATTTTTGAAGCTTTTGATGAGGTTAGTTAATAAAGAATGCCATATCTAAGAATCATTATTTCAAATTTGAATGAATCTTCTAAGTTTCTTGCTTTTGGTCTGCCTTGAAATGTGTAGAAAGCTCTACTTGTGAGGAATTTTAAAGAGCAAGGAACTAAAACAATTTTAATCCTACATGCTCAGAAGTAGCATTGTGTTTCACTTGCTTTTTACTCCTACCATTGTTGATAAACTTCACAGATGTCTGTTTTACTCTTCTTCTTCCTATTTTCTTTATGCTTTATTTTGGTATAAAGATAGTGACTTTTTGTTGCAGTTGATTCTCTTAAAAACCGGAGGACAAATAATCTATTCTGGACCTCTGGGTCAGCATTCCCAACGGGTTATTGAATATTTTGAGGTTAAGAGACTACCATTAATTGTTCATTTCTTCTAGGCATTTACAACTATTACTATTGCTTTTGGTTGCATGTGTTAAAGTTATGTGTCACCCTGTAATAATCAAACAGGGTGTATCTGGAGTGCCAAAGATTAGAGATAATTACAATCCTTCAACCTGGATGTTGGAGGTCACTTCCACATCAGCGGAAATTGAAGTTGGACAGGACTTCGCCCAAGTTTATCGCAACTCTGCTTTATACATGTGAGTTAAGTTGATTAATTGTTATATATTAACTCATCTGAAGTTAGTTCACTGTGAACTTGCCTTTCAGGCACTTTATGATGAAGCTTACTACTATAATTTTGAGGATTTGATAGATCTACAAAAACACGAGCAGACTTGAGCATTTGTGACCCACTAGATCTTGTATCTTAGAGCTAGGGCCGAGAAAATTTGAAGTACCTCAATTATAGATGTTTGAAAAAGATGAATAATAATTACAGATGGTTAGTGGCATTTTAAAGATGTCTCAGGCAGCCATGATGGTGTAAAATCTCGGTAATGTTGTGAAAGTAACTTGGTGTGTCATGTGTCCTGGATTCGCCACAATTGAATTTGACTAGTAAAAGAAGAGCTGCCTTGTTTTCAGGGATACCGAAGAGCTAGTGAACCAATTAAGTACTCCGGCTTCAGAGTCAGAGGATCTCCATTTCCCAACCCTTTATTCACGGAATGGATGGGAACAATTTAAATCTTGTCTGTGGAAACTACACTTGTCTTACTGGAGAAGCCCCTCATACAATTTGATGCGCACCATGCATACTCTAATCGCGTCTCTCATTTTCGGCCTTTTGTTCTGGAAGCAAGGGAGAAATATGTAAGTATTGGAATGTTATCATGTTACCTGGCTTTGCTTCTAAATGTAATTATAAGACCTAATCAACATACAAGTCTCTGCCTATACTGTTATTATCTTGGATTTTCTTATTGTCATTTCATTTATGCAACAACATTTGAATCATTTTTCGGATTTCCTGGAATTAGATTTCAGTATAGATATGTTAAGCATGTAATTTATATGGAGGTTCATTACCCAATTGACAGAGAGAATCAGCAGACTTTGTTCACGGTACTTGGTTCAATGTTTGCGGCTGTGATCTTCTTGGGCATAAACAACTGCACAAATGTACTACCATTTGTCACAACTGAAAGAACAGTTGTATACCGAGAGCGATTTGCAGGGATGTACTCTCCATGGGCTTATTCATTTGCACTGGTGAGGAAGACACCATATCTACACTACATTTGGTGACTTCCATAAAATCTTCTTCATTCCCAAAGGTTGCTAATTCTACTGATCATGCAGGTGGTAGTTGAGCTTCCATATCTTTTTGCACAAGCAGTCATGTTCACAATTATCACGTACCCAATGATCGGGTATTACCCATCAGCCTACAAGGTTTTCTGGTATTGTTACTGCATTTTCTCTACTCTGATGTACTTCAACTACATGGGTATGATGCTCGTCTCTCTGACGCCCAACTACCAAGTTGCTGCAATCGTAGTGTCGCCATTCTTCTCAATGTTCAGTCTTTTTGCAGGATTCTACATTCCTGCACCCGTAAGCATCCCTACTCAACCTCCCGGTTTATATTTTTTGTTTTCAAATATGTTTGAAAACACTGAAATACTGAAAATATGTTTGGGGAACAGGAGTTACTTGTTGTGTTGGTATTTAGTTATTCATCATTTTTGTGTCTGTTGTTGCAGCGGATTCCCAAATGGTGGATTTGGTTATACTATTTGTGTCCGACGTCCTGGACGCTCAATGGTATGCTTAATTCACAGTACGGAGACGTAAAAACGAGGACGACGGTGTTTGATCAGACCAAAACAGTTGCTAGTTTCTTGGAAGACTACTTTGGATTTCACCGTGATCAGCTGGGTCTTGTGGCGTTCATCTTGATTGCTTATCCTTTGCTGTTTGCTTCCCTTTTTGCAGTTTTCATGGGCAAATTGAATTTCCAGAGAAGGTGAAAAAGGATTTGCTGGAACCTGCTGCCAGTTTGATTGATTGAATAAATTAACCATGTGCATGCGTTTCTGTTTTTGTGCTTGATTCTGCCTTGCTGTAAATGTTTAAAGTGTTTAACCGTGATTTTGATCAAGACAATTTTTAACTATATAAATGAAACAAAATGAAAACTATCAATACAGTAATTTTAATATAGATAGAAAAACAATTATGGAGTTTCAAGTGTGTATAGTGTTTGTTTTTTTGTAGAAAGTGTGTATATTGTTTAAAATGAATAGCAAGAAGCTACAATGATCATTGAATTAAGAAAATATAGGTCTAGAATCAAAAAAGATAAATGACAAGGTGGACTGAAGGTGTCAAAAATCATAATAATCCTTTTCAAAAGACAAACATTTGACAGATATCTAAAAAAATATAAAATTATTTGTGTCATAATATTCATTTATACATTTTATAATATTATTAAATTGATTATTATTTTCTTAATATATATTAACATATTCATTTTATTTGAAAAATATTAATACTTATACAAGTTTATTTTTCTAAAAGCTTTATGTAAATAAGTAATAATTAACTTAATTTTTTATCTTCATATAAAAAGCTTATTATCTATAATAATTTATATGTTGAATAAAATGTTTCACTTGGGATCTTATATCATATCACATATGAATTTTTTTAAAAGCCAAAAATATTTTGAAATAAAATGATATTATTATATCTATGATTTGTATTTAAGTCATAATATATAAAATATAATTTTAAAATTATTCTTAACATCAAGTCAAGATTTTAGATTGACAAAATGTTGTAATAATTTCGGATAAAAAAGATGATGTCAATATCTAATTCCTAATAATATTAGTATGCATTCTTTTATCAATTGAATAATACTTTAAAAAAACGTAAATGATCGTGTATCGCATATGTATGATACGGCCAATAAACTGATGTATTTTTTACTTTTATTGGATAGATATATTGTATACACTTTGTTAAAATGTCCTATTGCTATTTTATTCCATAAATATACACATTTTACATATTCATATGAACCATATGTACACCTTAAGTAGAAAAGAAGGGGAGAAAGAAAAACTGACCATACGATATAAAAAACAAACCGATAAAATAGTGATATCGGATTATGATTAAAAAAGAAGATTTTCCTACCATGTGCCCTAAGGGCACACTATAAGAGGCTACTAATAGAATTTTTTTGTAAAATCTTAAATTTTGGGTTTTTTAATCTTTTTTGTGACGGGTTCACTATTTTTTTAGGGCTTTAGTTTCTGTTTTTCATATGCTTATCATGTCCCCTTACTGCACACAATAGAAAACCCGTAAAAAAATAGTAGCATTGAAAAGGAAAAAATGAATGAAACTTCTTTTGTTGGTGAAGTGCAAATAAAATTCTTGTAATAAAAATGACAGTAAGGAGCAAAAATAGTGGGCCTTTTTTATTAAACAAAATAGAGCTAATTAGTACATGGTTAAATGTAAATAAATAACTGTGGATTACAAATTTAATAGTTTTCTACAAAAGTGTAGATTTAATACTAATATTTAGTAATTGAGTGGGTTATGGTTCAATTATGTGTTCTAAGGGCACACTATAAGTATAAGCCGCCACTAATAGAAAGATTTGGTAAATCTTAAATTTTTGATTTTCTAATCCCTTTTGTGACGGGTTCACTAATTCCATTTTAGGGTTTTAATTTCTATATTTAGTGTGCTCTTAGGGCACACAATCGAAAAATCGTATTTAGAGTATGTCCAATCAGTTATTGTAAATTTTTTTGAAAATAAAGAATTTAAAATCTTTTTATTAAGAGTTTAACCCAAAAAAATCTCCAAGGGAGAATCTTCAAATTCAAATTGTATAGAGAATTCTCTATATTTAGAAAAGTTATATATATGTTTTTCTACTCCTCCATTTTATAGAATTTATAAAATGTGATAGAAAAACAATTCAAATGAAAAGTTCTGGATACTAAGTCCTAATGATATGAATTCTATGCAATTGGGTTCTTCTTTTTAATTTTTGGGGCCCATTAACAAAAAAGGAAATAAATGGTTGATATGATATATCCGAGAGGTAAAGAAGAATTTAATACAATTAACTAGTAGCCATACAAATTCTATCTCAACTAGTTTATTGCCCGTACCTTGTAAGAGACTACAATCGATAACATTTTTTTAACGTATTACTAGTGTAGTACCCGTGCCTTGCACGGGAATTTTATAAAAATTTTAAACTCTCATTAACTAAGTTATTTGCTCTCAAAATATCCTAATAAAATCATATTCACTCCTAACATGTAGTCTATAGCATGAAGAAATTCAGTCACCACATACTTTAAAAAGTATTGTGGTTAGATATAATAAATCTAACCAAAATAATAAGAATCTAAAAATTAAGAAATTGTCTGACTATAATGAATATGAAATGGAAAATTAACCCAAAAGACATATAGATGAAATAGTGAAATAAAACCATTGCCCTATGGACAAAGTTCGGATATTAGGGTATCATAAAAATATAAAATTGTCGGAATTAGTTCGTGATCTTAAATATGATTGATTTGTAAAATCTAAATTCTCATCCTATAATAAATTAAAATACACATATAATAAACTCTTGTGTTATAAATTATATTTTGTACATTAAAATATATTCAAATGTCTTATAACATTGTCTAAAAATGATACAATGAAAAATAAGATGGATGAACAACTGATCATGAAGCTATATAACTTTCTAAATTAACTAAACATATAACAAACTTTCAAAGGGTAAAGAGAGAAGAAACTCATAGAAGAATATGAACAAATAAGTTAATATATAGAATTAGATAAACATTTATAAATATATCTGGATGAAATTATTTTTTAAAAATTTAAAAATTGTGATTATAGAATATACTATGATTGAAATTAAATTGTTACATGACATTTCAGCTTATGATCTAGAAAAAATCTTGATAAACTTCTGCATCATTTTGCAATTTACGAAAATAAAAGGATCATTTTAGCTGTTCAATCTCTTACTATATTGGGTAGTAAATAAGAGAACTCGTAGTAAAGATAGAAGGTTTGTTTTAACAAAAAAAAATACGAAAGTTTAAATTGTTTTTTTTTGAGCCAAAAAGTTTAAATTGTTTGAAAATAAAACAAAGAGTGAATTTTTAAGCAAGAAAAGGGAGTATGTTAAGATAATAAGTAATTCCTTCCTTAAATGAGTTAAGATATGTAATGAGATTAATAATTCAAAGATTTTGTGATGATCAAGATACACCGATAAAGTGGTTAAGCATTTATTCAAAAAAACTGGTTACATCTAAAAAAAGAAAAATTATTAGGATAAGATTGTTGTTATTCTTATGACCAAAAGAAAAAATTATAAAATTATTTTAGTTTAGTTCAACCAATTTTTATGAGGTTGGCAATAAAAAAATAATTATAATTTAATCCCTAAAACATAACGGAATTCAAATGAAATATTTTCAACCCTATGAAAGTAGAAATATAATGAAATTTATTTTAAAAAATATCAACTAATATTCTACTCCGTGTTAATCATTTCGTATGAAAGTATAAACTATTTTCTTGGAATATCAAAATAGAGATTTGATTCAAATCAACCCTAAAATATCGGAACTGCTTATAGACGATTTTGGGATGCATATGAATCGTATATAATTACTTGCCATAGTATAATCGAAGTCTATCCATGTACTCATATAAGGAGCATAAAATTATTTTAAATCATTCATCACAATTAACAACCATATTTTTTAAAAATAAAATTAGAAAAGCAACCATATCATCATAAACATTATCTATAAACTACAATATTTTTTTAGAAAAAAAAATCTATATATAACTTTGGAAACAAAAGATTTAGAATCTCATATTACGGATACACATAACATATTTTCATTTAATAAATATTGTGATAGTTATCTATATAGTCAGTAAAAAATAAAGGATAGTTATATACATAACTAATAAGTATGCATTATCTTTTTCTGGAAAATTTATTTGTGAAATTGGAAGGTTTGAAATCTTGTTTAGTTGAAATATAAATTAAGAAAATAAATGAAACTAATAGAGAAAAAAGAAAGGAAAAATGGCTTAGAATAATCCCAAGTATCAACATTCTACCAAAAATAATCCCATGTTTTGATATTGCCTTTAGCAATCCAAACTATGCAAATATTAACCAAAACCGATATCGAAAAATTTTCCGGTATAATCTCCGGCGAGTTTGATGATGTGGCAGTCAGAAATGTAACATGGCAAAAAATCTTTTTTATTTTAAAATTTTATGGTCCATGTCACATGCCATGTCATATCACACACAAACAATTAAAACAAAAAAAATTAAAAGAAGTAACCTGTGAATTGAGGAACGCCCAACTGAACAAACTAGGGCTCCTGCATCAAATTGAAGATGAAGAAGGATCTATAACTTTTTGTCGGAGCCTCCAATTGGCCTGCTATGGTTGCAGAGGTGCCGGAATTGAGAGCGGCGTTGTCGGAGGTGGCTGGTAGGTTGAGGGAGGAGAAGTCAACGTCGAAGAGGGCCACGCTGAGGGGGGCTTCGGAAACCTGGTCCATGTCGATTGGGCTGAATGGGCCGGAGGTTGTGTTGGTCGGCGGGAGTTCGGGATTCATTGGTGAACGGTGGATCGGCGGCGGAGATCGGTGGTGGTCGGGTGGCGGAAATGGGGGTTTCAATCGATCTCAAATTAAGAAGAAGATTAAGAATTTGACCCCAATAATTGATTTCAAATTTCATCCTCAATTTGATGCAGGAGAAGCTTCATGTTCTTCTACTGTACATGAGAAATCTTCATCTTCTTCTACTGTACACGTTCTTCAATTTGCAGATTATTTGTTTTCTTTTTTTTTTTGGTTTTGTTTTCTTTTAATTTTTTTTTGTTTTAATTGTTTGTACATAGGTGAATATGACATGGCATGTGACATAAACCATAAAATTTTAAAATAAAAAAGAATTTCTTGCCATGTCACATTTCCGACCGCCATATCATCAAACTCGTCGGAGATTATACTGGAAATTTTTTCGGTATCGTTTTTGGTTAATATTTGCATAGTTCGGATTGCTAAAAGCAATATCAAAACATGAGATTATTTTTGGTAGAATGTTGATACTTGAGATTATTCCAAGTCATTTTTCCAAAAAGAAACTACTATCTACAATATTACGAAAAGATAGAAATGATTGGTTGGAAATATTAGATGAAATTTCTCTATCCTATAGTTCTAAACTTCATTATACTTGCCATCAATCCCTCTTCCTCACACCAAATAATATTGATCTTTATACTCCAAAAAATGTATAAAAAGATATGGAAATTCCACCCACATATATACGTATGTATATATAGAAATTTTCTTTTAAGAAAATAACAATAACTATGCTTAAATTATTCAAACAACATTTAGAAATTAAGCCTACAAATCTACAATTGCCTTTTCCATACATAAATTAAGATTTTGATTTAATCTGAGGCAATTAGAATTTGTAATCTAGTTGCTATTTTTGTATGTTTAGGTTCTAATGCTATAAAAAATTTAAAATTAATAACGATTTTGCTTAATTTATATTCCTACAATCAAGATTTATATTGTTAAAAATAGTACGTAGTCTATCATTTAACCCAAAAAAATGATAATAGCTATTACCAAAATTTTCGGAAATTATATTTATATAACCTCTAATCTAATATATAAGTATATAAATTATATAATGAGATTGAGAAGTGAAAGTGAAAAATGTAAAAGTAAAATTGAACAAATCAAGGAAATAAATATTTTGTTTTAAATTAATTAGTACTCCATATCTAGGTAGTTATATGTTAAGTAATTAATAAATTAATATAATAAATCTATGCAATTTTTAAATCACTTGACAATTACACAAAGATCCTTGATTTCTATCTACTAAGATCTTCTATTGGTTTCCATTAAAAAATCTGCATAATTTTTTTTATCGAATCATTGATTGATCTATAGAATATACGTAAATTCATTGCCAAAAAATTGACTTCAAACGTTGAATTAGCAAAAAAGAAATCATGTGAACGTAAAATTATCCAAAAATTTCATATGTGAAATTGTAATCACAAAATCAGTTGGAAATTTCAACAATAAAAAATCAGTGTTGGAAGTTATAATTATAACTGTCAAAAATATTAATCATAATTGAAAATTAAAGATAAATCCTAACCATAATTGAAAATTAAAGATTTGATGAGAAAATGGATTTGATCCTATCTAAATTTATAATGAGAAATTATAATATAAATTAACAAAAATATTATTGTTTTTGTACGCAAATCATCAAAAAGTGATAAATTTTAAAAAATCATAATTTACACCTAATTTCGTACGATCTTTCCAAAAAAAAATATCAGGTACGATTTGATTAGATTAGGATATGTAACAAACTAAGAAATAATTTTTTTATATATTAATTTGCTAAGTAATGTTCAAGATACTGAAAAAACGTTAAGATTGGATAATGATCACAATATGCTAGATATTTGGTGCAAGTTGTGATACGTACATTAATTAGACATTGTTAATATTTTAAAATAAATAGATGATAATAACGAATAAGTTTTGTTCAACATCTTACGTTGTAGGTTAGCAATAATAAAGTTAAATCAATAATCAATAAGAAAAAAATTAATTAAATTCATAATTTGATGACAAAATTAAATGGGTATAATCAAGATCCGATCCATCCCTGAAAAAATCTGTTTCGTTCCATTGGGATGTTTGTCCGGGGACTAACTCTTCGCCAACTGCTTGTACGATTTCATTAATTCGTCGTCGATCGTCACCGATCGTCTACCTTGATATCGTTTCCTCTTAAACATTCTTTCCGTCGTCGATTGTCGCCGATCGTCGTCCTTGATGTCGTTTCCTCTCAAACATTCTTGGAAAGATTGGTGAAAATCAGAAACAAAAACACAAAAGAACTAAAAGCCCTAAATTTGAGATGCCTATGTGGAACAACGAATTTATGAGGAAACCCTGTCTTTGGATGAACAAATTGTAGAAGGAATGAAGGAGGACAACTGGAAAAATTCCTCAGGAAAGTGTGTGGAGTTAATTAATTGTGTGTAATTTGAATGAAGATTGAAGATTAATATTGTTGATTTGTATATGAGGTATAAATGATGTGTCATAAAATAATATAAAGTATAAATATGTGGCATATGACGTGGACAAATACTATGACATGGCTTAGATAAAAAAAAAGAAATATGACATGGCTTAATGAAAATATGACATGTGGCAAAATCTGAGGTGGCGTAATATATGGACGTCATGTGGAAAAAGCTGACGTGGCGCAATGAGAAGGCTTTAATCCTTAGTGGTTTTAAATATATATAATAGATTCAATTGATATAAGAATGCATAATAATAAGATTACGAATCAGATATTCACACCACCTTTTCAATTGCAATTATTATAATACTATGTTAATCCATAATGGTGATTTGACGTTTAGATAGAATTTATTATTATATTTTATATAATATGACTTAAATAAAAATCATAAATAACTATTTTATTTTACAATATTTTAAATTAATTGAAAAGGTCACATACTCACATGTGATCTGATATGAAATTCCAAGTAAAATATTTTATTTAACATATATAATTTTACAATTAACAAGATTTTATATGAAGATATAAATAAAAATTTAAGTTAATTATGAGTTTTTTACATAATTCTTTTAGAAAAACAAAGTGGTATCGTAATAAAAACATTTTGAAATAAAATGAATATTTAATGGACCTTATAAAATTATGTTTAAAATAGTAGAATTATAGATAAATACAATTTCTTAATGAATATTATAACACAAATTAATGTTATATATTTTTAGATATTGTTACTCAAATGATAACTTTAGGGAACGGAAAAAAAAAACGATTGACAAAAAAAACATGGCAAATAAATATGGTTATAAAAATAAAATTGTAGAGTGAAAATCAAGATTAAAAAATTAATTACATTATTGATTTACAAAAAGGAAAGTCTAAGTATATATTTGAAAATGATAGATATTTAGTTGAAAAAGATAGAAATTAGGAAAAATGAAGATAGATGATTGGCAATTAATAAGTATAAGAAAAACATTAAAAATTATATTTCTGAATTTTAATTATTTTTAACATAAGATAGGATCAGAATTAACGTGGATGCTCAAAAGAGCATAACTTTAGAGTGTGTTTGGCAAGAATATTTTTACTAACTTATAAACACTCGTGTGCTTATTTTATAAAACACACACTTAAAAAGAGTGTTTGGCAAAAACATTTTTTATCGACTTGTAAGTACCTAACTGCTTATAAGCAACCTAAACAATAATTAGCACTCCATGCTTATGGAAATAAGCATAATTTTGCCTAAAAAATAAGCAATGCTTATCACCGATTTCACATTACTACGCTTTCTTTTTCTTCACCCCATTTCTCTCCGGGCTGTTGCTCCAACTTCACGCCGACCACCACCACCTTCCCACCACCGCCATTGTCGCCGACGAGAACTCTCTCAAGCTCTGACCACCTTCTCACCACCGCCATTGTCGTCGGTAGGAACTCTGTCATGCTCCCCCAAGCTACATTTCTGCCATAAACAAAATCCATCCACAACTCAAAAAAAAGCCTTTGTATATTCAAATTTCACTCATGCAGAAAACTCAACCGGAGATTCGAATCCAAATCGAAATCAAAAATGAAAATTGAAATCAGAGGCGGCCAGCTCACGACGAAACTCGGAGAGTAGAATTGGGAGCGGGAATCACCAAAGAACAGGCTTTACCGGTCGGCAAGGAGCAGAGAGGACACCGATGAAGCTGAATAGGAAGTCGGAGACGAGGATGGGGAACGGGGAGCAAAGACCGCCATTGTTGGAGATGAATAGAGTCTGCGGGAGAGAAGAAGAAGAATCTATATGGCGCTCAATTTTATCTTGTTGGTTGAGTCTCCCTCGGTAACTCCGGGAGGTATGGTGGCGGGGGATGGGGAAATCCCGATGGTGCCCAATACGGTGGAGGCCAAATTGAGTAGTGAGCTGACGGCACCTACTTCCTTTGACGATGGTTTGGTTGGGGAAGGGGAGGCCGGTGTGGTGGCCGAGCTCGAACCGGAGGAAGAGGTCATTGGGGAGGCCGGGAGGGAGGCCGACCGAGATCTCGGTTGAATGAGGAAAGTAGAAAAAAAGGTTATTGTTTTTTAATTGTTTTTCTTTTTTAAGGGTAAAATAGTCAAAACTAATTTTATACATACAAAATCAGCAAACAATCTTACCAAACAACCATTTACTTATCCAAAAAATATTTTTTTAATTTCAGTAACAATATCAGCAATTAATATCAGCATCGGATAGAATTGACATTGGATATAAGTCAACATCAACATCAACACTAGTTTGCCAAACAGAGCCTTAATATACAGTACGGAGTATGGATTTATTGTAAGCCGTTTTTGTAAGCTTTTTGGGTAATGTTATTCACAACACCATAAAAATAATAAAAAAAACACAAAATCTTATAAATTGGCTAATAAGTCCTTATCATGATCTATTATATATTTATTTAAAACACTAAGAATTAACGGCTCATATTGCGCCATGTAGGATTAGGCCACATGACATTTTACGCTACCTAGGATTTTTACACATGTCATTATATCATTGCGCCACATCATATTTTTTTTAAACATTTTTACTCTCTTTATTTTCACAATTCCCGAATTTTCATTATCTTGTTTCTTTATCACCTCCATCATTATCATAATAATTATCTATTAACTCTAAACTTCCGTCTTCTCGAAGAGTACCCTCTACTAGAAGCCTTTGCCAAGGTTGCCACCAAAGATAGTCCTCTACCAGAGACATTTTCACCAAGGTTGCCCTCCTCATGCCTACGCTAACAAGAAACCAGTCCGGATCTTCTACATCTCTACATACAACCCACGGTACTCCATTATTTTTATTGGTCAAATTTTACTAATTAAATAAACAAATTAAAATTCAATAAAAAAACACAAGTTTATATCCCTTAAAAAAAATCTTTCCTAAAAACTGCGTAATTTACTCCCCCTCCGAGAGACGACGAGAGCTCTGCCGTTCTTGGCTTCTCCGACGAGCTAGGCTTCTCCGATTCATCGAAGCGATGTGGCGAGTACAATCTAAATCCTTAATTGGCTGACTTCAATAGCCCCAAATCGGGGAAAAAAACAGAATTCGTGACATTTGATTGCTCAGATCTGAAGTTTCAAAGACCTAAATCCATCGACGCCTCCACTTCTTCACCGTCCTCTTCTTTCTCCTTGTATTCGTCTTCCCGAAATGTTGTGCGGGTAAGATTTTACAACTAGAGTACGTAACCACTCAAATTAATTAAGCTTGTGAAAATTAACCTTAACCAATAACCAGTGGGTATGTATGTTGCACAGTTTATCCGTACCAATCAATAACCCTCCCATCACCCTTAGTACAGTTTGCATTTAAGTAGCATTCTCCTTAAAGGATCGAATGAGTCAGATAACATTCAAATCATCCTTTGCTAGGAAGTCAAGTAGAGTAACCACTAAAAATAATTAAGCACATATTGGCCACGTTGAACATCCGAAGAACATAATAAGCAAGAACCGAAAATATATCAACTATAAGCTGATAATCAAACAATAGTTAAGTGCAATTTTTAATAGCTTAATCTGGTTGATTTAATAATGAAGATAAATTGAAGAACTCTTTTATGGGAGGGGATATCAAAGAAGAAGTTAAAAACCCTCGAAGGAAGAAGAAAGGTTAAAAGTAAATTAACAAGTAATTTGGAAAGAAAAGTAACAGGGGAAAAAAATATATTTTGTTAAGATTTTTTGTAATTAATTAATCAAAAAATTGACCAATAGAAAGAGTGGAGTACCATGGGTTACACAATAAGCTGTAGAAGATCCGGACTGACAAGAAACAAATGTAAAAACAATATAGCGATTATGCAAGAATTTGTTTATACTTTTCATGTGTAATAGATGTACGATTACTTGAAGAAGATGTAGAAAAAATCACTTGAAGACCTCATGAATCGAACTGCATAAATACAAATATTACAATTTAAAAAATTGTGTCGAAGGCAACGATGATAAGTTTTGATTACTAACTTAACAGTAAGATTTGATTGGAGCTATTCATTTTTTTTTTCTCTTGCTTAAAAAATATTATTTAATATTTTCCCAATTTTAAGTTGGAGATCTTTTTTTTCCCTAATGACTGGTAGTTATATAGTGTTTTTTTTCTAATTATTGGAACAAAATCTTTAAGCAATTTTTTTAATTAGGGAAAGGTAAATTTTGTATAGGGTGATTTTATTTAAATTAGGAAAACAAATCATGTGCAATCTACTCATAAGAAGATTACTGAGAGATCTTAAAAAAAAATTCCTCAATCTTTTGTAATAATTGTGATTGGTTTTTTTTCTCTCTAATTGTAATAAAAATAACTTTAGGATTTCCACAAAAATATCAATTAAAGATGAGGTTGATTCACATAAAAACAGCTCTTAAGATACAAACTATAAATACATAATAACCGTTAGATTCTTCGAATCTACGGTTGAGATTGGAACAGGAAGTTAGATAGAAGAATTGGGGTTTAAAAAGGCGCGGTGGTATTTTTGCAATTATCCGGAAATTTAAGGGCAAAGTTGTCCTTTTCTATTCAAACACACATGGAGACGTGTTCCTTCGTGTTCCTCTTTTCCACCCTGGTTCCCATGCCGCTCAAATTCATTCCTCCAACTCCTCCAAGCAGGTCGACGACTCGACAACCTCTCTCCGATGCTCGGCTCCGTGGTCCGCCTGGCCACCTCCTCGCCGTCGCCGTCGCTCTACGGCCTCCCTATCCGCCGAATCATCTCTGATGTCTCTGTCAACCTAGACCGAGCCCTAACACTAGTCCGTTGTTGCCGGCACGGCGGGCTCCTCTAGCAGGTCTTCTCAATCACCACATCAGCGGACTTCAAGAAGGTCTCGAGCCTTCACGAGGCCTCGATTGCAGGCACAAAGTGGCTTCCCGGGATCTTCAATTGCGAAGGTAACGCAATCGAAGCGAAGGTAAAGCAATTTCGATTGCATTCATCGAAATTGCTTTTGCCATTTTCTTTATCTTCTTATTACTTGTAGAAAGTAATGGATTTGGGTCTTAGGAGTTAGGAGGTGAGTGAGTTTGAGAGTTTAGGCTGTATGGAAGGAGGATTTTGTTGCGCTATCTCTTCAAAGGAATTGAAGACAGTTATCCACATGGATTTGATTTAGATGAGTATGTGCTTTCTTCAGCTTTAGGTATTTAGATGGTTATGGGCTCCCTTCACGTTTTCTAGGGGTTTCGTGATTGTGAAGTCCATTGCAATGCTAGTTTTCTGCTAATTTCTTTCCATTGGATCATTTTATCTGATATGATTTGCTTACATACGGTTAGGCTCAAAATGGAGTGATTGAAGAGTGGAAAACTGTTTTAGGTGATGAGGAGTGATTTGCTGAAGTTGGTCATTCTAAGAGCACAAGGACTATTTCACATAGCTAAGGTTGTACTACCACCTGTTTACTGCATTTGATTACCTGCCTGTCACAAGTCAAAACTATTTTAGCATAGACTAGATCACTCTTATAAATGCAGTTTTGTGTGATTCACATTCAGGCCTCTTGATGGGTCATCTAAGATAGAAGTTGAATTTCAGGATGGGAGATTATGGAAGGAGCGTTTATCGGCTGCTAGCACGCGAATGAGGACTGATTCGTCAATCAGAAGCAAAGGACTTGCTGACTAACTTGACTTGTTGGAAGAATGTAACACATCTCAAAACTAGCTTACATATGGTTAGGCTCAGAATGGAGTGATTGAAGAGTGGAAAACTGTTTTGTAACTATTGGTATAAATACTCACATAGCATCAAGATCGGTGGTTGTAGTTATCAAAAAACTAAGTGACTTAAGAATTCAAACCTCATATCTTCTATTTTCTCAATGCAAGCTCTTTCCTATTTTTTGTTGGAAGTTGGGATTAAGAGCGTACTGGGATATCCTCTTGTGTATCTTGTTGTCTTGTTCTCATAAAGAGAAACAGGATGTCTTAGCTATTGGGCTTTAAGGAATTTGCTATCGAACATGATGTGTGCATCAATCATACTTATTTAAATTTACATAACCATTTTCTAGATAAAAGCACGAAGCCCACAAGAATCAAGTGAAGATGAGCAAATTGCACAGACAAGCTAGTGTAATATGATGGTCATAAACAAATAAATAAACCAATAAAAACAAGGAGTATACAATAAAATAACAATAAAATATGAGAATACTAGGTTCACATATTTTGGCGAGTTCATATCACGAATACAACATTCCAAAACATTCATTTATAGTTTAACTGATCGTTTGTGTGCTCATACATTAGGGCTGATAAAACCTGGGATCTACATAAACTAGGACAAGTCCTAGAACCTGATGATGTTGATGAGGTCGCCAAGATCACCCTACCAGTAAATAATTTAACTGATCGTTTATACTGGAAAGCAAGCAAGAATGGATGGTACTCCACTAATGCCACAATGAAATGGATCCAAGACAACAAAACAAGTCCTAGAGTCGATCTCAAATGGATTTGGAAGTTAGCCATCCCTCCGAAACAAAGAAACTTCATTTGGAAGCTCTGTCGTAATGGTTTACCTACCAAATCCAGATTGGCAGCGAATCATATCGCAGTGCCACAAGGATGTGGGTTCTGTACTTCACAGAATGAAGATGGCTTCCACCTCTTCATAGAATGCTGTCATGCTCGGCAGGCCCTTGGTGCACTTAACCCTGCATTGGAGCGTGTGGTGGGACTTCTTGATGCACAAAAACGGCATCCATTGGATTTTATCAATGAACTTCGTGCTAGACTTAGTACATCTCAAATTGAATCCGTGTTTAACCTCTGGTGGTGCATTTGGTATATCAGGAATAAAAATGTTTTTGATGGGACTGGGCAACCCCATTTAAATCCCAAAGAAACAATGGAATTTGCTTATAAGAAAATGACTGACTGGAAAAGAGCTGTGGCTTCAAAACAATCAGTTAATGAGGAAAAAAATGTGGGCTCGAGATCGGCTCACACTACCATCAAGAGGGGGAACACTCGGTGGACTAAACCCCCTAGTAACTTTGTTAAACTTAATTTTGATGGTGCTGTAAACTCTAGTGGCATGGCTTCTTTTGGTTTTGTTATCAGGGATTCTGTAGGCAGTATTGTTGTCTGTGATGGTGGTTTCCTCGGGCGGCGTTCCGTGGTGTTTTCCGAAGCGTTTGCGCTCCGGCAGGGGATTCTTGAAGCTACTCGGCGTGGCATTCCCTGTCTGGTGATTGAAGGTGACAACCTGCAGGTGGTCAATGCAGTGTTGGGGGATTGGAGCTGTCCTTGGGAAGTGGAGCTCATTCGGGCTGATGTTCAGCTGCTGCTCGGCAAGTTTCAGAGTTGGGGTATCCGGCATATCTTCAGGGAAGCTAACTCAGTTGCTGACTATATTGCGGCTTCGTTCCTTCATGCGCCAACTTTTCCTCCCAGTTCCGATCCGGTCCTTAGGGACCTCATCCATCTGGATGCCATAGGATAGTCTCTCGATGAGCTAGCCTAATTCTTTCCTTTATCAAAAAAAAAAAAAAAAAAAACATTCATTTATAGTGAATGAAGTATGTACTTTGAAGTTATCAACGTTTTAAGCTATCTATTGATAAATACTATCTTTAGGTATTTTAGTGTGCGTTCACATATTTGAGTATAATGCATGTTCACGTATTTGAATATCATGTTCACATATTTGAGTATTATGGTCACGTATTTTAGATGTGCGTTCACATATTTGAGTATAATGTTCACGTATTTGAGTATCATGTTCACGTATTTTAGATGTACGTTAACATATTTGATTATAATGTTCACGTATTTGAGTATCATTGATGCGTCCTTGCCCCTCGTGGTCGACAAGAACACGGATGTCCCGATCGAAATCGTAGATGTAAGTGCGTTCCGAGCTGCCTGGGGTTGGTTCTGAGCTGTCTTGGGTTGGTTCCGAAGGGCTCTTCTCGGTGGAAACGCTAACCCATCTCATGACGTCCAAAGAGCCATGTGATTGGGAGACTCGGGCCACTAATGATTGGGTGGCTTGGGCTATGCTCTTGGCTCAACTCCGTGTGATAGGACCTTTGGACTTGAGTTGGAAAGCGTCTTCCTCTTCTATGACCGACATGCTAGGCAAAGGTGCATCAATCATGTTCACGTATTTTAGATGTACGTTCACATATTTGAGTATAATGTTCACGTATTTGAGTATCATGTTCACGTATTTGAGTATCATGTTCACGTATTTTATATGTACATTCACATATGAAGTACTTGTGCTCACATATTTAGATGTATGTTTAGATTAATGCTGTCCAATTTTTGCACGCATATATGTAAAGCTTTCGAATTTGCACAATTATAAAGCATGATATCTCTCTCTCTATATATATATATATAAATCAAGTTATAAAATGACAAGTTGGGCTATAGTGAAAACAAATGCAGTTCGATAGAGATAGCGAGTAGAGATAGAGAAAAAGGTTGTTTTCTAAATTTCTAAGACATTAAAGTTCATGCATTATATGACGCATAAATAATTATAAATAAGTTTCAATGGGTGAAACAGTTTATTATGTTTGTTTTCATGCTCACATATTCTCTTTGGGTGTTCACATATTTGATGAGGTTATTCACATATTTCATGCCTCTGTTCACATATTTCATGCCTCTGTTCACGTATTTCGTATATCTATATGTTCACATATTTCATTTCTCTGTTCACATATTTCATATATCTATATGTTCACATATTTAATGTCTTTGTTCACATATTTCACGTCTATGTTCACATATTTGACGCCTATGTTCACATATTTCATGTGGGTGTTCATATACTTCATACCTTTTTTACATGGTTCACATATCAAATAACACAATGTTAACTCAAATAAAAATGTGATGTCTTTGTTCACATATTTTAGATTTACGTTCACATATTTGAGTATCATGTTCACGCATTGTAGATGTACGTTCACATATATGAGTATAATGTTCACGTATATGAGTATAATGTTCACGTATTTTAGTATCATGTTCATATATTTTAGATGTACGTTCACATATTTGAGTATAATGTTCACGTATTTGAGTATCATGTTCACGTATTTGAGATGTGCGTTCACATATTTGAGCATAACGTTCATGTATTTGAATATAATGTTCACGTATTTTAGATATACGCTCACATATGAAATTGTTGTGTTTATGCAAGCTCAATGAATCTTGTCTTTCTTCTTTGGGCATTGGAGAAGCAATTCATTTTTTTTTTTTTTTTTTTGAAAAGGTAAAGATTAGGAGGCCGCCCTTACGGGGGGCGTCCTAGAGCATCCTTTCGGATGAGAACACGTAGTTCTGGTAATGTTGAGATGGTAGTGCTCGGGAGACTATGGCCCATTTTTGCAATCAGGTCGGCCACAGTATTACAGCATCTACCCACATGAGAAATCTTGACAGTTTCGAAATTGGAGAAGCAATTTCATGTTGTTCTTAGACTTCTCCCTATCAGTTAAATATAGGTAAAATCCAAAAAGAGGAAGTTAAAGAGAGCAAAAGAGCAATGGGTAGACTCTAATGAAACTATGTACTCGGTTATGATGAATGATCATTTATTATAGCAACAAGGTCAACATCGTTGTCCCTCTAAAGCCAGACGGCCAATTCTCCCAAACCATGAAGTTAAAACGAAGAAAACTCAAACATTCAAACATATAATCTCAGTTGCCACCACGTATAACTTACATGTTTTATGTGGAAGTTAGGAGGAAAGTACAATCGATCTCACAATCCGGCGAGAATCAATCAGCCCAAGCAAATAAAAAACAAATTAGAAAGTTATGATCATGTATAAGACCCAACCAAACCAACACAAGCACTGCCCCTATCTTCAGTAGAGTCTGAGAAAGAAAGATGAAACATTTTGGAGAGGCTTTATCACAGAGGGTTCAACCTGATCACACCTGCATGAACACAAATCAACTAAGTTTAGATGTTCAACATGTCAATACATTGATCTAAACTTACATGCATAAATTATAATAATCATATTGAAAAATGAATTGACCACGAATATAAAGATGTATATCTCTTTAGAAATATAGATCTAAAAAAGTTGTGTAAAAATCTATTTTTAGATATAATCTATCAAGGCAAAATGCATACCTCATAATGATTCGTCAGAAGGCTCACTATATTGTTTTCTTTATCATTAAGTAAATGTTCTTTAAATTAAGAGAACTTATGCAAGGTCATTTGAAGGGTACATTGCACTACAAAATACCACATAAGTGATATAACACAGCTTCCTTAGTCAGCTAGTATGCTTTCTTTCCCCTGATTCTACAATTACTTTTTGTACCACGTCTCTCCTTTGTCTCTTTTCTAAGTGTTTTCACTTCAGCAAACAACCTACTTAACTATTTGTATACTATGGATTTTCTCTCATTCCATTATCATGCTCAGACTTATTTCTCCTCATTACCTTAGCTTGTTGTGTCAGCAAATTCCAAATAGATTTGCTATCACTAGCTCTTGTAGAATCTTTTGCCTGAATAGCTAGTTTCATGCAACCTTGTAGTAGAAACTAAACTTTGTTTGATAGAAATAAAAACAAAGCTTAACTGAAGAATGTAGCCATGCTATCAAGTGTCAATGCAGAAGTAAAATCTTAAATGCCTAACAGCTCACTTGTTTAGATTATTTTACAACAAAAGAGTCGTTTCTGACTATGACATAGTTTTAAAAATTAAGAACGGGATTTTAAAGTCATAAAATCCTTCTTTTTCTTTTGTCCCTCTCCCAATTTTCATGCCATAGAGAAGGGAGAGAGGGCTTATACTATTTTAGGAGCTACTTTACTCATATCAGCCTATAAATGGTGAATACAAAATAAAACACAGTGGAAAGTGAGAGGTGATAATGGCATAAGTAAAAGAGAAGCAAAAAGGATTATTTGGGAAAGGAAGCAAAGAACCAATTTCTTTTTCAAATCACTTTCAGCTAGGCTTCCCATGGACAAAATATTTTCTTAGGGAGTAAGCTAAGATCATGCATATGAATTCCACAGCAAATACAGGGTTCACAATGGCTATAACATGAAAAATGTTTACGGTAACAATCATCCTTACCGCATGCCAATCTACCACCAGCATTGCCTTTTGTTAAGCTAAGCTCATGACCTCCTACATTTGTGAATTATCCATAATGTTAGAACAGACTGAAACAGACGATTGAAAGCAAATAGAAATAAGGACCAGCTACAGGCAATCTTACCCTTTCCAAGATCATCCTCAAGATCATGGACCATGAGGGCTCTTCCAACAACTGAGTTTGGCCCACTCAATGGTATCTATATGAAGCAAATCCAACTAATCAGAAAAAGGAGATGGAAGAAATTTAGGCATTCTTATCAAATGAACAGTGTTTATGCATAACATTGAGAGCACCTGATTATCAACTATGGTTGCCTCCGCTACCCCTGAGTCAGCATAAAGCAGCAAATGGATTCAATTACAGCTCCAATCAATCATAAAAGCAAGCATAACACAGCAAAAAGAAACAAGGGGGAAATGTTACCATCAGCCTTGGCAACAATGTTTCACAGGTCACCCGCATGTCGGATTTCGTCTTCCGGAGCACCGTGTGTCAATTTGTTAGAATTGAAATGTAATACCTGCGAACAATTAATCATCACACAAGACACAACAGGTGCGTTCATTAATTAAGCACTCAGCCAGCGTGAATGCACAAACGACGACACTAATAACGAACAAGTTCAATTAGGGCAACGAATTCGGTTCTTAATCAACCCTAACCTGTTGAGATGCAGTCGTTCGTCGTATCGCCATAGGAACTGAGAAGAGACCAACTCGAAGCCGTGTAGGCCGGGAGTAAGGCCAGTAATCCGGACATTAACAATAGTCGGACCTATCAAAATTAACCGGAAAAAACAAGTCAAACAACACACTCAATTCCCTCCCAGAAATCCTAGAGTAAGAGCACGAGAGAGTTTCACCGTCGTCTTCTTGAGTCAAGGTGACGACGCCTTCGACCTCGGAGTTGCCCTTGAGAACGGCGACGACCTTCATAGTGACGGCGAAGACGGCGAGAGGCCGGCGAGGGGCGGACGGTGAGAAGGAGAGGGAGGAGGTGCGGAGAGAGGCGCCTCGGAAGGAGACGGTGATGAGGTGGCCGACGGGTTGTGTCGAAGGAGACAGTGGGGCGAGTGCTCTGCGATGGCGTCGGAAGCGAAAGGTTGAAGAAGACTTGCGATGGCGTCGAGAGAGGAATGAGGAAGACGGATGGTTCCTGTCAAAAAGGCACAGCCCCCGTGTCTTTAAAATTTAAAAGAGAAACAGCTTCTAATCACGACCGTAGATTTGTCTAATTGGCCGGTCCGTGATCATTCGCAGATTTTAGGATAACTTTTATTTTCATTTGAACCGGAGCCATTAAAGATTACTTCATTCGTACTCTATAGTTTTTTTTTTGGATCTGATTCAAATAAAAACTCATGTTATCCTACAAACTAAAAATGAATAGGAGCCGTTCGATTACGTAGATGGACGGTCGTGATTAGAGGGTTTCTCCTTATTAACTTTTAAAGACACGGGGTAAAATTGTCATTTTATCGTGTTTTATTTTTTTCCCACCGACGTCTTTCTTCTCTTCTCTGTTGTTCGGTCGACGTTGTCACTCTTCTTGAGTTCAATCTCGAATCCAAATCCACCATTGGCGTTGAGTTTGCTACTGGATGCGTGAGTATTGATGGGAGGGTCATCACACTCGAGGTCGAGAGTAGCGACACCATCGACATTGTCAAGGCTAAGATTCAGGACAAGGAAGGTATGTCTTTGTGAAAACCCTAACCGGAAATTTTCATGTTGAAATCTTCATTTTGCCAAGTGTTCTGATTTGTATTCTTCTGTGAAGCTCCGGCGTCGTCGGAGGCCGGAGAGCCCTTTGACGTGGACGATGCGCCTCCGGTGTATGTTTGGGGCACGAACATTAGCGTTCAGGATGTGAACTCCGCGATTCTTAGGTTTTTGAGGAATTTCTCTGAGAGCTCTTCCATGGACACTGACCATTTCGAAGGGAAGTATATGAGCGAGGCTAATCGTGTGCTTGAGCTAGAAGGGGAATGGCTTGATGTAGATGCTGTTGAATTATGATCCTGATCTGTATAACAAAATGGTGAGGTTTCCACTTGAAGTGCTGGCTATCTTTGACATTGTGTTGTGGGACATACTGAGCATTGAGAGAGTATTGAACTTATTTTACCAAGTTGTGATACTTTTTGTTTGTTCAAACAGATTTGCTGATAAGCAGATTGTGAGGCTCCAGGAGACCCCAGATGAGATTCCTGAGGGAGGAGCACCACACACCGTGAGCTTGCTGATGCATGATAAGCTGGTGGATACAGCAAAACCAGTTGACCGGGTTGAGGTATGAGACCACTAAATGGGCAAAGAGTAGAGTCACTACCTTTATTCATCTTTCTATTGGTTATAATTAAATTTTGCTTCACCAGGTTACAAGAATTTACAAGGCTAGGACTGTTCGAGTTGGGCCAACACAGAGAACCGTGAAGTCATTGTTCAAGTCACTGTTCAAGGCAAGTATTCACAACATTTGCCTTTTTTAACACACATTGACTGTCTTCTCCTTGTTACATCTTATACGCAAGCTAATTATCCCATTTCTTATTGCAGGCATACATTGATTGCCTTCACATAAAGAAAACTGATGCGTCTAGAAAACTGATCAAGTAGATACATTTTCACAACGGGAGTTCCTTTTTAGTTTCAATGTGTTTTGTGTTCAATTAAAGACTAGTTTGTGTTTTAATGGCAATCACTTGGAACAGCTATATAACATTTTTGTCACCTCATTTCCAGACTTTATGTAATCATCAGATTATTTGGATTTATGGTATTGTTTGTTTATTTATGTTCTGGTTTTATGGTGTGTGTTGTTTGTTTTCTAAAGCTGTCTTGGTAAAACTATTTTGAAACAAGCGTTGACTTTAAAAGGACATAATATTTCATGTTTAGTAGAAAAATAAGTTTTTAGAGCCTTGTAAACATTAATGCGAACATACATATAAGATATATATGAACGTATGTAAAATATATGAACGTACATATATAAAATATGTGAACGTACGTCTGAAATATGTGAACATGATACTCAAATACGTGAACACAATTATTTCATATGTGGATATACATCTCAAATACGTGAGCATGATACTCAAATATGTGAACGTACATCTAAAATACGTGAACATTATACTCAAATATGTGAACGTACATCTAAAATACGTGAACAATTTGGACATAAGAACATTAAAACGCCATTCAAGTATATACGTACATCTAGTAAATACGTTCTCTGTTTATATGTGAACATACGTCATTTTAATGTGAACATACCATCAAAATGTATATATGTTCAATGGAGTTCACCCGCATGAAATATATGAACACCCGCATGAAATATGTGAACATAGGCGTGAAATATGTGAACAGAGACATTAAATATATGAACATATAGATACATGAAATATGTGAACATAGGCATGAAATATGTAAACATATAGATGTATGAAATATGTGAACAAAGGCATAAAATATGTGAACAGAGGCATAAAATATATGAACAAAGACATGAAATATGTGAACGAGATTAATTTGCATTCATATACCATCTTTACTAAGATGTGAACCACGACATAAAATATACGAACAACCTCATTAAATATGTGAACACCCAAAGAATATAGGTGAACATGAAAGCGAACATAATAAACTGTATCACATATTTAAACTTATTTATATTTATTTATGCGTCATATAATGCATGAACTTGAACATATCAGAAATTTAATAATCATTGTTTTTCTCTATCTCCGGTTGCTATATCCATCGAATTATCTTACAAATGCAGTAAAGCTGCATTTGTTTTCACTAAAGCCCAACTTGTCCTTTTATAGTTTTATATAGAGAGATCATGTTTTATATGTGTAAAAAGAGAAAGAGAGATCATGCTTTACAATTGTGCAAATTCGAAAGTTTTACATATACGTGTGTAGAAAATATGTGAACGTACATCTAAAATATCTGAACACAAGTACTTCATATGTGAACGTACATCTAAAATACGTGAACATGATAATCAAATACATTTAACCTTATACTCAAGTATGTGAACGTATCTAAAATACGTTAACACGATACTCAACAACGTGAATATTATACTCAAATATGTGAGTATACATCTAAAATACGTAAACATGATACTCGAATGCGTGAACATTATACTCAAATATGTGAGCGTACATCTAAAATATGTGAACATGATACTCAAATACGTGAACATAGATCTAAAATATGTGAACGTACATCTAAATTACGTGAACATAATATTTCATATGTGAACATACATCTAAAACACGTGAACATAATACTCAAATACGTGAACATGTTACTCAAATATGTGAACATCGTACTAAATTGTGTTAGAGGCAATCTATCTTACTAAAATGTCTGGTTTTCCAAGTTTCTTTTTTTACCATGAAATATGTGAACATTCACATAAAATATATGAACATCCAAATAAACCACGTGAACATGAAAACAAACATAAAACTATTTTTGTATTCGTAGACTGTTTTTTTACTACATTTTATATGAAAATGTTGTTATCATTTGTGAACATAAGGCTCTTTTATAGGAACCTAAACACATTATATATGAACCTATCCTCAGGTATAACTTGGTTTTTTCTCCTTTCAGCGGCCTTGATCACCATAAAATATGTGAATCATATAGTATCTTTTACTAAGATGTGAACGCCGGCATGAAATATGTGAACATCCAAAGAAAAATCATAAACAAATATGTGAACATAAAAAATCGTTTGTGCACTCATATACCGTATTTTATTAAGATGTGAACGCCAACATGAAATATGTGAACAACTTCATCAAATATGTGAACATCCAAAGAAAAAAACGTGAACATAAAAAACCGTTTCAAAAATAAGGGAACATGATACTTAAATACGTGAACATTATACTCAAACATGTGAACATAGTGAATTTAAAATATTGATTTACACATCCCTCAAAGGTTGAATTATATGATTAATTTTTTGATCTTAATAGAAGGACCCAATTAGCAAAAGGGAGATAAACGCACCTACTCACCCACTTGCTTTAGCAAATTTCCATTCCCTACCAAAGTCAACATTCACAAACCAATTTTACAAAAATCCGAGAACCAATGCCGAACAAGATGCATATAAGGCTGCTCACATCAACTACAGTTTTTTCCTTCAGGTTGTGGGTTGCTGGAGGATGATGGCTCAGGCTCTTGCTCAGGCTCGGGTTTTGGCTCCATTAGATTTGGGTCAGAGGTTGACGACGATTACAATGCCTCAGCAGGCTCACTTTGCCTAATGGGTTTCTTGAACTGGACCAGGATCATAGTCATGTTGTCACATCCTTCACCACTAGCTGTTGAAGGAGCCAAACACCTATCAAGAACTCTCTCACACACTGCGGTTGCTCTCCTGATTTATCAGCCAAATTCAATAAAACAATCAGTTAGTTTGTAACTACAAACTAAAACTGGTGCTAAGGGATCTACAAATTCGTCATTTACCGTTTTCAATTGTTCATGGATAAAATCCACTAGTTGTTGGCTTGACATGCAGTCCCTATAAAAAAAATTCATTAAATTTTGCATCAAACATGACTGATTAAGTTTAATAAATATAAAGAGAGATAAAATACAAAATACAAGGACATGTTACTAAGCTAGCTTCACAGACTACATAAGCTGGCAAGATGGTAAGAATGTTTAGATTGTGGTGACACAAATTCCCATACTACAATATAGATAATCTCCTTTCGGGAAAAAACTGAGAGAAAGGACAAGGAGGAAATTACAAACCATATGCCATCTCATGCAAGCACGACAAAGTCATCATCATCACAGAGTGCAACCTGTTTAGGAAGACAACAGAAAAAAGCTGATATCAAATTCTAAGCAGCAAATAGAGCAAGTATGATAAACAAAGCAAAGGACATTTATCGATGCACGAGAATTTTGAGTCTAATTGCTACAACCTTATGGATTTGCATCATGCATATGGAAAGGAATGTACGCACAGTATTGAGATCTGGATTTGCCGTCACAATTTGCTTTTCTACAGGTAAGAATTTGTTCTTTTTGAATTCCATGTCACCTGTAGATTGAGAAACATAAATGAAAAAATGCAAGTATTAATAGATTTAGTACATCAACTCTAATCTTTCAGTGACCTAAATGAAAAAGGTTACAATATCAAACAGAAGAAGTAACCTCTCCAGGCCTAATATTAGCATATGTACATATCATCCGCCATCCAATACTAAATTTTCAGGATAATTAGACGGGTAATACCTATTGCTCTTGCAAGATTTAAACTGCCATTTACTCTCCCAACATGAATGAAACCACCAGCTTTAAGAATTTGGTCCCTTTCAACCTCGAGTTCAGGTTTGTGATCCCTTGATAGGTTGTAAGCCTGTATAAGATTCCATTAGCATCCACACTACATGTTGATATTGATTAAATAAAATCAGAAACATGCTTGATGAGGCTGTCCATATATATGAGCTTGGCCACAGAAGCAGAATTTGTTTTGTAGGGTCGAGTTACTCATGTTCTTAATTTATGGGTTTGTAATTCTGTATTATGGGACGGCAGTGCACGACCCTCACCCTTAATTCAGTGTCAGGCGACGGCAGTGCACGACCCTCACCCTTAATTCAGTGTCAGGCAGGCTATGCTATGTTTGATAAAGTATTTCTAGGACTAAAATCAGTCCCTATGGCAGCTGGTTTCTTCAATTATTCTGAGCAAATAGCCACTCAACTGTCATACACCTCTAAACAGACTTAAACTAAGCGCAGTCAAAAATCCAACTAGGTTTCAGCAACTTCAACTTTCAAGTCTAATAATCAGGAAAAATCGAGCGAAATCGAGGCGTTTCGGATTTTCGAAATCTCACCTGCTTGCTTCTTCTCAGTAGGACTTCCGCTGTGCCTGAGAATCTCTAGGTCAACGAGGCTGATCGACATGAGACCGAGCGTCAAACCGGACATAATTCCGGCGAATAGCACCAGCAAGCAACAAATCGCGGCGTAGATGTACCACGACGCTGTCCCGAAGGCTATATCCGATCCCAATTGCACGTTCCACGCCGATTTCGCCACCAGCAAAATGCTCATCAGATTGACCATCGCTTCAATTCCTCTCACACACAGCTAACTATGGAGCTCTGATCGATCGATTCAGAGCTTGCTAACTCGATGGGAATGTCGGCGACGACCTTGGTGATTAGTCTCTCAGGTTTTGGGGGTTTTCCTCCATGGAAAAACACTCAAATTCAAAGATGCATAAGCTAAGCTAATACGCAAGACAGTGAAATTGCAGGTAGGAATGAGGTGGAGAAAGAGATTTGAATCAAAATTGGAAGATGAGCGAGAGGAGAGAGATCTGAGAAGTGAAAAACAGAGGAGAAGGATCATGAATTGGAGAAGATCGATGTTCATGGGAGGGCGCGATGCCTAGAGGCTCCCAGAAGTGGACGATAGTGCAGGTGGGGGCAAAGGACGATTATGCCATAACTATCTCTATAATTACAAAAATACCACCGTGTCAACTTAAAACCTGATTCCCATAGCTAACTTCTCCTTTAAATCTCAACCGTAGATCCTCTTAATCTAGTGATTGTTATTTGTTTAGAGTTTGTATCTTAAGGGGAGTTTTTATCCGAATCAACCTCTTTTTTTTTTGAGCAAATTCGTATTCTCTAGTTGTTACTAGCGTAAATGTGTAATCATATGTAATCTTCTAACCAAGGATTGAGTAATCATGTTTAATCTTATAAAAAAATTAGTTTATATAATATTTGAAGATTAGAATTGTGATAATTTATTTTTCCTCTAAATTGTAATCAAAAGCAACTAAACTTTATCAAAAAAACCAGTTAAAATCAATCTCATTATTTTACTATGGTGATAAATTTTAATATATGTAATGTTATTTTTGTGTAAGATTGATACACAATTAGATTGCTTTGTATAATATTTACCTAATGATATTTTCTTTAATCATTTTCTTTGAAAATAAATGATTTGGTTTATCATTTTTATGAAAAAAATAATTTAGACATTATTAATAAACTATAAAATCAGTTTATGGATAAAATGAATTATTATTATGTCTTTTAGTGTTAATTAAGAAAATTAACTTAAATATGATTCAATAAAGCATAATAGGGAAAGATAATTGCGATTTATTTTATGATATTTGATTCGCATTCAATAGTTTAAGTTTCCTTATTTTTATTATTTTATATACAATCATATAATTCTTTGACATGACTGAGATGTATTGCCTATAATCTCAAATTTTCAATATTTTACAATAATATTTCATACTAAGTATTAGATAAATTATTAATTTTAGATATCCAAAAACAACTAAAAGATACAAAATGTGTTACGAGGCATTAATATATAATCCCGGCTTAGTTTAATTTCTATGTACTCGGTTTTATCATTTCCGGTTCAGTGTTCTTCGGCTTGGGTAGCTAGGCTTTATAAGCTTGTTTGTAACTCAGATTTCAGATTATAAATGAATCAAAACTCTTCTCAAATTCTCAATCTCTGGATTCTATCTCTCCCTCAATCTCTCTTTGTGATTCACTTTTCGGTGGAAACTCCTAAACCCTTTGTACCCTCAGTGACTCATCGATCAATATCGAGCTCCACGCTCCTCATCGATCGTCTATCTCGGAAATCCCGCATCAATGGTATCAGAGCTCATGCTCCTCCGACCTGCTTCGGTACCCATCGATGATGGCTTCTATATTGAAGTTCGTAAGGCTCAAAAGAAGGAGAGTCTGATCTCTGACCTGAAGGCTTTCATCAGTCGGCGCTTCAAATTTCCTCACCCATAGTGTCGATGAAGATGTGGGTGTGACCATAAGCGGATTGTATGACGGAATACCAGATGGCGCAGATTATAACAATGAGATATTCGACTACATACTCGACCTTGTTGGCTGGATTGAAGGTTGTGTTGAGCTTCCATCAGCTTCAAAGGAGAAAGATAGTGATCGACCACGATCAGCTTAGAAAGGAATTATCGATGAATGAGCCTCTTGTTGTGGAAATCGGTTCCACTTTGAAATCTGATGAAGGGGTCAGACAAAATGAGGAAAAGATCTCACCCACTTTGATGAAAGAGTCTTCATGTTTTGGCGCACGCCACATGCTCGACGAAATTCCCAAACCAGTTGCTGACTTCAAGACCATAGAGGTGAGTGATTTGTCGGATGCTAGACCTCTATTGACTGTTAAATAAAGAGTTTACTGGTTTAATGAAGGACCTCGAGGAGTTATTTGTAAAGATGGTTTGAGTTTTGATTTAGGTGGAAAATTCAGCGTTGATATAGCTTACAACTCTGATTTAAATGATGATGCCTTGATTGTCAGGAGATTCTCAATTGATAAGGTTGTTTTGATAATGGGTGAATGTCCGGTCCAAAGGGAGATAACACATGTGCTACTTATAGTAGAGGAGCCCTCAAATTTAGATGCATGCCAAGTGCTTGATGATATGTCGGACTCACCAAACTACCACAAACACCAACAAATGCTTGGGTTTTTACTGAGCATTGATCTGCTTAAGCAAGATGGTTTCAAGGAAGTATGCTTTGATCCAGGGGGACTGAAATTGTTGTTGGAAAGGTTCGAGTCACGGGCTAATTTAAAGATGGTAGAGATAAGTGATTCACCCAATGCTACACCATTATTGGAAGTTTAGGATAAATTTAAGGATTTAGTTAGGGTGTTGGATGAGCTACGTGAACAAGAGGATTATATAGGGATATTTTATATTGATCCATGTGGAGGAAAATCGATATTCAATGCTGATGATTCATTTAGATTTGAATCAAAATCGATGGATGCAAAATTTCTAGAATATGTGAGTTATGTTGTCATTTTGGATACCTAACTGATGTGGGGAATTATAAATCAGCATTCAAGATGATTTTTGTTGACCAATCAAAACTTTGTTCAGATACAAATGAGGGTATTGAAATGGTGTTTGATCTAGGGGGTGGATTTTATGCTTGGAGTTAGCTGTCGAGGAAAACATCTTTTACTCTTGGGGCACGGTTCTACACAATGGAGGTGGTAAATAAGCTCACTACACGTAGGAGAATGATGAATGGTTTTGCTAAGAGTTTGACTTTTGATCTCGGGGCACTATTCATGGCACTGGCACTCCCTAAGCTGTCCCTAGTTGAGATCCAATTTGATAAAATATTTCTACTAAGAAAAGTCTATTTGTCTTATACTGCATTTGCTTAGGTTAGTACATGTATTAAGCTGCTGCAATTGAACCTTGAACACCAACTTGAGAGGGATGAAATGTTGGTATTTGACCCTGGAGGATAGGTTCTTGTTGCCCGATCTCTCAATATTCTATCAATTATCTATATATGCTTCATGTTTGATCCAATCCTAACCCAATCAAGAGAATTCACTCATAAGGAAGAGATGCAAGCCATAAGCTCAAACGAAGAGAAGATAGGTTGCAAGATTTCAAGGCTTCTTGTTTAAGGCCTGATGAGTTATTGGCATCAGTATTTGCTTACATTAGTATATTTGTGCTCGATTCAGGAGGACAATTGTTACAAAGATTCAATGAATGTTATCTATGGATTATGTTTGGTGATTTATGGACAAGGATGATGAACATTTGCAAGCTGTCACAAAATGTTGCTGAAAACGAGCTGCAACGTGGAGGCAAGCTCTAAAAATTAGTTAGCATTACTGTTAGAGAAGAGCATAAAGGCGGGACTGTCATTGACATTATTGATGAAGTGACTCGGGTAAAATCGTTGTATCCAAAGTCAAAGATAAATAACCCAAACAAACAAACTAGTATAGTAAGCAAGTAAGGGGTCGAATCCAAGAGAACTATGGCTTCTAGTATTAATATAATTATCAACTAAAGAATGGGGGATTGAAGAGAAAGACCTCTAAACTAATCTAAGAAACAAAGAACAAACAAATAAACAAACATGCAAATATGGGGAAACAATTGATAAGGAGACAAGTTCATTCAAAAGATCCACTCATGATATAATTTCTCGATCATAGATTTATCCATTGATTTCATTCACACCTATGGTTAATTCCTATCCTGATCATTAACAATCGCAAGTCCACGGTCCAAGCAATTCTATAACTCTAGGCAAGGACGCTTAACCTAGAATTAGCATAGAGAACAAGGATATGCAGGATATAATATCAAACAATCAAGCTACGAGTCAATTGTAAGATAAAACAATCAATTCTCTTCTTAATCCTAGTTGCATAGACAACAGGTCTAGGTTAAGTTGTTTTCACAGATCAGTTTTGTCCACGGTCCAAACCTAATCAAACAGTAGAAAGCTAATCAATTCAATAGGGTCGCGAGTCCTAGAGAAACAATCAACAATCATAAGATGAAGCACAAGATAATCAATATTAACCAAAGGATAGAAATCAATTACCAAAATCTCACGAGTTCATACATCAGAGCTTCTTCCTTGAACAAATCCAAGGAGACTAGCTCTCCATAACTAAACTAAAGAATTAATTGAAGAAAAAGGTAGAAGGTAAGAGATACTAAAACCCTAAGGCTGGCTCCTCCTTAAATAGCCCATAGAACAAGCTCCACGAGATAGATAAGGAAAGAGGCAAAAGATAGAAAAGGAAACAAGATAGAAAGATTTCGGCTCGCTTCGGATTCGGCATCGCCGCGGTCGCGTCGCCATGGCCGCGCCCGCGCTTTCACAACAGAGAAGAACAACTTGTCTCGGCGGCCACCGCGGTCGCGTCGGGAGCTCCGCGGTCGCGGAATCACGGCAGAATCAATGGCGTCACTTCGGAGGCTGTTTTGACCATCTTCGGCTTGGAATCTGACTTCGGTGTAAAAAGATGAATTGAAGCCCTTGAAGTTAGCTTTCCAATGGCACCGGAATCAAGTCAATCCGACCTCTGTAGCTCAAGATATAGCCTTCACAATAAAGTGGTGTCGCGCAGACAGCTCAAAACGCCTTAAAACTCTTGATTCTTGAATTCTTGTGTCTTCGGCCTAGATATTACAATTAAGCACAACTCTAACCTAAACACACTCAATATAGCCCTAAAGTACAAGAGTTAACCTATACAAAATAGCCCGAATCATGAAGAGAAATTAAAGATGAATGCATATAAAGAAACAAAGATCAATGTGCATCAGAGCATTACGATTGGTGGCATTATTTTATATAATCGAAGTGAGGACAAGATAAATGCTAAAGGTGAGATGAGAAGTACTTTTCAGTTGTTGACCTATATTGCTACAGGTTCAGTTGTTCAATTATGGGTAGCCAATACAAATGTTAATTTAAAGATTGATGGTGTTGATCACACGAGTGAATGGAAAGCTAGTGCAGTGTAGTACCATCTACAAGCTCACCCCCTGCAAGCACTTATTTGTGTGTTGTTAGATATTATGGGTATGTTAGAGGGCAATGCAAACCTTGCCATGAACATAGGTTGTCTTGGATGATCCCTGAGGAAAAGGATCTCGTTCAGCGGGGAGTATTGTTACATGGAATTAATATATAATCCCGGTTCAGTTTAATTTCTATGTACTCGGTTTAGTTATTTTCAGTTCAGTGTTCTTCGGTTTGGGTAGCTATGCTTTATAAGCTTGTTTGTAACTCAGATTTCAGATTATCAATGAATCAACTTTTCTAAAATTCTCAATCTCTGGATTCTATCTCTCCCTCAATCTCTCTTTGTGATTCACTTTTCGATGGAAATTCCTAAATCCTTTTTACCCTCGGTGACTCATCGATCGATATCGAGCTCCACAGTCTTCATCGATCGCCTATCCCAAAAAACCCGCATCAAAATGTATCTATACATTTTTTTGTGTTGGATTGTAATTTTTGATAGATCCTAGCTAAATAAATCTGACTCACTCTTTTATAGATTGCTTTCTCTACTTGATTTTTTTGCAACATGAAATCATCATAGCTATATACCAAAGCGGAGGTTAGAAATGATATTTCGCCCGACATGTGTCACCTTCTCATTGGACCGCATCACCCATCTTTATTAAAACAATTCAATTTGTTTCATTGGTTGAAATTTCATTGTAGACCCCACTATAGAACTCTTCTTATCTACAATATAATTTCAATTTTAGTTTTTTCCAAAAAAAATAAACTTTAAATTCTATACACAAAAATTCTTATCCACTAATTCCAATCAATCTTGATTTTTTTATAAAATATTCCTTGTAACAAGATAATTAAAATAATAATATTGAAAAACATATGTCAACTCCAATTAAATTCATAATTAAAATAATAATCCATAAACATTAAAATAAATGATAAAGGCACGAATTTGATATAATCAAAAACTTAGTTTAAATTTTATATAAATTTATTCAAAATAACATTTTGATGTAAAATCTTGTATTATTTTATTTAATTTGTTTCGTATGGGATTTATTTTAATTATACAATATTTCTACTATAATACAATATTTCTTCAATCATTTATAATATTATCCGTTTGGACTAATACTAATACTATATATTAAAGCCGAAGAATTTCGAGCCTTCACATTAACTCTGACCCTACTTTATTATTTACTTTATAGCTTTTATTTTGTTTAATTGTCTAAATTTTAATTTTATCTTTTTTCCTACTCTTGTAATATCTATTTTGAAGACATACTATTTATCTTTAAAAATTTTTAATTATCTAATCTTTACTTTTATATTTTTTCTTACTCATCTTATATCTATCTTTATATCTATTTTTAAATTTTCCTTCTATATTTTATAGGCAACTAACACAATGAAACAACTAATTAAGCAAATTAATTCACGTTGCCAAGTGTATATTTGATAGGAAAATCTAATATAATACAGTATAAAGCAGAACCTATGTCTTTGTTAAAAATTGCGCCATCTCATTAGTGTTGAATAAAATAATGTTTTTATTTTAAAAATTATTAACAAAATAAAATTATTAACAGACAAAAATTAATAGAATTATGTACTATAATTGGATCACATATCAAAATGAAAACTTATGTTAGATAGAATTTGTATGCATATTTTTCCTTATCAAGAGATCAATCATCTCATATAATTTATATCTTTTAGATTTTATCCAAAAAAGATCACAAAAAATTATTAACCAATGAAGATCTTATCCAATAAAGATCTCCCGGAAAATTATCTTTTACACAAATTTTATATAATTTATATCTTTTAATGTACACTTTAGAAATACGAGGATGAAAAATTATCTTTTACACACATCTCATATAATTCATATCTTTTAGTTATTGAATAATCTTCATATAATTTATATGAACATGGAAAAAAATGGTCATTACTCGTACATGGTACGGGTTTTCAACTAGTTTTCTTAATTACTCAACAGTTACCACGTCGTCAAATCCACGTTGTTGATTTCATTCATTCAGTTAGTAGATTTTCCCTTTAAATTCCTTCTGAATAGAACAAATAAATTAATAATTCACATAGATCGATCCCACAATATATTTTTAGTAGAATTTACTTAGTTTATTTTTTATATTTACATGATCAACTATATTTTTTTACTTAATACGATATTATTAAATCTTACTATGAAGATTTTAAGATATTATCCGATCTTATTTGATTTATTAAGATATTATCTTAATAAAACTATTTGATATTATTTGTTATCAAATCAAATAAAGATATTATAGAGATATTAGAATAATTTCATCAAGATATTATTGTAACCGTTACTTTTATAAGATATTATATAATATATTCTTATGAATTCGTTTTTGTAACGACGAATTAAAGCTTTCAAAAAAGCATATTATTCGTTAAATATAATTTAAAAATATAAAATGGAGGTTTATAGTCTAAAGATAAAATTAAGTGTTTTCACGACGAAAATGGGTATATGGGCTATGGGCAACCAAAAATGAAGCAAATAGGTTACAAGGAAAAAAAATGAGCCCCCATAGGCTTTTTTCCAATTTTGCCCCTACCTTTTTTTTAAAATTTACAAGATGACGTCATCAATGGCATATGATGACGTCAGCACCCCTTACCACTATCTGCGTTGACCGGCGTTGACCGACGTTGACCGCCTTGTCATTAGTGATGGCAAGTAACTTGTCATCAGATGACACGTTACTTGTCATCAGTCCACGTACAAAAAACTTGTCATTTCGTTCACGTACTCAACTTGTCATCTGATGACAAGTTGAGGTAAATCCATCATTCACGCAAAAAACTTGTCATCGGTGATGACCAGTTACGAAATTGACCTATGTGGGATTTGAACCCACATTATTGTGCATCAAACACATTGCTCTACCATTTGAGCTAATAGGCCATAATTATAAGTAATATATATACAAATCTAACATACCCAAACCCATAAAATCATCCAAAAAACATTATAACAGACCTGTCATCCAAAAAATAACTTGTCATCACCAAAACACATTAAAAACAGACTTGTCATCGCCAGAACCCATGGAAACAGACTTGTCATCACCCAGACCCTGTAATAACTGCTATTTTTATAAGATATTACGTAATATATTCTATTGGAAGTATAAGAACAAATTCTAATGAATTCGTTTTCGTAACGACGAATTAAAGCTTTCAAGAAAGCATATTAATCGTTAAATATTATTTAAAAGTATAAAATAGAGATTTATAGTCTAAAGACAAAATTAAGTATTTTCACTCATAAATAATTTACAAGTCTAGTGATTTTAAGAAGAAAAAGAATTAATAATAAAAATAAAAGAAATGTAATTTGAGAAGATTAATATTATTAATTAACAACAATTAATTAAATTGGATTAATTGTTATAAAATTTAATCAAGTGCTAATCTAATCGTAATGGGCCGAAATTAAAAATAAGAGGATGGAGAAGGTGGGATTAGAAGAACCCCTAACCTCTCCTACCCACTTCTCTTCCTTCTACCAACTGGGCTACGAGAACTTGTTGTTAGGTTTGGATACGCGTTCAATTTAAACCCGGATTACCCCAAATCCAAAATTTTGCCGAGATGGTCACCTCGTGACCGGCGGAAATTCCGCCTCTTCACTCGTCCTTCTTCACTCGTACTCGCCTGACGCCACCATCACTTTCGGTCTCATCCCGAGAGTTCAGCCGATTACCCTCGTTTCACCATGTCCTATTCACTTCCCTTGCGTATGGTTGTGGGCCAAAATCTGCCTATAAACTGTGGGTTTTGGCACCCATCGATTGCACACTCAAATCAATTCAGCTCTCCCTTACTCCTCTCTTCAATCCGTGAATACCCAAATCTCCCTCTTCCATCAATTCCATCAGATTTCAATCCAAAAACTCTACCCAAAACGCCCAAAACTCCATTGTCAAAAAAATCTGAATTTTTCTTCCAGCCCTTGCGTTTGGACGGAAACTGCCGACCGAACCACCCGCCTCCTCGTCGCCGGAAACCGCGGTCCGCCCCTGCTTATCGTCGCCGGAGTCCGCCGGAGCTGCTCCTTGTCGTCGTGGGTCGTGGCGTGTGCTGTGTTGTTGTTGGTGTGGAGCGTACGCAGGGAAAAGGAGGAGGCAGGCCACAAAGGTTGTACGTAAAACAACAGAGGAAGGGGCCACTAAATTGTTGGGCTGCTCATCCATCTTTTAGGTTTGGATCCAGATTTTCTTTAATCTTTTTGTTAGGCCTAATTTGTTAATTAAAAAGCCCATTAGTCCAATTAATTAGAAAAAACATATCAAAATGGATTTCATGGTATTTTTATACTAAGGAGTGATGTTAAATAAATTTAAAAACCAATACTCATTAAAATTATTATTTTTATAAAGTGATAAAATTTATTAAGTTGATTAAAGGTATTTTTACCCATGTAATTAAGTCAATCTCTTTTTGAGCCCTTTTCTTAATTGGGACTTATAATGCTAAAATATTATTTTATTATGAATAATAAATCTCGATTAAGTATTCATTTAATTTCTTTAAGAAGCGTTTTTTTATAAATAAATTTTACGGAAGATGTTCGTATACCGATGATTTATAAAAATCCTAAACTCGCTTCTGACATTCTAATAAGCCGAAAACTTAGATTCATAAACGAATAATTCGAGGAGTTCCTAGACTAAGAAATGAATTAAATATTAATTTATTTCGTTATCATTCCGTGCCTCGAATTAGGTTAAGCTTCTAGGAGCACTCGTTCAGAAATTCCGTCTTCGTAAAGACTTAACTCTCGAGCATCGAAGGCAAGTGGATGGTTCTTTCTCCCTATTCTCTTGATATTCGATAAATCGTAAATTCCTGTCTTGCTAGCCTATCCATTTTGTTGGGAACGCATTGTTTGCTAAATAAAATGAACCTAGGATTTATTTATTGTTTAGAGATAACGACCCTGTTGTTATTTACATTATCGTACTGCGCTAGCCCATGGACTTAGGACCGATGATTGACCTCTGTTTGTTTCAAGTCTCTTTTTGGAGACTTTGTTGTGGACTAGTGTAGGAAACAGGGATGCGGGTTTGGCCCCTCAACATCTCTTTATAAACTGTATTGGGAGGTATAATAATTTATCGTCTCCTGATACTGGGTCATGACTCCACTTGCTCTCCGAATAGAGGGGTGTTGCACTCTAGCTAAGTGCAGGGACTCAGTCCCTGTAAGGCCACGCCTCATCCTTTGAGCGGCCAACTTAATTAAAAGTCATCACTGAAGTGTTATGTGTTACGACTTATGAAAGATAAGTGCCCAATGCACATTAATTAATTAATGGGACAAGGATGGTTAGTACTAGCTTGGACAAACCATCCGGACTCCCAACTTTGAGTAGCTCTAGCTAATAGAGACCTTTGTTGTTACTTGATGTGAATTGATAATGTTCCCAACAAAAACTTAATCATCATTCTTTCTTAGGAAATCATTTTATTATGATTTCCTATCCTCAAAAGAAATCTCGTATTTCTTTTCTCACCAGACTCTACTTCATTCCATCATCATCTGAGTTACATCCAAATAAAACTCGTTCGTCTGAGTTGCATTCAAATAAAGCCGTTACTACTTTTATCTCTCGCTCACCGCCAAAGAACCCGACTGGTCGTGCATCATTCAGTTCCCTTTGGACTTAGATGCCGACATACTTAGCCTTTCTAAGAACCTATTTCGCATTCTACCATTTGCTTAGTCTCGCGTTAGACTAATACCACTTTCTTTTCTTCCCGACACTGGTCGGCTGGTATTTCTTGCTTCTATGGAAATATCAGGTAACAAGGCCAAGACTGTAGAAGATTAAAGCCGAAGACTCAAGGATCTGAAGGAAAGAAGGTTTCAAGTCTTTTGGACAGTTTGGGTCCCCCATGCTACTTTGTATGATATTATTGTCTTAATTTCCGCTGCACAATTATCTAATGTCGTTTCCATTTCAAGCACTAGTGTTTCAGACCTTTGAACGCCTTTTCAAGTATGTGGTAATCGATGAACCACTTTAATGTAATATAACTATCCTGTTTTATATTACTTTGAACCGTGTTGTGTTACCTACAGCCTCGGGTGGTCTTGGATGGTAAAATCTGAGATCACTGGCGGTAGCACCCTTGGGTTAAAATAGGGGTGTTACAGACCCATAAAAAATAACTTGTCATCACCCAGAACCTTAAAACGCACTTGTCATCAATCAGATCCGTAGAACAAACTTAAATTGCTCAAAACTCATAAAAAATCACTTGTCATCACCCTAAATCATAAAAATGTCCCAAAAACCCTAAAATGAACTTGTCATCCAAAAAACCCACAAACTCAAAACCCCTAAACCCACAACAATCTTGTCATCACTTAAATCCGAAACACAAAGTTGTCATCCAAAAAATCCAAAAACATATCCAAACCCATAAAATCATCCAAACAACCTTAAAACAAACCTGTCATCACCCCCAGAACCGTAAAACAACTTGTCATCACCAAAACACATTGAAAACGAACTTGTCATCGCCAAAATCCATAAAAACGAACTTCTCATCACCCAGAACCATAAAAAAAACCCTGTCATCACCCAAAACCATAAAATCATCCCAAAACCCTTAAAAACAAACTTGTCATCACCCAAATTCGTAAAACAAACTTATAATCATCAAAACACATCAAAACGAACTTGTCATCACCCCAGACCCATAAAATCATCCTAAAAACCTTTAAAATCATTCAAATCGAGCTTGTCATCAGTCAAATCCGTAAAACTAACTTGTCATCACCCAAAATCATCCCAAAAACCTCAAAACAAACTTGTCATCACTCAGATTTGTAAAACAAACTTATAATCACCAAAACACATTAAAAACAAACGTGTCATCGCTAAAACCTATTAAAAACAACTTGTCATCACTTAGTCATATAAAATCATCCCAAAACCCTTAAAAAAAACTTGTCATCAGTCAGATCCGTAAAACAAACTTAAATTGCTTAAAACTCATATTAAACTACTTGTCATCACCCAATTTCATAAAATCATCCTAAACCCCCCAAAAATGAACTTGTCATCCTAAAAACCCCAAAAGCCAAAAACCCAAAAACCCAACCCTAGATCTAGCTTGTAGGAGCCTAGATCTGGCTCGAACGAGTCCAGATCTGGCTCGTACGAGCCTAGATCTGGCTCGATCAAGCCCAGATCTGGCTCCAACGAACCTAGATCTGGTTAGATCTGGCTCGTATGAGCCCAAATCTGGCTCCAACGAGCCTAGATCTGGCTTTAACGGGCCAAGATCTAGAAGACAGGGATGAGGGGGAGGAGAGGGAGAGGGCGAACGAACCTGAAATCGACGGCGGCAGCGGCGACGGCGGTGGTGTAGGTGGTCGGAGAGGACGGCGGCGAGGAGAGTGTGGGCGGCGAGAGGGAGGGGCGGATTGGGGTGGGCGGCGAGAGGAAAGAGAGGGAGGGAAGAGAGGAAAGAAAATGGAGATGAGAGGGAGAGAGGAGAGGGAGAGAGGGATGAGTGAAAAAAAATGAAGAGGAGAGAGAAAAAGAAGAGAGTGGGGGGTTTTATAGAAGAGGAAGAGCCTAGTTAGTTAATTTATTTTTGGGATAGGTTACCTCCTTTAAATTTGCCCCAAAACAACCCTCCCACCCCAATCCCTCTATTTTCACTCATAAATAATTTACAAGTCTAGTGATTATAAGAAGAAAAAGAAATAATAATAATAATAAAAATGTAATTTGAGAAGATTGATATTATGAATTAGCAACAATTAATTGAATTGGATTAATTATCATATTTATAAAATTTAAACAAGAGTTGGGCTAGTCACAATTGGGCCAAAAATAAAAATAGAAGGATGGTAGAGGGTGAGAGTCAAACCCCCGACCTCTCCTACCCTTCCCCTTCCCCTTCCTTCTACCAACTAGACTACAAGAACTTGCAATTAAGTTTGGGCATGCGTTTAATTTAAACTAAATAACCCAAATCCGAAATTGTCACCTTGTGACCGGCGGAAATTCCGCCTTCTTCTTCACCTCGTCCACGCCATTGTCATTTTGGTCATGTCCATGGCAGCCGAGAACCCGGTCGTTCGTCCATCCCCCTGGTCGTTCCTATGCCCGATTGAGTGAAGAATGGGAGAAGTTTGCCTATAAATTGGGGGTTTTGCACAAATCAATTCACCCTCATCACCACCCCCTCTTCATCCCTGTGTACTCCAAAAACCTCTACCCAAAACCCAGGACTGTAACTACAAGTGTAGTTCCGATCGAAATCGTCCAAGAACACCCAAAGATTTTAAGGTCGAAAATCTGTTTTTTCACCCCTTTTTCCACCGACGGGGAACCGAGCGCCGCCCGGCTCGTCGCCTCTGTCCTCCACCCTTCTCGTCTCCGTTGTTAGCCGCCCTTCTAGTCGCCGGAGGGTCGCCGGAGCTGCTGGTTGGTGTCGTTGTTGCACGCGTGAAGAGGAGGAGGCAAGCCAACAAATTTTTGCACATAAAAGAAGGAGGAGGCTGCTCATAGAAGAAGAAGAGATTAAGAGGTTGGGCATATCTTTTATTTTTGTAGGTTCAAATTAATTAGGCCCACTAAATTAACTAGACCCATATACTTATTAGAAATGAAGATGAAATTTTTGTAACCTTAAAGAGTTAGGTAATTCACATTATTACTACCCACTACTTAATATTTATGAAGTTAAACATTATGATTATCTTGAATCATAATAATGAATCCTACCTAATATACTTATAAACATACTATTATCATGATCACATAAATTATGGCCTTATAAAATTTGGATTATTGTTTTATAAAGTTAATACAATTGACGGGAGTAAATAAAAGAGTACTATTTTTAACCCATGGAATTAAGTTAAGATCCTTTTAAAAATAAACTTGAACCCTTTTCATAATCGGGACTTATAATGTTAAAACATTATTTTATTATGATTAATGAATTTTTATTAAATACTTATTTAATTTCTTTAAGAAGCGTATTTATAAATAAATTTTACGAAGGATAAATATTCGTAAACCGAAGGTTTTACAAAAATCCTAAACTCGTTCTAACATTTTAATAAGTTGAAAGGTTAGAGTTATAAATTATTAAAGGATAATAATTTATACTAGGCTGACAAATTATTGGAAAGGTAATAATAATTGGAGAAATTATTCGGGTGGAAATAATTTAGATATTAATTTGTTCCGTTGTCGTATCGAAAAATCGTTTGTGAAATAGGGTAAGCACTTGAGTCGCCTTAAGCTCGTGAATCGAGGACGTCGCTTCCGTAGGAATTTTATCCCGTCAAGTTAAGGCAAGTGGATGGTTCTATTGCTCTTTACGATTAAACATGAATTTCCTTCCATTCTGTTTAATATCCATATAATTGTTGGGAACACCTTGTTTGCTAAATAAAATGAACATAGGGTTATTTTTTGTTTAGATATAATGACCCCGTTGTTATTTATATTATTGCACTGCACTAGTCCATGAGCATATAAGTTTGGTAACATATTTTTAAAATGAGCATATATGTTACCAAACTTTAAAAACAACGTTATTCTTTTTTAAAACATGTTCATATATTAAAACTTATATTATATTTTTTTGTATCAATATTCGATTATAAAAAAATCTAATTATAATTTCATATTTTGAAGTCAAATTGTCGTGCATGGCGTGACAAGTTACGCTAGTAATTTATTATTATTAACAAATTTATGAACTCTTTCCCGTAGTTTTCAATAAAAGTTTAAGGTCTTAGCCCTCCATTTGACCAAATAAATTATTAACAAATTTATGTTGAAATTATTCTAAATTACTCTCACTTTTAACTCCAAAAAATCTTGACCAATCTTTTCTGATCTTTATAAGATAATCTTGACTCTCAACCTTAACCCACCTGACCTTAATCGAACTAGTTTATATCACAGTTTCTGAAAATTATACATTAGCTCTAACCTTAACTCGAACAGTTCCCTAGAAATCTCAGAAGATTTATCTATAGTTAAATGTAATAATATGTATCATGTCAAAAATATGTAAGATATACTTATAACAAAATTGTTATACATATCAGTTTAATTTGTCAGTTTAGTTAAATTTTTTTATTTAAATTGTTAAAGGGTAATTATTAGAGATACTGTATCCTGTATTTTTGTATAGTCTATTATATTTGCCTTATATGTAAAGATATGTGAAGATATGATTCTACCTTGTAATCTTCTAAAGCCTATTAATACGATAACCTCTGAATGATCAAAATCATCAGAGTTCACATCTTTTATGGTATCAGAGCAGGTTTTTCGTTCCATAAATTTTCCACGTCACAACCCTAGCCACCGCTGATGACTACCGACAGCAACACCAGCGCCACTGGCAACACCAACCCGTCTCTCTCCACCAACGATGACGCGTCGTCATTCCGCTCAAGTGGCGCGTCGCTACTGGCCGCTGCCCTCGGCACACAGTCCGTTGTCGTCGTTCAACCTTCAACTTCCGGTGCTTCCCGTCAAACTTGATCGAAACAAATACTCGATCTGGCGATCCAACATTGTTGACAGCCTGGACCCCTTAGCACTGCTAGATTTTATCTTCACCCACCGCCGACCATCTCCACACCGTCGGCCGTTGCAAGTCAGCCACCGGTCGTCTCTCCCAATCCCGATTTTCTCAAGTGGAAACAACGGGACAAATTCATTCTCATCTGGCTCCGAACCACTGTTACGCCCGCTTTGTTGAGTTACTTGATGAAGCCATCAACTTCCCGTGAAGCCTCGGTTACAGTTGAGCGTATGTTTCAGGCTCAATCACGTGCCCGAGCCATGTATCTCAAACAACAACTCAACTCTCTACAGAAGGGCAACATGTCAATGCTCGACTACTTTGAGAAGAAACGAGGTATTGCAGATTCGTTGGCTGATTGCTCACATCCCGTTTCTGATGACGATTTCATATCGGCCGTACTCCACGGTCTCGATCCATCCTATGGACCTGTCCGAGCAGCACTGAATGTGCACATGGCTACATTAGAGCCGAACGATCTTCTCGGCTTTCTTCTTCGCGAGGAGGAGCGCCTCGCCGAGGATTCTCGTCTGCTTGCTGGAAACCAGCCGGCCGCCCTCTATGGCCAAACTCGACGTCGTGGGCAGTCTGATCGTGGTAGCAACCGCTATGGCCACCCTCTATTATCAAGTTACTTAAAAAGAAAATATTCTTTGATGAATATTATTCGCTAGATTATAAAGAGAGAATGGGAAATAAGAAGATGGATGGATGGATGGATAGTCTATACTACTATAGTATAAAGGCCTAAAACATAAGCAATCCCCTAAACTTGCACACATAAGTCATTTTAGCACCTCAATTCATCGGGTATTCACTTTGAGACCTGTACTCAACGTTTTGTAACCCATCAGACACTTGGACGCTGACATGGCAAAAACAATTGCCATGAGAGTGCCACGTCACACGCCACATTATTATTTAAATAAACCAAAAAATCAATAAACCCCGTAATTATAAGGAAAAAGAAAAAGAAAACAAAAAAAAACCTCAATTTCACCCCAATAAATAAATCACAATAAAAACCCCAAATTTACCCAATTTCCACCGTAATGGCCGCCATAGTGATAACCCCAACATCGACCACGCCGAGAGCAAGTTAAACCGGTCGGCGACATGCCCGACTCAACTTTGTCGACGAAGAAGTTAAGGTCGGAGAAGGAGGAGAGGTCGGGGGGATCTGGGCGAAGAGGAGGTTGAGGGAGAGGTTGAAGACGGCGAGGTTCTAGAGGAGTCGGAGGGAATTGAATGGGCCTCGAGAGGAGATTGGGGAGAGGTCTAGGATCTGGAGGTTGAAGTAGTCGGAGAGGAAGGGGGAGATGGAGCCATTGAGGCAAAGGTTGGGGAGCAAGATCTTGAAGATGCGATCGCTGCTGCAGGTGGCGCCGTGGAGGCCGGAGTCGGAGTCCGAGCCAGAGTAAGGGTTGGCCAGGTTGGACTCCCTCTAGTTCCCCAAGTACGTTGTTTGTCGGGTCGTTCAGGGACGCGCGCAACCGCGTCAAGCACACCACGTCGTTCGAGTCAGCGGCCAGGGAGGCGCGCGATTGCGTCACCAGGAGAAGGATCACTAGGAGGAGAGGGATCGCTAGTAGTTGCCGGCGGAAATTGGGGGAAATTGGGAAATTGTGCTTTTTTATCGTGATTTATTTAATTGGGGAAAATTTGGTGTTTTTTTCTTTTTTCTTTTAATTAGGGGGTTTATTGATTTTTTATATATTTAAATAATGATGTGATATGCGACGTGACAATCTTGTAACAATTGTTTTTGCCATGTCAGCGTCCAAGTGTCTGATCGGTCACAAAACGTTGAGTACAGATGTCAAAGTGAATACTTGATGAATTGAGGGGCTAAAATGACTAATGTGTGCAAGTTTAGGGGACTGCTTATGTTTTAGGCCCTGGTATAAAGTGGAGTCGATATCTTAACAAATTTCTTTGTCACCGTGTTATTTCTATAATAAAATAATCCACCGGACCCTCCTTTATATGATAAGTTGCAATCTTCACATAAATATTATTATTTCATAAAATATGATATATTCACTCCAACAAAAAATCAAGATAAAATCAAAAATAATTTCTAAAATATAATTCTGAAATTATTTTTTTAACAAATATAATATATGTTTGAAATATAATTATGATTCTCTATAATTTTTAAATATAATTTGAATTTTATAAATAAAAAAATCTACACTATATCTATATGTACGTATAAGTTTTTTCTCTAACTTGATAAAACATGATCTTTTCATTTTAATTAAAACTTTGTTGAAATAAGTGTAATTTGTAGATATAATATTTTTCTTATCAATTTGTCTAATAAATTTATTATGGTTGCCCGTAAATGGTACGGGGTTTGAAATCCTTTTTTTTCGGAAATGAGAGGAAACTAGTTTACATTAATGTTTTGTTAAAGCCTATAAATGATTGTGGAAATAGGAATGGTTTAGAATAAATTCAAACAAATTTTTACAAGATCCGTACATGACGCGAGAACCTACACTAGTTTTACAAAGTTCGATCCCCCATATCTCATGTGTTCTACATGAGCTGGTTGTTCAAAACTACAGAAAAACTCAACGAGAATTTGAACGAATATCCACAGTATTCATCTACACTTGATGTTAAACGAAATCTAGATGATAATTAACAAAAAAGTAAGCAACTTCCTTTGGTAAATTTTAAAATAAATTGAACAAGATATTGTAGAGCTATAACAGATTAGGTTTATAGATTGGTTGAACATGGTATAGTTTGTAGAATTTATTAGGCTGTATTTGCATACAGTTGGGATGAGATTGAACTTCCGTCAAGGTCGAGTTTGATTGAACAAATTTATTGAGTTCTAATAAGTTGAGCCTGGTCATTGGATTATCGTCTCTAGTTAGGTTTGAGGATGACCTTTAGTTATTCGACGGCAGTGGTAGCTATTGTCTTGTAGCGGAGATACGCCAAAAGGAGAGTGGAATTGAATTAGAGTTAATTGTTTGAGGAATCAATTTATAAATTATATATATTTAGTGGGTTACAAATAGTAGTTTTGTTTTACAAATACCATGAACCACAATTCTTATGTATTTAATTTCACATGATTTTATTTTTCACGAAATACACTTCTTGTATTTAATCAAACGAGTGGGAACCAACTAAGCGAATATATGCATGGTAGGTTTTATGGACGGTGGATGGATCGGATCAAACATTTACCTCAGGAGTCCATCGATGATAAGGGATCATCCATACTCTATCCCTTTCCATCCCTGGCTCCCATTATTGGTAATTAAATTTGTCCAACTACCCAGTTCCTTACTATTTTCAGCTAGTCATTGACCAGTTGTTGATCCAAATTAAAGCTCACGAAATGTAGTCATCAATATTATTAAGCATCAAATTACAATTGGGACACAATAAATATAGTTCTCGCTTGATTGGTAGCTTTCCAATCAATTTGAAGGACGAATATCATACAACTAATCCCATGTACACACTAACAACAATTAAAAGGGATCCTAATTTTCCGTTACGTAATTGTACTTTCACATTTGCAAGCTAGCTAGCGTACGTGCATAGATCAATATAATGGATGGATAATGCCTACTAGACCTTCGACCAAAACAAATAAATACTAGACCGATTTAGGGTTGGCCACAACACGTAGAACAACTATTTCGACGGTGATACCAGGATTGAAACCGAAACGAACACCCCATTCGAACCCAACTTCGGTGGTTGCTTGACCGTCCTGGAGCGACTTCTTCCTCTAAGGAGAGAGAAATGCTCGGATCAAGGTGGAAATGCTCGGATTTTAATCTAAGGAGAGAGAAAACCAGGCAACAGAAAAAAGTGAGAAAAAAAACCGAGAAACAAAATTTGTGGGTGGCGCGGGCAGAGGAGCAAAACACCGCATTTTGCTCCAATTCCAACAAGAACGCTGCATTTTGCTAGGTTCAGGAGGCAAAATAAAAAATTTAAAGCGTGCGCCACGTGGTGAACGCACAGAGGCGCGACACTTATTAATTTGTGGTTTTTTGATAATTAAACATTCAAATATTAGTTTTGGTCACAATTTAAATATAAAAAATTTCATACCAATATTCATAATGTTTTTAGAGGAATTAGTAGCTTATGCCCCTAGCTACTTGATAACCAATTTGCAAATATATCCGGTCTTATTCTCTTTTTTTTTTTTTTGCAAAAGTATCCAAATTTTTTGTAATAATGCCTAAAAATATTATATAAATGTCCAAAATGACTAGTCTTTGCTTTATTAATGAAGAAAGGAAATTATGGAAAACAATATAATAGGATAAAAATCTTGGCTCTAGCTTCCACAATATCTTTTTTTTTTTTAACAAAATCTTAATTTTCCAAAAATCTTTTCTTTTCTTTTTGTATTTTCTTTTCTTTTATTATTTTCAATGTTGTACTTTGAGAGGATTTTTTGAATGTATGTGAAAATAGTTTTAACATAATAATTAAAAAAATTATTTTAATAAAAATATCTTTAAAAATAAACACAAAAAATAAAATTTATTGAAAAAACGTCCAAAATAACATACTTTATAATTTGGTAGTTTGAAGGGTTGCTTTTACAAACCTTTTATATATGGAGGGGCACCCCACATATTTGCTTTCTTTTAAATCTAGTTTTAGAATCTAATATTGCATATATTCGGATCCTTTAAAAATTAAATGTGTTTTTTAGTTTATTTTAAGTTATATAAACACATATTTACACATTTTCTTACAATACCCCTATTTTTAAACTAAGAAAAATTACATCAAAACTCATGATGGAACTTTTCATTTAAGTCAAAATTCATAATGTACTTCCTTTTTTTTACAACTGCTAGGAGTACTTTGTTGATGTGTGATTTCTCTTTCATTTACGTATTTCATTACTACTTTGTTATTGCACTTTGTTTCACGTGTGCCGTTTTTCCACGGTTTGTATGTTCGGTTCAAGGAATGAAATCGGTTTGTCTCATTTGTTTTTTATTAATATTTCCTTCTTCAAAATTTTGTTTAATTAACATTTATGCATGTTAGAATAATAAATTTTCACAAAAAATTTTAGAATAATAAATTTTCACCAGTAAATTTCTGAATATTAAATTTAATTTTAAACGAGATTTTTAAAGATTTTTATAAATATTAATAATTTCAATTAACGTATAATTTATTAAAATTAGTAATAAAGTGTGCTAATAAGATAAATTGTGATATATATAATTAAAATTGAGGATATATATATAGAGTTTGGTTCTAGTGCAAACAAGCCTTATAGTGTAAAATGAGATTTTTTTCATTAAAGAAGAAAATAAAGAAAATGGTTGATAAGGTGGCATTTTTGTAAATAAACAGATTTTGACCGAAAAGGACAAAAAAGCCCCCACTAATAAAAACCCTAAGCCCTTATTCATTCCCATCAGATCTCACGTACAATTTGGGCAGGAATTGGACTTTCTCACCGGCGAGTTTAGAGGCGATTTCAGATCTCGATCGGCCATCGCGAGTCCGCCGTCGCAAGCCAGATCTCCTCCGTCCCTCCGTCGCGAGCCAGATCTCCCTCCGTCGCGTCGCCGTCCCCTCGCTCAACCGGCTATCGTTGTCGCCGTCGCCATTGCCGCTAGCCATGGCGAAATCTGGTAAGAATCTCGTCGTCTTGTCACTTGAAAACGGCTGCTCCTCTCCGAGAGTCCGGCCTCAAGGTCACCGATGCCGTTGTTGTTATTGATAGGTCTTTCTTGTTCCGAGCTCTTTCAGTGGTTTCGTTATCGATTGAGACATGTGTTCGAGTTGTTGTTGTTATGTTGTTGGATTGTTGATTTAAATTGAGTCGGTTTGAATGCTGGTGAGAAATTAGGCTTTTAGTGGCCAAACGTGCTTTTGAAATATGATTTGAATATTGTATGTGGTGTTGTCGTTGTTATTGATAGGTCTTTGTTCTTCGGAGATCTTTCAGTGATTTCGTTGTCGATTGTGGTGTGCATTTGGTTTCTGATTCTTCGAATTGTGTTGTTATGTTGTTGAATTGTGCTTGGTTTGTTTTATTATCGGTTCATTATGTTGAACTTTTCGGTTCATTCAAAATCACTTGTCGGTTCATTCAGAATCACTTGTAGGTTCATAAAGGAAAAACGTCAGCTAGCCACTTCCCAATTTCTTGTGTTGGATTTTGATTAGGTGTGCCATCGTTGGCCAAAAGTTTAGCTATTGTGTGCATACTTTGTTTTATCATCTAGCAAAAACATATACTGCAACAGATAACTCAAGCCTTGCATAAATTTTGTGTTAGTCTTTTGACCTTTCATAAAATTGCTTTAAATTTGTTGGTTGAGTTTGATGCAATTACATCACACTAGTGCGGCTGTAATGATGAGCCTTGTTTTGTTGCATGGTTCATGGTCTTAACTTTGTTGGTTCATGGTTTTTGAGTTGTTGGTTCATGGTTTTTGAGTTGTTGGTTCATGGTTTTTGAGTTGTAAGTTCATGGTAGTATTTTGATTTTGCTCATAGTGAATATGTGATGTCGGTTGACCATTTCAGATAAATTATGATTCTTTCTTATGAAATGAAAACTGAAACTAAACTTTATGAACTTTGATATTTTTTTAATCAAATTGTGGTGATTTGGTTTGTGAGGCCAAGACCAAGCTTCTAAAGGTCAAGGGACCGGTTAAAATGCCCACTAGGAACTCTCCTTGTGGTAAAGGTATGAATCTTGATCTTCATGTCCCAATTTTGTTCAACTCTTATCCAATATTGACTACGGTTACGTGTGTATCTTCGACTTGTCCTCTATTGTTGTTTGTTGGTTCATGGTTTTTAACTTGTTGGTTCATGGTTTTGAACTTGTTAGTTCATGGAATCATGCTTAAGGCTCGTAATAATTGTTCTAATGGTTCATGATTTTGTATGCTAAGATTCGTTATAAGTGTCAACACAAATCATATCATTTCGTAGCCTATTAGCTCAAATGGTAGAGCAATGTGCTTATGCACGTAGATGTGGGTTCAAATCCCACATAGGCTATTTTTTTTTTGTTTGGTACATGATAATTGTTCTATTGGTTCATGTTTTTGTGAGCATGGGTTCATGATAGTTTTTCTTATAGCTCATATCTTCTAGTTTATAATGTTGTCATTTTAATTGATGTCGTTTGGTTCATAACAATTATTTTTTTTGTTCATATTTTTATAAGCATAGGTTCACTTTAATTCTTCTTATGATTCATCTCTTGTATCATATACATGTCTAATCTATCGAGTGTTATGATTATAGAGGCAAATACAAAGGGAACAACATAATTATGATCTTGTAGCCTATGTGGGATTCGAACCCACATCATATGCAAGAAACACATTGCTCTTCCTTTGAGCTAATAGGCTTTAAAAGTGATCACAATGGTAAAACCAAACAAACAATCATAAACAACCACGCAATATTGAGACACAAGGAATACAACCACCGCCCTCCAAGCAGTAATTTCCCATCTATTTACCAACATTTACTTAATTTGGTTAACCTGGAGTGATATTCCAACTATACAACATCAACAAGAATTCTACATTCTAAATGTCAAACCTACTAAATCAGAATAAGAGCCAATACATTCAATAAGAATCAAATATACTAAATCATACTAAGAGCTAACAAATGTGCATATATGATTCTTATTTTGGTTCACAAAGATTATAGTTGTGGTTCATAACTTTACACGGCAAGGTTCATTGAAAAATGACAATGCAGTTCATGTCAATTAATTCACTAATATGTTGATGCATTGTATCGAACATGGTGGGCAATCAGGCAAGCGTACACAATCAATCTCTATTTTCAATTGAATCCCTCAAATTACAATGCAAAACCTAAAAACTAGCTAAGTTAAGAATCAACAACCAATTGAAGACACCACATGAGCAATTGACTATAATACACAATCGAGAGGCACATCAAATTCGTGGTGGTTAACTATCCAGAAATTACAAAGACGAGTTCATCAAAATTCAAACTAAAACCAATAAAACAACTTCTAAAACAAAAAATGTTGGTACCTAAATCAATGGAACTCTATCAATACTAGCATCACCATCCGAATGAGAAATGTTAGGATGGTCGGAACTTGATGAACAACCTACATAAGAAACGTTAAAGCTATGAGTGAAGCAACATGAAAACGCATAATGAGTACTACAAATGGGAAAATACGAGTATTCTTTTGGTTCACAAAGAGTATCGGTATGGTTCATAAACTTTCGAGTAAAGGTTCATTGGAAGGCATTAAACGGTTCATGTAAATTAAGGCACGTTGGTTGAGGCATTTTGTCGAACACATGGTGGGCAATCAGGCAAACGTACATAATCAACTTCTATGTTCAATCGAAAACTTCAAAATCACATTCTAATCCAATCAACTCATGTAAACACCAATCATACACCCAAATCTTATCTCCAATTCACAAGTTCTCACTTAACTTACTCAAACAAAACCTAAAACTAGCAAAGCATAAGTTCTCACATTCAAAAATCCCAAATTGTTTACCTATATCCATAAAAGCAATTGAACAAGAGCCAAAGACGAAAATACAACTGAAAAGAACAAAAGAGCCGAAGAAGGATGTGGAATGAACAAGAGAGCTGAAGAGATTTGCGAAGAGAGCCGAAGACATTTGCAATTTTCGTTCTGTGCGATCAATGTCCTGGGAAGAAGGATGAACAGTACAAATGCGCAAAAAGACGAAAATACCCCTAGCAGTTAAAAGGCCTTTAAAATCTGCGTGTAAATCCGTCCATTGATTTTCCCAGATCCTACGGTCATGATATGTTCGCATTTTACACCTTAACAAGTGATCTCACCTGATCGCAAATCTATATATATATATATATATATATAGATTGAAGTTCAATAGAGAACAATTAAATATGAGAAAACAAGAGAACACATATAGACCATTGAATCTTAATGAAATAGAGGGTTGAGATTGAAAGTTAAAAATGAGCCATAATTGAGCAAATCATGTCCACATAATTATAGGGAAGGAAAAGATTTTATCCTACAAAGAAAAATCAAATCAAAATTAAAATCATGACAGTTACAAATTTAGCAAATCATGTCCACGTTCATTGTTCATATATGTAATTAGAGGGTTTTTTTATTTTAAAAACCCACGATTTTTGGCTTGTTATGTAATTTTGGTGAGCTGATATGAATCATATGCATTAATTTTTCCTTTTTTATTTGAATAAAAGGGTTAAATTTAAAAAAAAACAAGTTACAAAATTGCTAGGACTCCTAGCTTACAACTTCTCCATTCTCTCGTCTCTCCACAAACTTACTAATAACTCTAGACTTAGATTTCCATCTAGCCTTGCAATAGCTTCTAATATGTTCTCCATTCTCTAATCGTATGCATTACTCGCCTCTCCCTCTCAAACAACTCACGAATTTTTTTTAATATAATGTCTTTTATAAAATCAATATAATACGAGTACAAAATATTATAAGTCTCGTAGAATCGTATACAAAAAATCAAATGGTTATATACATGATTCTTAATTGTTATATACAGTTGCTCATAATTCATAATTGTATACAAAACCGGTTGCTCATATACATGATTTTAATTGTTATGTACACGATATTATAATGATTATACAATCCTTTATTAATTGATTCTATTCAAATTTTGAATATATACATAAGTACGTAAAAGTATATACAAGAACATGATTCTTATATTCATGATACTTGATCGATGGTATGAATTCTCTTGGACATCGAGGTGTCCACATCTTTTGATCGTCATCCCCTTCAGTGTCTACACAGTCTGACTCATACACTGACTCCTCGTCTACTTATTCATCCTCATTTTCTTCCTCTGCATCATCATCGTCGCCAACATCTTAAGTGTATGATTATCGTTTTAAGTCCCTCTCTATTAGATCTAAACCTGTTTATTAATTAAGTTTCTACAATATAGGTGCGGTCTGTGCACGTCTCTTAGTGGAGTTAGTTGCTGAGATGTAGCAACAACATTCACACTCTCTTGCAACTTTATTCCTGCATTTATATATAAACCAGAAGAAATGTGATGGTGCCTCAGAGCGCCACACGATAAAAGCAATCTCTATTGTTTTGCTACACCGGACCATCCCTATTCGATCCTTGCAAGTCCATCCCCCGGGACCTGGTCCCCTTGTATTTATTGCTGATGGTACTTAAATAGTTAAATTTGTCCAACTACCCAAAGTCCCACACTTTACCGTTCTCAGCCAGTCAGCTCCAACTTCCAATTGTTGAAACAAAAGTAAAGCTCACGAAATGCAATCAATCATCATATTATTATTATTATTATGCATCAGATTACAATCAGTACACGATAAACATAGTCCTTCTTGTTCAACCCAAAAAACAAAAACATAGTCCTTGATTGGTAGTTTTCCAATCAATCATATCACTAAGGGCGAATATCATACAACTAATCCCAGGTAAACACACACTAACAACTATTAAAAGGGATCCAAATTTTCCGTTACATAATTGTACTTTCACACTTGCAAACTAGCGGATGTGCATATATATAAATATAATCGACGATGGAAAATACGTATTAGACCGATTTAGGGTTGGACACAGCACGTAGAACAATTGTTTCGACGGTGATACCAGGACCGAAACCGAAAAGAACGCCCCATTCGAGCCCTTCTCCGGTGGTTGCCTGACCGTCCTCGAGCGACTTCTTCCTCATCTCATTGAGCACGAACAGCACAGTCGTGCTCGACATGTTTCCATAGTCTTTCAGCACCTGCCTTGATGCCCTAAGTTTGTGCTTCTGGAGGTCGAGTTTGGCCTCGATCTGGTCTAAGATTGCAGGCCCACCTACATATATAAATAAGACAAGTTAGCCATACATGGCGCAGTTAATTTATCATACACAAATAAGTAAGTCATGTTGAACAACAACGTACGTAAAATAAAATACGTACCCGGGTGTGGAACCCAGAATATAGAATTCCAATCTTGAATGCCGAGAGGAGAGAAAGCGTCTGTAAGACAAGTCTCGATGTTTTTAGAAATGAGATCGGGTATATCCTTACGTAGTTTTAGTAGCAGCCCTTCTTCGCGCAAGGAGCCCGTGATGGCTCCATCGGAATCGGGTAAGATGGTTTGCCCGGACCAAACCATCTTGAATATAGGCCTCTCAACGGAGAGGTCCGGATTGGCACCGACGACGACGGCTCCAGCCCCATCACTAAACAGGACCTGCCCAACAAGGGAGTCCATGTCGGTGAGGGAAGGCCCTCGGAAACCGATGGTGATCATTTCGGCGCAAACTGCGAGCACTCGAGCCCCCTTGTTGTTCTCGGCCAGGTCCTTTGCAAGCCGTAGGACGGTGCCACCACCGTGGCAGCCTTGTTGGTAGATCATGAAGCGCTTGACGGAAGGGCGCAGGCCGAGAAGCTTGGCCAGCTGGTAGTCCGCCCCGGGCATGTCGACGCTGGAATAGGTGCACACGATGAGATGGGTGATTTTGGACATGGGTTGTCCCCACTCGTCGATCGCCTTCTGAGCTGCTTCTTTCGCTAGTTTTGGCACCTCGATGATAGCCATGTCTTGCCTTTTGTTGAACGAGGGCGCCATGTACGCGCACAGTTCTGGATTCTCCTTGAGAACCTCCTCTGTTAAATGCAAATAACGCTTCTGGATGGTTGTCTTCTCGCCTGTTTAAAAACGATACGACCATATATATATATAAAGAGAGTTGGTTCAACTGATCAGGAGAGCTCTTACTCTACAATATATAGAGAGGATCAAATAATTAGTTTTATTAAAGAGATATAACATACAGATGCGGTTGAACTTGTCTTTGATTATACTTGGAATATTCTCGTTGTTGGTGACGCGTAAGTAGGCGTCTGGAAAGTCGGCCTGGGCGACACACTGTGGTGGGTTGGCTGTGCCGATGGCCAGGATGGTGGCGGCCGCGGATCCGTCCATTGACGCAGGCATACTTATAGCTCGTAATGAAGTGGCGAGTGAGTATTAATATTAGTAGAGGTAGAGGAGATGGATGCTTAATTCCGCTAGCGCCTACGGGTATTTATATTGGTTGGAGTGCCAATTGCACCACTGAAAGTTCGTATCGACCCCATACCATACAGGAGCGGGTCATTTTCATCCGGAAAATTCAAACAAAGAACTTTAATTTCACGATATATATTGTCCCCGGCCGGCCGCTTAAATGTGGAATTTTCACGAGAGCGCGCAGTAAAGTCGCCGACTACAATCTCAACCGATCGAGATCTATGCTTTTTGTTTTCAAGTTAATAATCAGAAGAATGGTGAAATACGTACTGTGATATGTGTTTGGACGAATTAACCGCGTAAACGCATTCCTTCGCTACAATGAGGGAATCCTAGTCACAAAGTCGTCACCACGCGTTAGAAGCAATGAGCAGAAAATAATCAGCAAAAACGACAAGTACGAGAACAAAGAAAATGATGAGAATTGTAGTTGGAATTGTATTGATCAGTCGGCCGTTACTCTGTTTGCAAACGATTAGATTCGAATACACTTGACTTCTCGAGACAAAAAGATTGCAATCGAAATAAAAAGGCAAGAATGTTTTTGGTAAGCTTGGCTCGAGTGATTGAGAGTGCAGAATAATGTCTCCCTTGACGTTTTTCCTTCCTTTTATAATGAAGATTCCCCCCTCTAATTGAGCCGTTGGCAGGCGTTATATGAGATCTCGCGCTCGGAGTTATGATTTGGTGCTTGAAGATCACCGCCTTGCTGCAGTGCGCATCCGCCATTGATGAAAGGGCGAAATTATCGTGCTCCTCTAATTGATTGCAGTTGGCAGATCCGTTCGTGGGCTTCCCATCCATTGCCCCATGGGCTTGGATTTTGGACGGCCCAACAATACCCCCTCAAAAAGCCCAGGAAATTCCCGCTGGCAGTTTTCCTAGGGTTTTTGAATTCAAACATTTTTTGGGAAGTTGTAGCCGGTTAGCGTCGCGTCCCATCAATCCCCTATTTAAGAGGCGTGATGATGGCCTGCAACTTCATCTGCTCTATTTTCTCCTAAGGTACGCCCTTTCCTCCTTCTTTCTTTCTCTTCCGTTTTCAATCGCTTTCCATGGCTTCTTCTTGCCAAAAAACTGATTCGTCTCCTCCCCTTTCGTCTTTATAAGTTCTCACCGGTGCTCATCAGAGGAACTCGTCCTCTGAAATCCCAAGGGGAATTCGCCGCTTCTGTGGGTTTTCCTCTGAGCACCGAAATCTTTCTTCCTCCCACTGGGATTTATGCTGACTTCTACGCAAACGATTGGGTCTGCTATATGAGTACCCATTTCGTATTGGTCACCGTTACCCCTTTTCCCCTCTTGTTACTGATTTTCTGGCGAAAATGGGTGTTTCGCCGGGACAACTTCTCCCTCAAGTCTGGAGACTCCTACTCTCAGTTGAGCAGTCGTGTTCCGCGTAAGGCATCGCTTTTCAAATTGAAGATTTTTTCTTGAATTATCGTGTTTCCAAAGGCGGTCTTGAACGTATCACGCTGAAAACCCTTAGGACGAAGTTGAACCTTGTATTCAATATCTCGAAATCTGACCGAGGCTGGGCAAATAAGTTATTTTTTGTGAAGATTTCGTCTTTGGAGGGCGACACTTCTTTCTTGCAAAGCCGTTGGAGGCCCATAGGTAGTGTTTACCCTTTTTCTTGTTTATGCTTGTTCTCTCCTAACCGGTTTACTGGTTTTTCTTGTAGAAGAAATCTCTTCTCTTATACCGCGTAACGGTTCTACTGTGATCATCTCTCAAATCGAAGCGCTTCCTGCCGCAGAGAGGTCGTATCCAGATCTTGGTCCCTCTTCATCGACAGAATCCGACGATATTGAGATGTCAAGTAAGCGTTTCTTAACGATTTCATGTTGTTCTTTATGTACTTGCGTGTTTGTGTAACGCATTAATGTTTTCTTTGACAGGTTCAAGGGCTACCCGTTCTACTGCTTCCCTTATAACAGCCGAGAGCCTTGAGGCTCGAAATTAGAGATAAGCGGAGACAACTTCCAGTGTTGAAGCCGAAGCACTTGCACCTCTCCCCCCTAGAATTCCTGATCTTACAGGAAAAACTTTGAAGAAAGAGTCAAGCACCAAGCTTTCTGATCTCCCCAAGGATATGATGTTGCTGAGTATGAATCCCATGAAATGTCTGGCCTCTCTGGCCCCTCTTAAGGTGGACTGTCTTAAAGGTTGTCCCAACTCTCCTTCTTGCAACGAGCTTTTCGGTGAAATCCTGGCATCTCAGTGGCAGGTTAGCTTTGTTTTTCTTAGATTACATGTTCATAATTTCTAAGATGTTCTCAGACCCTCTTTTTCTTTTACGTGTAGGGTCTTCAAATTGCACTTGCAGCTTTCGACATGTGTAAAGACGTTCCAGATCAATTGTCTCAGTGCAAGGTGAGTCTTCAGAATGAGAAGAACAAATCCACCCTCTTAAGTCGTGAGAAGGCGTCTTTGGAGTCAAGGATTGATGAGTTGCAAGAGGCGTTGAAGAAGGCCAACCAGGAATCCCTGGTTTATCAAGAAAAACTTAAGGCGGAACAAAAGAAATCTCTTGCCCTGGCCCATGAAATAGAGATGTCTGCCGACTACTACTCCATCAAGGCGCGGGTAGAGACGATGGAGGAGCATATGGCTGGGAAGTCTGCTGGTTAGGACGTCACGAAGGAGAGGGCTGACTTTATAGCCATGTTTTCTGATGCTGCCAACGCGGTGAAGAATCCGTCTCCGATGGAGGACATTGTCAAGGTGGCGCAAGTGGAGGCGACTGAGTTGGACCCCACCGCAAAGGTTGCGGATGACTAAATTCCTTTTCCTTGACTCTTGAAACTTCTATCCCACCCCCAGTATGTTGGGGTTTTAAACTCGTTCCTCCCCCAGTGTTTTTTTTTGGGTTTGTTTGTAAGACTTAAGTTTTTGGCCGCTAGTGGTAGGGCCTAACTTAGTGAATGCTTGCCCTTTGATTTTTAGGGCTTATATCTATTACTTTTGTATGCTTGTTTTGCTTTGCTTGTGTTTGTTTTGCAGGTTTGGAACCAAGCTTGGAGCGTAGGAGCCCTTTGAAGATTTAGTTGTGTCTAGACGTTTATGTATATGTAATTTGTATAGCGCTAAATATGTAAGATGCTTATAAGAGGGCGAAGATGTAAGAAGTAACTGTAACTTGTATTAATAATGATCGATTGTACAAGTACATGAATAAAGAGCTTCTCTGTCTATTAAACTCTTGTTTGTCTCGTTTGCCTCTTGCATCTTATTTTCTTGACTAGTCAATTGTGTGCACTTGTTGCCTGTTTGTAAGGCTTGGGCCTCTTGTCTCGGCCTGTAACGTCACAAGGCGTCCCTTGTTAGTTTTGTAGAACCATGTATGTCAAGGCGTGTGTAAAGCCATAATGTAATTGGAGTATGTAAGTTGTATGAATGTAAAGATAATTTTGTAACGTGTACCTTGTTCAGAAATGGTAAAGCTTTAAGTTCATCGTGTTCCAGCTTCTGGGCACTGTCTTGCCATCATGTGATATTAACTCGTAGGCACCTTGTCCCACGACTTTCACAATTTGGTACGGGCCTTCCCAATTTGCTCCGAGTTTGCCTGCGTTCAGTCTTGAGTGTTTTGAAACACCTTTCTCAACACCCAATCTCCGACTTGAAATGCTCTGGAGTTAACACGTTTGTTGTAACTGCGTGCTACCCCCTGTTTGTATGCCGCCAATCGTATCGAGGCCTCATCTCGTAACTCGTCCACCGTGTCGAGGTGGTGTTACAAGTTAGAGAGGTTGGACTCTTCTGTAGTGAGACCGTAACGAGCAGTAGGCAGAGATACCTCAATTGGTAATACGGCTTCGTGCCCATAAACCAGGGAGAAAGGCGTATGTCCACTAGCTGTCTTGGGTGTTGTTCGATCTGACCATAGGATGAGTGGTAACTCGTCCGCCCAATTTCCCTTGGCGTTCTTAAGCCGCTTCTTGAGATTGTTAAGGATCACTTTATTGCTCGCCTCTGCCTGGCCATTCACATGCGGGTAGCGAGGCGTTGACATGACCGGTTGGATGTTGTACTGTTGGCAAAATACTTTGGACTTGTCGTTGATGAATTGGGAGCCATTGTCGCATACTATAGTGGATGGTATCCCGACCTGCTTAAGATATTTCTTCGAATGAACGAGATAACCTGAGTTTCCTTGACTTCTTTGAAGGCTTCAACTTCGATCTACTTAGAGAAATAGTCTGTCATGGCTAAAAGATAAACACGTTGCCCTGAAGCTGGAGGGAGTTTCCCAACGATGTCCATCCCCCACTTCATGAATGGCCATGGTGAAGTAAGGGGATTAAGTGACTCTGAAGGTAGGTGTGGAATTGGTCCGTGACGTTGGCACGCGTCACACTTGTGAGAAAACTCCGCTGCATCTTTGTTCATAGTGGGCCAGTAGTACCCCATCCTGCTTGCTTTCTTTGCCAGGTTCCTACCCCCATTATGGTTGCCACATTCGCCGTCATGTATGTCCCGTAACACCACCTGTACTTCGTCTTCCTTTACGCATCGTGCGTATATTCCTGATGACATCCACTTGAACAAAACGTTATCTTTAATTGTGAATGTAGAAGCTTTTACCTTAAGCCGTCGGGCCTCCTCCTTGTCTTCTGGAAGAACGCCTTGTTGTAACCATTCCAGGTAAGGTGTTACCCAGGACGAGTTACCATTAGAACTGCTTACTGCCAACACGTCAGCTTCTTTGACTATAGATGGTGCATTGAGGTACACGAAAGGGATCTTGGTGTATTCCCGTGGGTCTATGGCAGATCCAAGATTAGCTATCGCGTCAGCCTGTGTATTAGCGTCTCGAGGAACCTGCTTGATCTCGAAATGTTTGAAATCTTTCATGATCTCCCATACCTTCTCGAGGTAGGCTTTCATCTTTGAATCCCTGGCAACATATGAATCTGTTACTTGGTTCACGATAAGTAATGAATCACAGATTACCTCGATCTCTTGCACGTTAAGATCTTTGGCAACGAGTAAGCCTGTTATGAGTCCTTCGTATTCTGCTTCCTTATTGGTAGCTTTGAACGTGCATCGCACAACCTGGGCTATCCTATCCCCCTGTGGTGACTTCAGGACTACCCCCAGCCCAACACCAACTTGATTTGACGCGCCGTCGGTGTGCATCAGCCATTTGCTGTTACTCGTCACATTTAGCATTTCTTGTTTTTCTTGCTGTGAAGGGGTAGGGGTGAAGTCGACCACAAAGTCAGCCAAGGCTTGCGACTTTATGGGTGTGCGTGGCTCATATGAGATGTCATAGCCGTTCAGGTGGATTAACCAACGCGTTAAGCGACCTGACAATTCTGGCTTTGACATGATACTCTTCATAGGATAGTTAGTTCTTACTATAATAGAATGACTTTCAAAATATGGTCGTAATTTAATTGAAGCCATTACTAAGGAAAGGACCAGTTTTTCCGTGGGTGAGTACCTGGTTTCCGTGTCAAGCAAGGTTTTACTTACATAATAGATTGGTAACTGGTTACCATCTTCTTCGCAGATTAAAACAGCGCTAACAGCGACTTCTGTAACTGCTAGGTAGATATACTGTTTTTCTCCTTGTTGTGGCTTTGACAGCACTTGTGGATTAGATAAGTACCGCTTTAATTCTTCAAATGCCTTTTCATGCTCTTCGCTCCATTCGAACCACTTGTTCTTCTTCAAAATGTCGTAAAATAGCTTGTTTCTATCCGACGAACGGGATGTGAACCTGTTCAACGCTGCTATTCTTCCTGTCAGCTTCTGAACGTCCTTCACACATCTTGGTGACTGTAGCTCCATTATGGCTTTGACTTGTTCCGGGCTCGCCTCTATCCCTCTTTGAGTAACTATGTATCCGAGGAACTTCCCCACCCAATGTGACGCCGAAGGAACACTTTGTTGGATTCAGCTTCATCTTATATTCTCGTAATATTTGGAAGGCGTCTCATAGGTGGGCGATGTATCTCCCGCCTTTAACGACTTGACGAGCATGTCGTCGATGTAGACCTCCATGGTGTCCCCCAACTTTCCCTGAAACATCTTATTAACCAATCTCTGGTAAGTAGCACCTGTGTTTTTTAATCCGAAGGGCATAAATTTATAACAATAAGTTCCTTGATTAGTTACAAATGCCGTTTTTTCTTGATCCTTAGGATGTATCATTATTTGGTGATAACCACTAAACGCGTCCATGAAAGTTAACAACTCATGTCCTGCCGTCGCGTCCACCATTGCGTCGATATGAGGCAATGGGAACGAGTCTTTAGGGCACGCTTTGTTTAATTCAGTAAAATCAACACAAACGCGCCATTTTCCATTTTTCTTTTTCACTACTAACACTTTTGCTAGCCACTCGGGGTATTTGACTTCCCGGATTTTTCCGGATTCAAGTAAGGACTTTACCTCGTCGTTGATTACCTGATTTCGCTCAGGAGCGAACTGACGCCTTTTCTGCTTTATAGGTGGCATCTTTGGGTTGACGTTCAAGGCATGAGTTATCACGCTTGGATCTATTCCGATCATGTCTTCGTTTCCCCAAGCGAAACAGTCTTTGTAGTACCGTAAAAACTCCACCATCCCTTCTCGCAAAGACGGTTCTAAATCTGCTCCAATCCGGACCATTTTCGAGGGTTCGGAAGGATCGAGGGCTACTTCCTCAAGCTCCGGCGCTTCCGGCTTTACGTAGAAGGATGGAGTCTTACAGTCCTTTAATTGCTAATCGGACATCTGCTTGCCAGACTCCGGCTTTGAAGTCTTGGAAGCCGTCGTCTTCATTGTTACGGAGTAACACTCTCTTGCGAGTTTCTGTTCTCCTTGAATTTCTTGTATCCCCCCGGGAGAGGGAAACTTCACGCATTGGTGGTAGGTTGACGGGATTGCTTTCATCCCGTGGATCCAAGGCCTACCGCACTTGAAATTTTACTTGATAATTTACTCCCTTAGCAATAGTTGGCATGTTGCGTGATTCTCCGCTGAATCCTACTAAAGTCGTAGACTTTTTTACGATGTCGTCGAGTCCGAGACCTAAGTTGTACAACGCATCCAACATAAGCAAGTTAGTAGAGCTTCCATTATCAACCAGAATACGTTTAACAAGGAAATTTGCAATTCTTAAGGATATTATTAAGAAGTCATGGTGAACTTCCTCTTCTTCGACGTCGTCGAAGGTGATGGGCATGATGGCGCGGCTGGAAGATGCAGGAGCTTTGGGGTTTTCTCGTCTTGCTTCTCTTGCGATCCTCTTAGCTGCAGAATAGGTCACACCACAGACATCCGACCCCCCAGTAATGACGTTGATTACTCCTGCATGCTTGGGGGGAGACGGGTTTCTGGGCTCTTTCGACATTCCTGGCAAGATGCTCTCTGCCGCGCTCGGAGATCAATTCTTTGAGGTAGCCCTTCCTTAGCAAGTTGACTACTTCTTTCCTTAGCGCGATGCATTCTTCTGTCGTGTGGCCGTGATCGAAATGAAAGTCGCACCATCTTGATTCATCTTTGCGGTGATGTGGTATGTCTTTCTTCCGTGGCCACTTGACAGTGTTTCCCATCGTGCTAAGCGTTTTGACGATCTCTGTTGCGCTAACTCGGAAGTTGTGATGAGACAACTCAGAAGGTAGGGGGACGTTCTCTCTCTTCTTGGCGTAGCATGTGTTAACGATTGGCTTGGCGTGCGGGGAATGATGAGCGGCTGGAGGGTATGGAGCGTATCGAGCTTCCCGCTTTCCCTTCCGCCGGTCATTCCGCTGAGGACTTGCTCCTTTCTCAACATAAAGGCCGTCCTCTTCAAGACAAACGTGAGCTAACGCTTTAACCTGCACTTCATCAAAGTTAGAGCAGGGATACTTTGTTAGTTCCCGACATAATTTGGGGTTTCGGGATGATATCCCTCGCTGAAGGTCTCCACCGTTGTTGCTGCATCGCATCCCTCAATAGTTACAAGCTCCTCGTTGTAACGACTGAGGAATACCTTTAAAGACTCGCGCGGCTTTTGGACTAAGCAATATAAGTCGCTAGACCGTTTCCTCACATGCCTGCTGCTTGCGAACCTGACCCTAAACCTGTCAACCAACTCAGCAAAAGCTGAGATACTTCCAAGTGGTAAGTGTGAGTGCCAGTTCAGAGCGGGACCATATAACATGTTTCCGAACCATCGACACATAACAATTTCTTTCATTTCAAAAGGTACAGTACTAACGTTCATGGATTGTTTGAAAGCCGCTATATGTTGGTCGGGATCAGTAGTCCTTTCATATTTATGAACTTCGGGGACGTGATATTTTCGGGGAATGTTAACTCTTGCGATAGCGGGTACAAAGGGTGAGTCGATGTAACCGTCTCGTCTTTCTACTGCTATCGGTTGAGGAGCCCTTGTGACCTGAGTGATTCGATCTTCCAGGGCTCTGAGGCGTTCTCTTCATTGAACAACCTCAATACTTTCCCGAGTTGCCCCCGACGCGTTAGCAATTACCTGATTACCTGTTGACGGGCCGGCGCCGTTACATATCCAAACGCCGGGTTACATCGTTTATCACGTTGCTCCTGAGATGGTAAGTTGGAGCTGATTGAACCTGAGATCGGAGCAAATCACGTTCATTAGTTAATGCCTCAATTTGTTTTCCATAAACTTCAGCAGTTTTAGAATTAGCCTCCTTTTGGCTATCTAAATCCTTTTGGAGTGCACGCATGGTTGTGCGGATCTCTGGAATGGCACTAGACTCGGCCGTCTGCCGTACGGAGTTGCCATCGGTGATCGCCTCTTCATTGGTGGGCAACTCAGGAGCATTATTACTGCCATTGTCATTGACGGTGTTGTCAGGGTTGTTGTTGTTATTGACTTGGTTGTCGCCGGAGTCGTTGGCTTGGTTGTTGATTGGCTCAAGATCTCCTGCATGGCTAAGAGTTTCGTCCATGCTGATGAAGATTTGGTAACTTAAGGCGTGACTTATTTTTGGCTAGGGCCCCACGGTGGGCGCCAATTGTTTTGGGCGAATTAACCGCGTAAACGCGTTATTTCGCTACAATGAGGGAGTCCTAGTTACAAAGTCGTCACGATGCGTTAGGAGCAGTGAATTGAGAATAAACAATAAGAACGACAAATATAGAAACAAAGAGAATGATGAGAATTGTAGTGCAAATAGTATTGATCAATTGGTCGTTGCTTCTGTATACAAACAATCGGATTTGAATACACTTGATTTTTAGAAACAAAGAGATCGTGATTGAAGATAATAAGGCAAGAGTGGAGATATTTGGTGAGCTTGGGCTAATCGAGAGCGCAGAGAGTTCTCCCCTTCCTTTTACGCTCTTCCTTCCTTTTATACTGAAATTCCACCCTCTGATTGTGCCGTTGGCCGGCGTTATGGGAGATCCCGGAAATCTCGCCCTTGGAGTTATGAGTTGACGTTGAAAAGATTGCGACCTTGCTACAATCAATATCCGTTATTAATGAGGAGACGAAATCATCGGGCTTGAGTTGTTAGCCGTTGATGAATCCGTTCATGGGCCTCCGTCCATTGTGTTTGTGGGCTTAAGTTTTGGATGGCCCAACAGACATCAGTTTCTCGGGCTTGTTTCTTGGAGTTTTGGTCGATCTCCATTCCCCCTTTGTCTCTATCGACAAGAGGATCCGCTTCCATTGGAAGTGATGAAGACCAGGAGAGAGGATTGGAACAGTTCTGGCGAGAAGAGCAAAGTTTTCTGGCGAGAAAACACAGTGTTTATTTTAAAGAAATCTTTATGAGTATGATTTTCTTTGAGGGAGCTAACTCTTTTTTTGTAGGGTTTAGGATTAGTTTTTTTTTTTAAACATAACTCCTTAGTAATTCAATTTTTAAACTACCACTATTACAAAAACTTTAACTAATTTTTCAATTACATTTACAAACAAACCTTAAAATATAGGTCTAACATTACAAAAGATAAATGACATGAAGTCAAGGAGTGACAAAATCATACTGTAATAATCCTTTTCAAAACCTTTCGTTTTTTACGCTTTTGTGCAAATATCGTTTTTTTTAAAAGGTAAGGATTCGAAAGACCAAATATGATTGGTAATCATAGAGGCCGTAACAAGACGGCCGTCGAAGACGGCTAGAAGAATCAAAAGGCGAGCAAGAATAGCTAAGAAGAAAATACAAATCTCTGAAAAGCTAGAGCTAAGGCGTGTATGGGATCGGGGCGAGTAAAGCACTATAAGAAAATACAAATATGATTATGCAAATGTCGTTGAAACTTGAAAGCCCTACTAATAATATATTTCTATAATTTTAGTGTGTAGATATACTGTATACATTTTGTTAAAAAGTGCTCTTGCTATTTTTTTTGGAGAGGTTAAGAGTTTAGATATATTTGATTGTGATAAAAAAAAATAGCACATCTCCTAAGTACTTCAAGTAGAAAAGAAGAGAAAAGGGAAAAAATAACCATAGGATATAAAAAACCAATAAAATTGAAAATAAAATTCTCGTGATAAAATTGGCAGTATGTTGCAAAAATAGTGGGCCTCTTATATAAACAAAACAGTACTAATTAGTATAAGTATCTGTATTTGGTTAAATGTAAGTAAATAATGTTGATTATAAATTTTAAATAAGACTCAAGTGAGAAGAAGTTTTATACAGAGAAGTAAGAATACCTCCTACACGTTCCTTCCAAATGGATAAAAAACGCCAGAAACGAATTATTCTTGTATATTGTTTTGCGTATTTTTGGAATTATTCTCGTACTTTTCGAGTTGTTCCCCTATTATTCGTGTATTTTTCGAAAAAATCGTATATTTTCAATTTTTCATCTGTATGTTCAATGTTTTCATATGTACTGATAATTTGTTCATCCATATGTTAAATTTGTATAGTACCGATAAAAAAAATTGAAAATAGATATGAACAGATTACACAAAGTTGAATTGCTACATAATATAGATGGACAAATTGGAAATATATATGAACAAATTATACAAAGTTCGATTGCTATAAAATATGGATAAACAAATTGACAATAAAGATGAATAAATTGGCAAAAGAGGTGAACAAATGGCAATAGAGGTGAACAAATTATACGCAGTTCGATTGCTATAAAATATAAATGAACAAATTGACAATAGAAATAAACAAATTGGCAATAGAGGTGAACAAATTGACATAAAGTTGAACAAAGTATACAAAGTTCGATTGTCATAAAATATGGATGAAGAAATTGATAATACTGGTGAACAAATTGACAATAGATTTGAGCATATCAGGGTTGACTCATCGTGTCATGCATGACTATAATTTACAGTAAATATTTAAATTATGTTTAAAATATCTTAATAGTATGATATGATATGAACTTGCCTTTAGAAAAAAAAAGTCTGCTCTCTACCCTTTCCCCTTTGCACCCATGGTGACCGAACAAGAAAAAAAAAGAACCCTCAATTTCTCAAACTCCCATCTCATATTAGCCTCTGTTTGTCTCTCCTTGATCCAATTCTCAACCGGAAAAGCTAGAGAAATCTATGGCAAGTCAGATTTGCTTGATTTCGCCCAAAGTTGGACAACAGCCAAAAGCGGTACAAACCCTATCTGTGGCTACGACGTTCTTAAACCAAATTGGAGGCAAATCCTTCGACTAGTGATGCAATTCGAGTCCAATCGTCTGGAAAGGAAGGGGATTCGTTGTAAAGTTTCGGCGAAAGGAAGAGCCCTATTGTTCTTCGTAAGACTCTACCTTTCCCGGATCTACTCATACAGCTCTCGGAGGGGATTGTTGGGGGCGAGAGACGTGAAAGTCGGTGACTGGCTTATACGATTAGCCCACCCGGTGGAAGAAGACGTCGGCGAGGGACCTGAAGGGCTAATATCCTCAAGAATTAACGTCAGAACAACTTATAGGTATAATACTTTTGACTCTCTGCACTCGATTAACATGTTTGAAGGCATCTTGGAGTTGAGAATGGAATCCTTTGAACAACTATTGAATGAACAACTGTAGGTTGAATACCATCCTTTTGAGGAGTTTGGAAAACGAGACCAAAACTTCACTATGGCTGAGAAAGCCTTTAATAGTGGGGCTGAACCCAACTTGAACAACTTGTGTCCTCACTACCAAATATAAGGCCTATTGTAACATAAAAATTTGTAATGGTTTTTCCTAGTGTTACATTAGATAGCCTAATGTAATGGTTTAATAACAAATGTAATGATAAGATCTAGTGTAATAATTTAATGTAACGGGAGTCTTTGAAAGTGACGGATTTTTATAGCTAGTGTAATGGTTATATAAAAGTGAAAAAGTTAAAGCTAATGTATCAGACGTAGAATAACAAATGTAATGGTAGTTCGTAAAAAGAGGCGCGTGTGGATATATATCAAAATTTCGTCAAAAGATTTTACATTTTTTGTATTTGCCTCCAACACACATGAAAAACGATGAGGCATAAAGTCGAAACCCTAAGTGAACTCTGAAACACGCCATCTCTTGCGCTCCTCCGCCGCCTTCTGACCGCCCGCTCCGTCGGCGACTGGCAGCGCACTCTCGGGCTCACCATCCCCATCCTCCGCTTCCTCCGGCGCTACCCCACCTTCTTCCAGCAGTTGCCCCACCCCAGCTACCCCTCCCTCCCCTGCTTCCGCCTCACCGACACCTCCCTCCTCCTCCACTCCCACGAGCTCTCCGTCCACCGATTCGACGAGTCCTCCTCCGTCGTGCGCCACTCCTTGCGCCTCCTCGGCCTCACCTTCTCGTCCTCGCGCCAGTCGCCACTCCTCGGCGCGCCCCCTCGCACCTCCTTGGCTCCTTGCCGGCTCGCACTTCCTCGGCTCCTTGCCTCGCACCTCCTCGTCGTCGCCGCGTCGCACCTCCTCGTTGTCGCCTCCTCGGCGAAAGGAGAGAACTCTAGAACTCAAATAAAAAACAATGGCATTGGAGATGGCACAAGGGCTAGTCTCAAGCAACTCCGTTGTTGTTTTCAGGTCTCTCTTTGAACGATTCAATTATTATAGTCTTCAAATTTCGGTTGATGAATGATGAATTTTTCTAGGGTTTAATCGGTTCGTTCCGTTTCACTTTTGTAGCAAGAGTTACTGCCCCTTCTGTGTGGAAGTGAAGAAGCTGCTATCGGATTTGGGTGCCTCTTTCAAGGCCATCGAGTTGGACAATGAGAGTTAGTCTTCTCTCCCTTGTCCTTCAAATTCAATCTGATTGGGCTTTGTGATCACCAAATTGATTAGTGGATAGTGTTCCTTTCTGTATTTTAGTTGAAGATCTGCTTACAAGGATTCCATTTTTTGATGGATTTTGTGTTTTCATACGTCGCACCTTCCTACTCTCATGCCTACACAATCATCACATGAATGCACAGTATATCTTTAATTTGTCTTCTCCTACTATCATGCTTACTTCTCAGTTTTCATCTTTAGGGTACTGGTTACGTGTACACCTGCCTTTTTCCTAATTCTTCTACTTATCTGCATTCTTGCCCCTCTCTTATACCTACTATGCATAATACTTGATGCTGTTCTGTTACCATTTTGTTTTGCTTGATGGGGTTAGTGCTTATCTACTGTGTATGTTGGTCATGTGTTACAGAACTGACCAATCCAACCGGGCAAACCAATAAGATTCAGAGGATTTTTATTGTTGGTAGTAGCATACTAAGCAGACTCAGCAGTTGCCATCTGAAAACCACTTCTACTTGCTCTACAGCCTGTAAGTTTTCTTCCCCATCTTTTTTGAGCTGTGTAGATCATGGGGCAATTTTTCTTTAAACCTAATTTACCTGCTATGCTCCTTACAACTGTGGTTATGCGTCTAATTACACTTGATATGTGCCCTTAAACAAGCCCTCTTTCACTTCTGATTGATTTGTCTCGATTGTTGTATTGAAATTGCTTTCATTGTCAGTTCCAATCTACACTTTGCAGATTCACTAGCAGCTAGCTTGTTTCTATCGAGTGATTGCATAGTATTTGTCTCCAGCAATTGATAATGATACTCATGTCTAAATCAGTGACAACGTATACATTAGGCTACCATTACTCAGAGGTATGAAAGAGCTAGACGTATGGAAAAAGAACAATAATATGCTTACTTTATTTCCTAATTGCTTAAGATAAGGCATTTGATTCTTTCATTGGTCAATTTTTTTTTTACTTATTAGATGTAATAAAACTATCTTGCATTGTCCACAGTACTGTCTCAAGGTATCTAGCGCAAAGTTGAATACAATCTTGGCTGGCTTTGGTAGTAGTCTGTGACAGAATCCATGAAGCTACATCAGGAAAGTGCTTTAGTGTGTTTCATGCTCATGATCTGGCCTATTTCTTGTGGTTAGTATTTCTGTATTATTCACTTTGCATATAATTCATAGCAATGAGTCGCCTTGATGCATATGTAGCTTCAACATTTGCAGATGACTCCTCAGACACAACTGGTTTAAGATAGACATGCTCTTGCTCTTCAGCTTATCAAGTGAGTCAAATCACCCTAATTGAATCAAATTGCTCTAAGAGTTGTGACTGTAAATCTGGTGAGTGCTGCAACCTTCCCTAACCTCTATGTGGTCATGTTTTTGGTGTTGCGATGGAAATAGTCTCTGATTATAATACAGAGTTAATTTGAACAAATCAATCAATCTTATTCCTTTCACTCTGGAGATGCTAGAAGCCTAGAGCCTTGAACCAGAAACAAAATTGTGTAGTTGTAATATTCTGTTCAGCAGCTTTGCCCTAATTCATATTCTGTTCAACAGCTTTTCCATTAGTGTTGAAACAATATAGGCAATTAGTCAACCTCAATCATATTTTTGTTGCTTGTATACTAATCATTGCTGAAGTTGGGATGGTATATAGATGAGTTCTATGATATATGTAATTTTACATTTTTATTATCTGCTCACACTTGTTTCTTTGGTCTCACTCAAACAACAGTTAAAATGTATCATGTATGCCGATTTCTCATGACAGCCACAGGAAGATAAGTGACTACAAATGGACTTGCGCCTGTGCTGGTGAGGAGTTACCATTGCTTGCAGTTGATGATCATAACCCATACTGCTTCACAGGAAGATCAAGTGACTACAAATGGACAATGCCTAGCTCTTTCTATAGCTAGCTAATTAACTAGATATATGACTAGCACATTAATTTGTTGTCCATGTATGTATGCATGCAACACTTGGATTTGAATGCTTGGCAATATTTTGTAATTATAGATTGAAAGTTTAAGTAATCAATTGACATTTGAGTTAAATTGTTTTTGATTGTATTGGTTAGTGATTTAATTATATACTAATTTAGTAGCAGGTATATATGAATGAATAATATATAAACCAATTCTATTATAATTAAGGTAACACATATATACCCTAATGTAATGGTACTAACAAAGGTAATGTCATATAGCTAATGTAATGATCAAACCAATGGTAACGGGTATGTAACGGATGTAATAGGTAATGGATTGTTCTCTAATGTAATGGTTAGTTCCAAAATTATTTGTCCGTTACTCTAGACAAACATAGTGTTACATTAGGCCTAATGCAACCCCCCCCCTAATGTAACAGAGCAAAAGTAAAAAAAAAACATTACATTAGGTCTAATGTAATGAATTTAGACCTTATGGTAATACTTTAGAGGCATTACATCTGGCCCTATAATTGGTAGTGCCTTTTGGAAATCAGCGTAGAACCAAGAAGGTTAAAATCTCTGTAATATACTTGGGAATCGTTAAATCTATATACATGTCAATTACATGGCTGAGTTGTAATTATGAGAACCCATGTGTTATTGAGCCAGATTGTAGTGATTTCTGTATTTCACCTTGGATGCATTATTACCATTGTACAAGTTGTCTGAACTTGTTGCTAAATTATTGGCAGGAAACTATATATGCTGATCCTAGGTTAATGAACATGAACTGTCTTGAATATACACTTTGTGGACAGCTGAAACTCATGAGCAAATTTGATAAGTTCCTAAGTGGTATTTACATGTTCTATCTTGCCTGTAAGCTTGATGTGTGGTGCAATAGTCCAGAAATTGTTATGATAGTGTTCATGAACCCTATCCGACTTTCTATATGCAAAAACCAACAACCTCAAGAAAGTGGTGTGGATGGTAGTCAAAAAACACCAGGAAAATGGAATGCTTTTGAACGTTGTAATAGAAAGCCAGGTAAAAATGTAGTTATAATCAATGCATGTTATAACCAAATAAATAAAGAAGTGTTACATTTTGTGGCCAATGTCATAGAACATGTAGTGAGCTTTCAAGACCTGTTATTTATCTCGAGCATTTTCAGACTCCTTTGTGTAGTATGTGAACTTTATTCTTCCTCTGTTCTTCTTAGAGCTAGATTGAAGGAGATATGTACAAACAATTGGGTGATAGAATTGATCAATCAAATGAACAAATGTAAGAGACAATTAGAAAACCAAAGTAAGAAATGGCATAACTATTGTAAGAACATCAAAATAGATCATCATAGGAGCGTACTCGATTCTATAAATCCACCATAAATAATGGTTCGGACGTTGAACGACAACAAGAAATAGATATAGAAAATTGTACATTGGACTATATAAACTTGACTTTAAACATGACATCGAGGCTTTTAATCAAAGAAGAACCTTTGAGGAATCACTTCTCAGAAAGAAATGCAGGCCACATTACCCGAATACAAGAAAATGAATGTAATAACCGAATATCCACACTAACATCAAAAGGTTTTCGAAAGGGTTTGAGTGATAAAGTATCTAGTTATTATGAAGATTAGTATTTGGAATAGTCGAGGGATTGGGCGAAAGTCTTTCTGGCCTGAGATAGACTCTTTTTGTAAATTAGAAAGAATACAAATAATGGCGATAGTCGAAACAAAAACAGAAAAAGAACCATCTGACCAAGTTTGGAGGCGATCTGGATTTGATAATTTTGTTTGGTCCCCATCAACGGGGAGGGCTAGAGGAATTTGTGTTTATGGAAGGAACACCAACTTATTAATGAAACGATAGAGGTTATGATTAAAAAACCATGACACATAATTCTGAAATACACACATCTCTCGACTCGATATGTAATTGCAATCTATTTTGTCTATGCACCACCAAATGAAAATGATAAGGATAGCTTTTGGGCAGCACTAACTATGGAAATACAAAACTTACACATCCCAACAATAGTTATGGGAGATGTAAACGAAATACAAGAACTCAATGATAAAAGTGGTGGGGTGTACCCTAATGCCAATAGATTTGAGCGATTGATAAAATTTAAAGATGATTGTCAACTACTAGACATACCTACAACGGGAAACAAATACACGTGGACGAAAAATAAAACAGAGATAGATAACACATATGAAAAGTTAGATAGAGCCGAGTACATAATCAAATAATACAATGGTTCCCAAATATATCGACAAAAAATTATGCTTTCTCTTCATCCGACCATTGCAAAATAGCTGTCGAACTCAATAATGGACAAATTTCCAAAGCACAACCTTTTAAATTTGAAAAAATGTGGATGCAAAGAAAAGACTTCAAAAACATAGTGAAGCAAGCCTGGAGAGTTGATTATACGGGCTCCTTTATGTTCCATCTAGTTATGAAAACAAAACTATTCAAGAATCATACCAAACAATGGAATAAACGCACCCTTGGAAACACCTTTAAACAACTTCAGAACCTGGAAAATGAGTTGTTAAATATACAAATCCAAATTCAAAACTCACCACAACCGGCGGTAATTCAAAAACAATTAAGATTGATAAAGAAGAAGAAATGTATATTGAACTTTCACAAAACATATTGGAAACAACGAGCAAAAATAAAACACATCAAACTCTCTGACAAAAATGCTGGATATTTCCACAAAGTAGCTAGTGGTCGTCGAAATAGGAAAATAATAAGAGAAATAAGAACGAACGAGGGTACGCAAATATTTGGAGAAAACAATATAAGGAATGAAATAAGAAGGGACTTCAAAAAACGATATACCAAAGAACACATTAATAACGACATTCTAAACGAATACTTAGAACTAATAACAAATGAAATATCCCCCATAGAAAATAATGAACTAACTCCAACGAAGAAATTAAACATGCACTAATGCAAATTGGTTCACAAATCCCCTGGCCGTGATGGTATGTCAGCTGATTTCTATAAAAAATATTGGGACATTGCAGGATCATCAGTAATCAAAGCTATTAAAGGTTTCTTCCATGTAGGAAGAATGTTGAAACAAGTGAATCACACTTTTATTTCGCTGCAACCAAAACGGGATAACCCAGGTCAACAAACCACTATCGACCAATTAGCTTATGTTCAACCATCTATAAAATAATTGCAAAAATTATCACAGAAAGAGTAAAGAAAGTTATGAACAAGATTATTCACCCCCTCCAAGGAACCTTTGTTGCCAATAGAGCTATACAAGACAATGTTCTTATTGCTCATGAAATTTTCCATTCATTTAAAGGTAAGAAAGATAAGGATGGATGGATGGCGATAAAATTAGACATGGAAAAAGCTTATGACAGGCTTAACTGGGATTTCATATTTGCTGTAATGGAGAAATTCGGGTTCGATGGGAAATTTATTAACTGGATAAAAGAATGTGTCAAAACAGTATCGTTCTCAATCCTAGTGAACAACAACCCAACTGACCCCTTTATACCTGAACGAGGATTGCGCCAAGGAGACCCCCTATCCCTATATTTGTTCATAATTGGAGCTGAAATCTTGGCTAGGAAACTGCAACAAACTAGCATAGACACGAACAAAACAATAGGATTTTCCCTTTCACGAAACGGAACAAGGATCCCGTTCCTCTCATTTGCAGATGACATCATAATCTATGCTAAAGCAACCCAAAATTCTTACGCAACAGTTCAGAAAATAATTGATGAATATTGTGCAATATCAGGGCAAAAAGTTAACTACCACAAATCTGCATTCCAAACTTCAAAGTTGGTATCCAACCAGCAAAAGAGAACAATTCAACAAACCCTTAACATCTCGACAATGACTAACCTAGAAAAATATTTAGGCAGCCCTATAATCAATGGTAAAGTGAGCAAACAAACTTTTGAAGAAACGATTTGTAAAACTAAAACCCAACTAAGTAAATGGAAAGCCCACTCACTCTCACAAGAAGGACGAACAATTCTCATTAGAGCAAATCTTGCAACAAAACCCAATTATGTGATGCAGAATTTCATGCTTCCAACTGAAGTCCATGAAGAACTGGACAGAATTAATAGATGCTTTTTCTGGAACAAGGATCAACACCATAAACCACTTATTGGATGGGACAAAATTTGCAGACCCAAATCTCAGGGAGGTCTTGATCTTCGTAAAGCTGAACATATGAATAAAGCGCTTCAAATGAAACGGCTTTGGAAAATACTGTTCGAACCGAACAATATCTGGGTCCAAATAATAAAAGAGAAATATTTGAAGGGAGATAGTTTATTTGAATATAGAGTTAAGTCTAGCACATCTTGGAAATGGCGCAAATTAATGAATCCACGAAATAAATTTGAGGAAGGTTTAATCTGGCAGGTAGGCAACGGTCAGACTCTTCGTTTCTGGACTGACCGTTGGGTATTTGATGAACCGTTAGAAAAACATGTCGATGAACGAACAACAACTGATAAAGGACAGAAAGTCCAACACTATATATCGAGTAATAAAACATGGAAAGAAGACGAACTGAGGAGTGGAATCGAACAACAACTGATAAAGGACAGAAAGTCCAAGTATGAATGGTTGGTTCTCAATATCCTCTGCAATAGGTCATATTACAAAATTAGACTCGCACCAGAGAAATGATAATAGATGGATTTGGAAACTTGATACTATCCCAAAGGTAAAGAATTTTTTATGGAATGATCAACAATGGATTACCAACAAAAGATCGACTAAGAGACAAGCAAATTTCGATTCCAGGGGGTTGTCTTCTATGTACTTGTACATATGAAGACACAAGACACTTATTCATAGATTGCAATCACACAAAAGAAAATATAAAACAAATTAATACAAAGACGATGCAAATACTTCAACAGATAAACACAAACTTACAAAACCCGAAAATAATCATCCAAGAGCTAAGACAAAGATTGAAAACTGAGGAGTTTACAGAATTGGCCACGATCAGGTGGGCAATATGGCACCAAAGAAACAAATTTGTGTTTCAACAAGAATCAAATGATATAATTCCTGACTTAGCAAAATATATAAAAACACAAATTCATATCTAGGGACAAGCAAAACAATGGAATGATGATGAAGATTCCCAAAGATACAAGAATGTACAACCACACAAACGACAAAAGAAAAACAAGATTTGGAAAAGACCAAGAAATGGATTCTGCAAGTTGAATGTAGATGGATCAAGGCTGACTGATGGAACGGCGACATCTGGTTCTATAATAAGGGGAACTCAAGGAGAAGTTATTGATATAGCAACAACCAAGTACCAAAAGACCTCGGCATTAAAAACCGAAATACTTGCGTTACGAGACGGAATCAAGAGAGCCATACAACTCAAAATAAAGAAAATCGAGATAGAAGGTGACAACCTAACAGTAATCCAAGCTGTTAAAAATATAGGGCGATGCCCTTGGGAAATAGAAATGCTTAGATCTGACATAATAGTCTCGTTGCTCAACTTTGATACTGTTAAGATCTCTCATGTGTATAGGTGTTGTAACACTGTGGCCGACCTGATTGCAAAAATGGGCCATAGTCTCCCAAGCACTACTATTTCAACACTTTCAGAACTTCTTGTTCTCATCCGAAAGGATACTCTAGGGTGCCCCCCGTAAGGGGCAGTCCCCTAATCATTACCTTTTCAAAAAAAAATATATGTACATGAAGTATTAATTTTCCCTACCATGTTTTCAAAATTTTATAAATTACAATTTTATTATATACTAGAGTATGGTAGCACGAGCTCATTTTGATTAATCCATCGATGACAAAGGATCATCCATACTCGATCTTTGTCCCCACATTTGCTGATGGTAATTAAATTTGTCCAACCATACAAGATCCACACCTTACTAGCTATTCTTAGCTGGTCAGCTAGCTCCACCATGACCAATTATTGATACAAATTAAAGCTCACGAAATGCAATCATCAATATAGCATCAAATTACAATTTCAACCATAAAAAAAATTACAATTGGGACACAATAAATATAGTTCTCGCTTGATTGATAGCTTTCCAATCAATCCCAGGTACGCGCACACACACAACAACAGCAATCAAAAGGGATCCAAATTTTCCGTTACATAATTGTCCTTGCTTATACTTGCAAGCTAGTGGACGTACATATATAAATATAATCGACGATGGATAATGCATATTAGACCGATTTAGGGTTGGCCACAGCACGTAGAACAATTGTTTCGACGGTGATACCAGGACCGAAACCGAAAAGAACGCCCCATTCGAGCCCTTCTCCGGTGGTTGCCTGACCGTCCTCGAGCGACTTCTTCCTCATCTCATCGAGCACGAACAACACAGTCGTGCTCGACATGTTTCCGTAGTCCTTCAACACCTGCCTCGATGCCCTAAGTTTGTGCTTCTGGAGGCCGAGTGTGGCCTCAATCTGGTCTAAGATTGCAGGCCCACCTAAACATACATATACAACAAGTTAGCTATATATGGCGGAGTTAATTAGTTAACATAAACAAATAAGTTATTTATAGGCTGATCAACTACGTAAACATATACGTACGTACCTGGGTGTGGAGCCCAAAATATAGAATTCCAATCTTGAATGTGGAGAGAAGAGAAAGCGTCTGTAAGACATGTCTCGATGTTTTTGGATATGAGCCCGGGTATATCGTTACGTAGTCTTAGTAGTAGCCCCTCTTCGCGCACGGAGCCCGTAAGGGCTCCATCGGAATCGGGTAAGATGGTTTGCCCGGACCAAACCATCTTGAAAATAGGCCTCTCAACGGAGAGGTCCGGATGGGCACCGACGATAACGGCTCCAGCCCCATCACCAAACAGCACCTGCCCAACAAGGGAGTCCATGTCGGTCATAGAAGGCCCGCGGAAACCAATGGGGGTCATTTCGGCGCAAACTGCGAGAACTCGGGCCCCCTTGTTGTTCTCGGCCAAGTCCTTTGCCAGTCGTAGGACGGTGCCACCACCGTGGCAGCCTTGCTGGTAGATCATGAAGCGCTTGACGGAAGGGCGCAGGCCGAGAAGTTTGGCCAGCTGGTAGTCCGCACCGGGCATGTCGACGCTAGAATAGGTGCACACGATGAGATGGGTGATTTCGGACATGGGTTGTCCCCACTTGTCGATCGCCTTCTGAGCCGCTTCTTTCGCTAGTTTTGGCACCTCGATGATCGCCATGTCTTGTCTTTTGTTGAACGATGGCGCCATGTACGCACAAATCTCTGGATTTCCCTTGAGAACCTCCTCAGTTAAATGCAAATAACGCTTCTCGATGGTTGTCTTCTCACCTGTTTAAGAACGATACGACATACAGTATATAACATAGTAGTAAATAGTAGTTGGTGGAGCTCTTACGGTAAATACTAGTAATGAGTAACCCGAATCGCATATAACTAGCTTGGATCAAATTAGCATTCAAGATATAACATACAGATGCGCTTGAACTTGTCTTTGAATATACTTGTAATATGCTCGTTGTTGGTGGAGCGTAAGTAGTATTCCGGAAAGTCGGCCTGGTAGATGCACAATGGTGGGTTGGCGGTGCCGATGGCGAGGATGGTGGCGGCCGATCCGTCCATTGATGCAGCCATCAGTTTATTATTGATCGATAACTAAGATACAAAGAAAGAGGTATAACTCGCAATGAACTGCTAAGATAGGACAGATAGACCGGTATTTATATTGGCGGGAACGCCAATTGTACCGCTGGATGTAATGGTCAATGTCACTCGCAGCAGGAAGAGGCAGTTGTCATTTGAAAGGAAAGGCCCGGTTTCCAAACCTGCGCACCCCTTTCTATTCTATTTGTAAAGCAACCTTTTGCCTTTATTGAGGCGCTCTAAGCGGCTTACTGACTAATAAAGCGGCAACAAGCACCTTCTTTCTCAAAGTCAACTTTCTCGCTTCTTACTTTAGAAAGATTGCAGCCTTAGCGCTTTACTAACTAATAGAAAAGAATCAAGTAAAGGGGACTCTATCATGATCTTACGTGGAATAATTAAAAAAAATTTTTTATTCGTTCGGATCCTCTCACATGTTCAATCCCCTGGTATGTGCCGCTTTCCTAATCAAAAGATAGGAGAGCACATTGATGACTTTAGGTAAAAAGCAAGAAGAGCCGAATACACCAGCTACGCCTAACATGTGAAATGGGTCTCGATTAGCTTTCTTTTAGTTGAGGAATTTTGACTAGTGGTAAACTCCACTCCGGTCACAACTGAAACTTTATCCGGTCAATAGTTTGATATTGCTTTTGAGATGTTTTTTGTTGCAGGTTTATGTATATCGTTCGTGGATCCAAATCTTCTCTCCCTCCGCAGGTTCCCTAAACATGTCCCATTCTTTATTGGTTGAAATCTCCATACCTTATATGGGTTTAGAATAAAGTTTTAAGTTTAATATCATAATCATCGTAACTATATACTAAAGCGGAGGTTAAAAAAATATTTAGCAGGGTCAATTTCTCATTAGACCGCATCATTCATCTTTATTAAAACAATTTAATTTGTTTAATTGGTTGAAATTTCATTATAAACCTTACATTAAATTGTACACATAATAAATCTATCCAAATCTCTAAGAAAATCTATCCAAAATTATATACATAATGAAAACAAATCTTTATTCGATTAAAATTGTAATCCTAACATGTGAAAATTTTCTTTAACCAATTAAAAATTATATTACTCGATTAAAGTTATAATCTTACACATCTTTATTCTAGTACAAGAATATATTATAGTAGAAATACTATATCATTAAAATAAATCTCATAAGAAGCAAACTAAATAAACTAATAAGAGATTTTATATCAAACTATTATTTTGAATAACTTTATATAAAATTTAAACTAAGATTTTAGCTTGAAATTCGTGCCTTTAAGGCACGGGGATTAATACTAGATTGTAACTAAAAATAGTATATTGATCTTATGTATAAATAAAATTTATATATAGGTAATAATTCTATAAAATACATATTTAGGTTTATGAGAAATTATGATCATATTCAATTATGTAGTCATTTAAAGAAAAAAAAAAGGATTACGATTATACAAACAGTTAAAGAGATAAACTATACTATATATAGTCAAATCTTTAATAAAGAAATAAAAGACTAATTAACATATGAATTAAAAAATGTATTTTTTTGACTATTTGATAAGAGTTAAAGAGATAAGTTATATACAATCTGATTTTTAATTAAGAAAGAAAAGACTAATTGACCTATTAAAATAAGAAATAAAAGATATTGACTATTTATTAAGAATATCTATTAACTGGTATATAATTATCAAAATCATTCCTTTCTATTTTAATATCTTAATCAATATCGTATAGATTTGTATAGGTATAAAAGTATTTTATAAACAATCTCTATATTAACCTTTTGGTAGAAAAAAGTCTCATTTACCTATATAAATATGATCTGGCCTAATAAATTATCTAATGTGGCTTAATAAAATCATATTTGGGCAAATGTTTATACATATATATGACATGGATAAATAGACATCATATGGCTTAATAAAAATTTAAATGATATGTGACATGGAGCAACGATAAACCGACACGTGTCAAAATCCTAGGTGGCGAAATGTGAGAACGACACGTGAAAAAATCCTACATGTAACAATGTGGTGGCTCAAAATCGTATGACTTATATATATACACGTAGATTAAGTTATTGATTGTTTTTTGGTATTAAAGATGAAATAATATATATGTAATGAACAAAATAATAATAATATAATAGACTATGTAATATTCTAACTATGACAAATTTAATGATAATAATTCTATCCAATTGCAATAAAATAATAACATATATAATGCGGAAAGACTCATGTAATGTAAGAATGAGTCTAACGGTGAGAATGTGAGAATACCCTTCCTTCCAGAAACAAAAACGCTTACTAAATACTCTAGCGCCCATTCGCTGCTCCACAAAAAGCGACGACCTTCTTTGCGTCGTCTACAACCTCTCTGACGCCGTCGAGATTGCGTTGACTCCATCAACTATCTCCGCCACCTCGCCTCTTCCATCGCCTCCGCCACCGAGATCTCGCCTCCCCGCGCTCTCTCGTTTGATGATATCGATGTTAAGAAGAAGCACTACCAGCAAATCATTGACGGAGAGGTTGGACTCGATCTGGAGTCTCTGGTTCCAGATGAGGAGGAGGAGGATGAGAAGTTGTCAGGTGGATTGTCGGCAGTTTGTCTTTGGGAGGTGCTTAAGAGGCTTCCGCCACCGTCGTTGTTGTCGGCGGCGAGGGTTTGTAAGGGATGGAGAGAGAGTAGTAGGAGGCTGTGAAGGGCGGCGAAGGAGCTTTGGCTTAGGGTTCCGATGACGGCTCGGGTCGGGATTGTTGGATTTGTGTTGAAGAAGTGCTCGTCTCTTGTTAGGCTTTCTCTTAGGATGGACATGTTCGATTCGCACACGATCTGGTTTTGTCATCGCTATGAGATTTGGTGGTTCTTCATACAAATCCGATCTAGGGTTCTTGCTTTGTACCAGAGTAAATTGAATCTGAATACGGTTGAACTAACAACTAAGAACCAACCCACGCTTGAACTAAATGACTGTTAACTTGGTAGACTATCTCAAATTGGCAATAGAGTTGAACAAATATGATTGAACAAATTGACCATAGAGGTGAATAAATTGGCGATAGAGCTGAACAAGGTTCATGGTCTATCAACATGGAACCAATTTTGAAAACAAGGTTCAACGACCCAAACCTCACGGTGGTGTCTTAGCAATTCAAACATCGATTAACTCAATCTGTCATCTTTTCGGCTTGATTTCTGGTCAGCGATATCTTGTCTAGTTTCAACCAATATCCAGTAGAATTCCAGCCCTAACTTTTAATGATGTAAGATAGTGATCTTATGAGCTTTCCGGAACATCTTGATTCGTCTAGATTGGATGACCATAGCTACCGAACGAGCTCGCACAATACAACAGTATAAGGTTGTCATGGAAACGAGACTGTCTGTTCTGAACTCTGATTTTGGATCCGTTCGGGTATGTTTCTATTGTTAACATCAACAGAGAACTTCTAGACAACTTTCTTCATCTTTCCATAAATGTAAAGTTTGCAACTTTTCGACGTTCATATCTCCTGAACGAGGTGTTGGGAGTAGGTTGGTTTGCTCTACGTACTTTGGCTTTCTAGGGATGGTGTCAAGATGATTCATAGCTCATATTTACCTCTTTCCGCTAATATTTGGATCGTCTAAATCTGATAAGCGTATCTCCTAAATGACTAATAGGAAGTATACTAGACCATTCTTCAGGCGAAGTAAGTAGCAACTTCTTGAGGTGCAATTTCGGCCTACTTAGGACGAGATTCAAGCCCTGATATGTGAAGGAGAAACTTAGTACTTTGAACTCGCTTTCCAACTCTTCTTGAATCTTCTCATTCCGACCTCTATGGAGCCCGAACGAGTCTACGCAAGATCATAGACCTCACATTGATTCCTAGAGGGCGTACAAGTCACTCGATATCTTAGGTTGGATCTCTTGTCTCGGTTAAGAAATCTTCCTTTATTCCTTGACCCAACGAATTAGAGTTTCACATCCCTCTAAGGAAACTCTCGGTTCTTTCATTCGTGGTGAACTTATCAACACCTATTTTCAATGTTGTGCAAATTAGAGTTCGAAGGAGTTGAATCCTGTACTTATGCATGATGTGATGTCAAGTACGTCTTCGCCTACGATCAACTCAGAGCCTTTACGTTGGCCATTTCTTGCTTTATCTTGCCCAGACATATGTCACCCTTTAGGGCTCGATCGATATCATTTTGAAAACATTGGGCCATCCAAGTGCAACCATGGATCTCGGTGCAACGTTCATGTGTCCTCAGGTCGCTCGTGATAGAGCTTGGTGATGTCTTCATATTTGGTTGTATTTTAGTGTATGTTTTCCTTTATAGTTTTGTCTCTTTTCCCCTCTTTTCTTGTGTGTTTTGTTCCTTTTTAGCTTATTAACCGTTTTTCTATGAGATTCGGGAACTATGTGAGTTTTGTTTGTGTTTTGAAGGATTTTTGGCAAAGGATCAAAGATCTTCTTGGGGGAGGATTGTAGCTTGGAGCAACCCAGGAGTTAAAGGAGGAAGAGAAGGACTTAGCCATGAAGAAGCAAGAGGAAAAGCAAAGAAGAAGAAGTGGCACGAGGTGTGGACCGAGTTAGAGCCAAGTCGAGCAAGCAATTGGGAGCGTCAGCCTTGGACCGACTTACCCAGTACATCGGGCCCGAGGTGTTTTCCGTGTCGGTCCGAGTCGGTTTGTGGCTTGGGCACCAAGGCAATGATGATCACTCTTCCACATTTGTCCCTCATCTATAAAACCCCTTTTATTCTCTTAATTGGGGGGGGGGCTTTTGGACTACTACACACACAATCTTCTCAAGACAATACTTGGAGAGAAAAGGAGAGAAGAAGGGAAGAAGAGAAGAGAGAAGAGGAAGATCGGCTAAGGAGTAGAGGAATTCTAGGTTTGATTGTCTAGTCTTAGCTTGATTTTGGCTTATTCTCTTTGGATTTGGCAATTTGGCCTTGTGATTGTGGATTGATCTTGTGATTGTGAATGAAACTTGCTTTGGATTCGAGTTTGATGATGATGATTGTGATGATTTGCGATTTTGTTGCTTTTGTTGCTTGCCAAATGGAGTAGATCTCCTTGATCTAGGGTAATGAGGGAATAATCTAGCTAGATTGAGCTAGAAACTCCAATTCCATAAGCCTTGAGTGCTTGATCTAGGAACCCACTCTACATAGAGCTACAATCCCTTGCGAAAGTTGAGGATTAAGGCTTGTGATTGGCGAAGTAACGAAAGTGAAAAGCATCCATCATAAGACCTTGCATCGAAGGGGAGAAGCGAAAGCCAATCGACCCCATGCTCGATCTGTAGAGTGGTTTGGACGAAGTGAAAACCTCTCGATCCAACCTAGATCATCACTTGTTGCTTGAATTAGGGTGGAAAAGGCTCAATCTACTAGAGAAGGAACCTAAAGCCCAAGAATTAATCTCGATCATTTGAGTTCAATTTACCCTGGACATTCGAGCCCGACTTCCAGAGTGTCGGTCCCGACGTCCACTTTCCCAGCTAACTCGGGCCCGACGTGACATTAAGTCGGTCCCGGTTGCTTCTTTTCAATTTCTTTTGTTTTTGTTCTCTTTTCTCGTTACCTAGTGTTTTGGCACATCAAGTGAATAGATTTCTCGAGTGTTCGAAACCCACCACGTACTACATCGGGGCCGGGTTCAAATTTATCTCTAGACCCTCGCGTATGAGAGCGATCAAGCAGATTGGCGCCGTTGCCGGGGAAGTCTAAGTGCATTGAGTGCCAATTAGTTGAGTCTTTTATGTTTTGGTAGTGTTTTGGGTGTGGGAATAGCCCAAACCCTTTGTTGGTTTTTGATTTGTTTGTTTAGTGTCTTTGCTTGGTAGGTGCATGCGAGCTCGTTCCTCCTGAGGAACCTTTAAGCTTGAGTTTGTAGGTGATCCCGAGAGTATCATCAAGCAAGCGCGAAGAAGAAGAAGGATGGAGAATCAAGCTCTTCCCCATGATGATGAGTTGGCCCGTCTTAGAGCCGAGACGGCAAGGTTGCAAATGGAGCGGGACAACCAAGAGACGATGATGAGGAGAGAAAGGCAACAAAGGATGAGGGCCGAAGCTCAACTAAATGCCCTACCCCGGAATGCACGTCAATATATGCATCCGGAGTTGAGGGTCCCCAAGCCCGCTATCGTGCTTCCCGAAGTTGCAAAGAACATTGAGATCAAGACGCAATTCATCTCCCTTATCAAGCGAGACCAATTCGAGGGCCGTCCATACGAGTGTCCCATAGAGCATGTCAAACGCTTTGTGGACATGTGTGAGACAATTTCAACCGATGAGGAGACTTTGGAGTACGTGTTATTGAAGGCTTTCAAGTGGTCTCTTGGGGGCAAAGCCGCTCATTGGCTTGAAAGCCAAGCCCCGAGATCGATCACTACTTGGTGAGTACTCCATGACTCCTTTTTGATGAAGTTCTTCCCGCCCTCCAAAACTACCGAGCTCCGAAGGAAGATTGCTAGTTTCCAACAAGGCCCTAGTGAGCCTCTTTTTGAAGCTTGGGATCACTTTACAGAAATGTTGCGCCAATTGACTCGGGCAAAGTCGTTGTTCCCTTATCAAAAATAAATCCCAAACATGCAAACAAAAGTATAGTAGGCAAGCAAGGGGTCGAACCCAAAGGAGTCAGTTTTTATTCAGATTTTAGTGGTTTTCATGCAAGTAATCAAAAGGGGGTTTTGAAAGTTGGTTTCAATCAAAGTTATCAAGCAGGGTTTATCCAATCAATTCCACTTTATTAATCCGTTGATCATGAATTCATCCACCTCTTTATATGCCTAGGTCAATTCCAATCCCAATCATTAGAAATCGCAAGTCCACGGTCCAAGCAATTCTATAACCCTAGGCAAGGACGCTTAACCTAGAATTAGCATAGAGCACAGGGATAATAGGAAATCAAATCATGCAATCAAGCTACGAGTCTCATGCATAACTTAACCATTGAATACTCTTCCCTAAACTAGTCCACGGTCCTAGAATAGAGTTATTTCGAGAATAGGAAAGATGCATAGACAACAACCAATCCTAGTTCAAACAATAGATCTAAGTCAATCAAACAAGTTGATCAGGCTCATAAAATCAAACATAGATCATGGGATGAAGCACAAGAGTATCAATAAAGACCTAAGGATAAAGAGGTTACCAGAATTTCACAACTTCATAATAAAGCTTCCTTGATTGAATAAACTCCAAAGGAGAGTTAGTTCTCCATTACAAAGAAAACTCTAATCTTTATTGAAAGACAATTGATTGACAAGTATTGAATATCCTAAAAACCTAGAAAGGTTCCCCTTATATAGCCCCAAGGATCAACCTTTTCGGACTAAATAAGATAGGAAACCGAAAGATAAGAAAGGAAACAAGATAGAAACGCCAAGATTTCGTCCGCTCCAAGGTCGGCTACCACCGCGACCGCGGCACCAAAACCGCTCCCGTGGCGGCCTTCAAATGGTCAAATCCGGGTCAGCTTCTACCGCGACCGCGCCACAGACAGCGCGACCGCGGCCTTCAAGGTCTTGGTTGACTCGCTCCTTCACGCCACCGCGTCCGCGTCCTAGACAACGCGGCCGCGATATCTATGCAGTGGCGAATCTTCGTCTTTAAGCTCTTTAACTCTTGATTCTTCATACTCTGTGTCTTCGGTCTTCATATTACAATTATGCTCAAAACTAACCTAAACACTCTCAATATAGCTCTAAAATACAAGAGTTAACCTATACAAAATAGAGCGAATCACCAATGTCCCACTCATGGCCAACAACCTTATGTGCTTCAAGATATTTTCTTCCAAGGCATAAATCCGGCGATAAAGGACAAGCTCAACCTCAACACGGATTGTGGATTCATTGATTTGACACCGGATCAAGCATGGGAGTTCCTTGACAAGCTCGCTGACTATGAAGCAATGTATGGAGTTAGTCAAGCCAACAAGGAAGTGAAGTCTCAAGGCGAAGGTGTAAGAAAGTTGTATGACCCGAAAAGTGAAGACCTCGACAAAGATGTCAAGCTTCAATTTCTTGAAGGAGAGGTGAGTAAGGTCAAGAGGCAAGTCAACTACTACAAGCAAAATGCCCGAGCATGTGAAGAGTGTGGATCCTATGCACACGCGACTCAAGTTTGCCCAAATGAAAGCCAAGTGCGCTTGGCCGAGCAAATAGAAGAAGCAAACTACGTTCGTGGTAACTTTGGTGGTAGAGGCAACTACAACAACGGTGGTAATGGTAGGTGGAACAACTTACCCGAGCCACACATGCAGAAGAAGAACGAAGAAAGCCGGACCGACTTACCTAGCAACTCGGGTCCGAGTTTCCCAAAAGCCGGACTAGCTCCTCTGCCCCGGACCGGGATGGAAGGCATAGCGGGCCCGAGTTGCCCAGACATCGGACCGACTACTCTGCCTCCACTCTGCCCCAGGCCTGAGACGCAGAAAGTCGGGCCCGATCTGGTGCCTACGTTGATCCAGCCTGAAAAAGTTGCAAGTGAGATGGGCAAGTCCAAGGAAGTTGATTCAAGTAAGATTCCAAGTGCAACACCTCTTCCCTATCCTTCAAGAAAACCAAATGATGTAGTAGAAGGCAAGTTCAAGCGGTTTCTTAAGCTCTTGCAAGGCTTGAACATCACCATTCCATTCACCGACGCGTTGAGTGAGATGCCATTGTATGCAAAGTTCTTGAAAGAGATTTTAAGCAAGAAGTGGTCAATTGTTGAGATGACGAAGTCAAGACTTTAGAGTTGCCGCAAAAGTTGGGAGACCCCGGCCGATTTTCTATTACAATTGGCGTGGGTCCGCAAAACTTTCAAGCTTTGTGCGATTTAGGGGCTAGTGTCTCGGTGATGCCCGCAAGCATATGGAGAAGAGCCAACTTAGGAGATATTGAGCCGGCCGACATGTCTTTAACCATGGCCGATGGTTCAATCATCAAGGCTCAAGGTATTTTGGATGTTGTGGCCGTGAGAGTCGGGAAGTATTTTGTGCCCGACGACTTTGTCATATTGGACATGCATGAGGATCCTTTGGTCCCGATTATCCTAGGACGTGTATATTTTGCCACAGCGGGAGCAAAGTTTGACGTCAAGAATGGCAAGGTCTCTTTTGAAATTGGTGAAGAGAAAGTAGACTTCCACTTCAACAAAGCCTTCAATGAACCCGATGCATTGGCGATTCTCAAGCTTGAGGATAACATCAAAAGAAGTAAAGAGGATGTTGAAGTTGCTAGTGAAGTTGTTGCTTTGAGAAGTGATGTAAGGTACAATGAGCTAGTGCAAGCAAGGGACTCCCAAGCTCAAAGGGAGTTGATTGAGCAAGTTGTGAAGCATGAAGAACCAAGAATTGATCATAGCCCAAGTAAAGATGAAAAGTATCCTTCCCAATATCCTTTTGATGTGGGTGATGATCATTCTTCTTTTAAAACTTGTGATAGCTACATTTGTCTTAGTGATTTGAAGGATGACTTGGTTGATAGCTACATTTGCCTTAGTGATTTGAAGGATGATTTGGTAGATTCTTCTAGGATTTCTTTGAATGACATTGGTGTAGGGAAATTCGAGCAAGATGAAGCAAGCAAGGAGGTGAAATCCTATTCTTTAGAGGAGTTTGATGTAAGAGGATGGAGAGGCCCAAAATCGCCAAGACGTTTTGACGAGCGCGAGAGCCATGCTTATATGAACCATTATTGGTGGTTCTATGGGTATGAAGGTAATGAGAACGAGCAAAACATTGGCGATCAATTCAACATCTTTCACCCGCCATGAAGTTGAAGGTAAGAAAGTCAAGCTAATGACTATAAAAGAGCGCTTCTCGGGAGGCAACCCGTGTTCGTAGCTTTGTTTTCATAAGTTTAGTTTGAATTTTTTTTAGCTTTAGCCTTTTCTCTAACCAATCCTTATTTAGTATCTTGTGGATCTTTGGTGTTGTGTGTTCTTCAAGGTTGTGTAGGATTTGAGGTGGAAATTGAATGGAAATGAGGAGAAAGAAGCTGCAAGAAGATGGATTGAATTTGGTGGACCGAGCAATCCCAAGTCAAGCCCAGGTACAATGGAGACTCGTGCCTCATCGTCTCACTCCGAAAGGCCAAAGAAGAAGTTCAAGAAGTCAAGGACGGAGCCAAGGTTGGATGACGTTCGTTTTGAGAGTGAAGAGATAGCCGAGAAGTATTCAAAGTATAGGGAACTCGAGGATCACACAAGATGGCTTGATCTTGAAGCCGTGAGGAAAATGAGCATGGATCAAGTTCTTCCCAAGTGCTAATCCCACATTGGCCTCAATGGGATGTTGAGATGGAACAATCCCCACTATCCCGCCCTCACATCGGAATTCATGGCTACCTTCGAATGCACCTACACCGATGTGGAGGATGAGGAAGGCGAGATCTCATTTCAATTGCGGAACGAGGACTACAATGTCTCACTTGAAGACTTGGCTACCTACTTCGGGTTCCCATGTCCAAGAGAAGCGGCCAATGTTGACAATGAGAAGGTGAATCAAGTGTGGAGGTATGTGGCCGGGAAAGAAGAGATGAGGAAAGGCGCCACCACCACCGAGATAGCCAGCCCGCTCTTTAGAGTCATGGTGAGAGTCTTGGGACGTGCGATCTTTGCACGTCACGAGTTGAGCAAGCCGATGAGAGAAGAGATCATGTTGCTTCATGAGATGCTCTTTGCCACCGAGAAGCCCATGAATCTTACATGGGGGTGGGTCAAGATGGTTCATGACTTTCAAAGCTCTTCATGGATCTATTTCGGTGGGATGATTGCAAGGCTAGCTATGCGCTTGGAAGTTGATCTTAGCAAGTACTCTCGGGCCCCCAATGGTGTTGAGCTCATGAATATGAAGTACTTCAAGAAGGCCAATGTCATCAAAGAGAAGCCTTACATGAACTTCTTGGCTCCTCACTCAAGCGTTGGCGGCGTATCCATCCGGTTGACGCCCGCCCTCTTTGATCTCTCAAGGTACACAAATTGGTACAATATTTGGGCCGTTAAGCCCCATTTTTTTGGTGATCCCGTTGGTGCTCGTGAGGGGAGGCAACGACCACAACATATCCGCTTTAACTCCTCCTCATCTTCACCGGCTTCCGAGCAAGAGGATTATGTGTTGGCACCTCGTAGAGATGCCATGGATATTGACAACGAGCCAACCGAAGAAGATGAGCGCTTCAACGCCATGGTGGACCACCTCCAAGCCATGCACAACCCTCCTACAGACGTGGACCGAGATGCCCAGCAAGCCGGGCCCGACTTCAACCAAAGTCGGTCCGGCTTGTTCTGGGGTGATGATGTCCTTAGGCACTTCGAGCATGGAGAAGGGAGTCGGGCGAGGCAAGAGCAAGCTCAAGGAGGAGGATTTGAGGGGTATGCTTAATGGTATGGTCCGGGAATGGTGTTTCTTGAGAGGCCACAAAGTGTTTACTTAACCGATCCCTTAGCTACACGAGGCCACACGAGGATTTTCATTGTCACAAAGAGGCCACAAGGATTTGAGGTGGTACAAAGTGTCTTCCAAGCAACTCAAGAGGAGATGAACTGATATACACATTCATGTTGTGTATTAAGATGGGGTTTTAGCATACTTTTAGTCATGTTTTAGGTGTTAAAGATGGTGTTTAGAGCATTAAAGAAGGAAGAGCCGAGGTACCCTGAAGACCACTTAGAGCTGGAATGAAGAAACGAAGAAACGACGAAATTGTGGTTGGCGACGACCGCTGCCTATAGGCGGCGCCTGCTGCCTTTTGCCGAGGCGAATTCTTGCTTTAAACGCTGTGTTTTGTTTAGTAACCTTTTGGATATTATTCTAGTTCCGGTTTTTATGTATTTTTAGATAGAATGTTTTCTCATATTTAAGGGCTTTTGGACCCTTTGTTTAGACCAAGTTTTTGAGTTTGGAATTGATTTGTATTTTGAAGACCGATGGAGAACTAAGCCTCTTTGCTTAGACAGACAATTGAAGTGTTCGTTCTGATTCAGTTGTGAGATTTCTAATTCCTTATTGATTGCATGGATTTAATCTTTTCTCTTGCTTGAATTGCTATTGACTTGTTTCAATAATTTCTAGCCTGATCATCTAGGATTTATTGTTATTAGGTTATTGCTAGATTTAGAGTGTTTTTGGTTGAGCATCTCTAATTCATAAATAGCAACTGTATCGTGCTAATATCTGGTTGTGTTAGTTATATGCATAAGAGAATTGATTTGCATTCTAGGGTAAAAGCTGGTTGTTTTATCTTAGTTTGTATCCAAATATATTCCTGTTGTTGAATGCTGCTAGTTAGATTGAATCTTGATAGTTTCATGATTATTTATCTAGTTTGGGTTAATAGTATCTGGTTGTGCTATTAATTACTTTTGAAAAGGAATTGGAATTTCCAATGCATAGATTTTGAATGAAATCAATGATCAACTTGTCAAGCGAATGCGGATATTTGTTTGCCTAAGTGTTTCCAAATACTAATTAATAAACTCTCGAATTCGAATGATTTGCATGCTAGTGTGTGAATTAAACCTAAGAACCCCCCTTATCACTTCTGTTTGACACATAATTCTCTGCTAAAGATAATTTGTCTCCCTGTGGAATCGACCCTTACTTGCTTTATACCTTGGTTTAAGTTAGTGTGGTTTTCTTTGCATAATTGTGGTTTAAAACAACTAAATCATCGTTATCAAATTGGCGCCGTTGCCGGGGAGGCAACAATTATCTTTGGTGTGAATTTTTGTGCAAAACTTGGTGTGAACGTATCTTATGGTTCACACCCGTATTACTAATAATATACCTCTTGTTTTTGATCCAGAGATCGAGAGGACTTTATTCAGGACTCGGAAGGCTGTGCGTGCTTTATTTCAAGAGACAGTAGCAATGGCAAACCGTGTGACTCTTGAATCTCTCATAGCTCCTAACTTGGAGCAACCAACTCGTGCAATGCAATTTCCGGCTCTTGATGCGGGTGTCAAATTTGAGCTTAAGACAGGAGTGGTCCATCTGCTCCCGAAATTCAATGGAATCCCACTTGAGGATCCCATACAGCATCTGGATGAATTTCTTGAAGTTTGTACCAGTATGCATCCATCTGATATTACTGAAGATTAGATGAGGTTGAGAGTATTTTCGTTTTCTCTGAAGGAATATGCTAAGGACTGGTATCATTCTCTACCACCAGGAAGCATCACCACCTGGGTGAATCTGAAGAAAGTGTTTCTGGACAAATACTTTCCGGCTATTAAATCTAATCAGCTCAAGAAGAAGATTTGTAACATTGAGAAACTCCCTGATGAATCTCTCTATGAATACTTTGAGCGCTTCAAGAAACTGGTGAAGAGTTGTCCTTATCATGGCTACGCCAATCATGATCTTATTCTCTATTTGCATGGAGGGCTTCGTGAGGATGACCGTCGGATGGTGAATTCTGCTTGTGGAGGAAATATTATGAAGAGGACCTACGAGGAAGCTCTAGAGGTATTCGCTACACTGGCGGATGACTCTAGACAATACAGTGGTAGAGGCTCTCAAAGCTTGTCAGCTGCTAGTTCACACTCAAAAATTGATCCAGCTGATTTTGATGTGTTGAAGGAAGAAGTAAGGCGTCTAAAACTGAAGGGTACACCTCAGCAGCTTAAGGCCTGTGAAATTTATAATGACGGCTTGCATCCTATTGATTCATGTCCAACACTACAAGAAGAAGCGAATGCAGTTGGGGGATTTCAAATAAAGTAGAGGTATGACCCTTATTCCAACCACTACAACCCTGGGTGGAAGGATCATCCTCACTTTAAATGGAACAATTCAAATCCAAATCAATTTCAAGAACATCCACCGCAAGCTGGGCCACCTACGGCTAGACCTCAAGGACAGAACTATAATGCAGCTCCTACCATGGATAATATGATGAAGATGTTGATACAGAGCAATATCAGTCTTTCAGAGAATGTATCGAAGCTGACACAAAGCCAATTGCAATTCCAAGAAACTACATCAGCAAGTATTCAGAACTTGGAAAGGCAAATGGGCCAAATCTCTCAAGCTGTGAGCAAACTTGAAGCGAAGGATTCGGGTAAGCTTCCCTCTCAAACTAAGGCGAACCCGAACATTCGTAATGTCAATGCTGTTACTCTGAGAAGTGGGAAGACGCTGAATGGTGAAAAGATTGTCGAAACTGAAGAAAAAGATAACGGCGACCGCCACTCTGATAGCGGCGACCGCCGCCAAAACGAAGTTGCTCTCGACATTGCTGAAAATAATGGCGGCGACCGCTGCCATTTTCCATCACCGACGGAGGCAATTTCTGAAAATTGCGGCGACCGCCGCCAGTCCCTTGGCGTCGAAGGTGTTAAGGAAGAGGTTGAACCTTCTGTTATTCCCGAGTTCAAGCCTGTATCACCATTCCCATCTGCTCTGAAGCGTACAAAGCCACTTACGCAGGACAAGGACATGTTTGAGATGTTCAGAAACGTTGAGGTCAACATTCCCTCCTCACTTTGATCAAATCTGTCCCTCGTTATGCGAAGTTCTTGAAGCAAATGTGCACCACCAAGAGGAATCAGGATCTTAATGCTAAGAAAAAGGTGAAAGTGAGCGAGCATGTTTCAGCTGTGTTTCAGAAACGCTTACCTAAGAAATGCGGGGATCCTGGTATGTTCACTATCCCTATCACTATTGGAGGTACTAAGTTCAACAAATCCATGCTTGATTTAGGTTCTTCCATTAATGTGTTACCTTCTTCTCTCTGTGAATCTTTGAAACTAGGACCTATGCATGCAACTAATATTTCCATTCAATTAGCTGATAGGTCTAATGTTCGTCCAATAGGAATCGTAGAAGATGTGTTGGTAATGGTTGGTGATCTTACTTTTCCTGTTGATTTCTATGTGCTTAATATGGAACATGACAAGCATGCAGCCCCTATTCTGTTAGGAAGACCTTTTCTGAAAACAGCAAACACTAAAATCAATGTTAGTAGTGGTTCCCTAACCATGGAATTTGATAGACAAACCATAAGTTACAATATCTATGAAGCCATGAAATATCCCTCTGATGATCATTCTGTCTTTTACATTGATGTGCTTGAGCCTGTAGTGCAAGATGTGTTTGATGAAAACTATAAGGATAGTGCAATCTTTTATTGTTGATTCCAATTTAGATTTCGCATGCTCAACTAACCTGCAGGAGACGGTCCATGAGTTGGATGCTTACCGTGCGCTCCCTTATGAGCTACCGGGAAAAGCTCCTTTGCCATTAACTTCGCCTAGCGAAAAGCTTCTGCCTTCTGTTGTGCAGGCACCAATAGTTGAATTGAAACAACTCCCAGACCACCTCAAGTATGTGTTTCTTGGAGACAAGGAAACATTGCCAGTCATCATCTCCAACAAGCTTACAAAGGAGCAAGAAGGCAAGTTAGTGAAGAAATGAAACAGTTAAGACAGCAATCGGGTGGACTATTGTTGACATCAAGGGAATTAGCCGAACTACTTGCATGCATCGCATATTGTTGGAGGGTGAAGAGAAGCCATCTAGGTAGCCCCAAAGACGTTTGAACCCACCTATGATGGATGTTGTGAAGAAAGAGGTCATGAAACTCTTACAAGCAGAGATGATCTACCCTATTTCTGATAGCAAATGGGTAGGTTGTCCTAAAGAAAGGAGGAATTACAGTGGTGGAAAATCAACAAGGAGAGTTCGTTCTACCAAGGCTACAAACATGTTACAGAGTCTGCATTGACTACCGTAAGCTAAATGCGGCAACTAGGAAGGACCACTTCCCTCTCCCATTCATTCATCAAATGTTGGAAAGGCTTGCTGGGCGTGCATTCTATTGTTTTCTAGATGGGTACTCAGGCTACTTCCAGATAGCCATTGCCCCTGAGGATCAAGAGAAGACTACGTTCACATGCCCTTTTGGCACATTTGCATACCGTCGGATGCCATTCGGTCTATGCAACGCTCCAGGAACTTTCCAAAGGTGTATGGTGAACATCTTTTCTGAGTACATTGAGAATTTCATAGAGGTCTTTATGGATGACTTTACAGTACATGGAGATGACTTTGATGCATGCTTAAAACACCTATCACTTGTGCTTGCTAGATGTGTTGACACTAATTTAGTTCTTAACTCTGAGAAGTGTCACTTTATGGTAGAAAAGGGTATTGTCCTAGGTCACATTGTCTCGTCTAGGGGTATTGAGATCGATAAGGCAAAGGTTGAAGTAATTCAATCTTTGCCCTATCCTACTAATGTACGCGAAGTTCATTCTTTTCTAGGCCATGCAGGTTTCTATCGCAGGTTTATTAAAGACTTCTCAAAGATCTCAGCATCTCTATACGAACTTCTGAAGAAAGAGATGGCATTTGAATTCATAACTGAGTGTCGAGCAGCCATTGATGAGCTAAAGGCTCGCTTGACAAGCGCCCCTATTATCCAGGCTCCGGATTGGTCAAAACCTTTTGAGATCATGTGCGATGCTAGTGATTATGCTGTGGGGGCGGTGCTAGGCCAGAAAGAAGCGAGAGCTTCACATGTGATTCAGTATGCTTCTATGGCACTGAATGATGCACAATGGAACTACTCCACCATAGAGAAGGAAATGCTTGCTGTAGTATTTGCTCTTGAGAAGTTCCGACAGTACCTCCTTGGTACAAAGGTCATCATCTACACTGACCATGCTGCTTTGCGCTATCTGCTGACAAAGAAGGAGGCGAAACCAAGATTGATTCGGTGGGTCCTATTGCTCAGCGAGTTTAACATTGAGATAAAGGACAAGAAGGGCGCTGAGAATCTTGTTGCTGATCATCTTAGCAGAATTGTCCAGGCGGAGAACCTCCCTGAAAATCATATTCAAACAAACTTTCCTGATGAGTCGCTCCTTAAGTTGAGCACTATAGAGCCATGGTATGCAGATTTGGTGAATTTCCTCAGCATAGGGGAATTTCCTTCACCATTCAACAAAGCTCAACGAGACAGGCTACGCAGTTCAGCAAGACACTTTGTTTGGGATGATCCATATCTATGGAAACACTGCGCTGACCAGGTGATCCGCCGTTGCATTCCTGAAACTGAGGTACATTCTCTCCATAAACTTTGTCATTCAGGAGCATGTGGTGGACATTTTGGGGTGCAAAGGACTGCTAGAAAAGTGTTAGATGCAGGATTTTGGTGGCCTTCTTTTTTTAGAGATGCTCATAACTTTTGCAAATCATGTGATAAATGTCAAAGAGTAGGAAACATATCTAGTAGGGATGAGATGCCACAAACAAGTCTTATTTTCTGTGAAATATTTGATGTTTGGGGTATTGATTTTATGGGGCCATTTCCTAACTCATGGGGTAACATATATATTTTGCTTGCGGTGGACTACCTTTCCAAATGGGTGTAAGCGAAGGCCACCAGGACTGATGACTCTAAGATTGTTGCAGAATTCTTGAAATCTCACATATTTGCTAGGTTTGGGATCCCAAAGGCACTCATAAGCGATAGAGGAACTCACTTCTGTAATAGAACGATCACCGCTCTATTAAAGAAGTACCATGTTACACAGAGAGTTTCCACAGCCTACCATCCACAAACCAATGGCCAAGCTGAAGTATCTAACAGAGAGATAAAATCCATTCTGGAGAAGACGGTATCCCCGAGTAGAAAAGATTGGAGTCAAAGGCTTGACGATGCACTATGGGCATACTGCACTGCCTACAAAACACCTATTGGCATGTCGCCCTTTAGGTTGGTTTTTGGCAAGGCATGTCATCTCCCGGTTGAACTTGAGCACAAAGCTTATTGGGCTATTAAGAAATGCAACATGGAATTGGAGGAGGCAGGAGAAGCTAGGAAGCTCCAACTGTAGGAACTGGAAGAAGCTAGAATTGAAGCCTATGACAACGCCATCCATTACAAAGAGAGAACTAAGGCATGGCGTGACCGAAACATTCTGAGAAAGGACTTCAACATTGGTGAAAAGGTCCTATTATTTCAGTCTTGCCTTAGACTCTTTCCTCGGAAGCTAAGATCGCGTTGGGCAGGACCTTATGTGGTTGCTAGTCTTCCCCCATGTGGCCATTGAGTTGTATGATGTAGAAACACACACATTGTTTAAGGTGAATGGCCAGAGAGTGAAGAAGTATCATGAAGGATTCACAAAGACACCAATAGAGGAAGCCGTACTGACAGAGGCTCCTATTGAAAACTGATGAGCTAGCATAACGTCGAGCCACGACGTTAAACAAGGCTCTTATCGGGAGGCAACCTGATGGAGTTGATATCCTTTCTTTAGATTAGATTAGGATTAATTTCCCCTTTCCTTTGTTTTTTATTTTGTGTCGAACTAACCTGCAGAAAGTCAAAGGACCACGACGCATTGGCAGCGACCGCCGCCCCGAGGCACCAATCGCCGCCAACACGAGCTCGGCTACGACATTGAACCAATTAATGGCAGCGACCGCCGCCAATAATTGATCAGCTACGGCTTTCGGAAAAAATGGCGGCGCCCGCCGCCTAAATGGCAGCGACCGCTGCCATTTATCAGGTTCGATACTCTATCTTGAAAAAAAAAAGAGAAAACAAAAAAAAAACAAAATATCGAAAAAAAAGATATATCAGAAAAAAAAAGGAAAAAGAAAAGAAAAGAAAGAAGAGATAAGAAGATAAGATAGGAGAAGGTGAGGAACTCAGCCCCATTCAAACACAAAAATCATGCAGACCACAAGAGCAAGAAAGGAAAGAGGAAGAGAAAAGAGAGAAGAAGAAGAAGAGCCAGCCCGCTGCCCTCTTTTCCGGTTGCCGCCACCAGCGACCGCCACCCACTGCTCGCTGCTCTCGTCCGCCGCCATCCTCGTGATCGAATTTCGGATCTGAAAAAGGTAGCGACCGTCGCCCCACTTCCGCCAGTAACTGTTGCGAAATCCGGCGATTTCGGTACCTTTTTCTCTTGTGTTCTTGTGATTTTTGCTTCCATTGTTGAGTATGAGTACCCATAGAGCTTCATCATCTAGATCCCGCCCTAAGTACTCGGCGAAAGAAGAGGCTAGGATGAAATTGATTGCAAAGAAAAAAATTGTTAGTACCTTGTTCTTTGATCATGAGGCCATGAGGGAGCTTGGGCTAGATGCTTGCACTAGGCAGATGTTAAGCATTGTGGGCTTGGTACGTTCTATGATATGAGTGCCCCTACTTATCCTGAGTGGACTCGGGAATGTTTGGCCACTTTTGAGCATTATCCTGATAGGGGTACCATTGAGTTTCGACTTGGAGGCAGGGATCATGCTTTGGACTATGCGCATATTGATGAGTCACTTGGTATATCCAAGCAGCCTACAGAGTGGGATCCCAAAAATCAGCAGATTCAATTTTGGGCTGATTCTACAGGGGCAAGGGAGTATGATCCAAAGGCTGGGGAGTATAATTACAAGTGGTCTCATCCATGTCTTCGCTTAGCCCACAAGGTTATTCGTATGGCTTGGTTGGGCCAATCTGAGTTGAACAAGGTGTCGCACCTTGATTTGGGTGCAGTTTGGACTATGACCCCGTAAAGCACTTTGGTACGCGAGTGGCGTGCTTACTTCATTGCTAGTTGTCTGAAGTGTCAGTCTGACAAGCCCGGGAAGATTACTATTGGTGGCATGATTTCTTTATTGGGTGCTTGGATGGCACTTGCTACACCCTCTCCAGCTGAGCAGCTCTCTCGCCATTACACCTATGATCTGAAGCAGTTACGCCATGTGGGCGTTCTTTCTGATGTTGGAGAGCAGCGCTATTATTTGTATGGGTCTCGGGGCTGTTATCGGATTCCTCTTCCTCTTCCCATAACTATGACCTTTGGGCCATCTGCTCGTGATTTTGATATTCGTCGGTACACTGTTGGCTATCGCGCTCCTAGCTCCTCTTCTGCTGCTGTGGATGAGGAGGCTTCTGAGGATGATGATGATGAGGATGAGGAGCCGGATAGGATGCAAGAGGATCCAGCCCCTTCTACTTGGGCATCTGAGGCTGCTACATATATGCAGGAGGAGCAGGCTGCAGCTCGGCCCACTGGTTAGGGTCAGTACTCAGATTGGCAGGATCAGATGTCTGCTCAAATGGGTCGTCTTTCAGTCCGTCAGGATGAGTTGGCGAGTTCCATGGATAGGATGAATCGGTACCATGAGCAGCAGGCTCACTACTTTCAGCAACAGGCGGCGTTCTTTCAGCAGCAGTGGCCTGGATATCCATCCTACCCTGACTACCCACCGCCACCACCACCTTCACAGTAGTGGTATTTTTCCTTACTTCCCCTTATATTATTGTTGTCTTTCTACATTGAGGACAATGCTTATTATAAGTGTGGGGGAGTTGGATTTATATTACTATTGCTATTACTTTAAAAAAAAAAAGAGTCATAAAAAAAAGAGAAAAAGGCAGAAAAATCCTGGGGTGGACTGAAAACCCGAAAGGGCGGTTCAAGTAAAAAGCAGGTAATCTGACAAGCATTAGGCTTGGGCAAAAAACAAATTGAGTGATGTGAGATGGTGAGTCCAAAATTGAAAAATGAAAAGAGAGATGTTAGGTGAAAACCTGAAATGGCGCCTAAGCACAAAAAGTGAAAGAAAAAAGAGTGTTTTAGGACGTTCTTTTGACTGGAGCTGGCGACATAAGAAGTGGAGTATAGGAGTGTTTTCGGGTAGGTTTTCACTTGGAGGGATAAGGTGTAGTTTATTGATTTTCATCCTCTTTATTGGTGCATATATTGATTGATAGATGTTGGATGTGTGGAGTAGGTGCTAGATAGTTGTAGTGCTGAGTTGTGTTGATTTGAGTTGTATTGTTAGGTTTTGATGGATGCTGGAGTTGATTATGTTATATTTTGTTACGGGATGGTTGGTTACGCGCTTTGATGATTATTATTATCACCTTTAGTTGTAGGCTCTCTCTATACTTGATGATCTAGGTTGTTATTGATTACGAGTGTTAGTTTTCTGATTCACTCGAAACGAGTGAGATTCAAGTGTGGGGGAGTTTGATATACACAATTATGTTGTGTATTTAGATGGGGTTTTAGCATACTTTTAGTCATGTTTTAGGTGTTAAAGAGGGTGTTTGGAGATTTAAAGAAGGAAGAGCCGAGGTACCCTGAAGACCACTTAGAGCTGGAATGAAGAAACGAAGAAACGACGAAATTGTGGCTGGCGGCGACCGCTGCCTATAGGCGGTGCCCGATGCCTTTTGCCGAGGCGAATTCTTGCTTTAAACGCTGTGTTTTTTTAGTGACCTTTTGGATATTACTTTAGGTCCGGTTTTTATGTATTTTTAGATAGAATGTTTTCTCATATTTAAGGGCTTTTGGACCCTTTGTTTAGACCTAGTTTTTGAGTTTGGAATTAATTTGTATTTTGAAGACCTATGGAGAACTAAGCCTCTTTGCTTAGACAAACAATTGAAGTGTTCGTCCTGATTCAGTTGTGAGATTTCTAATTCCTTATTGATTGCATGGATTTAATCTTTTCTCTTGCTTGAATTGCTATTGACTTGTTTCAATAATTTCTAGCCTGATCATCTAGGATTTATTGTTATTAGGTTATTGCTAGATTTAGAGTGTTTCTGGTTGAGCATTTCTAATTCATAAATAGCAACTGCATCGTGCTAATATCTGGTTGTGTTAGTTATATGCATAAGAGAATTGATTTGCATTCTAGGGTAAAAGCTGGTTGTTTTATCTTAGTTTGTATCCAATTATATTCCTGTTGTTGAATGCTGCTAGTTAGATTGAATCTTGATAGTTTCATGATTATTTATCTAGTTTAGGTTAATAGTATCTGGTTGTGCTATTAATTACTTTTAAAAAGGAATTGGAATTTCCATTGCATAGATATTGAATGAAATCAATGGTCAACTTGTCAAGCGAATGCGGATATTTGTTTGCCTAAGTGTTTCCAAATACTACTTAATAATCTCTCGAATTCGAATGATTTGCATGCTAGTGTGTGAATTAAGCCTAAAAACCCCCCTTGTCACTTCTGTTTGACACATAATTCTCTGCTAAAGATAACTTGTCTCCTTGTGGAATCGACCCTTACTTGCTTTATACTTTGGTTTAAGTTAGTGTGGTTTTCTTTGCATAATTGTGGTTTAAAATGACTAAATCATCGTTATCATGAACCAATCCCTTTGCTACATGAGGCGTGAGGTTGAAGAGCTTAGAGAAGTGGAGGACCAAAGGTGGAGAGTGCAAGACCACTTCAACACATGGATGAGCGGGAACTTTCCCTCCCGTGAGGACCAATTGGCTCGACCTAGCGCTCAACTTCCACCACCACCACCACAAGACTTCTATCAAGCCCAAGTGTACAAGAGGGAGAGGCTCATGAGGCTCGAGCGTGGATATAGACGCAACAACCCCTTCAATGATTGATTCTAGACAGGCCAAGAAGAATAAAGAAATTGTGAGCTCTTCGTATTCCTTTCTCTTGCTTTTAGTTTTGGTTTCCTTATTTTATGGGGGCATCAAAATTCTAAGTATGGGGTAGGGAAAGTGCTCATGATTTTGATAGTTTGTGTTTGTGTTTTGCTTTTCGGATATTTCGTTTTTAGCTTATATGTTTTTGGGATGGTAGTTTCTTGTTCTTGGATTGAGGTTTGAAGAGTAACATTGATGATTGAGTTTGGTTTTGTGTGGATGAGTTTTTGGTTTGGTAGAAGAAAATTTTTGAGAGAAACCCATGAAAATTTGACAAAATTGTGTTGAAAACAGCAAAAAGATTTTGTGTTTTGTAGTTTTGGACTAGAAATCCCCATCTTAGATGTCCAAAGGGGAAAGCTAATGATAATGTGAGCATGTAAATTCGTTTGCATATTTTTGGATAGTTTAGCCTTTAAAATTGATGTTGCTTTTGATGTGATCATGATGTCTTGCTTGTTTTATTGAGCATGTGAGTTGTAGGATAAGTCTTTATGAAACTAAGTATGTGTGACCCTTGTGAGATTGATTTTTGGCCATTTTAGGGATGTTTGTTAATATTTGCATATCCCTCACGGTTCTTGTGTGATTAGCTCATGCATGCTTAGTAAAACTTGCTATTGAGGTGTTTATCTATTTTCCAAGACCGTCATAAGAAAAGCACTAGCATTGTCACATTGATTTGAACTTTATTCTTTTAGTCACATAAATGTTCCTTATCTTACCATGAAGTTAATCCTTTGTTTGTAGCCCCGTTCTAGCCTAGGCCTTTGTTTGAAACTCCTCAAAAATATTATTCCTAGCCTTATATGACTTGACCCTTATGGGATTGAACTTTAGAAGAAAGGTTTGGATTGTATTTGATGAGTTAAGACTCTCTTGGGTTTAAGGGCAAGGAGTGGTGTTATGAATTTTGTGGGTAGTGCATCTTTGTTGTGTGAAAAGTATGAAAAAATGGAATGAAAATGAAGTGAAAAAGAAGAAAGAAAATGTTGGAATTGGAAAGTGGAATGAAAGATGTGAAAAGCTTAAGTGAAAAGGGTCCGATCGAGTTAGAGACTATATCGGGCCCGAGATCATTTGTATGTCGGTCGTGTGTGGAAAGTTGTGGAAAATCCAACAAAAAAGCTAAGTGCAAAGATGAAGTGGAATGTAAAGTGAAATTTTGGGTTGAGAGAAAAATTTTAAGCTTTTGGGATGAGTGTGAAGTTGATTGTGGAATTTTGGTGAAGTTGGTGAGAGTTTACGTTGTTCAATCCCCATTATAAGCACCACAAGACCAAATAATTCCCACCTTGAGAAATACCAAAAGCCCCATTACAACCCGGCCGAATGGAACCTCTTTGATGACCTCCATTGAGCCAAGTTCAAATTCTTTGTGTACTTTGTAATAGGCATCTCTAGGTGGAGGATTTGGTGATATTAGCTTCAACAGTAAAGTCCTTACTTGCATGATGTTTGAGATAGAGTGTTCATTGCTATACCCATACACATTTGATGAGTGATACACATTCACATATCCCTAAAGTGAGGCTTAGCTGCATTGACTCTATTCCTTTGAGCATTTAATCATGTGTAATGATGTAATCTTGCTTGAATATCTATCACTTGTGTTTAATTGTGTTTTTCATACGAGGCTTTACTTGAAGATTATGTTTCGGTCTTGCTTACATTGTTATTGCTTGAGGACAAGCAAGTCTAAGTATGGGGTATTTTGATGTCTTCATATTTGGTGGTATTTTAGTGTATGTTTTCCTTTATAGTTTTGTCTCTTTTCCCCTCTTTTCTTGTGTGTTTTGTTCCTTTTTAGCTTAGTAACCGTAATTCTATGAGATTCGAGAACTATGTGAGTTTTGTTTGTGTTTTGAAGGATTTTTGGCAAAGGATCAAGGATCTTCTTGGGGGTGGATTGAAGCTTGGAGCAAGCCATGAGTTAAAGGAGGAAGAGAAGGACTTAGCCATGAAGAAACAACAGGAAAAGCAAAGAAGAAGAAGTGGCACGAGGTGTGGACCGAGTTGGAGCCAAGTCGAGCAAGCAACTGGGAGCGTCAACCTTGGACCGACTTACCCAGTACGTCGGGCTCGAGGTGTCTTCCATATCGGTACGAGTCGGTTTGCGGCTTGGGCACCAAGGAAATGATGATCACTCTTCCACATTTGCCCCTCATCTATAAAACCCCTTTTATTCTCTTAATTGGGGGGGCTTTTGGACTACTACACACACAATCTTCTCAAGACAATACTTGGGGAGCAAGGAGAGAAACGGAGAGAAGAAGGGAAGAAGAGAAGAGAGAAGAGGAAGATCGGCTAAGGAGTAGAGGAATTCTAGGTTTGATTGTCTAGTCTTAGCTTGCTTTTGGTTTGTTCTCTTTGGATTTGGCAATTTGGTCTTGTGATTGTGGATTGATCTTATGATTGTGAATGAAACTAGCTTTGGATTCGAGTTTGATGATGATGATTGTGATGATTTGCGATTTTGTTGTTTTTGTTGCTTGCCCAATGGAGTAGATCTCCTTGATCCTGGGTAATGGGGGAATAATCTAACTAGATTGAGCTAGAAACCCCAATTCCATAAGCCTTGAGTGCTTGATCTAGGAACCCACTCTACATAGAGCTACAATCCCTTGCGAAAGTTAGGGATCAAGGCTTGTGATTGGCGAAGTAACGAAAGTGAAAAGCATCCATCACAAGACCTTGTATCGAAGGGGAGAAGCGAAAGCCAATCGACCCCATGTTCGATGTGTAGAGTGCTTTGGACGAAGTGAAAACCTCTCGATCCAACCTAGATCATCACTTGTTGCTTGAATTGGGGTGGAAAAGGCTCAATCTACTAGAGAAGGAACCCAAAGCCCAAGATCTAATCTCGATCATTTGAGTTCGATTTACCCAGGAAACTCGAGCCCGACTTCCAGAGTGTCGGTCCCGACGTCCATTTTCCCAGCTAACTCGGGCCCGACGTGACATTAAGTCGGTCCCGGTTGGTTCTTTTCAATTTCCTTTCTTTTTGTTCTCTTTTCTCGTTTCCTAGTGTTGTGACACATCAATCGAATAGATTTCCCGAGTGTTCGACACCCACCACGTACTACATCACGGTCGGGTTCAAATTTATCTCTAGAACCTCGCGTATGAGAGCGATCACTTGGGCGGCCCGTGATCATGGTCGCTAACCCGCGATCGTCGCTTGGCCATCAAGTCATAGTCTTTGTGATCGTCGTTGGATCTTTGTCATCATCATGAGTCATTGCCTTGGAAAGGTATCCATTGTTGGCTCGCCTGTTGTCGTGGACAAAGGACTTGTGCTAGCGATTACAAGACTAGTTGATCGATCAACATCTTTAGCTAATCGTGTCAATTAGAGTTTCGAGGGAGTTGAAGTCTCCTCCCCTTAAAGCTGTCAAAACATGACCCGACCCGAAAAATCGACCCGAATCGACCGAAAATTTTTGGGTTGAAACCCGACCCGAATAGTAGCGAGCAAAGAAAAAAACCGAACCCGATTAACCTGAACCCGATTGGGTTGAAACCCGAGACCGACCCGACCGACCCGATATATTATGTAAATGTAGAATAAATATATTATATTGTAAATATTATACCATATTTTATCATAAAACCTATTATAAATAAAATAATATTATAAAAATCTATAAAAAAATTATATTTTATTATTAAATATTATTATTTAATCATAATATTATTTTAATAATCATTAAAAATTCAAATTCTTGACCTGTTAGGTCGACCCGAACCCGCACAATAACCTGTCAAGACCCGACCCGGCTTGACCTGTAACCCGATTGACCCGAACCCGCACTCAACCCGAACCCGAGAAGACCGAACCCGAATCCACCCGACCCGACCTGTTTGACACCTCTACCTCCCCTACATGGGTTTGTATTAACTTGTCCAGAAAATAGTAGATAAAATAAAAACTCCCACCGTTTTAAAATACATGACCATTTGGACATTGTACATATATTAAGAAAACAATGGTATTCCTATATTACCCCTATCAAGTATAGATTTAATTATTTGTTTAAAGAAATATGAAAAAGTGTAATGATTATGATAAAGATAATTATTAGGGGTATAAATTAAAAGAGATGGGGGGAAATGTAAAATGGACAAGTATTATGAAACAAGAAAAAGTGAACATATGGTCATTTATTTTGAAACGGAGGGAGTATAAAATATGAAATTTATTATTTGATTTTATTTATTTCTTATGAGAAGTATTTTGATAATATGGCTTTTATGTTATAATAAAGTGTTTTGGCCAAATGAACATGTGTTGGGTTAAATTGTTTTTTTTGTATAAGGATTGGTTAATTATTATATTAATAAGTTGTTTAATTTTATAGACATTTTGGAGGAAAATTAAATAAAAAGCATATGCATAGAAATATTCTTTTATATGTGAAATCTACAATACAGTTTAACAAATAAAAATAAGTCAAATTAAATTTTACCAACCAAAACGATTATATTTCAACAAATTTGAACGATTTTAAAAAAATGATGATGTGGTTTAATTCAAAGGTGACCTATGCTGTTTGATATATTTGTATGTATTTATAAGAAATATAAGCTTTAAGTGATGTGCATTCATGCGCAATCTATACTACTCTAGTACAAAGCGGAACCAATGTTTTCACAAAAATTTGCGCCACGTGTCATTTGTATAATAAAATAATCAGATGGACCCTCCTTTATGCAAATTAGGTAGTTAGAATCTCATATAATGTTAACCCGTAAAAATATGCTTAAAAATTACCGAAAGTTATGAATTATCCCGAAAAGTATGATTTATCCCTTAGTTGTAATTTTCTAATAAATACTATTATTTAATAAAAAACGTGATACATATCTTAAAGTAATTTTTGAAAAAATATAACTTATTTATGTTATAAGTTGATTTACGATTATTGGTAAAAAAACACTAATAACAATAAGAAGATAAATATATATGATTCTATAATTTTAACGTGATCATTGGTGTAATGGCGTTAGATATCTAAAAAAGAAATATAATTTTAAATCCCCTGTACCATGTACGGGTAATGTGATTCTAAACCAGATTTATTATAGATATGTTTCATGAACTTTTTTGATAGGCAATAATATAGGTATATTGTTAAATAGAAACTAATCCTATAGATATAAATATAGATATGGCTTCAAAGATTATTTCCTGATTTTATCTTCATTGGTTGTTTGAAAAGATATGAAATTTATATTTGGTATGTAGGAAGTTAGGAAAATGCAATTATGAGATTTTTTGGACTTTTTTTTTTATAATTTTTAAGGAAAAATTCGGATATTTTAAAAACAAATAGTTATACTATATCTACATACCTATATTAAATAGGTTTTATAATCATATTACTCAGTACATGATACGGGGGTTGAACTAGTTACAAACAAAAGGGAAAAACAAAAAAAATTAAAAACATGTATTTATTTGACAAGGAAGAGCAAAACAAAAGTTGTAGAGATATTAAACTTCTTAAAATAATCATGTATCGAATAATCGTGTAAAATAATATAAAGGATACTTTAATAAATCTGTGGGCAATTACGCTAATAGATAATAGTTTGTGATCATATTTGTTGAGATTCAAATCTCTTTTTTTTTTTTTTTTTTGAAGAAGGTAAACATTAGGCGCCTTATCTGAAATAAGGCCATCCTAGATCATCCTTGTGGATGATTGTACTAAACTACCTTAGGAGACGAAAATGTCTGGATTTCGGGATTCCGGATGTGGGGTTGGTGTACTATCCCGACAGTAAGTACTGTAGTCATTGTGGAGATCGAGGAAGTTGTCTGGAACGCTGTTTCTTGCTAGAAAATCCGCAGCTTTGTTGCATTCACGCAAGCAGTGTAGGATCTTGACTTCTGAGAAATTCCGAAGAATAAGGTTGATATCTTGGATGATGGGCCCAATTTCCTAATAGACCTTCCAGGTGCGTTTAATGCTATTGATAACCATCAGATTATCGCCTTCAACGACGATGTTGTCTAGGTGGAGGATGGCCGCTTGCTTTACAGCATCAAGGAGGGCAAGCACTTCTGCTTCTAGAGTTGTAAGAGCACGACATGGCCTTTTAGATAGGGCAAGCACCTCTCCATCTGCAGAGCGAAAGACAAAAGAGGAGAAGGAACTGCCATCCGATCTTAGAGAGTCGTCAACATTGATCTTAATCCATCCAGTGGAGGGTTTGTGCCAGAAATAAGGCTTTGGACCGTTGGTTTCTCTTTTTGGTTCCTCCAGAGAGGAATTCCAAGTGAAATACATTTGGAAAATGATATTACTTAAGGCCGGGTCTTTTGCAGTTTCATTGCGAAAGATGACAGCGTTTTATTGGATCCATGTTTGCCACCAAGCAAAACACAGAATATCAAATTTGTCATTTGCCAACCGAGTCTAATTCATGTTGTTTCTGAAGTCATTGTGAAAGATGAGAGGAACTGAAATCCGGAGCTTGCGTTCAATCTCATGCACGAGTGAGGTAGTGAAAGGGCAGTGGAAGAATAGATGTTTTGAGTCTTCTTCTGCATCACCACAATCCGTTGTATCATTGAACTTCAATCAAGGCGGCCATTTTTTTAAAAAAAGGTAATGATTAGGGGACCGCCCCTTACGTGGGGCGCCCTAGAGCATCCTTTTGGATGATAATCAAGGCAGCCATTGTTTACATACCATATACGGTCACTAAACCATTATCACATGTCCATTATTTTTTTTGTTTGAAATATCACATGTCCATTAATATCTCTCATGAGTCATGAGTAGATAATATCATAAAGGCACCGTAAACTGTAGTCAATCGCTTGGGCTAGCTGATGTCGATGGTGTTGGTATTTTTTTTTTTTTTTGATTGCGGAGCTACTAGCTCGAACAGGCCAAAAGTAGGCTACCTTTTAGTTACAAGGATAACCTAGGTCATCACGTCGGATATTTTCTAAAAAATCAAGCAGCAAGGGTTGTTGACTCAACAAACACCTTGACTGTGTTACAGATAAATGTGAAAGCGATAAGGACGAAGGATGAAGTGGTAGAGCTGCATTGAGACTTTGAAGATTGATTTGTCTTCTTGCTAGGAAATAAGCAACAACATTTGATTCCCTGAAACAATGATAAAAAACCACAGTCGTAATATTAGAGAGAATATTTCTAATGTCAGCTAAAATAGAGTGTATTTCCCAAGGAACTTTCCAGGTACGTATTAAAGAATTAATTACAATCAAATTATCTCCTTTAATAATAAGATTGTTAATATTAGAGCAGTCAATATTTCTAAGGGCGTGGAGAAGGCTAGAAGCTTCAGCTTGGACAATTGTCATTGGTTGAAGTTGCTGACGACCTAAGGAATTCATATAACCATTGTGGTCTCTAAGGATGAACCCAGCATGTGTTGATCCAGTTGTAAGCCTGGATGCGTCAAAATTTAATTTGGACCATTGAGTGGTCGGTTTTTTCCAATTCATATGATTTTTCCTTTTTGGTTTATTTTTGATTTTCGTAGTAGTATTTTGACAGCCTCCCCAGGCTAAGGCACCTGAAAAAGCTAAATCAGATGGAATTGTCTTTTTAGTAATTCTTGATGGGTCAAAAATTTTTGCATTTCTATGAGCCCAAATGAACCACCAAAGAAAAGCAAGGAATGTTATATGATCATTATTTTGAAATGTTTGTTGAATATTTTGATTGAAATGACCGTGTGATATAATTTTGAAGTTGTAATTTAGTAATTTTTGCAGTCTTAGTATCATTGACTTGGTAAACGGACAATGAAAAAAGAGATGATTTAGGTTTTCATCTTGCATTTCACATAGTGCACACACGTTCGGAACTGAATTATAAAACCGATTAATCCTATCTGTTGTTGGAAGACAATCTGCACAAGATTTCCAAAGGAAGTTTTTGATTTTTGGCGTTAGTTTAGATTTCCAAATCCAGTCATAATCATAACTGAACGGATCCGAAATTGGCGTTAATAGAGACGTTGTCGATTAGACCGAGAAATTCCCATCTGTTGCAGGCAACCAGATGAGGCGGTCCGGTGTATTTGTGCAGGGAATTCTAATTGTTGCTATAATATTGACTATTTGTGATGGTAATATTTGTTTTAGTAGTTGAATATCCCAGTTTTTATCGGGGAGGATAAAACTTGAAACAGGAATATTGGGATTTGAATTATCAATAAAAGTTGATAGTTGTACGTCCGGAATCACTACTAGAAAACGGGTATAATATCGACGCATTCCTCTCGGCGCTTCTCATTGCGTCAATTGTAAAATTCGCGCGGGTGCATTTGCCGACACATATTTCTGACAGTTTTTTTCGTAGACCATCGTCGACACTTTTTGACGTTGCCATTTTCATAAAAGCGTCGAGAAATTAAGTGGTGATGAAAATTGCCCGCCTTTTGTGAGATATATACGCGCTCAAAAATTTGGGCAAAAATTGAAATTAAAATTGTCCGCCTTTTGTGAAATTAAAATTCGACTTTACACATACGTATTATACCAAAAGTTGCAGATTGAAACTAAAACTAAAGCCTAATTAAACCTCACTCTCGCTCAAATTCACGCCCAAAAGGCGACATTCAATCGGAGCCCTAGCGTTTCCCCTTCTCTCTACTCCGGTTGTCGATGTGCAACCTCTGCCTCACACGCAAACGGAAATCGCAAGGAGGATGTGGAAGAGGAGTTGGGGATGACGGAGGGCATAAGCAGACCTCTTTCCGAAATCCTCAAGCAGCTTAACAAAGGAGTTCCTGATTCCCTCGTCCGATCTCACTCTGAAGATGGTTGTACCATGAAATACGTCCCTTGGCGAGAAACAGGCCGGGTCGACCCGGATGGCGGAGAGCTAGACGTCGACGAGGCCCTTGTAAAACCCTAGCTCCTCCCCCATTTCGAAGCCGTGTTTGAGGCTCACCTCGTAGCCGTCCCGCCTCCCCGAAACGGCGCCGTCTCGCTGGCCTTCGGCGTAGCTCTCTTCGTAGTGGGTGGTCTCCAAGGTCAGAGACGATTCAAAGATGTCGGCCGCCGATGAATCCATGCCGGAAACCGAAGATGAGGAAAAGACGTCAATTTGGTACTTGCTAGCGGCGGTACAATGGCATTATCAGTCTAATGCCGAAAACCGAAGGTTGGGCAGATGCGACTAACCAATTAGCTGGTTTTCTCAACAGGTCAAAAATCTCTGCTTCATGTTTCTTGGATATCCGACTTTCCTTCTTTTCTATGTCAATCTGTTATGAATGTTATGATATAGTTAGATCACCTTCCTTCAATATTCATTACAATTTTCTAGAAGAAGAAAACTATCCTGAGTTGTAGTGGCAATGTCAATGCTATAACTGAAATTTTTTATATTTAGAATGCTGTTAATAAGGAGTTTGAGATTGATGCTCTCAAGTATATACTGTATGTAACTCTGCACATTGTGTTTGCATCCTTGTTTATCTTTGACTAAGGTTCCGCAATTTGCCTGCAAAAGGATAACAGGACACAGTCATCATGGAATGGAGGTACTGGCTCTTTTCGGTCGGCTTTCCAAGAGGAAGCATGGAGGAAGTAGCGCAAGATGCAAGAGGAATATGAAGAAGAAATGGTAAGAGTGGTAAGGATCTTGGTGATATGCTTGATTTAGTGGCCTTTTTGGCTAGAGGGAAAGGTTAAAGACTGTCTTTTGAAGTAATTGGCATTATGTTTTACCTAGAGGCCAATCAAACTGTGAAATTTGTTTTTGTAGCCCTTTGCTTAGAAAGGTTGTAGGGTATCTTTGGTGGAGTTGAACCAAATTATGCATATATCACCTTTTTTTCACTGTTTTGTTTGCCACCAGCTTCACATAATAGTCTGAACTTGTATTGTTATTGCAAGTGCAAATATGCACTGAGATTACAAGAATATAAGTAAAGATATATATATCAGCAGATAGTCAGATACTCTAGGATAGTAATCAACACTATTTTATTAATATCGTGATGATTTGAAAATTAGTTTTGATCTCTATCACAGCTCCCCCATCATAGAAATCTTAGATAAGCAATAGGCGCCTCAACTTAAGTGTTCTACATGGTACATTATTGTTTACTTGATATCCCCCTACTTAATTTTCTAAATATCACTTTAATGTTTTTAGTGAGGCTTGTTATCCTCTGTGTGAGCTCTTAAGATTTCTGCATTGTCTACTAGTACGCTTTTGATAGTTTTTTCCTCTTGCCCTCCCAGCCTAACCTCTTACTCTTTTTCTACTTTTTCTTTTGTTGATGTTCTTTCCTAGTACTGCTAATTGTTTCACTTTATGACTGAAGTGGTTCTTATGGATGTTCTGTGTGAGCGTATGTGTGTTTAACAGAGAAAGGAACAAATATAAGCAGAACTATGAGAGATGGAGGGAAGGTGGTCTTGGTGCATATCATCAACATTTCCAGTGCGAGGATTGGTATTGGAAGACTGATACATCTTTCAATGATAAAAATAATAACCATAGAGAGGCACCCAGAAGCAATCCCTCGTACTCATTATCACACCATTATGCAGTTTTAGGTCTTAACATGTATTAACCAGTATTTGAAAGCCTTCTATTTGTGATTCTGGGTAGCACATGATATGTAGGTCAAGATCGTTGGATATAGTTTAAAGATACTAAGTCAAATCCTGAAATAAATCTATGTTATGGATAAATTAGATGCATTGCATTTGAACAACGTATAATCTGTTGCTATGAACAACCAGACATGGTTGTGGCTTTTTTTTTGCTATGAACAGAACCTTATAGTTGAGTTCATTATCGTAGTAGGTTGCTTATCTATGTCCAATCATGCTTTGGAAATATCTTTTCCTTTCCCCCCTTCAAGTTGTTCAGTTGCATGTTGAACTAAATAAACATATTGATTTAGCAGTGAGTTTCAACTTAGCAACCCTGTTTGAAATGAGAAAGTTACTTGAGTTGAAATTTTGAGTTCTTGTGAAAAAATGACAACTTGAAGTTGAAGATATTGTATCTTAGTTACTTATGACAATTGTATCATCCACTTGTTGCAGGTCTCCAACAAAACTTTACACTGAGTCAGAGATTAAGGTAGTTTCAATCTCGTCGACCTAGTGTGATACTATCTGGATATCAAATAATGTTTTTTTTATCACGTGCTTGGAGAAAATATGTATGGTTTATGGTTTGTTTTTTGTCTTTGCAGTCGGCCTTTAGAGCAAAGGCAATGGAGCACCACCCTAATCAGAACCAAGACAGCAAAGGTGAGGACAACTCTTGAACATTATTTCATATTTGGTAACCTGCTCTAATCCCTGAATAATTTAGAATTTCTCTATCATGATCAACATTTGGTTATGGTGCTGAGACTTCTAAGGCGAAATTTAAGGAGGTGTTGAAGTCTTTTGAGGCTGTAAAGTCTGAGAGGAAGATCACTAACCTGTGAGTAATAATACTGTCAAGATTTTGAATTCCTAATTATGCAATGCACTATCGATTGAATCTACAAAATGAAATTCAGGCAATTGAAGTCTCTAGTTGAGGATGAATATCCTGTAACATTAGTGGCATTTGAGTCCAATAAAGAGACTTAAGCTAACTTGTTATGTTATATATACAAGGGTTGTGTGAATATCAGGTATAAGATGGCTACATGCCAGGAAAAGCCCAATGTTAATTGTCTCAATGTACAAGATAATCTGTACCCTTACTGAAATATTTGTAAGACTATGTGGTTGGGCATGGTAATGTATGGTGTTGCTAGAACTTCTATGGATCAGTCATTTTACTTGTGACTTGTTATTATTATGATCGTAAAACTAAATTCTATTATTTTCAAGTGTTACAATTTACTGAAATGAAAACTTGCATAGAGATTGAGGGTTCTGAATAGGGTAGTTTTGAGACCTTGTTTTATGATACTGATGTGGAATTTCTGAATGTTGTAATGCTTTGCTAGGTGTGACTGAATACGATTTCTCAGTGAGATGTCTAAGCTAGTTTTTGGCATTATTGTAGGTCAATTCAATAGAAAACTATTGGCTCAATATACAGACCTTGATAGTGCATCTGATCAGGTAAATTTTTTATATATTCCTTTGAGTTTCATCACTTTGTCCTTTATATTAAGTCTGAAGCCTGAAGCCTCAATTCCTTTTTTGCAGATTTCTCAACCTCCATCATATTCAATTTGAAGCCTCAGTTCTTGCTAAAATCATAAGCTACTTCTTGCATCTTTGTGGGATAATAAGGTATGTGTAACTACAAATGAAGAAGGACATGCTAGATTTAGAGAACAAAACCTGAAAAACGAAGAACAGTGGTAGAAGAAGGTCAGAGACTCAGAGCAAAAAATGAAAATGGGCCTTGCAATTGTAGTGGGTTTTAGACCTTTTAAGTGCTATTTTACTTTTCTTGAATAGTTGAATCAATAGCTTAAATTATATATTGTGTATTGCATGCATTTTAGTTGAATCAATGGATTAAGTATGTGTGTTGATTGAAATTTTAATACTTGTCAAAATATGTATGCTGACTGAGAATTGTCTATTTTATACTTGAATACTTGTCAGAATAGGTGAGTCAAGAAGCAATTGCTTCTTTAATACTTGTCAAAATATGTGTGCTGAATTTTCTCAAAATATAGATAGGTTTTAGATTAATCATGTAACCAATAATTTGTGTACCTTTTTTAAAACTTTTTATTGATCATTTTTCTCAAAATATAGATAGGTTTTAGTGTAATCCCCTCAAGAAAGATCATGTCAAAGAAGACAAGCATTAGGGTTTTACATATGGTAACTGGCCCTTTTTCTTTGCCTTGATGATGATGATGTTTCATGGAGGTTTGGGTCTTGAATAAATGAAGTGGACTCCTCCCTTTCTCTTTTAGGAAACTTTTGTTCAGCTAATACTGGTTTATGGTTGTACATTTTTTTACTGAAGCTAATTGCTTTGAAGTTTTCCATGGTTGAGCACTACTGTTGTAGCATTGTACAATCTTGGATTACATCAGTTGAATATTTGCCCTTGGATGGATCTGTTTCTGAAAAGGTTTAGTAGAGATGTATTTTGGTTAATATATAGAAATTTTGTTCCAGTGAGATCATTCAAGTACTCGTCAGACTTTGTTATAAAAGTTGCTTTGTGATTGTCATCATTGTTCATGTATGTATGATATACTTGAATTCATAGTGTGATCTGGGTAACTTGTGTTTGATGTGTACTGAAATCACAAAATAAGAGATGCTTCTGTCATGTGCACAAATAGTGGGCATCAGAAGCTGGAAATTTTCATAAAAATTCACCTTGATAGTTGAATCATTTGTTGATGTCTTCATTTTTGCTGCTTCTGCCTTGTACTAGTATTTTGTTCTTTTCTTCCAGCAATCAGATATTTAGTTGTATATACAGTGTTTGTTGAGATGAGGTTGACTATATTTTATATGTTTTGTAGGAAATATTGAGATTTGCAATTGGTTCCCACAATAATCCGAGTGGAGCCAACTTTGCATTCAAGGAATAAAAGGTATGCAGTGTTTTCAGAATACTTTTTCAAATAAAATGTGTTGACGCATGAGTATTGTGTGATCTTGAATGATAGATGACAATGTTTGATGGTTGACTATGCTTGGAATGTTTCTGTAAGACAATCCTTAATATTATGTTTTGATGGACAAGTACTTATGCATGTAATTAAGCTGGATTTGATGGTTGTAAATTTGTAATGAGCTACTATCTTATATATATATATCAATGCTAATTAAATTTGGCGCGCTATAATTGTACAATTTGATGTTAGTTTGTTTGGTTTTTATATATAGTTCAAGACTTTCATATATATTTGGCGCAATAGGAAAATGTCGACGCTTTTACTATCCCAAAAGGTCGTTCATTTCTTGACGTTTTATGCTGTCATAAAATTAAAATTTTTTGGGCGGTAAACAAAAGGCGACGCTTTTTTCCGTCCACGTAAACTGGCGCCAATGAAATTTTAACGCTTTTATCAAATATCTTTAATCAATTTTTTTGAAGCTAAACAAATGGCGACGCTTTATTCCGTCAACAATAATTAGCGGCAAATTTTTTCCCTGGACGGCAAGCATTTTTTTGACGCTTTTTTATGTCACCTGTTCCTGGCGCCAAACACATTATCTTGGCGGGTAAAAATTCTCGACGCTTTTACACGTCATAGAAATTTAGCGGCATGTTCAAATTTGAAGTTCAAATTCAAAAAAATGCGTCGAGAATTTAAATTTACGACGTCACATTATGTCGACATTATGGACACTAAAAAACGTCGGCGATTTTTGACGTCAAAATTTTCAACGCTTTGATGAAGCGTCGAGAAAAAAATTCTCGACGCTTTTAAACGCCGAAAATGGACTGAAAAAGCGTCGAGAAACTACATAATTTCTGGTAGTGAATCCAAGGGTCCGTCCAAAACTTAATATTTTCTCCATTACCCAAAAGCCATCGGAGGCCTTTAGAAAATGTATTTCTGATATTTAGAAGTCTACCAAATTGCCAGGAGCAATTATTTTTGTTATAATCAAATAAGGAATCATTCTTAAGGTATTTTTCTGTAATAACTTGGACTCAAATATTTTGAGGTTGTGTAACAGTTTTCCAAAGTAATTTCATTTGCAATGATATATTGATATTTTCAGCTGAGCGGAGGCCGAGACCTCCATTTTCTTTGGGGGAGCAGATACGCTCCCAACTGATCAAGGGATGGTGATTTGGTGTATATTTGTTCCAAAAGAAGGATTTACAAACTGCGTCAATCTGCTTGAGCACACCTTGTGGAAGCATAAAGCTTTGCATTAGATAGTTAACTTTGCTGAGGAGACACGATTGGATAAGGACGACCCTACCCGCTTGTGATATTGAATTTGCTTTCCATTGAGAAAGTTGCTTTTTAAGGTTTGAAACAACATCAGAGAACATAGAAATTTGAACCCTTCCTTTAAGGATAGGAATTCCAAGATATTTTTCCATGGTAGAAGTAATTTGAATGTTAAGTATACTGGCAAGGGTAGTTGTTGTTGGTTGTGAAATATTGGCTGAAGTTTGTAAAGAGCTTTTGTGATAGTTAATGGATAAGCCTGATACGAGGGTAAATTTTTGTAAAATGGTCCTAATATGTTCCATATTTTGTATAGTAGCATTTGTAAAAATTATAGTATCATCAACAAAGCTGAGAAAAGGAATAACAGCCCCATTCTTTGTTAGCCTGATTCCTACATGGTTAGGGGTACGACTTGCTTCTTGTTGAAGAGTACGAGTCAAATATTCCATACATAAAACAAATATGAATGGAGACATCGGGTCTCCTTGGCGTATACCACAAGTGGGAGTAAATTCGGTTCCTGGTTCATTATTGACTAAAACCGACGAAGAGGAAGTAGTAATACATGTCATAACAAGATGAATCCACTTTTGGTGAAAACCGAACTTAGTAAGGACAAGGCAGATAAAATTCCAATTGATTTTGTCATAAGCTTTTTCAAGGTCTAATTTGATGGCCATCCAACCCATACGCCCTTTCTTTTTTTTGTGGAAGGAGTGAAAAATCTCGTGAGCAATGAGTACATTATCTTGAATCAACCGACCTTTAACAAAGGCACTTTGTAATGGGTGAATAATCGAAGGCAATATATGCTGAATTCTGTTTGATAGAACCTTAGTAATAGCTTTATAAATGGTATTGCAAAGACTAATCGGTCTATAATGATTTATCGAGTTTGGCGTATCAATTTTAGGTATTAAAGTGATAAAAGTCTTATTTGCCGCAATGAGCATTGATCCCGAATGGAAAAATGCCACAACCGCGCGAACAACCGACGTACCAACAGTCGGCCAATAGTGTTGGAAAAATTCAGCTGTGAAACCATCAGGTCCCGGAGTTTTGTTGAGTGCTAGATCAAAGATAGCCGCTTTGATTTCAGATGGAGAAGGTTGTTTCGAAACTGAGATATTATCTAGGTCAGAGACGATGGAAGGAATGATGTCCAAATCTTGAAGATTGATAGCCCTATTTGAGTTGGAATGGAATCTGGAGGCTTGCTCCGAGGTAATATTTGCGGATATTGAATCGTGATCTGAAAGAGTCAACCCATCATGTGTTTGAAAAGTCGTAATGTTTTGTTTAAATCTTCGAATTTTTGAAATTGTTTGGAAGTATTTTGTATTCTTATCAACATTTTGTAAATGTGTAGTTTTCGCTCTTTGCTGCCAGAATTTATGATGGAAGTTCATTAATGCATTATATTTGTGAAGATGTTGCTGTAGTTTTATGAGGATAGCTTGGTTATAAGGGTCATGGAGTAAGTCATTTTGTAACTTTTGCAGTTGTCTTTCAGAAGTCTTGAGTTGCTCGAAATTGTTATTAATATAACGTTTAGACCAATCTTTTGAATATTTTTTGAGCAATTGCATTTTCATTGAGACTTTGAACATAAAAGATCCTGAAAGTTTATATTGCCAAACCTTTTTTACGAGCTGAGCATAGGACGGTTTATCGATCCAAGAGTTTTCAAATCGAAAGGGATATATACGGAATTTCTTTTTGATCCCTAAATCAAATGAAATCAGACAGTGATCAGATGTTGTAAAAGGGTGATGGTGTATTTTGAGAGCGGGTAAAGATGTGACTAGGTCAGAATGAATAAGCACTCGATCAAGTCGTTCAAAAGTATTATCCGTTGATGTTGTATTTCTCCTCCAAGTAAACGGGAAACCCGAGAAACTCGTGTTGAGAGCGTTCATTTTGTTTTGGAAGCCTCTAAGGCGATTGAATTTGTTCGGAGACGGGGTGACACCCCCGAATTTGTCCATGGGAGAATCAATTTCATTAAGGTCCCCTATTAAGAGGAACGGTAGTTGATATTGAGTAATCTCAATTTCTAACATGGACCAGAAAGCATGTTTATTTTCTTCTCGAGAAGGTGCATAAACAAATATGAGGAGGTACGGGTGGAACGGATTGTTGACTTTCATGATGATTTTATTAGCGGTTTGCATAACGAGGGTACATGATTTGGTAAATTCTGTTTGGTAAATGAACAAGGCAATACCTCCTTTAGTACCATCCGAAGGAGACGATATACATTCATGGAATCCGATTTTTTTAAAAATGGCATCCGATGGTGGTGTATCTGATTTTGTTTCTACTAAGCATAAAAATTGTAATTTGTGTAATTTTCGTAGGAAGGCAATTTCATCCCAGAAATTAGGCCTCCTAATACCCCGCACATTCCAAAATGCACAAGTCATAAAAACGGTTTCAATGGTAACTAGTCAAATAGAATGGTCAAACAAATTTTCATAATCCTTTCCAGGATTTGGTAGAGAACAACAAAAAAACAAAAGAAATACAACCAAACCAAGAACGAACCAAAGATGACAAAAGTCAAATTAAAATACACAACAATCGGCATGTAGAAGAATAAGTCAAAAGCTGGACAATAGTGTAGAAGATCACAGAAACTGTTCAGAATATAGGTACCTTGAGCCACAGAGTGGAAAAATACATACATGATATATTTGACAAATAGAAGGTGATAAAAAAGAGCTAACAATGTATGGAAGCAGCACGTTAAAATAGTGAGTACAAAAGTCTGATACATTAGGGTGTCAAACCACACAATATGAAGAAAACTTTCATACTTGTATGCACCACAACCTCCACAAATAGCTTTGTTCGGGCAATAATAAAACATAATCGTAAAGTTCAGTACATAAAACAGATGCACAGGGACTACATAGGAAGAAGCTTGAACACAAGACAAACGCCTGCTGCAGAAGTGATCAAAAGAGAGCCTCAGAAAGCAGAATCCAAGTCTGAGAGGCCCAAAATTGTAGTGTAATTTTGTAGATGTAGATAGGTTCAAAGTAATGATCATATGGCAGCCCCACAAAGAAGTGTCATCTACATATAAGTGAACTAAATGAAAATAAGGAGTGTAAGTATCATAACCACTGGAAGAATTCATGATATGCTTGATTATGGTATAAGGATGACCAGATGTATTGAGAGTGTAAAGAGAGTATAAATAAACTAAAGTGATATAGATGTTGTCATGCAGTTGTAATAAAAACAAGCAAAGATTCATAAGATAGCAGTATAAGTACACAGTGCTAATATTAAGAGAGAAGAGTAAGATGCTGCCAGAATTAGTGTGATAAAAATGTTGACAGTTGAATTGTAAACAGAAATGACAATTGATATGAAGCAACACAGTGAGAATACAGTGATAAAGTGTTGGTATTAGTGAAATCCAGCTGAGAAGGAAGAACCAGGGACTAGTTAATATGAGAATGAAATTGTACCGAGCATAGCATACAAGCAGAATCATGAAGTAAATGATCAGGTTAACAGTATGGTTTCTAAAGTAGCAGGGATAGTGGAGATTATTTGCAAGAATAGATTGGATGTAATAAAATTGAATTTGAATTGTCAAAGCAATAAGATTCGGAGATGGGTATGTAGTTATTTGATATTTGTTATGAACAGGACCAGAAGCTACATGAGAGTAGAAATCTGTCTGAATTCTGCTGCACCTGTTCTGAAGGGTACATGTTGGATCAAAGCTATAGTTATTGAGGTTTGTGGAAGCAAAAATAGTTGCAGTTTTGGCATAAGGACCAATGATAATGGCAAAGATGAAATGAACTTGTAGGTGAATTGGGAGAAGGTGGTAATGGGTGATAAAAAGTCTCAGAAGGTGCTCTTGCAAATACAATAGCATCCATTTTTCATCATATGACTTGGAAGAATCGTGGAGCAAGAGGGCAGGCAAAGCTACAACCTCAACAAAATGAGGGAGCCTAAACCAGCAGCAAGCAGTGGAGGTCCCAGGCCAGTTAGCCAAGTAGAGTTGTTCATAAATAGTGTAATGAGAACATATGTAGTAAGACATTTTAAACAAAAACAGTGTTAAGCAACTGGATTTAAGATTGAAGAATTCTTCATAAAGGGTCAGCCACACATGGCAATGGGATTTGAGCAAAGTTTTCATATAAGGTTTCAAATTAGAAAACACAAGGGTCAGCCACACCTCACGATAGGAAGTGAGCAAAGTTTTCATATAAGTTTCAGATGTGTTCCAAAACCAAGGGTCATTCCAGGTTTCAATCACCCAAGCCCAAGACCGATACAGACCCTCAACTCCAAACGAACAACAAGAGTTATTCCAGCAGAGGAAGATATGCACAAATACAGGGACAAGGATGATAAGTTTAGAGATAAGGGTTTGTAGAGATTTGATACCGAACTGTGAAGCATAGGAGAGCCAACCCGCAATAAGAGGTAGAAATCCGAGCCAAGCCAGCAACAGAACTGCAGCAAGGCTAAGTCCGAGAGCCGCCTGCAACCAAAGAAGACACCAAGGCAGCAGCAAAGACCAACAAACCAACAAGCAGAGGAAAAAGAGCGAAAAAAGAAAGGAACAGAGAAAGGTCAAGAGACACAAAGTAGTCAAGTTAATAAAGAAAAGAGCACAGAAGAGGCAACACGAAGGAAAGAAGAGAAGAAAGTACAGATCCAAGAAGAAACACAGCAGAGACAAGATTAACAAGAAGTAAACACATAGGTCATGGAGCCGAAAAACGCAGGCAAGAGGAAGGAAAGACGAAACTTCGAAAACGCGACAAAACGAATCAACTGAGCAAGCAAAGGGATCCCAAAAACGAGGGACCAAACCAACATACAAACCCAGAGAGCAAACAAAAGGCACAAGGCAAACAAGAGAATCATCCAGAGAGCAAACAAAAGGCACAACAAGGCAAACAAGAGAATCGGTAACAGGAGCAGAGGGGAAACACAAAACCAGGATTGAGCAAGCAGGATACGAAGGAGAACGAGAAGAAAATGAAGAACAACGCAGAAGATGTAAAGTAGAGAAGGATAGAACCTGATGCTTGTCAATAGATCCAGCCCAGAGGCCAAAGACGGCGCAATGACTGAGATCCACGACTATCGACGAAGAGGGAGAGCAGCCATCGATGAAGAGACAGAACAGCCATCGACGAACCCCAAAGTGCCGGCGGCGAGCAGGCGACGGACGAGCCGCGCGGGAGCAACACAGCATCGACGAAATCAGGAATTGAGCAACCGCTTGGGCTACCACGAGCAGGCAAGGGGCTAGGTCTTCGAAAAAGCAGAAAAAAGGGGTCCTTGAGGAGGAGGGGTCAGGGCCAAGCTCGACGGAGTCGAGAAGAGGGCCAAGGGTCATGGTAAAAGGGAGGAGGAAGAGGGGCGGCGGGAAGGAGAAGGGAAGGCGGCGGAAGAAAAAAGAGGAAACTAGGTTGGAAGCAGGAGAAAGTTCAGCAAAAGAAAGGGAGCGTTTTTGGGTTCTACTACTTTTGATTCTTGTAACTAAAAGGTAGACTGATCATACGAATCTATTGATTCTTGCAAGAAGACTGATCATACGAGAAAAAGAAAAAGCGAAAATTCAGAGTCTTACAATGGCACCAAAGTTGTAACTCTGAATATTATGGTGTTGGTATTTGAACGTTGGTACGGAGTAATAGATATTTGGGAAATTCCGCAGGTAAATCCGAGGTTTTGCAAAATTCGCTCGGTACACAAGGTTTTTTCGGAATTCTACGTGTTAACCTCGAGGTTTTGCACATTCCACGTGATTGACTCGGAGTATTATAAAATGTGAAAAATATTTAAAATATAGCCACATTATTTGGCTTAATTGAATAGATATCCCATATTTTTTGTTTTTTGAACTAACTAATCTATCTTATAAACATTTTAATAATAAGCACCACTTAATAGTTTAGTACTCATACTTTTTATTAGGTGATTTTACAACTTGGAAAAAAACACCTAATCTTAAATGTTTTTGTAAGAAAACTATATAAAATTTAATTGCTTACACATATTTCATGACAAAATATACTATTGTTTTTACAAATCCTTGTTATTTTCATTTTAAAAGCCAGTTTTTTAAATAATGCATAAAAAAACTCTCATAAAATGTAAACTTTTTATAAAACTTACATGTTTACATTTTTTAGAGAATTAAAAATGGTGAAAAATATTTTCAAAATTACATGTGATTTTCATAATTTAACCTGGTATTATTTTACCATAGAAGTTAAGAATATGTAGTTTTATAAAAAAAAACTTTGCATAACTTATAAGACATTTATATAAGATTTAGGTCATTTATTCAATTAAACAAAATCCTATGGTTACATTTTAAGTTTTTTAACACTTTATCATACTTCAAAGCTACCACGCGGAATGTGCGAAACATCAAGGTTACCGAACGGAATTCCGAAAAACCTTGTGTACCACGCGGAATTTGCAAAACCTCGGAGTTACCACACGGAATTTCCCTAGATATATTTACGAGGAGGCTGATGTCGATGTTAACAATTAAGTCGTAATTGATTAGCTTGCCTAGTTGCAACTGTTCAAGGGTTTCTCGAACAAATAAATTTATATTCAAGACCCCGCTGAGTATAGCGAAGTCAGGATCGTGCACGGGAGTGAGAGTAGTGCTAAGTTTAATTGATAACTACGAAAAGCAAAGAAAACAAAGAGCAAAACAACTCAGGCTCGAACCAAAGAGGGTCGATCTCGACCCTAGGGAGGTCGATCCTGAGAGTAGAAAAGGCACGAACACACACAATCACACAGGCAATGGCTCGAACACGACTTAGGGAGTCGGGATCAAAGCAAAAACACGAATTTCAATCAATATAAAAGGCAAATCCTAGGGCTAGGGCTACCACAACAACAACCATACATGCTTTCAACAAGAATTCACAACTATCATGCAATCTAGATCATAGAAAAGTTAACTTTCGCAAACAATTCAAGTTATTCAATCAACTTTCGTAAATCAAACAACTTTCTACCTATCCTTCAACCTAGGAATATCAACTTTCGCAAATAATCCTATTAGATGTAATCAAGCAACTAACTTTTCACTTTCGCTAGGGTTAATTACAAGACATGCCTCAATTTTCACCAAGGATTAAGCACAAGATAGGTTAGATATGATCATCAAGCATTCCAATCATGAATTCAAGTTTTAAACATGCATGATTGTGTTGGGCTTTTGCCCAACCCTAGAACTTAAGAAAACTACTCACACATAGCAAAGAAGAACAAGGAAGAAGAAGAAGAAGACATGATCAAACCAAACTTCAATTCAACTAAAAACCGAAGGTCAATCTTACAAACCTTAAACTTGCTCTCCAAGTCTTCTTCCCAACTCCAAGTCTTGATTAATTATTGAAAATTGAATGAATGAAAACTATAGGTTCAACCTCCTTTTATAGACAAAAAAGAGTCCTAATCTAACTAGGAAACACAAAGAAAACACCTTCCTAAAATACAGATTTGGAAACTTCAGCTTGCAATCCGGATAGAAGGAAATTCGGTCACGCGCGTTCGACCCTCCATAGGGTCGATATCGACCCCTTCAGGGTCGATCCTGAGGCTCTGGTTCCTTGCGTTCCAAGTTTGGTCAAATGGCTCGAGGTCGACCTCCTTGGGCTCGATCTTGGGGTCGATTTCTTCACTTCTCTTCTTGATTTTGCTTTTCTTTAGCTCTTCTTCTTGGCTCTTCCACTTGAATCTTCCTCCTAGCTCGTCCATCCTCTCCTAGCTTCGCTCCAAACTCGTCCTCAAGCTTCAATACACCTACAAAACGACACAAAAGTGCGTAGTTTCCGAATCTCAAGGAAATACGAAAACTCATGCAAAAAGACTCAAAAACACAAGACTCAACTACGAAACACAACTCAAACTAACCTATCTAGACCCTAAAAATTTACCTAAAAACGCGGACATCAAAACACCCCATACTTAGACTTGCTTGTCTTCAAGCAATAATCATGCAAATCAAGACCAATAACACAATCTTCAAGCATAGCCCTTGTCAAAACATTTTAAACACAAGTGAAAAAGAAGACAAGTAACTTTAACGTCATCACACATGTATAAGTCTCAAGCTAGGCAATCACAATCCAACCTCACAAGGGATATAAAAGTGTTTCTCTCAACTCTCATGTGTTTAGGCTATCAAATCAACTCTCATCTCAATCTTTATGCAACATCTACTTTATCATTGAGACTTATATCACCAATCTCTCTACCTAGAGAAGTCAAAACACATCAATCTTCATAAGAACTTAGGCTCAATGAAATCTTCATAGAAAACTCATTCGGCCGGGTTGTAATGGGGCTTGGTAATAACATAAGGTAGGGAGTTATTTGGCCATGTGGTGCTAAATCCGGGAATCAAACTCCTAAATACAACACTTCAAACCAAAACAACTCACTCACTTTCTTCTCAACTCATAACCGAACACTCCATCTATGACACTCATACCCATCAATTTCTAACCCAAATTTCCATACTACAACTTATAAGCACTAGGAATTCATGGCTTTGCACTTATATTTTTTTTTCTCTTTTCTTTACTTTTCTCTCTTTTTTTTTTCTTCTGCTCGAGCCTAGAGGTGGTCGAGGTCGACCCCTGGGGGAGTCGAACCTGAGACTCGTTTTCTTCACTGAGGGCCGAGATCGACCCATTAGGGGGTCGATCCTGGGGGCTTTTGGTCGGGCTCTTCTTTCTTTTTCTCTTCAATTTTTCAACAATGTGCAATCCAAGCCAAGAATCCTATTACACTACACTTCAACAAGTTGTTTTCTACCCTTTAACCATGTCACCACTTTCAAACCCAACCAAAATGTCACTCAACAAAGCTTATTCCCAACACTTCATCATCTAAGTTCAATCCCCGGAATAGGGTCAAGCTAATAGGCTAGGGATAATCTTTGTGGAGCTTCAAACAAAAGGCCAAGGCAAGAACGGGGTTTCAAGCAAAGATAATTCAAGGTAGGCATGGAATAACATGGGCTAAAAATATAAGTTCTTAATCAGAATCAACATGCATGAACAATCTCATAACGGCTTCAAGAAATAGATAACCATATCAATGACAAGAGACATATGCATAAAGAGAGCAAAATCACACAAACAAAGAAGAGGGAATCAATGATGTTCTCCCTATATGGGCAAACTTCTCACTAGGTACAAATTTGTTGGATTGCAAATACTTTCACTCAAAACACATATGCTCAATTTCATCACAAGTCATTTTCACAATCAAAAGCTATTTCTCATAAACATGGGCTACACTATCCAATCTATGCCAAAGGAATTACATGACAAGCATGAAAATTAGTTTTCATCATAGGACATCTAAGGTGGTGTGCTCTTCTATCCTAAAACAAACAAAGAAGTAAATATTTTTGGATTTTTGACATTTTGCAATTTTTTTGGATTTTTGAACTTTTCTCATTTTTTTTGAATTTTTCAAGACTTTTCTTAACAAACAAACTATCAAACAATCAAAGCAAACAAACAAGGACTCAATTATGTACAACATGTGAGACTCCTCTTCCCCACCCCATACTTAAATCATGCAATGTCCCCATGCATGAAAACAAATGACCAAGTAAAGAGAAAAGAAGAAGGAGACTCACAAAAACTCGTGGAAGCTTGGTTGGAGATGGAGCTCCTCATGGAGGAGGAGGAGGACGACGTGGGCGGAAAGGAGGTTGCTCCGGGGGAGCCCATGCATCACGATCGGGGAAGTTGCCTTGGTTCCATTGCATATAATCCTCCATTCGAGCCCACCGATAATCAGCCACTTCTTGTTGGGCGTAGAAGTATCCTTGGAATTGTTGAAATTGTTGGTGTTGTTGGGTCATCATCTCTCGGGTCTGAGTTTGGTACTCCATGAGGGCCGCTTGACCTCTCATAATATCATCATATTGCCCCCTTTGCGAGACACGCATAGAGGCCATCTCGTTGGTTAAGTAAGCCATGTCATAAGTCGGTGGGGCCTCATGAGGTGGTGGCTCGGTGTAGGAAGGGCCGGAGTGAGCTCCCGAAGACGCCCCAAACTCAAAGTGTGGACCGGTTAGAGGAGGGAAAGGATGGCGGGATCGACCCAGAGGGGTCGAGGTCGACCCCCATAGGGTCGATCCTGGGGCTGCTCGTGGGTGGGGGCAAGGCAAGGTAATGGGTATCTTGAGGTGCGGGGCTTGGGTACCGACGTGGCCGGACCCTCAAAGATGCATCTTGTGTAGGCCGAATTCTCAAAGGAAACCTTGCGGGAGCCCATACCTCATACCAATTCGGGAGATGAAGCAAGTCCACACGCTCCCGAGTAATAGCAACCGTCTTCTCATTGTAGGTGGAGTAGAATGTAGTGTCGCCTTTGGAAGGCTTGTCAATTAGCCTAGCGTTGGCGATGTAGGGAATGTCCACAAAGATGGGCTTCTCCGCAGAGTATGCCTTCACGTTCACCCCAAGACTCATCGCTAGCCGGGCTATCATTCCTCCAAAGTAGATGGCACCCGAGCCGCCCTTGAAGTCCTCAATACTCTTGATCCACTCGTAGCCAAGATTGACGGGAGCCGGAGAGGTGAAGAGCATAGTCCTTAGCACAATCATCTCTCTTCTAGAAGTACGGTTGAGCTCGGTTCTTGGGAAGAGGACACTTCCTAGAATGCGTAGGATGATCCGGAAGAGAGGGCTAGCAAGATTGGAGACTTGCATGTTGTGGCATGAGGACACCTCCTTCCCGGTAAGATAGCTCCAAGTGTTGAAGATCGGAATGGGGCTCGGGTCGTCCTCCGTCGGATTGAGGAAGCCAAAGGCATCATTGAGTTGCTTCAAAGTGAGCTTGAACCATTTGTTGCCCAATTGAAACTCCATCTTCTTGTTTGAATCCGGGCTCTTAATGTCGGAGGAGAAGGTCGCCATAAACTCACAAGTGAGAATGGGATAATGATGATTGTCCCACTCTAATATGTGCCCGGCTCCGATGTAGGAAAAAGCCTCCTTGACATCCTCATGAATATGCAATCTTTGCCCATCCGCCTCATCATACCACCTTGTCTTGTGTTTCATCTCAAGGAAGGTATTGAAGTCGTCAAGATACTTGGAGTGAATGTGATAATCATCGAGCTTGGCCTTGTCACTCCTCTTTGCTCTCTTTGAAGGTTTGGAACCCGAAGCCGACATAGTACCTACATCAATTCAAACACCAAAACCACATAATACACACCATTCACCCCATACTTAAACAAAGGCAAGAATCTCAACCAAAACACTTCATAACATGGATAGGAGAGGATTTATAATAATGAAACATGAAGCACAAATCCATAGCTCATCCTATCATGCAACCTAAGCCCAAAGAAACATACCCAATTAAGAGCAAAAGTACCTAGGGACGACCCAGGGAGGGTCGTCCTCGGCCCCATAGGGGTCGATCCTGAGTACTCACAAAATCGGCCAAAAACACACAAGTTCAGGTTCGACCCTTAGGGGGTCAATATCGACTAGGGGGTCGATCCTGAACATCCAAGTCGTCTTCTACCTCTAGTTTCAACCGAAATTTTGGGTATAGAACCCATTAGCACCAATCCACCATTTTCTACCAAAATTAGCTCATAAGATCAAGTCTAAACATCCTCAAGCATGCAAACTTCAACAACAACACAATCAAGCAAGCAATTTGCAAATTCATCAACCTAGGTCAAAAACCCCCAAATATGCACATTCAACCCAAAAATCCAATTCCACTCAAGTTTAAGCAAAATTAAGAGTAGAGGGTGAGAAGCCATACCGAAATTGCCTTGTAAAGAGTGAAAGAAGTAGAAATTTGGGTCGATCTCGAGCTAGATCTAGGAAGGGGCGTATGGGCTGAGTTTTGGGGTTATGCGGGGCGGTTTTCGAGCGGCCAACACAGCTAGGGAGAGGGTGGCGGTGCTGCTGAGGTGTGGTGGAGGTGCGGTGTGGCGGTGGGGCGGCGGTTCCGGCGAGCTTGTGGGAGGGGAGGTGGGAGATGTGAGGGTCGAACAAAGAGGGGGAGAAGACAAGGGGGGGTCGGGCTGCTGAAGTATGAAGGGGGAGGAGGATTTTTGAATTAATTATGGGTAAAAAGACATACCTTACACCAAGGGGTAGAGTCGGAATTTCGCGCCTAGGGTCGATCACGACCCCCTGGGGGTCGATATCGACCCATCTGGGTTGATTTTTCCGCCATTTTGGTCCTTGTGCAAGATCGTCTTGTCCCGTCTCTTGAGCTCGTGTTTTGCAACTTAGAATCCTGCAAAAACATCCCAAAAATCCTATCCCAAGCAAAATAAATCCTAATCTAATCTAAGGAAGGTGAGAAAATAAAAACAAAAGTCTAATCTAGAAATTGGAAAATCAAAAAGAATGGAAAAAAAAAGAAAAATCTAATCTAAAACCGGGTTGCCTCCCGTAAGTGCTTTCTTAACGTCATGAGCTTGACGATGGGTGTTGTAGCTTAGTCCGAGGTGGTGAGAGCCCAAGTGGCTCGGATCTCTTCGTCGGGTTCCTTCCTAGCATAGTACTTCTTCAAACGATGCCCATTGACTTTGAAAATCCCACCATTCTCATCTATAAGATCGGCTGCCCCGTGCAAGTAAATATGGTGAACCGTGAATGGTCCGCTCCATCGGGTCCGTAGCTTTCCGGGGAAGAGTCGGAGTCTTGAGTTGAATAAGAGCACTTGGTCACCGGCTTTGATGGTTTTTGGCACAAGCTTGCTATCATGCCACTTCTGGGTCCTCTCCTTGTAAATTTTTGAGTTCTCATATGCCTTGAGCCTCAACTCTTCAAGTTCTTGCAATTCCATGAACCGCTTCTCCCCGGCCGCATCGAGATCCATGTTGAGCTTCTTGAGAGCCCATAAAGCCTTGTGTTCGAGCTCAACGGGCAAATGACAAGACTTGCCATACACTAGATTGAAAGGAGTGGTGCGGAGTGGTGTTTTGTAGGCGGTGCGGTAGGCCCATAGAGCATCATCAAGCTTGGAAGACCAATCTTTTCTTGATCGGGACACCGTCTTCTCTAGAATGCTCTTGATTTGCCGGTTTGAAACTTCTACTTGACCGCTAGTTTGAGGATGATAAGGTGTGGCCACCTTGTGAGACACCCCATACTTGGTCAAAAGCGCCTCAAAGCTCCGCTCGATGACTTGAGAGCCTCCATCGCTAATGAGGACACGAGGGACACCGAATCGAGGAAAGATGTTGGTCTTCATGAATTTGGCCACTACTCGAGCATCATTCGTCCTTGTAGCTATGGCCTCAACCCACTTGGAAACATAGTCAACCGCCACGAGTATGTAGTTGTAGGGACCCGAGGAGGGGAGGGGTCCCATGAAGTCAATACCCCAAACATCAAAGAGCTCAACTTCCAAGATACCGGTGAGTGGGTTCTCGTTCCTCCATGTAATGTTCCCCGACCGTTGACACTCATCACAAGTGGTCACATATGCTTGCACATCTTTAAAGAGAGTTGGCCAATAGAGTCCGCTTTGAAGGATCTTAGCGGTCGTCTTGAAGCCCTTAGCATGGCCTCCCGTGGGTAGAGTATGACAATGTCGGATGACTCCCTCTATCTCATCGTCTGGCACACAACGTCGAAAGATGTGATCACTCCCTTGCTTGAACAAGTAAGGATCATCCCAATAATAGCGTTTGACGTCGTGGAGGAACTTCTTCTTAGCTTGGGACGTCAATCCTTCCGGAATAATGCCTCCGACAACATAGTTAGCAAAATCCGCGAACCAAGGGGTCTTCGACCCATGTATAGCAAGTATAGAAGCACCAGATCGACCCATGGGAAGGGTCGTGATCGGCCCCATGGGGGTCGATCCTGAGAGCTCCTCTTCGCCGATGGGGGTCGATCTCGACCCTGGGGGGGTTGATCCTGAGACCTCCGCAGCTCCTCCTCCAATGTCTTCATGGTGGTCCTTGTTGCCTAGCATGAGGGTCTCATCCGGGCGTGTATCATCGATGGGAATCGATCCGCCGGACTCCATGATGTGCTCAAGGGGTAGTCTAGATAGGTGATCCGCCACTAGATTCTCTGCTCCCTACTTGTCTCGGATTTCATGATCAAATTCCTGCAACAAAAGAATCCAACGAAGCAATCTAGGGTTGGCGTCCTTTTTTGCCATTAGAAATCTTATCGCGGCATGATCGGTATAAACAATCACCTTAGAACCCACTAGATAGGAACGGAATTTTTCGAATGCAAATACTACGGCAAGAAACTCTTTCTCGGTGGTAGTGTACTTACTTTGAGCTTCATCAAGAGTCTTACTTGCATAGTAGATGGCATGAAGCTTCTTGTCCTTCCGTTGCCCAAGAACCGCACCAATGGCATAGTCACTAGTATCACACATGATTTCAAAGGGAAGTGTCCAATCCGGTGATTGCATGATGGGGGCTGTCACAAGAGCTCTTCTCAACCTGAAAAATGCTTCAAGACACTCCGAAGACATGCTAAACTCTACATCTTTCACTAGTAAGTGAGTCAAAGGCTTAGCAATTTTAGAGAAGTCTTGAATGAAGCGCCTATAGAACCCCGCATGCCCCAAGAAACTCCTAACGTCTTTTACGGAAGATGGAGGGGGCAATTTTTCAATAAGCTCAATTTTTGCTTTGTCCACCTCAATCCCTCGCTTAGACACTAGATGACCTAAGACAATTCCTTCTCTAACCATGAAATGACACTTTTCCCAATTCAGCACAAGGTTCGTTTCCTCACATCTTTTTAGGACCCTAGAAAGGTTAACAAGACATGAATCAAAAGAGGAACCATAAACCGAGAAATCATCCATAAACACCTCCACTATCTCCTCAATCATGTCGGAGAAGATGGCCATCATACACCTTTGAAAAGTGGCCGGGGCATTGCAAAGCCCAAACGGCATTCTCTTGTAAGCAAACGTCCCATATGGACAAGTGAATGTGGTCTTCTCTTGATCATCGGGGTGAATGGGAATCTGCCAAAAACCACTATAGCCATCCAAATAGCAAAAGTAATCATGTTCAGCGAAACGTTCCAAAACTTGGTCAATGAAGGGGAGTGGGAAGTGATCCTTCCTAGTGGCACTATTAAGTTTCCTATAGTCTATGCACATCCTCCACTTGGTAGTAGTCCTAGTAGGAATTAACTCTCCCTTCTCATTTTCTACAACCGTCATCCCCCCTTTCTTAGGAACCACATGTACGGGGCTAACCCACTTGCTATCGGAGATAGGAAATATGATACCGGCATCTAGCATTCTAAGGATTTCCTTTTTCTCTACCTCTTTCATGTTGGGGTTTAGCCTACGTTGGTGCTCAATAGTGGGTTTGTAGTCATCCTCCATATATATCCTATGCATGCACAATGATGGTGAAATACCCCTAAGTTCCTCTAGAGAATACCCTATGGCTTTCCTATGGGTCCTAAGCACATCAAGCAATTTGTTCTCCTCATCCTCACTCAAATTAGCATTGATAATGACGGGGAGAGAAGAATTTGGACCAAGAAAAGCGTACCTCAAAGAATCGGGAAGCTCCTTGAGCTCGGGAGTGGGCTCGGGCAAGCTAACTTCATCTTCGTGCTCCGCCTTAAGTGCATCCAAGGCAAGAATGGACTCCTCGCCATCATCCAGGGAGGTCGATCTCGACCCCATGAGGGTCGATCCTGAGAGCCCCGAACTTGGTGGTAGAGGTTCCCATGTCAAGAGTCGTCCCGTCGGGTTGTTGCACTCGATGTAGTCGGAGTGTGTGTAGAGCATCTTGACCTCCTCATGACTTGATTCCTTCAATGTTGGATTGAACCGGAACTCGACCACTTCTTCACCAATCTTGAAAGTAAGAAGTCCACTCTTGACATCAATGACCGCGCCCGCAGTGGCTAAGAAGGGTCGTCCGAGTATGATAGGAACGACCGGATCCTCGGGCATCTCCATGACTATGAAATCATTAGGCACAAAGAACTTCCCCACTTGAACAGGGAAATCATCAACTACACCCGTGGGCTGAACACACGATCCATCCGCCATGTATAACCGCATGTTCACCGGTACTAATGGCCCCATGTTGGTCTTGGACCAAATTGAGAGTGGAAGCAAGCTAGCACTAGCACCAAGATCACACAATGCCTTGAAGCGATAAGCCCCAATACCAATGGTAATAGCAAACTTCCCGGGATCACCGAGCTTCTCGGGAAAGTCCAACGACCTCACCTCATCCGTTAGTTCCGACATCGATCGCTTCCTAGATAGAATCTCCGTCAAGAACTTGGTATAAGCGGGCATTTCATTCAAGGCCTCGGCGAAAGGAATAGAAAGATTCAAGCCTTGAAGCAACTTAACAAAGCACTTAAACTTTCCTTCCGTCATGTCCTTGGGTTTCTTCAAAGGGTAAGGAAGTACCTTGGAAGAGGAAGGAGTAGGATCCGGAATAATTGGTGGAGAGGGGTTGAAAGATGTCCCAGGTGCAGGGTGGGCGAGCTCGACCACCTCGGGGTCGATCGCCTCTTCATTCCCATCTTGGGCGGTCTCAGGCTCGACCATGGAGGGGGTCGATATCGACCTAGGTAGGGTCGATCCTGAGACTGCCTCTTTTGCCGTTTGCTTCGGTGGGTCGGGTAATGCTTTGCCACTCCGAAGGTTCATGGCTCGGATTTCACCATTGCTTGCTCGGCCTCTAGGATTCTCCTCGGGTCGGCCCGGAAGTTGTCCTTGAGGTCGTGGGATTTGAGCCGCTAGATGACCAAGTTGGGAATCAATATTCTTTTTCCATGAGTCGAGGTCTCCCAACCTTGTATCCAGCTCGGTCCGCATTCCTCGCATGAGTCCTTCTTGCAACTCTTGCATCCATGATGGCTCCGCTTGATACCCGGGAGGTCTATAAGGAGGGGCCCTTTGCTCTTGTGGAGGAGGTGGATAACTTTGACCTTGGCCATTGTTATTCCATTGAGAATAGTTGTTGTTGTTCCTCCCCGCATAAGCATTGTTTTGGCCTCGGTAGGGTCCTCGCATATAGTTGGCCTCCGCATATGCCTCGGCAGCCCGAACTTGCTCCACATTTGTGCAAGAAGCGGTGGTATGAGATTGAGAACCACATTCTTGACAAGTGGGAGCAACGGACTTGTAGTAACTCACTTGCTTCTCGAGCCGGTTGATCTTATCTTGCAAGAATTGAAACTTCACATCTTGATCAATTGGCTCACTATTCGGATCATAAAGCTTCTTTGATTGAATCCGGATGGGTTGTTGGGTCCCATACATGGCATCATAGCTGGTGAGTTTGTCCAATAGAGCCCATGCCTCATCGGGATCCATCTCAATGAAACCGCAATCGGTGTGAAGATTGATGCGGTCCTTTGTGGCTGCGTTGATCCCTTGGAAGAATATCTCTTGAAGAACATAAGGAGGTTGTCCATGAGTAGGACATTGCCGAAGAAGCTCCTTGAATCTCTCCCAAGTCTCAACAAAAGTCTCGTTAGGAAGTTGATGATAAGAAGTGATGCGCTTCCTTAACTCGGTAGTCTTGGCCGGTGGAAAGAACTTCGTCATGAACAAGTCGTGTAAAGCCTTCCATGTAGTAATGGACCTAGCGGGTAGACTTTCGAGCCAATGAAGTGCCTTCCCGGTTAGAGACCACTTGAACGCCTTGAGGAGCACATATTCAAGTGACACGCCATTGGCGGCGATGGTGTCACAAAGGTCGGTGAAGTTTTTGATGTGCTCCATAGGGCATTCGGATGTCTTGCCTTCATATTGAGACCTCTTGATGAGAGTGATGAAGTGGGACTTGATCTCAAAGGCACGCTCAATCGCCGGGAGCACAATAGCGGACTCGGGAACTCTAAGCTCCGGATGCATGTATTGCTTAGCGTTCCTCGGAATAGCATCTAGTTGTTGTTGGAGACGGGCAGCAGCCTCTCTCTCTCGATGCAAAGCAGCATCTTGAGCGGCACGCTCCATTTGCATACGCTCCATCTGAGCACGGAGTTGTTCCATCTGCTGAGCAAGAGCCTCAGCATCGGCCATTGCTCGTCATTCTCGTAGCCTGCGATGAAGGGTTCTCTCTATTTCAGGATCGAAGGGAAAATAGTCGATTTTCCTTCGTGAACTAGAGGGCATACACCTGCAATCACAAACACAAGAAAATGAATTAGTAACACACAAGGGGTATGGGCTATTCCCAAACGCAAATATCAACTAAATTCGGCACTATTGCACACTCCCCGGCAACGGCGCCAATTTGTTGAAGGGTTTCTCGAACAAATAAATTTATATTCAAGACCCCGCTGAGTATAGCGAAGTCAGGATCGTCCACGGGAGTGAGAGTAGTGCTAAGTTTAATTGATAACTACGAAAAGCAAAAAAAAAAAAGAGCAAAACAACTCAGGCTCGACCCAAAGAGGGTCGATCTCGACCCTAGGGAGGTCGATCCTGAGAGTAGAAAAGGCACGAACACACACAATCACACAGGCAATGGCTCGAACACGACTTAGGGAGTCGGGATCAAAGCAAAAAAACGAATTTCAATCAATATAAAAGGCAAATCCTAGGGCTAGGGCTACCACAACAACAACCATACATGCTTTCAACAAGAATTCACAACTATCATGCAATCTAGATCATAGAAAAGTTAACTTTCGCAAACAATTCAAGTTATTCAATCAACTTTCGCAAATCAAACAACTTTCTACCTATCCTTCAACCTAGGAATATCAACTTTCGCAAATAATCCTATTAGATGTAATCAAGCAACTAACTTTTCACTTTCGCTAGGGTTAATTACAAGACATGCCTCAATTTTCACCAAGGATTAAGCACAAGATAGGTTAGATATGATCATCAAGCATTCCAATCATGAATTCAAGTTTTAAACATGCATGATTGTGTTGGGCTTTTGCCCAACCCTAGAACTTAAGAAAACTACTCACACATAGCAAAGAAGAACAAGGAAGAAGAAGAAGAAGACATGATCAAACCAAACTTCAATTCAACTAAAAACCGAAGGTCAATCTTACAAACCTTAAACTTGCTCTCCAAGTCTTCTTCCCAACTCCAAGTCTTGATTAATTATTGAAAATTGAATGAATGAAAACTATAGGTTCAACCTCCTTTTATAGACAAAAAGGAGTCCTAATCTAACTAGGAAACACAAAGAAAACACCTTCCTAAAATACAGATTTGGAAACTTCAGCTTGCAATCCGGATAGAAGGAAATTCGGTCACGCGCGTTCGACCCTCCATAGGGTCGATATCGACCCCTTCAGGGTCGATCCTGAGGCTCTGGTTCCTTGCGTTCCAAGTTTGGTCAAATGGCTCGAGGTCGACCTCCTTGGGCTCGATCTTGGGGTCGATTTCTTCACTTCTCTTCTTGATTTTGCTTTTCTTTAGCTCTTCTTCTTGGCTCTTCCACTTGAATCTTCCTCCTAGCTCGTCCATCCTCTCCTAGCTTCGCTCCAAACTCGTCCTCAAGCTTCAATACACCTACAAAACGACACAAAAGTGCGTAGTTTCCGAATCTCAAGGAAATACGAAAACTCATGCAAAAAGACTCAAAAACACAAGACTCAACTACGAAACACAACTCAAACTAACCTATCTAGACCCTAAAAATTTACCTAAAAACGCGGACATCAGCAACCTCATTCAATATAGGTGTTCCCGTGCCAATCTTAAAGGTTTATTCAAGTCCAAATTTGTGACCAATTCTACACTGTCAAGTTACTATACCATATCATGTATATGTGTTTGTAAATTGTGAGCGGGTACCCATAATTATTTTCTTTATCTATCGTGATAAGGATATTTTATTTATTAGTTTTTCCATATCCTCAAATATTATTTATAAAATTAAATATGGTGGTTATTCGGTATAATAGAAGGTTTTATCTGAATCGAAAGACAAAATTTTTGTTTGGGGTAGGGAGCAAGATACTATCTCTCTTCCATTATAAATGCATGTCATCGTCATGTATTATGGGTAAACTGGTGTTTGCTACACTCGCTAGCAAGTCTTGTCCTTTAGTTTGACGTTCATTCAACAACGATTCTAAAAGGCGAATTTTTGTGCAGTAACATAAATATATAACCTATATCATTAAAGAGTACATATGCACTTTTTGGTGGTTTTAATGCATGCAGTTGTTTTGCTTTTTAGTATGTGATAAGACGATATAATATAAATAACGGAAATTTCACACGGTAACCCTGAGGTTTAGCGTTATTCATAAGGTGTACGAAAGTTTGTCATAATTCACACGGTACCCTTGAGGTTTATATAATATTCACGTAATAACCCCTATGTTATGTACATAATTTATCATATGCCCAAACAAGTCAATATTAATTTTAAATATTAAACTTGTGAAAAACGATTTTAAAAAATAAAAAAATCTTAAGATTGTACTCGTATAATTTTAAATTTCTTATATGAGTTATTATTTAATATAAAAATTTATTGATCAAAATAATATAAACTCTTTATTTAACAAAGAATGATCAGAAATTTAAATTTACATTGAAAACTTTGATGATATAAGTAATTAAAAGTCAAAATTCCTAGTGTTTTAGTTAAGGAAAGTTTTGTACAAATAAATTATAATGTAAATATTTTAGTATTTTGATAGTTTACTTTATTTCCTAAATAAGGTAAATTAATTTTGGTAATGTGAATAGTTTAAACTATTCACTAGTCAACGTGATCAATGAAAATTCAAGAAAACATGTAATGCATTTATTTAATTTAATAACATAGATTTAAAAGGTTGTTTATAAATATTAGTTTAAAAGGTTATATCTATTACTTTAAGATTATATACTATAATTAAATAAATATATTTAATTTTATCCTTATAGTGTAAACTTATTTATTAATCTATTACAAAATAATAGGCAATACAATGCATCTATTGGAGTTGATAACTATTTTAAGGTTTTCATCAATGACCAATTGACCATTGAAGATTTTTCATTATTTATATTATAAAAAATTTATTTTCTCATAAAAGAACCAATGTAAAATATCAAATTTTGAAAATTATTCATAATCAAAATTATTTATGTAAAAAAATTAAGTAATGTAATGAAATGTTCAGTTTTTAAAATATTTATATTTTCAATTATTTCAATTTTAAAATAAAGTATCTGATTATTTTTTATTAATAATTTTATAAGATAATAATATGAATAGGAAAAATAAATTTATTTTATTATAATATTTGATATTGAATATTAATTTATGATAAATTTATACTTGAAGAATCGTCGTACCCTTTTCAAATGTTCTTTTTAATTTCACAAATTTTAAGATTAATACAAATTTTAACCTTTTGGGCATGTGACAAATTTTGTCTATATTGTAGGGTTATTCCATGAATTTCATATAAATCTCAAGGTTACTGCATGAAATATGTCAAACTTTGGTACACTTCTTAAATAATGTTAAACCTCGGGGTTACCACGTGAAATCTCCGTATAAATAATGTTATCATTCTATGTGTAATGTAGTACATATAATATTCAACGGAATACTTCATTTATATTATTTTATTTTGTTATTCAATGCTAAAAACTATAAATAATAAATAATAACCTAAAAATTATGTCATAAGAATTGTTTTATCTTCTTACATTTAATTTGTTGGTGGGTTGAGAATTATTTGAACTCCCTTCCAAAATCGGCCAAATTAACCATCTCCTTCTAAATTAAAATGATACTAATAATCAATGCCAAAATGGTAATTGATTTTTTGAAAATATTAACCGTTGAATTGGTTTCACCTCCGTTCATTTTAATTAGTTGGAGGTTTGAAAATTGTTTCAACTTTCTTGTAAGACTAAGGTCTTGCTACACTTCCCCCTAAAAGTATACTTTTCTCTAAAAATTTATTTTTAAAACTCTTGAAATGCGTGCAATCCTTTTACTTTTTACGTTTTTAAAGACAAAAAAAATATTACTTTCTTCCAAAAACTACTTTCCTCAGGCAAGTATAGTAAGGCCTAAATTACCCCTATCCATAAAACCCAAACTATCACATCATCAAACACACTATGTCGTTCATATCCACAGGTGGGCATCCCATCAAGAATGTTCAAATTGTCTCAACCCAAAAACGTGTTATTCACATTCGCCCATAATGTATTAATTGGGGATTTCTTTTTTAACCTCTACTCTGGCTGAATTAATAACCTTAATTCTGCAAAACAATGGACAAAGTGAGAAGAATTGCTAGAAAACTAGAAATTATAAGTTATTTTCATACATGCCGAAGATGTGTATTTATAATGGAAGATCGAATCTTCTACTACAATGTTGAACCGCCATATTAAATAAGATAACTAAATACTTTAAAAATAAAAAAACGTAATAAATAAAAATATCTTTATGGTGGAGTATATCGAAAATATTAATGATGATTAATTTACCCGCTCACATTTGTATATTCGTATTATCACTATTTTAATGGCTAACGTTGTTTCCACCGAATAGGTACCTTGTGTACACCTAGATTAGACACCAAGTTGATTGATTTGACTGGGGTACCTCTAGCTCCGACTTCTTGGGCTGGAGGTTTTTTTTTTTTATTTGTTACAGTAAGAAATACCCATACATATAGATGAAATAATTGGCTTTTAAATTACAACTTTACAAGTTAGAAGAGTTTATCGATTCACTACCAAAGTATTAAAAAATAGTTGAAAACAAATCTATGTCCATCTATTATTACTTAATTTGTTAATTGGGTAGGTCGGATTGTGTTATTTTATATTTGAGTCCAGTCTTAGTAAAGTTGTAACGAGTTACCGGTTAATCGGATCGGTTCGTTTCGGATGTTTGGGGGTTGAATTTTGATTTTTTCTCAATTACTAAAATTAAAATATTAATGATAATATATTGTATTTTATTATCTACTACTAATAATAAAAACGATAGCAATTGGATTCAGGTCAATAAATATTCATAATAAATTTTATATTTTTCACAAATATAAACACAAAGGGGTTCGGGTTAATTGGGTTTGATTTTTTCTTCACCCTTTGATATTTAGATCGAGTTTAATCTTACAATTCTCGACCGATTTAGCAGCAATTAAATTATAAATCGAAACTACACTGATTTTTCCGAATCGGGTCATATTTTGAAACCGCTACTTTCCTAAATGATTCGATCTATTAGGGTGACCCGATTTATTCCAAGTGTAAGATATATTTAATTTATTTTAAATATTTTATTACAAAAACTATATAAATAATATCACCTTCACAAAACCGGATCTAGAATCTAATTGATCCGATTCCGTACTCAACCGGAATTCGAAAATACTGAACACAAACTAACGGAACAAAAAGCTTGTACAATTCGTAGTTAATTACTTAAGTAATCCAATCAAATAATTAACTAACTATGAATTGTACACGGGTTAGTTAGTTAAGTAAACAAATTGATAGTTTTTTTTTCTTGGTCGAAAAACAAATTGATAGTTAATAATACGGTAATAATTAGTTAAGTAAAGATATTTCAACAAATAAAAAGTTAAATAAACAAATAAATGAAAAGGAATTAAATTCAAAAAAACCCATCAAATGTCAAATCAAGGATGGTGGCCATTTTAATTCCCTTTAACAATAGGTATTCAAAACGTTCAAAAATACTGTAGTTTATATATCCGGGTCGCAACATTACCAGGCGGAAGAAGTTCAGCCCATCAAATCGGGTAATTGATTAGCTTGACTAATAGCAACTCATTTAATGAAAGTGTCCCCTGCTAATCTTAAGGGTTTATTCAAGTGCAAATTTGACCAATTCTACATTGTAATGTTACAACACCATATGATATCACATGCATTTGTAAACTTAGAACCTATATAATCCAATACTGTACATGTGCATGTGTCTTTTGTGGCTTTAATTCATTCAGTTGTTTGTTTTTTAATACTATGTGATAAGATGGCATAGTATTTCGGATGTAATCATTCTATGTGTAATATAGTACGTATAATTGTTAACCTAAAAAGTACATTATATGACTTGTTTCAATCTTCTTTCGATTTATTGGTGGGTGATGCTATTTGTATTCGGGTCGGACCACGGTTTACCCGATTTAGGTTGGAAGGGTCTGGATTCTTGTCCAAGTTGTTGGAAACGGATAAGCATGAGCCAATGTTATGGCTAGTGAGGCTCTTGTGCTCGCGTGGGCGAGCGATGAGCGAGGCTTAGGCTCAGCCAAGGATTCAGCGGTGATGAGTCCGGATATGAGTCCAACGTGCTGGACTTGGGTTTGCGTGCCGTGAGGGCTTTTGGTGACGTCGGTCCAAAAAAGGAGGAATTTCCACTCAAATTTAACTCTGGTTTGTATTTTGATGTAAATTGAAAGGATTACTTCGAAGGTTTTAAATGTAAAACGAAAGGAAGTAAAGTTAAACTTAATAGACCGAATGACCTTATTCTAGCTAAATGACCGATCGATCTCTTAATGATAAGAAAACACATGTCCAAAATAGTAATAATACGGAAATAGCAACATATTGTAAACGGAAAATGCTAAGAAGGAAAATATATAATAAATGAGCAATATCAATCCAAGATAAACGCCATGGTCTTAGACTAGCCATGATCGATCCAGGCTCGGAACCAGGTCACATCGGTGGGCTGAGATTTTTTTGAAATCCCTTTCAAAATCGGCCAAATTAATCATCTCCTTTTAAATTAAAATGATAAATGATGTAATCATTCTTTGTGTAATGTTAACATATAATATGTTCAACGGAATACTTAATTTATATATTGTGTTATTCGATGCTAAAAAACTATAAATGATAGCCTACAAATTAGGTCATAATAAACATTATTGTATCTTCTTTCATTTAATTTGTTGGTGGGTTGAGAATTATTTGAACTTCCTTCCAAAATCGGCCAAATTAATCATCTCCTTCTAAATTAAAATGATAAAATGGTAATTTTTTTTTGGTCGAATTGCCAAAATGGTAATTGACTTAAAAAAAAATCAACCGTTAAATTGGGTTCGCCTCCGTTCATTTTAATTAGTTGGAGGTTTGAAAATTGTTTCAATTTTCTTGTAAAACAAAATTACCCCAATTATGAAATTCAAACTATTACATCATCAAATTAACATACTGTATCGTTCATCCTATCCACAAGTGGGTATCCCATCAAGAATGTGTAATCGTCTCGACCCCATACCGTGTGTTATCATTCTTTTTATATTAGTATCATCACTATATTAATTCCCTTGAATAATTGGTATTCGATGGATATGAGGTTAAGTCATTGCTCAAATGTTTCGAGCAGTTGAAAAAATATTATTTGTTGTTTTTTTTCTTTTGATCGAATTATTTATTGTTAAATATAGTATGTTATCTTCAAGTCAGCCAAGAGAACCGGTTTGGTTTGAAGTGGTTAGCATCCGTGGGTGGGTAAATCCCGCCATTAATTAGGTAGCGTTATCTTCTTGATATCTTATTTATAGATAGTATATCTTTTTAATTAAGCATGTGCTATATCTACAAAGTTATTATCTTATACTTATTATTCAGGTAGTTATTCTATATTGAATATTTACAGAAGATTATATCATACTTAAACTATAGATTCTGGGATGACTTAAGCAGCAAGTAATCGACTTGCTTAGGCCCGAATCCATCCGATCGGCTCTATGGGTACTCGAACCATTGCCTCCCTCCTTCCACTATAAATACACATGTCATCACAATGTGCAGGTAGATCTGAACCACACATCGCGCTTTACTGGAACATTGTTTGACATTGCCCTTATAGACTTAAGTATTGGAGGTGGATTAGGGGGACCCTCACCCCCTTCTCCATTGTTTTGCTGGACTTGTACACTACGACTTTTGGTGTACTAACATTTGGAGCCGTCCACGGGGAATCGCCATCGATCCATAATTATGGTACTGAAATCGATCCCTAAAAATCAAGAAATGATCTTTAATGATCCTAGAGCAATTGCGCGACGTGAAATCGAGCACGAACCTCGAAGCGACCAGACCCCCAACCGCAGATCTACCACCCGCGATCGCAGATCAAGCGGCGATCGAGCGAACTCCGAAATTCGCTCGAAAGAACGAATCCCAATACACGTTGATCCCAATATTCGCTCAGGAAATCAGAATACATCATGATTCAAGCAAGGCGCCTTGCTCGGATCGGCGACAAATTGTGACCCAATCCCCCTCGCAAGCTCGTCTGTTCATCGCACAGACCAACGGAGACTCGAGTCAGGCGACGGAATCGAGAGTCATAGCACTGTATGGTCTGAACCAACTAAGTTTGATCAAGTATAGGATTTAGTGATGCATCACCGAGTCGAACCTTTGATTGTCGATCCTTGAAGTTTTCTGATTCATGAGTTATTTTGGATTGTCGATCCTAGTATGGGGCAAATCGGCATTACGTAATTGTGAGCGTACATGTACGTACGTAGTTGGTAGAAATCAATTGCACCCTTAGCAATTTGACGCAAACCAAGGCACTAATCTTGAATAAGAAGTTGGTAATTAGTGCAAGTGGGCACTCCAAGCGAGATGATGATCACGTGATGTTGATAGCAAAGCCAATTGAAGAGTAACCTTGGCCCTCAAGATTAAACCTTCCAATTATAGTAGATGACGAGGCAATCTTCAATGGTTGTGATTGGCATGTAAGCACGGCCGCAAAGGAAGGACATCTGAACCTTCAGCAATTGTCCATAGCAAATGAATAATTACAATTCGATCCGTTTCATACAAAGGCGGTAGACCTCGGATCAATGAAGGATCCTGATGATTTGCATTTAGTGCATGTCTACGTTGTATCTTTAGGTCATTTTTTGTTATTTTTCACTTTGCATTTGTCTAGTTTAGGATAGCTTTTGGTTGTTTTTAGTAGATTTTACTTGTTCGGAAGCTACGCCGTGTGTTTGCTCATTTCAGGATAAAAGAGGAGGAAATCCGATTGATTCGGGAGCTAAGGAGGTCGAGGAAGCCATGAGTTCGAGCATGGAGTGACTCGGCTAAAGTCGTCGTGCCAAGATCAAAGATAAATAACCCAAACTACAAACTAGTATAACATGCAAGTAAGGGGTTGAACCCAAGAGAACATAAGGCTTCTAGTATTAATATAATTATCAACCAAAGAAAGGGGGGAAATCAAAGAGATATCTAAACTAATCTAACCTAAGAAAACAAAACAAATAAACAAACAATCAAATATGGGAAACAGGTTCATTCAAAAGATCCACTCATGAAATAATCACTCGATCATAGATTCATCCATTGATTTCATTCACACCTATGATTAATTCCTATCCTGATCATTAACAATCGCAAGTCCACGGTCCAAGCAATTCTATAACCCTAGGCAAGGAATGGAAAAACAATCTATCTAAGCCTTGGGTTGCCTCCCAAGCAGCGCCTTTATTTAACGTCGATGGCTCGACGCCTTCATGATCGGACATCGTCAATGCTCTAAGCATCAAATCAAAGTCCTGCACAGCTATCTTACAACAGGACACATAACATGCTGACAAATTAACAAGAAATAAGAAATAGTTCACACTTCTTTTTAACCTATCAAACATGCTTGAGCAATTAGGGTGAGATTTCTTAGAGTGAAACCAATTAGGTGATTTAGGTGATTTTTCAAAGTATTCAGCAAAGCATGCAAATCTCTTATTTGAGTTATCACTTTCATCAAATAAAAAGTACGAGAAGTCATCAACTACCCTTTCATGCTCAAAGATTGAATCCTTAACAAAAGATTGACATGCAAGAACAAAGAAAGGATCAAAGGAGAGAGAAGAAGTGAAGTAAAGGATATAGGGATCGTCAAGGCTGACTTCAAGAATCTTCATGGAGGGGGATACGAAATTTCCTGACGGTGAAGAAGAAATTTCCACAACATCATCTGGCTCCTTCGACGAGTCATCAGGCTCGTCGTTGTCACTCCAGGGGTCACCATACTGAAGGAAATACTCCTCTTCTTTCATCACATATCGTTCTTCCACAGGCTCAGGCTCGGAAGCTTGATCTATCAAAATCGGGGGCGAAACCACCAATGCAATATCTCGAACCTCCTCTTGCTCCAAACCATCCAGAAATTCACTAAATACCGCCCAATCCTCTTCTTCTGTGGTCCCGTCATCTTGAGTGGACTCTTCCTGCCTCATAAAAGTGAGCCTGGGGAGCCCCTTGGGCATTGAGATAGGGTAATCGAGCTTTACAACCGGGCCCGGAACATCGTCGGTGAAGACAGGATTGCCATGGAGAACCGGTGGACCGACCTCCTCGGGGGCCGCGGGCGCGGTTTGTGGGCCGCGGTCGCGGTTTGTGGGCCTTGGTCACGGTTTGTGGGCCACGGTCGCGGTTTTCCTCCAAGGGGAAATCCTCCGTTTCTATATCCGAGCCGTGACCGCGGTATGCATCCCACGGGTGCGGTTCTTGGTCAGAAATTGTTCCGTCATTAAGCTTGTCCTACAGCAACCGACTCTCGTCGAACATGACCCAGAAAATGTCAAATAGTTCCTTCTCAGGTCTCAACTTGGCATATCCTTTCTCTTTCCTACGGACCACCTCACTCCACGTCTCCAATGTCATGCCACAATGGATTTCTTGGCTCAGATCATATGCACAGACATAGACTCCACGAGCAATGAGGTCAGTTGCCTCATCTCGAACTCTCTCGAAATAGTCACAAAATGGTTCACCCTGAAACTGCTTAAACTAATAGAAAGGCATCAGAATATACAAGTGTGGACCGTAAGATAGGTCCGCACAAAGTCAATAAAAATATTAATACTAGAAAGAAACCAAAGTTCCCCGGAAACGGCGCCAAAATTTGACTCGGCTAAAGTCGTCGTGCCAAGATCAAAGATAAATAACCCAAACTACAAACTAGTATAGCATGCAAGTAAGGGGTCAAACCCAAGAGAACAAAGGCTTCTAGTACTAATATAATTATCAACCAAAGAAAGGGGGGATTTAAGAGAAAGATCTATACTAAACTATCCTAGAAAACAAACAAAACAAACAAAGAAATAAACAAATAAGGGAAACAAGTTCATTCAAAAGATCCACTCTGAAATAATCACTCGATCATAGATTCATCCATTGATTTCATTCACACCTATGGTTAATTCCTATCCTGATCATTAACAATCGCAAGTCCACGGTCCAAACAATTCTATGACCCTAGGCAAGAACGCTTTGATAGGCTACTAAACCAATACCGCAAGTGTACGGGTCGCGTAGTACCAAGGTGTCGATCTCTAGGACTTTAGTAGAGTTGGTGAACCGACAATCAAAGTAGCTAGGCAAATGCGAGGCAATTTCGGAATGAAATAAGGGAATTCAAATAACAACTAAGCAAAGCAAATCAACTAACAAAATGATGCAAGTTTACTATAGGAAAGGCAATCCTAGAATCTAGGTACTCACACTATGGATCTAAGTAGCACTTTGCAAGCATACATGAATCAAGATCAAATCATGGTTTGGAGGCATCTACCTAGAATCATTGTCTAATTCTATCGAATCAAACAAATCGTACCTAGATTACGATAGTCATCCACTTTCGTGGCTTGACATGCAAAACTAGGCCCTTTAGGCTCAATAGGGGCTCAATTGGTTCAAGCCCTCATCCACCTTCGTGGCTTGAGTGAGCTCGTCTAACTCAAACCTCTATCGGTAGGTCAACCTCTCAAGAATTCCTAAATCAATTCTCATTTCAAAGGGAAATCAATCGATCAATCCTATAGTTCAAGTTAGAGAAGAGGTCTCTCAACACAAGCCCCTAACCTATCTCCCTATTGACAACCTAACCTTTCGGTTCTAATCATCAACAAGTCTCAAATCACAATCAATTTGGCATTAAGCATATATGATTGACACAAACCACAATTCAAAAATCAATTCAAGCAAGCATTTCAAGGCTACCTATAATCCATAGGGTTTTCCCCAAACCCTAGGATTTGGGAATTTAGCAATCCATGGAGAACAAGAGAAAAGAAGAGATGAGGAAATCCATACCAACAAACATTGTATTGATTGAAACGGCACAAATCTCCAACAAAATCCTTCAGTCTCTCAAGAACACCAAAGAGCTTTAGTGGAAATTCTAGAGGTTCTAAATTGGGTAAAAAGTTCTCTTCCAAAAGGAGGAAGACGGCTTATATACAACCCTAAAGGAAACAAGGCTAAAACGGGAATAAGGGGACGCGGCGGCGTGACCCGGGGTCCAACCCGGCCCGTGACCCGACGGGGTCCAGCTTTGGAGACGCGGCCAGACTCGAATACACGGGAAATGGCCCGACCCGGGCACCGACCCGGCCCGTGACCCGGCCGGGTCGAAGCCTGTTGCTTGCGCCTTTGCGTTGGCTGGCAGAACAGCCCAACCCGGGCCACGACCCGGCCCGTGACCCGGCCGGGTCAGGGGCTGTGGCCCTTGGGTTTGGCTCGTTTTGCCTCGGTTCTTCGGGCTTGCTTCTTGAGCGTCTTCGCGGCCTCTTCTTGACTCCGTCTTCGAGCTCTCGTCGTCTCCTTGAGTCCTCTTGATCTCCAATGCTCCATTCACCTCCAAATCTCCTGAAATTCACAATGAACAAAGCGTAGAGTCCGAACCGAGCGACTGAACCGAAAACAAGTAAAAATCTAACTTAAAAGAGAGAAACGCAAACCGAAAGCTACGAAACATGACCTAAAGTGCACTCTAAACATGAACTAAATGAAAGCCATCAAAATCCCTCAAACTTGAATCTTGCTTGTCCTCAAGCAAGCAATTTAGACTCTTCATCCCACATCAAGTGCAATTCAAGAATTCACCTCAAAATTAAACGAGCAATAATCAAAGAACTTGAAACTTGACAAACCGGAATCATTGCACATGTTTTATGACTCAAAAAGATGAAGACACATGAATCAATTCTAGGCCTCACTAGGGGGTATGTGTTTACTCTCTTTCCATGTGTTTGGGCTTCAAAGTTATCACTCAAATTCATCTATGATCTCTAAGCTACCATAAGCTTGAAACAGATCTAAATCTCCACCGCTAAAGACAATGCAAGTGACACTAATCAAAAGGGCTTTTTAAGGGTTGTAGTGGGGCTAGGTGAGAAGAATATGGGTATGGAAACTTTTTGGCTATGTGGTGCTAAGCTAGAGAATAAGAGTCATAAATTTCACTTCACAACCAAGTAACCAATTCAAGCATTTGCACACTCTTTCAAACCCGAAAACTTCACAATTTTAACACTTCACTAATTTGAACTTCACTCTCCCACTTTCACTTTTCTTTCATTTTGAACTCAACCCTTTTTGCACTTGCTTTTCTTCTTTTCACAACAACACTTTGATGACTTCCAAATTTTGCTCATTTATTTTCATGTCACCAACTCACTTTCAAACACTATTTTTCAAGACTTTCTTTTCTTCTCCCAAACATTTCCACACTTTTGCATTTTCTTTTCTTTTTTGAAATTTCTCTTCCATCAAATGGTATTTTCTCTCAAACCCAAACTCACTTAAAATCCATCTCCATGACTCCTATTCTCTAGGAGGGTCAAGCCTTTTGGGCTAAGGAAATAATTTTTGTGGAGTTTTAAAGAATAGGCTTTTAGGCTCAAAAAATTTGGGCTTCAAGAAAATTGGCATTAATATAGGGTGGATAGGGGAAATAGTGGGGCTAACAAAAAATGCCTCTATCACTTAAATGTCACAAACAAATGTCATGAATGCGGTCTTGACAAAGATACAATCTCAAGTTCTAGAGTTAGAGACGTACAGAGAAATCACACACAAAGCAAAGAAAGGACAAAGTCCTAGAAAAAAAAAGGCTAAAGATGAAATCTCACTAGGTGCTCATTACCTAGAATCTCAACATTAGTCTACAACCTTAAGACTCCACATGCTCATCCAAACATAAGTCAAGCAAACAAGCCATGATCTTGCAAGAAAATAAGGGTTTCATCCATCAAAGCAAAGATATGGAATTTTCCAAGTCATGAATTTAATTATGTTGAAGACAAGAGATTCTCATTTAAGAAAATTTGATGGCAACCTATTATGCATGAAATTTTTGGCATTTTGACAAATTTTTCAATTTTTTTTTGGATTTTTAGCATGCAAATAAAAAGCAAGACAAAAGTAAACATGAATGCAATACAAGAAATGAAACATGAGTGCATCTATCTAGCATGAATTCCCTCCCCCAAACTTAAACATCACATTGTCCTCAATGTGAAAATAAAAGCAAGAAAGGAGAGAAGGAAGGGACTCACTTGGTGTTCATTGTGGAGGAGGAGGTGGAGGGAAGTGAGTTTCCCACCAAGTTGGAGGAGGAAGTCTTTCAAATTGCTTTGAGATGGCGGTCATAGTGGTGCTCAACGCTCCCATTCCTTGCTCAAAGCTATCAAATCTTGTGCTCAATTCATCCAAGCGGTTGTACACACCATCAATCCAGGTGTTCATGCCCTCAATATCATTGTAAAGGTAATGGTTTGGTGGAGGGTTGGGTCCATAGTGGCCATGAGAATGAGAGGAGCCACCTTGCTCAAAGTGTGTACTACCCGTGGGGAAGGTTATGGAAAGAGGGACTTGGGAGGGTTGCATTTGACCATCACCCTCAAGATCTTCATCACTATCATCCTCAAAATCCAAAGTTTGACCATGGCGAACATCGCGCTTAATAGAATCCTTTGAATAGTCACAATCTCTCCTCGGAAACCTCCAGTTGGCTCGGTTTTGCAAATTTGTTCTATGTGGGCAAGGAAGTGGGGCTAGCCTAGGAGCTAAGTGGGCACCGGCATAGAAATAGCGATCTCCATGCTTTTCAATCACCTTCATACTCACAAGTGTAGCATAGTTAAGAGGTTGCCCGGAGGACGAGAGGCCAAGGGGAATGTCCTTCAAGCTAACTCCAAGTTCTTTGGCCAAATGAGTAACCAAACCCCCAATCACAATGCTCCCTTTGTCTTTTCCACTAACATTCTTCAAATGCCCGAAAAGGAATCCGGCGGAGGAGAGAGCGTTGCCGGAAGTTGCACTCCAAAGGAAAAGGAGCTCCTAGAAAGAGAGACCATTACCACCATCACCACGGCCGAAAATTGTATTAGCCATGAATCTTTGAAAGAGCCGGAAGCTTGGATTGTATATTCCGGTGGCCTTGGTTTTGGCGGGGCGGTAACCTTGCTTATCGGTTCCAACCAAGCCAAAGAAACCATGGGCATCGAAACCGCTAATCTGGTTTTCATGAGAGGGCGAGGTAATTGGCGGGAATCCAAAAAAGGCACTCAAGTTCTCTAAGTTGAGCTCAAAGGATTTGTTTCGGAGTTGGAACTCGGCTATCCCGTACTTAGCATGAGGAGTTGCATGAAATTCCAAGGTACTTAGGAATTCTAGGGTGAGGGCGGGGTATGTAGGTTCATCCAAATGTATGAATCGGTCCCATCCTAACAGCGAAGCCAAGTAAACGACATCATCCCAAAATCCCAAACTCTTGAGGCAATCCACATCCAAAAACCGGGTTCCATCAAATTCCCGCTTCTTAAGCACATTGAAACGCGTCTTATGCTCTTTACTCTCAAGACGGATACCAAAATCCTCTGGAGAAGCATCCTTAAGCAATAAGGGGCGGCTAGACTCACGAGCTCTCTTTAGCTTTTTCTCCTTGGGCGCCATGAAGTTGTGCTAGGTACCTACACACCACTAGACCAGCAACCACCACAAGCACAAATAGCCAAATGTTGTCCCGGCAAGGACAACCACAAGCAACAACCAAGCAATCAAGCAACACAACCAAGCCACTACCTAGCAACACCAAGCAATACCCAACAAATGCCTCCAATCAAGCAAAAATTTAAAGCAAGTTCAACCTTCAATCTAGGCAAATTTCAATTAAGCTCAATCAAGTAGCAACAATCAAGCCATCAACATCATCCACAAGCAAATCAAACACCCAATTCACAAAAATCCCAAATTTTACTCAAATCCCCCAAACTTGAATTTTAGCATGAAAATTCACAAATTCAACCTAGGTCTTCAATTTTCATCAACAATTTGCACAATTTAGGCTAAGAGAAACATGAATCTCTACCTAAATCCAACAAATTTGAACAAATTATACCCAAAATCTAAAACCTAGGTCTAAAAATTTTCAAGTAAAAGGGGAAGGAGTTTACCAACAACACCAAGGGAAGTGAAAGGAGGTTCGGCAGGGCAGCGAGGTGGACGACGGCCGGCGGTGTAGTGGCGGAGCTCCGGCAAGCTGCTGGGCGAGGATGGTGGAGCTGCGGGCGACTCGAGCAGGTGGCGAGCTGGGTTGGCACAAAATCGAGCTGGGCGGGTGCGACAGCAAGTGGAGCTGCTTGAGCTGGGCAGAATGGAGGTGGACGACGGCAGCTCGGGCGGCTACGAGAGCGGCTCGGGAAGATGGGAGCGAGGAGGTGGTGGTCTCGGTCGGGCTGAAGGAGAAATGAAGGAAGGAAGGGCTGGGAACAGAGCAGCTGGAAAGAAACGAAAAAAAAATGGGAAGGGAAGTCAACCCGGCCCGTGACCCGAGCTGCGACCCGACCGGGTCCGGGTCTGTCCCTTGTCCTGTTTCCCGTTTTTCCCCTACGTCTAACCCGGCTTACGACACGGCCCGAGACCCGACTGGGTCCGGGTCTGTTTTCTTGCCTTGTTTCTTGTTTTCGACCGTGTTTTCGACCCGACCATGAACCCGGGCGGGTCCGGCTCTGGAATCCCATCTCCAACTTTTAGCCTTTATTGAAATTAACCTACAAAACAAAGAAAAACGAGAAGAAAAGCTTGGGTTGCCTCCCAAGAAGCGCTTGTTTAAGGTCTTTAGCTTGACCATGTCACCTTTCAAGTGCTCGGATCGAGAAGATCAACGGAGTTGCTCTTCTCAATCGGATTTCCCGCTATATATGCTTTGAGCCTTTGACCATTCACCTTGAAGATGTCTCCATTTTCATTGCAAATCTCAACCGCTCCATGTGGGTACACCTTGACAACCTTGAAAGGACCACTCCATCGGGACTTGAGCTTGCCCGGAAATAACCTTAGCCTCGAATTAAATAGCAAGACGAGATCACCTTCCTTGAAATCTCGTGGAAGGATGTGCTTGTCATGCCATTTCTTTGTTCTTTCCTTGTAGATCCTAGCATTCTCATAGGCATCCAACCTTAACTCTTCAAGCTCTTGAAGTTGAAGCATTCGTTTCTCACCGGCTTCTTTCATGTCATAGTTGAACAACTTAATTGCCCAATATGCCTTATGTTCAAGTTCCACTAGAAGATGGCAAGATTTCCCATAGATTAACCGGTAAGGTGTAGTACCAATAGGAGTCTTGAATGCCATCCGGTAAGCCCAAAGAGCATCATCGAGCTTCATTGCCCAATCCTTTCGAGATCGGGACACCGTCTTCTCTAAAATAGCCTTGATTTCACGGTTAGAAACCTCAACTTGCCCACTTGTTTGCGGATGGTATGGAGTTGCTACCCGATGAGAGACGCCATACTTTCTCAATAAGCTCTCAAACTTCTTCTCAATGAAATGTGATCCGCCATCACTTATGACAACTCTTGGAGTTCCAAACCTCGGAAAGATCACCTTATTGAAGAACTTGGACACCACTCGAGAGTCATTTGTCGGTGAGGCTATGGCTTCTACCCATTTAGACACATAATCCACCGCCAAAAGTATGTACTTGTTTTTGCAAGACGATGGAAATGGTCCCATGAAATCAATGCCCCATACATCAAAAATCTCAACCTCTTGGATGTTGTTTAGGGGCATCTCATTCCTTCTTGAAATGTTACCGGTTCGTTGACAAGAATCACAAGCGGAAATGAACCGATACACATCCTTGAACATAGAAGGCCAATAGAAACCGGATTGAAGGATCTTAGCGGTAGTCTTAGAGGAGCTAGCATGACCACCACAAGGCAAAGAATGACAATGAGCAACAATACTTTCAACCTCATCCTCGGAGATGCATCTTCTAATCACTCCATCGGCACACCTTTTGAACAAAAAGGGCTCACTCCAAAAGTAGTCTCTCACATCGGCAAAGAACTTCTTCCTTTGTTGCCAAGTCAACCCATGAGGCACTTCTATGCACACTAGATAGTTAACAAAGTCGGCATACCAAGGAACCGGCAAGGAAGCAAGCTTGAGGACTTCCTCGGTCACCCCAAAAAGGTGATCATCCAGGAAAGAATCATTTATAGGCATATCATCATGAACCGCCTTTTCATGTGGAGTGAGTCTAGAAAGATGATCGGCAACCGAATTTTCCGCTCCTTTCTTGTCCCTAATTTCCAAGTCAAACTCTTGAAGGAGGAGAATCCATCGAATCAATCTCGGCTTTGCCTCCTTCTTACTCAAGAGATACCGGATGGCGGCATGATCGGTGTACACAATGACTTTAGCACCCACCAAATAAGAACAGAACTTCTCAAAAGCATAGACTATAGCAAGTTGCTCTTTCTCGGTGGTAGCATAGTTCACTTGAGCATCATCAAGAGTTTTGCTAGCATAGTAGATGGCATGAAGTTTGTTGTCTTTTCTTTGTCCCAAAACTGCCCCTACCGCAAAATCACTAGCATCACACATAATCTCAAAAGGAAGGTTCCAATCCGGAGGTTGAATAATAGGGGCCGAAGTCAAAGCTTGCTTTAACCTGTGAAAACTTTCAAGACACTCATGGGAAAAGTTAAATTCAACATCTTTAAGAAAGAGATTAGTAAAGGGCTTGGCTATCCTAGAAAAATCCTTGATGAATCTCCTATAAAATCCGGCATGTCCTAGGAAACTCCTCACACCCTTAACCGAAATGGGCGGCGGCAACCGCTCAATGGCCTCTATCTTAGCTCTATCAACCTCAATCCCACGGTTAGAAACTAGATGTCCTAAAACAATCCCCTCACTCACCATGAAATGACATTTTTCCCAATTCAACACAAGGTTAGCTTCTTCACATCTTTGTAGCACTTTTGACAAGTTAGTCAAGCAAGAGTCAAAAGAAGTACCATAAACCGAAAAGTCATCCATGAAAACTTCCATAATATCCTCAATAAAATCAGAAAATATAGCCATCATGCATCTTTGAAAAGTAGCGGGAGCATAACACAATCCAAATGGCATTGTCCTATATGCAAAGGTGCCATAAGGGCATGTAAAAGTGGTCTTTTCTTGATCATCCGGATGAATTGAAATTTGAAAGAAACCACTATACCCATCTAGGTAACAAAAATGAGAATGATGAGCTAATCTTTTTAGCATTTGATCAATGAAAGGTAGAGGGAAATGATCTTTACGGGTTGCCGAGTTCAATTTCCTATAGTCAATGCACATTCTCCAACCCGTGATTGTTCTTTTAGGAATCAACTCATCCTTTTCATTCTTTTCTACCATCATCCCACCTTTCTTGGGAACCACATGAATAGGACTAACCCAATTACTATCGGAAATAGGATAAATTATGCCGGCATCTAGCAATTTTAGCACTTCCTTTTTAACTACTTCTTTCATATTTGGGTTAAGTATTCTGTGATGCTCAATTGAGGTTTTATGGTCATCTTCCATTAAAATCCTATGCATGCACAATGAGGGACTAATTCCTTTAAGATCATCAATAGTATATCCAATGGCTTTTCTATGCAACCTAAGCTCATGCAACAATTTCACAATCTCAACATCACTTAGATTTGCATTAACAATCATAGGATAAGTAGAGTTGGGTCCTAGGAATTCATACCTCAATGTGGAAGGAAGTGGCTTCAAATCCACCTTTGGAGCCCCATTTTGATCATCCTTGAGCTTTTGATCATCTTTCACTAGCACCTTGGCCACAACATTTGGATCCTCACATGTTGAACTCAAATCCTCAACCACACTAGCAAGAAGATCACCTTTCTCCACATGATGGACACTAGAAGTCAAGCAAAGCTCCAATGGGTCCTTAGAGGTAATAGACATCAAAGAGCCATGAACTTCCCCATCTATGACATCCAACTTGCAATCATCATCCTCACAAGAGGGTTGTTTCATAGCCTTGGAGAAATTAAACTCAATCTTCTCCTCACCAATAGTGAAAGAAAGGACTCCCCGTTTCACATCAATCATAGTGCCGACGGTAGCTAGACAAGGTCTCCCCAAGATTATCGGGACGGGCATGTCGGCATCAATATCAAGGACCACAAAATCCACGGGAATGAAGAATTTCCCAATCCGGATAGGCACGTCCTCAATAATCCCTATCGGCCTAACCGAAGATCTATCCTCCATGTAGAGAGTCATCCCAATGGGTCTAGGCTTTCCCAAGTCTAACTCTTCACAAATTGAGAGCGGAATAATACTCACACTAGAACCCAAATCACACAAAGCATCATAGGAAGTATTGCCAAAAACAATAGGGACGGAGAAACTACCCAGATCCTCAAGTTTCGGTGGAAGCTTGTTTTGAAGAATGGCACTACACTCTTTGCTCAAGGAAACGGATTGGCAATCATCCAACTTTCTCTTGTTGGAGAGGATCTCCTTCAAGAATTTCACATAGGAAGGCATTTGCTTCAAAGCATCGGTTAAGGGAATGTTGATGTAGAGTTTCTTCAAGACATCCACAAACTTCCTATATTGTAGGTCTAGTTGAGCTTGAGCTCTCCTTTGAGGAAATGGAAGAGGTGGCTTATAAGGTGGAGGAGGAATGTATGGTGGTTCTCTCTCCTCGGTGATCACCTCATTGGGCTCTTTAGGAACCTCTTGTTCTTGATGTGCCCCTTCATTCACTTTGGGGGCTTCTCTTGGTGGAAGATTTTCAAGCTCCCTTCCACTTCTAAGAGTCACGGCATTCACTTGCCCTTTTGGAATGGCCTCTGGTTGACCGGGAAGTTGACCAACGGGTCTAGGATCATTCATGGCGGTTTGAGCAAGTTGGTTTTCTAGCATTTTCAAGTTTTTCCCTTGATTGCGAACATCCTCGGCGAGTTGCTTTACCGTGGTAGCCATGTTCTCCACTAGTCTCCAACGAAGACTTTGGTTTCGGGGCTTGAGGACATTTGGAACTTGTTGATTGAACCCCGGTGGACCTCTAGGTTGGGCTTGGTTTGGGTTGTAGGAAGAGGAAGAGGGGTTGGTGTAGTTGTTGTAAGAGAAGTTTGGGTGTTTGGCCCAACCGGGGTTGTAGGTGTTGGAGTAAGGGTCATTCCTCGGTCCCCGGTTGTAATTGCCCATGTAACTCACTTCACCTTCAATCTCTTCCCCTTGAGCTAGGTAAAGTTGACAAGCCGAGATTGTGTGATTCCCCGACCCACAAAATTGACAATTAGCCTTGGAAGTCGGTTTCACAACGGAAGCGGTCTCAAGTTGCTTCATCTTTTGAGTGAGCATGTCAAGTTGAGCCTTCAATTGAGTAGTCTCATCAACCTCATAAATGCCGGCATGCCTCTTCACACTAGGAGTGGCTCGCACATCGGAATAATTGTGAGAGTGCAAGGCGGTTTTCTCAATCAAATCCCAAGCATCATCCTCTTGAAGGTTAGAAAGGCCACCTCCGGATGAGGCATCTAATAGCAATCTCGTTGAGCAATCAATAGCATTGTAGAAGACATCAATGAGAGTTATCTTGGATTGTCTATGATGTGGACACAACACTAGCAATTCCTTGAATCTCTCCCAAGCCTCAAAGAATGACTCTCTATCTTTCATCTTGAAGTTGCAAATTTGTTGCCTCATCTCGAAAGTCTTCTTTGGCGGGAAATATTTGTTCAAGAAAGCGGAGGCCAACTCATCCCAAGTAGAGATAGAGTTTTGAGGAAGGATCTTTAACCAAGTTTTAGCCTTATCTCTAAGAGAGAAAGAGAAGGCCCTCATTCTAAGAGTATCTTGAGAAACGTCATGAATTTTGACTGTGTCCATCAACTCTAGAAAAGTAGTGAGGTGTTGATGAGGATTCTCGGAAGGAAGATCCCCAAACTGATTTTGTTGGACCATATTGATCAAAGAGGGATTCAACTCAAAGTTTCGAGCACGGACCTCGGGAAATACAACACCGGACACTGGACCAAACTGAGCGGGTCTCATATAATCGGCTAGAGTTTGAGGACGTTGCCCATTGACTTGAGCGGCTTGGTTCTGAGTCAACTGAGCAATCTGAGCATTAGCGGCGGCCAACTGATTCTGAAGAGCAACAAAGGCTTTTTGCAAAGCTTGAGCTTGTTGAACCTCGTCCTCCATATCTAGAGATCTTTGTGCACGGAGTTTCTTACGAAAAGTACGCTCAATTTCAGGATCAAAATTAACAAGTGGAGCGCTCAGGACTCTTCGCATAAACAACCGAACACCTCTAAAATCACAAACAAAAGAAAACAAAATCAAATAACAAAAAGGACCTAGTCTACCGGTTGTAGGAAACAACCAAAACTAACTAAAGTCCCCGGCAACGGAGCCAAAAACTTGATAGGCTACAAGACCAATACCGCAAGTGTACGGGTCGCGTAGTACCAAGGTGTCGATCTCTAGGACTTTAGTAGAGTTGGTGAACCGACAATCAAAGTAGCTAGGAAAATGCGAGGCAATTTCGGAATGAAATAAGGGAATTCAAATAACAACTAAGCAAAGCAAATCAACTAACAAAATGATGCAAGTTTACTATGGGAAAGGCAATCCTAGAATCTAGGTACTCACACTATGAATGCAAGACAAAAGCAAGACAAAAGTAAACATGAATGCAATACAAGAAATGAAACATGAGTGCACCTACCTAGAATCTAACATGTGTGCTCAATTTTGATGGCTTGCATTTAGTTCATGTTTAGAGTGCACTTTAGGTCATGTTTCGTAGCTTTCGTTTTGTGTTTCTCTCTTTTAAGTTAGATTTTTACTTGTTTTCGGTTTAGTCGCTCGGTTCGGACTCTACGCTTTGTTCATTGTGAATTTCAGGAGATTTGGAGGTGAATGGAGCGTTGGAGATCAAGAGGACTCAAGGAGACGACGAGAGCTCGAAGACGGAGTCAAGAAGAGGCTGAGAAGATGCCCAAGAAGCAAGCCGAAGACCAACGAAGCAAGCCTGAAGAACCGAGGCAAAACGAGCCAAACCCAAGGGCCACAGCCCCTGACCCGGCCGGGTCACGGGCCGGGTCGTGGCCCGGGTTGGGCTGTTCTACCAGCCAACGCAAAGGCGCAAGCAACAGGCTTCGACCCGGCCGGGTCACAGGCCGGGTCGGCGCCCGGGTCGGGCCATTTCCCATGTATTCGAGTGTGGCCGCGTCTCCAGAGCTAGACCCGGTCGGGTCACGGGCCGGGTTGGACGCCGGGTCACGCTGCCGCATCCCCTTTTTCCCGTTTTAGCCTTGTTTCCTTTAGGGTTGTATATAAGCCGTCTTCCTCCTTTTGGAAGGAAACTTTTTACCCAATTTAGAACCTCTAGAATTTCCATTAAAGCTCTTTGGTGTTAGCCTATCAAGTTTTTGATCTCTAGGACTTTAGTAGAGTTGGTGAACCGACAATCAAAGTAGCTAGGCAAATGCGAGGCAATTTCGGAATGAAATAAGGGAATTCAAATAACAACTACGCAAAGCAAATCAACTAACAAAATGATGCAAGTTTACTATGGGAAAGGCAATCCTAGAATCTAGGTACTCACACTATGGATCCAAGTAGCACTTTGCAAGCATACATGAATCAAGATCAAATCATGGTTTGGAGGCATCTACCTAGAATCATTATCTAATTCTATCGAATCAAACAAATCGTACTAAGATTACGATAGTCATCCACTTTCGTGGCTTGACATGCAAAACTAGGCCCTTTAGGCTCAATAGGGGCTCAATTGTTTTCACATATTAGTTTTGTCCACGGTCCAAACCTAATCAAACAGTAGAAAATCAATCAATTCAATAGGGTCGCGAATCCTAGAGAAACAATCAACAATCATAAGATGAAGCACAAGAAAATCAATATCAACCAAAGGATAGAAATCAATTACCAAAACCTCACGAGTTCATACATCAGAGCTTCTCCCTTGAACAAACCCAAGAAGACTAGCTCTCCATAACTAAGCTAAGCTAAATAATTGAATTATGAATTGGAATGTGTATAAAACCTAAGGCGGACTCCTCCTTATATAGACCCAGGGAACATGCTCCCCTAATCTAATTAGGAAAGGAGAAAAGATAGAAAACGAAAGAGGAAAGATAAGAAGATAGATCTTCGGCCCGCATCGGATCCAGCATCGCCGCGGTCGCGTCGTCTCCACCGCGCCCGCGCTTTCACGACAGAGAAGAATAGGTCGTCTCGGCAGACACCGCGGTCGCGTCGTCTCCGCCGCGGTCGCGGTATCGGGACAGAACCACTGACATCACTTCGGAGGCTGTTTTGACCATCTTCGGCTTGGAATCTGACTTCGGTGTAAAAAGATGAATTGAAGCCCTTGAAGTTAGCTTTCCAATGGCACCAGAATCAGCTCAATCCTACCTCTGTAGCTCAAGTATGGCCTTTGCAAGTAAGTGGTGTCGCGCAGACAGCTCAAAACGCCTTGAAACTCTTGAATCTTGCATTCTTGTGTCTTCGGTCTAAATATTACAATAATGCTCAAATCTAATCTAAACACTCTCAATAACATCTCAAAATCTAAGAGTTAACCTATACAAAATAGCCTGAATCATGGAGCTAAGGAGCTATGGAGAAGCATTGATGAAGGATCTAAGGAGGTAGCACAAGAGCCAATCCAAGAGAAGCAAGGCGGGAATGAAGTGAAGAAATTGGACCACATGCAGTGGACTACCCGGCCAGGTGCTTGGCCGGGTAGCAGACCGGGCAATGGCCCTTGCCAACATACCCATCTCGCCATTCCAGAAGAGAACCCAGTTGAGTACTTCCCCGGGTATGTGGTCGGGTAGTTGGTGGGGTAGTCCAGCCGACCTGCTTCTTTCCCTTTCTAGGTCTTTCTCTTTTAGGGGAATTATATAAGCTTTAAGTTGTATCTTGAGAAGACATCTTCTTGACACTTTCGGCAACCATTCTCATTTCTAAAAAACTCTTTACTTAAGGAACAAGTTGAACTTGGTGATAAAACTTGGAGAAATTGATTGTGGATTCTACCTCTTTTCTATATATTGATGAATTTTGGTAATGATTCCTCTCTTGTTTTCTCTATTTCCATTGGTTTCTATGTCTAGCTAGAACCTCCAAATCCTAGGGTTTGGCGAAAATCAATGATTTTGCGGTAGATACTAATTGCTTGCATGATTAGAGTTTAGGATTATGTTTGATTCAATCCTAAGAGCTTAAACCCAAGTTTGATTGTGAATTTGAGTCCTATTAATGTTTGAGACCGAAAAGTGATGATTTTTGTAGGGGTTTAGGTGAGGGATTGAGGTTGAAACACCCTTTCTCCCACCGGATCACTAGGATTGAACTTGAGAGTCCCATAAGACGAAAGTTGATTAAATTTCTCTCAAGGGGAGCACAATTGCTAATATGGATTTGAGATTGGGTTGATCCCTCAAGCCACGAAAGTGGATGGGAGTTCAAATCAATCCCAAACTCTATAGAGCCCAAAGGGCCTAGTCACGGACTTACAAGCCACGAAAGTGGATGCAAAGTCATATTCATAGGTCCATTTGCTTAAGTCCCACAAGGAATAGACATTGATATTAGGTAATTGCCTTAAACCGGAACATAATTGAATTTCATGCATGCTACCGATATTTTCCAAAAAACCATTGTGTGATTACCCTTGCCTTAGGATTATTTCCATCATCGATATTTCCTCATCATTTTACTTGTGCTTTTTAGTTGTTAGTTGTTAGTTTCTAGTCTATTCTTCACATCCTATTTCCTTATTTGACCTATCTACTAGTTGAATGGTACAATCCCTAACTGCATAGTCCTTGAGATTCAACATCCAAGTATTACAACCGACCCCGTGCACTTGCGGGTTAGGTGGTATACCACATCACTTCACATCAGGTTTGTTGACCGAACGAAACCCCAATTCGTGATCCCACACGAGTAGTCATGGAAAACCCTAGATCAAGACCCATGACTAAGAGTGTTGCTTCATAAGAAAGAAAGCCCCGTTGTACAAAGTAACAAACTTTAGGGCAAGGAATGAAGAACGAGATGGTTTCACTGGGGAAATCGAGCATGATGGGGGAAACCCACCAAGGAACCAACTTTGTAAATCAACAAGAAGATTTGGGTGGAGGCTTCGACTCCCTCGAAACCCTAATCAACATGATACGATGAAGAGCCCTAACAGATCAGGAACGATCAACCTTGTATAGACTCGAACACTAATTCCAAGCCCTATAGCCGAGATCGTGGGTAGCCGAACCGCGACCGCGGGCTGCCAAGCCACGACCGCGGGATGTCGAGCCGCGATCGCGGGTCACTGAGCGGTGAGCGAAGATCGTCAACTACGATCGCAGATAGCTAACCGCTATCGCGGGTACCCAAGCTCCCTCAAGCGTGAAACCCTATCCCGTCAAGGGACCCGAACAACCGATGTCGTCAGGATAGGGTCGACTAAGCCCGAAAAGGTGTCATACGCAACAAGAGAAGACAACAGATCTTGTGAAGGCTCGAAGTCCATCATGGACAAGCACATAGTTGGCGTATCATTATACACGAGCGGAGAGTTCGACTCTCCCAAACCAATCAACACAACATCAAAAAAGATTGTTTATAAGCTCGCGATGAATTCCAAATTAGAAGAGACATAGTGTACAGGTGGAGACTTCGACTCCAATCAAACTTTGATCGATGTAACGTCTGGGAATGGATGCCACGTACTCGTCGTGTCTTGCAAAACCAAACCCTCGGGTTCTTACCATGAAGTCCGAATTCATCATGTGACGATGTAAAGGAAGATCAACAATGCCCCTTTGACCAGGGCATTGTTGATCTTCCTTTACGTTTCTCGTTCACACACTAGATTCTGAAACGTGTTACAACTGGGTCGAAATCGCATTATAAGAGGCTATAGCCTACTTCGCTTAAAGAATCGCCGAGTAAACTTCCAACTAGTCATCCGGAAGCTAAGCTTATCGGATTCTAACGATCCATATATCATTGAAAATATAAAAGGATGATCTACAAACCACCTTCAAACATCAGTCCCAGAAACCCTCTCAAAAAGGGTCAAAGAAGCGTCCGAAAGCAGAACAGAGAAGCCTACTTCCAACCCTCGTTCGAGAGTTAGAGACGTCGAATATTCTCAAGATTTAAGTTTTTGGAAAGCTGAAGAAATTTTCTACAAATTCTCTTTTGACGACCAAACCAGAATCGCACTCAAACCGATATGAAATTGTAGATAAAGTCAGAGCAGCCTCGTTCTCATGACAACATCGCATTGCCATATTGCGCAAGCTCATTCGGGAGCTACGGTCGTCTGATCGAGACGATTCAATATGTTCTCGAAAGGTTAGAGTATGTAATATCTTTCATCTTTAAAAGCCAATGCTGCAAACTCGCCCCAAGTGACTCCAAATTGGCTATGAACGGGATTACAGGAAAGATATGACCCATGCGAAGGGTTAATCAGTCTCGCTTATGAAAGAAGTCTCTTTCATTACATAGTTTCGGGTTTCGAGCATGCTCTTAAGGATATTGGTGGCCCTACAAGAAGAAAGACACCAAGGCTTACGTGAAGAAGTGCGAAAAGTGTTGACAATTCACAATACTAACTCACAACCGGTTGAAGATCTACACCGAAACGAGCCCATAGCCCCTTGCGCGCGCAGTGGGACTCGGGACTATTGGTCTGTTCCTGAAAGAAACTAGAAACTTACATTACCTCGTCAAACCTTTAGCCAATATTCCTGGCTCAGATACTCAAAGGTTTCATTGGGGGACACATCATCCCAAGGGTTGACATTCCGTTATCTTTTGTCTTTGATAGCGGGACTCGACTCAGAGACGGAAAGCACAAGGACTAATCCAAGGGAATGGGCTTCGAGCGCGTCTATTTATCAATCGAAAATCCCAAGCAAACAAACAGGCCTAGGTTGCGAATGAAGCCGTCACCAAAGGGCTAAATGAAACGTCTCGACGGGGCTAAGGGAGGCCGAACCGGGGAATTGCCAACCGTCTTGTGAGCTCATCGAGCCACCTCACGGTAATCGACCAAAGAGTCACCCTTCATGTAAGCTCACGGCATGGAAGCAGTAATCCCGCTAGAAGTAGGCCTACCAATCTTGAGAATATCGTGGTTTAACCATAGGCATGATGAGCAAGCATGGCCAGACACCTCGACATCGTCGAGGTGACAAGAGGCCGCGTCGATACATCTCATTGACCACCAACAAGCAGTCGAACGGGTCGTAGTGCGGCGTGTGTGATATTGTAATTCTCGAGTTGGTGACGTAGTGTTTTGACGGGTCATAGGAAGCACACGCGATCCTGTGAGGGGCAAACTCGGCCCGAGATGGTAGGACCGTACCGAGTAATGATGACACTCGGCCATGAGGCCTTCACCTTAAAGGGTCTTGATGGGAGGATCACCCCACGGACCTAGACATTGCAAGCTTGAAGAAAGTCTATCCTTAATTTGAGTACGAAATTCAACGTATTGATGGGGCGCCCTTTTTCTTAAATTCTTATTTTTTTCGACACCTTTGTCCGAACAAAAACCCCTGGCAAGGGAAGATTTCATCAATTATTTTTGTCGTTTTTATTCTTTCCGTTTCGTCAATACTACCATTTAAATACTCAAGAGAGAGGGTTGACGAAGGCCTTATGCGACGTGTGCATGTGTTGCATGGATTCCCACATTCATGGCATTTGGATGTACGAATATACGAATATAAAAATAAGAGAACACCCCCATTTCTACATGGTCAATCAACGCTTTTGTATTTTGAGTCATGTATGCGGCCTAGTAAGCTGAACGCATACATTGATTCAAATGGGGCAATTGTGGGTGGGTAAGTTCCGCAATTAATTAGGTAGCGTTATCTTTTGGGAAATTCCTTTTGGTACCCTTGTGGTTTTGACAATTCCTTTTGGTGCCCTAGAAAAAAAGCTATTCCTTTTGGTACCCCTATGGTTTATACATTTTCCTTTTCATAGCCAAAACTCTATTTTAACCTATTTTTCATCCAAAAAAAATATTTTCCATTTAAAATTTAAATTATAACGAATTTTCTATGAAAATATTTGAATATTTAAAATTTAAATAAAAATATTTTCCATCAAAAAATTAACTTGTGAACTTTGAATATTTAAAACTAATGAGTTTTGGGATTTGTAATTGATTAATATCACATATACATGTTATCAAAAATATATTGAGAATGCTCCAAAAATATATTGAGTTTTGAGATTTGTGAATTTGCTTAGTAGTATTTTTTATGATTTATTAAATTGAGAATGGTCCAAATTAATCCCAAAAAATTAAGGTTGTTGAAACATAATCTAAAAATAATTGTATATTATATAGTCTACAAATTGTAGTATTTTGTAAGAAAAAGTAAATTTGTTTGTATTTAAATTTTAAATGAAAAATATTTTTTTTGGATGAAACATGAGTTAAAATAGAGTTTTGGCTATGAAAAGGAAAATTTTAAAACCATAAGGGTACTAAAAGGAATAACTTTTTTTCTAGGATACCAAAAGGAATTGTCAAAACCACGAGGGTACCAAAAGGAATTTCCCTTATCTTTTTGTTATCTTATTTATAGCTAGCAAATCTTTTTAATTAAGCATGTGCTATATTTGCTAAGTTATTATCTTGTACTTATTTATTAAGTTAATTATTCTAGATTAGGATATTTATGACAGAAGATTCCATCATTAGGACATTAAAAGAAGTGTTAAAATTAAAGGGGTATCAAAAAAAATTTCCCTAAATTTAGTACTTGGTAGATCAATTACTATTTTCAATTTTCTTTACCCTATATACCACGGTTTTTTAGTTTTATTTTTTGGTGACTATACTTATCGTATTATAAATAATGTGATCCTCATGTATATGAAATTATGAATTGTCAACATTAGTATCATATCATATTTCTTATTTTGAAAAGAATAAGAATTTGTCTTCCAATGTTGTATATATATATATGGTATCAATTTGTAGTGTATTTAATGAGTTGAAAAAAAAAAAGATTTACATATATTAGAATATTGATGAAAATCAATACATAATATTGTGGTGTATTTATGAAAAAGCATTTAAGAATGCATATATTAGAATATTAATTACAAGTTGTATAGGTGAATGAAAAAGCATTTAAGAATGCAGTTGTTAGTTCAATGTTGCATCAATGATCAATTAGCATAATTGCGTCTTGCACGTTTCTTGGAGGCGGTCCAGCTGTAACCTGTTATACGAAGTCTTACAAAATGTTATTTAACCATCCTTATTTTTTTTTTGGTCGGATTAACCATCCTTATTTTGATCGATCGACCGACAGATAAAAAAAACATCCTTATTCTACTGATTTGCTTAGTACGGAGTAATACAATTTGACACTAGCTCGTACTAACTTTAGCCGTGTCCATCACGAGAAGCTATATATATAGCATATGTTTAATTTAAGCGTTTTTTGTAACAAAATTAATCATGACGTAGGAGGTAGTGTGTACATGAATACTACTCCCTCTCCCATTTGATTTGTCCATAAAGCATAATAGCACAGTTATTAAGAAAAAAAAATTGTGTCAGGAATGAGTAAGGGAGAGAAGAGTGAAAAAGTTGCATCCATGTGGGGAGTTTTGGACCAATAGGAAAAGAGGAAGCATTTACTATGGACCAATATCATTCAATGCTTGAAAGCACACGGATTACAACTTCCCACAAGCCAATTTATGGCTCTATAAAAGCACAACCCCACAGACAAAGCTTACAGCTTAAGAATATTCACTTACACAACACAGAGAGTACAAAAACAGAGCATTCAACCAGGAAAAAAACAGAGGAGCAAAAAAACAACATTCAGCTTTTTGTTTTCGCATCACTGCTTCAACCTCATGGCCTCCGCCTTTAACCAAAATGAAGATCCACCACTAGAGTTTGCAGTCCCAGCACAGCATAGTAATTACATGTGTGATCTAAACCAGCCAGCGGAAGAAGAGGAGCAAGAAGGGGGACCACACACAGTAGAGGCGACACAACAACAACCAACACCATCTTTGCACCATGGGCCATCGAGGTCAAAGCTCAGCTCAAAGAAAAGGTTCCAAATTTTGATGAAACTGCATCAAATTCCAACAACAGGGGGTCAACTTAGAAGAGGAGCAATGCAAGAGGTAGCAGCTGAATTTTATGTCTCAACAAGAACAACATCAAGAATCTGGAACATGGCTAAACAGCAAGCTCAAGCAGACTAGAGGTCAAATGTCAGCACTAAGTATCATGGAGGCAAAAAGAGAATAGAAGTTGATATTGCTAAAATCACTTCATTGAGCATGGGAGACAGAACATGCATAAGAGACTTGGCAGCCAAGCTGGAAATGTCAAAGAGCACAACACACAGACTACTCAAAAGGGGAATCATAAGACCACACACCAATCCTCTCAAACTAGGACTCAAGGATGCAAACAAGCATACAAGGTTAGAGTGGATTCTTAGCCTTTTAAATGGAGCAACACCAGAAACAAAGACCCACTACTATCCAATGTATGACTTTGTGCACATAGATGAGAAATGGTTCAACGTAAGCAAGAAATCACAGCGTGTATATCTAGCACAGCATGAGAGGGGCAAATACAGGTCAGCTAGCTCTAGCAAGTTTATACCAAAGGTTATGTTCACTGTTGCAGTGGCTAGGCCTAGATTTGATTCAAGAGGAGATTGCACATTTGATGGCAAAATTGGGATATTTCCATTCACTTACAACACAGCAAAAAGAAACTCAAAAAACAGATTGAAGGGTACAATGGTGACCAAGTTGGTTGAATCAATCAACCAAAAAGTTACAAGGAGCATGTTAATAGAGCAAATTGTACCAGCAATCATGGCAAAGTGGCCACAAGAAGATGGAGCACACAAAGTCATTTTCATCCAGCAAGACAATGCAAAGGCACATATAACACAACAAGATGCAGCATGGCAACAGTTTTACAAACAACCAGGTTTCACATTCATTTTAGTGCAACAACCACTAAACAGTCTTGATTTAAATATCCTAGACTTAGGATTTTTGAGGAGCATTCAATCTCTAATGCATAAAAAAATGCCTAAAGACATTGATGGAATGTTGGAGGCTGTACATGGAGCTTTTCATGAGCTAGATCCTAAGACTCTAGCAAATGTATGGATGTCACTTCAATATGTAATGAATCAAGTGCTCAAAGTTAAAGGGGGAAATGACTATGACCTACCACATGTGAACAAGAAAAGACTACAAGATGCAGGTAATCTACCAGCACAAGTTCAATTACCCATGTCAGCTGTGCAGGAAGCATGGGACATCATGCAAGCAAACAGAAATGGGGTGCAAGGAAGTCAAGGAATGCAAGAAAACACTCAAGCAAGTCAAGCAAAAACTGAAATGCAAGCAGAAACTGAAATGCAAGGAAGTCAAGATGATCCTTTTGAAGAACTGAATTAAATGTAGGGTGCTGGGTATATAATGGGGATATTTTTTGTTGGTATATTTTGTGTATGTAAATCAAACATGTGTAAGAATGCATGTGGTATGTAAACACCTTTTGGAAATTAGTTTTTGGGCATGAAATAGCATTGAAATGCAAACATCATAAGCGAACAGAGACTGAACTGTGAAAAAAAAGGAAAAAAAGAAAAAATGATCTCAGGGCTCCTCAAGCATCATGAACACATGCCCTTTCATCTAGCTACACATGACAGCTATGGCATGCCAAAGTCATGAAAATGACTGGCTTCCTATGCACTATCACATGTAAAGAGTCATCAAGGACATGAGTTTCAGTTTCAAGTTCTCATCATTGATCAAAAAAAAAGGAAAAATTGATCTCAGGGCTCCTCATACATCATCAACACAGGCCCTTTCATCTAGCTACACATGACAGTTATGGCATGCCAAAGTCATTAAAATGACTGGCTTCCTATACACTGTCACATGTCAAGAGTCATCAATGACATGTGTTTCAGTTTGAGTGTTGTCATCATTGATCAAAAGAAGCAAAAAAAAGACACATTAATACCAGAAACAAGAACAACACAAAACAGCAAAGGCAACATGAGGTCTGCAAAAACAAGAACATCATAAAACAGTAAAGGCAACATCACAAAACAGAATCATGAGGATGGCATATATGCAAAGAATTCAAAGGCAACATCACAAAACAGCAAAGGCAACATCACAAAACAAGAACATCACAAAACTTGTGTTTCAATTTTTGCTACAAGAACATCACAAAACAGCAAAGGTAACATCAAACAAAAACACAATTCAGAAACCAGAGGACGGCATATATGAAAAGAATGTAGGGCTACACTAAATAGCTTCAGTTTCATATAAACATCATTACAAACATCCAGCAACAACACAAATCATTACAAACATCATTACAAACATCTAGCAACAACACAAATCAACCAACAACAGTTTCAGTTTCATGCAATTCACTCAATTTAATAGCTTCAGTTTCATTTAAACATCATTACAAACATCCAGCAACAACACAAATCAACCAACATGCAAGGAGTACACACAACATGCAAGGGAATTGAAATACTCACAACATTATTGAAAGGAAAGGGCATAGCTGAGGAGACTTAGCTAATCATCCTCGAGAGAAACAGGGGGAAATTCTTGTTTATTAGAGGCCGAGTCAGTAGTGCTCTCCTCTGAATCAAGGGCCACTTCACCATCTCCATCATATTTGGAGCATTCACCTCAACAGAAGTAGTTTCTGGAGCAATTTTTGGCTTCTTATAGTACCTTGGAGGAGTTGGTTCCAACCTCCATTGACTGTATGAGTGTTCACCTGTGCAAGCAGATCCCCACTCACACTTTCCCTCTTCAGAGCATATGTACGATTTATCTGAGCTAGCATCGGAATCATCTCTGAATATTACATCAAGGTCCAATTCCATTTTTTTTAGAGGAGCAAAAACCTGAAAACAAACAAAACAAGCAACCAAAACATTAGCTAGGTGATTAATTGAAATAGAGTAGCTGAATCAAGAGGAGAATGAAATGGACAGTTCACTTACCAAATGATTTTTATCCTTTGAATCGAGGAACCAACATGCAAGCAAAAACCAGTGGAGACAGAAGAAGAATCGGTTAGATTACAAGCTCAAAACTGCATGCATGTTCAAACAACACATGTTAGCTTGATCAATTGAAACATTAAAACATGGAAGAGGAGCGTTAGATCCATGGATAAACTCACCAAGGCAAGAGGAACGCAACAGAGGAGCATAGATCCAGAGGAGGCTTAAGAAGGCTCCATCCAGAGAGCAACATCAAGCCATTCATGTACCAAGAGAGACAACGAGTGAGTTTAATGGATCAAACAAACATGCATTGAACAGAGTAAGGAAGCCTCCTCAAAAACAAGAACATGCATGCAACAGGGAAGCACCAACACAGAAACAAGGTTTACAGAGTAAGGAAAACGCACCAGAGGAGGGACAAAGATGTCGATCCAAAGACCAACAAGAACTCAAGAGGAGCGTACGAGAAAGGAGAAGAAGATTCAAGTAGCACCTGTCAAAACAAGCTTTACAAAGTAAGGAAGCCATCAAAAACAAGAACAAACATGCAACAGAGGAGCACCAACACATAAACAAGATTTACAGAGTAAGGAGCACGCACCAGAGGAGGGACAAAGATGACGATCCAGAGACCAACAAGCACTCAAGAGGACACCGTACAAGCAAGGAGAAGAAGATTCAAGTAGCAGCAGTCGAAACCATGCTCAAATTCGAGCCATCTTCACCCAATTCAGCCTTGATCTCATTTGTGCCCCTCAAATTTAAAGGTTGTGGGAGAGGAAATCGCTCGCTCAATCGAAATAGAGGGAGATGGATGCAAGAGGAGCGTTTGAGAGAGCAAGGATTCTCACCATGAGGACCGAGAGGAGCAAGCAGAGCTCAAGAATGGAGCAAGAAGGAGGGAGATGAGGCTAGGGTTTCGCTCTCAGTGAGAGAGAATTGGAGCAGGCAAATGAAGAACGGTGCACAAATGAGAGCAAGGCTAGAGTTTCCATCTCCCACAACCAATAAATATGAGGGTGAATTGGGTAGCAGCCATAAATGGAGCAGCCCATCTCCCACCTCTCCCACATCCAGCAAAACGAGGCCCAAAAAAAAGCCCATAATAGCCCATGACCGATTTTGTCCGATAGAGCAAAAAAAGAAAAATTTTGATTATTCATATTAAGTGTAATTTAGTGTTATCTTATGGCTAAATTTTTTTTAATTGTATTGATTGTATTGATTTAAAGATATGAAGATAAATTAGTGGGGAAGAAAGAGTCGGTAAGTATAGGTAATTGAGATGATTGTGTAAGGGTAAGAGTGTAAAAATGTAGTGATATAAATGGAAATATTTGAAAGATGGAAAAAGCTAATGGGACGCCCAAAACGGAAAGACGGACAAATCTAATAGGACGGAGGGAGTATCACTTTAAGTATGTTTGAAGATTGTTTTCTTACAAAAGTTGAACATCCAAGAGTGTACGTGACTGTTAAAAATGTAAGCAATATATATATTTGAAAGTTTTTTTTTTAAGATCGAGTGTGTTATTATTAATAAAACATAAGTATGCTTAAATTTTTTTATGAAAAATCCAAAGCATATTTGCATGAGGGATACTTTTTGTTGAATTCTTACTGCTATAAATAGTTTTTTTTTTTTTTGAAAGAACTGCTATAAATAGTTAACCGTACGTAAAAATGAATTTGGACGTTGAGTTGGCAACAAAAGGTCATTGGTAAGGACTAGGGAGTAATGTGGTCAAATACTTTTTGTAAATATGAAGACTTATTTAGTCAAAACTAAATAACTAAAGTATACAAAATGTAATTGCCAAGGACTAGACGGAGCTTAATTATGGGCGTGGTGGAGGGTCTGCAACGGGCTTGGAGTAAAGGTTTTCGTCGAGTCATTTTGGGGTCGGATCCTTTGCTTATTATTAATTTATTAAAATCTAGAATAAGTTCAAGTCATCCCTTTACTAGCCTGATAGGTAGGTGTCAAGGCTTAACTAGTAGAGATTAAAATGTCCAATTTTGTCATGTGTATTGTGAGGTGAATTCGGTTATGGATTGCCTAGCGTCCTTAGCTTTTTCTTTTCCCGTTGGTTTTCATGTATTGCTTGCCCTTTCGGATGAAATTTCGTTTTTGTTGCTTGAGGATATGTAAGGGGTCGGGCTATCCGCTATCCCCCATGTGAGGACTACTTAGCCCATTTTTCATAATTAATAAAATGCCCATAAAGGATTCGGAGAGTGCCGTCTCACCTTCAAAAAAACAATTAACTCATGTACGTATACGTAAGAGGTTAATTGTGGAATGGGTCGAAAGTTAGAAACCATGTAATTTTACATTAAACAGGTAGACATCATGCTAGCTTATATAAATACATAACGTACATCCTCTTTCGACCACGTGTAGGTGTAGCAAAAGATTGCTTAGTTGATTAAAAATAATCGAACAGAGGTAAAGGATTAATTCCATATCTAAGCAATGTATTTTTGCTGGGCTAATCACGTAAATGTTGATTGAACTTGAAACTATAGGTCTTTAAGACGTGCACGTTCTTGTGCATGTGGCCTTGGATTGATTCAATGTTTTTGGCAAATCAGATACCTAGATTAAGAGGTTGGTACACAAACAAATCAATACGATCGAGAAGCATAAATAATCAATAAATAAAAGGTATAAAATATTAAAACTAAAAAAGAAAATTTTATAAAGATGAAAAACAAAAGACATGTAATACAATTATTAGAACATGGTGTACTATCCAATATAAAGCAGAGTTTCTACCAAAAAAAACAATATAAAGCAGAGTCCAAGTTTGTGTTAAAAATTGCGCCACGTCATCATTGATGAATAAAATACTGATGTTATTTTTTAACTTGTACTTTTTAAAAATTATCTTTATATGCTCTTGATATCTTATTCAAAATTTGATATCATACCTAAGTTTGATATCTTAAGAGAATATAATTTTTATTTAAATTATTAAAATATTTTTCATTATAGGTAAAAGATTTTTTTACCCTTTTATGATGATTCTATATAATTAATTAAAAAAGTTAAAATTGTTGGGGAAATTTCTGCGGAAGCCCCGGATCGTTCCTACAAATCAATGAATAGTAAGCTAACCAAGACAAAGACATGAGCAATTGTTGACCCAGTTCGTCCTAAGGACTACGTCTGGGGGCACTACCAAGCCAGGGATTCTCCACTAGATTAGAGGACTTAAGGATTACAAGGAAACTGATCTTCAGATCTACCCCGATCAAGATCTTCCTAAGGCTAACCTCTCAATCTCTCTCTGTAGGATTTTCTCTCAATGGTAAAGCACACCAATTACAATAATCAAGTTGAGTATATATAGAACCTAGATCCTTAAAGATATATTTTTCTTCCCAAAAAAAGATATCCTACCACACAAAAGATAGAAACCCTAGGAACTTCTTTATTTGTACTCCAAGTAATTTCCTTCTCTCTATCTCTTTCCTAAATCAGGCTCCATAACCCAACAATCTCCCACCTGGAGACTGATTCCAACTGTAATTGAATCTTCCAACGCTCAACAAACTCCAACCTAAAGAATGTTTCAGAGCGCCCACATCGTCTGCCTCACGATCCTCCCTTGTGTTAGTGGTACTGCCAGCCCTCAAGCTTACGTGCTTAGGCCATCAGAAGCCCCGCCCGGCTTCCATTCTCCCAGCCTGTCAGCAAGGTTTTCTCCCACCATACTCGACGCCTATCGTACGGTCTTCTCCTTGCAAGCCAGATCCTTTTCGCTCCCACCGGATATGAAGACACCGGGATGATCGTCAAACCTCCACATCACATATTCTACGACTGTATCTCCTGACTCATCCTCCGTCTCCACTCTGATTGTGTAGTGCACAACGCATCCGGACAACGATGTACTCATCGTCTTCCTGTCCAACGTCCTCCGCTCGTGGTCCTCCATGTCTTCTTCTCTCAAGAACCTGAAGTTCGCATCTTTGAACTTCTCAATGGAGAACTTACTGACATCCATCTCCAATTTCAAGAACCCTGCGCTCTGATACCATTTGTTGGGGAAATTTCTGCGGAAGCCCCGGAAGCCCCGGATCGTTCCTGCAAATCAATGGATAGTAAGCGAACCAAGACAAAGACACGAGCAATTGGTGACCCAGTTCGTCCCAAGGACTACGTCTAGGGGCACTACCAAGCCAGGGATTCTCCAGTAGATTAAAGGACTCAAGGATTACAAGGAAATTGATCTTCAGATCTACCCCGATCAAGATCTTCCTAAGCCTAACCTCTCAATCTCTCTCTGTAGGATTTTCTCTCAATGGTAAAGCACACCAATTACAATAATCAAGTTGAGTATATATAGAACCTAGATCTTTAAAGATATATTTTTCCTCCCAAAAAAAGATATCCTACCAGACAAAAGATAGAAACCAACTTTTGATCATAGTAATAAAAAAGGAGTAAATTACACCATTAGTCCTTTAACTTTCAAATATTTTTCTTATTGGTTCTTAAACCTTACATTGTTTTAAATAGGTCCCTAAACTTTAAAGTATCTTTCATATTTCCCCCTAAACTTATATGGTTCGAAATAGATCCTTAAACTATTAAATTATTTGCATTGTTGGTCCTTTTGTTAATACAAACATTAGGAAATCGTTAATATTGTTATACGACATTTTTTCCCGACATCCACTTTTCATCTACAATTCAATCTCATTCTCACTTCCACCATATTCACTCTCTCCTTTCAAAACTTGTTCCCATTTAATTGGTTTTGGCTCGAAGAACCACCATTCGGCGAACCCGAATTCTAACCACTCATCATTCTACGCTACTCTTATGAGTGACTTCGTCTTAATAAACCGATTGTTACCATTTCTTATTTGTACTTCCTCCCAAAACACACTTGTTCTGGTTGGTTTTGCTAATGACTCACTTTCGAGAATTTCTTTTTTGAACGACCCTCCCATAAGTATCTTGATGCACGACTATATTGATGGTTGTTTAACATGCTTATGATGTAAGAACCAAGTAAAAAAAATCATAGTTTAGGGATCCATTTAGAACGATATAGAGTTTAGGGTAGGGGTGTCCAACGGTCCTGGTCGCTCGTAACCCGGACCGACCCGGTTTGTAAATTACGGGTCGGGTCACGGGTCATAAAATTTTCATTTACGGGTTACGGGTATAACCGGTGGGTTATGGGTCGACTCGTAAACTTAAAAGAATATATTTATTTTTTCTTTTGTTTTGTTTTGTTTGGGCTATGGATTGTATTTTGTTTTTTGCTTTTTGAGAAAATTTTTGAAAATTATATTACATTGGAGGTTAGAAAAATAATATTGCACAATAACAAAAAAAATTAAAGTTTAAAAAACAACATCATTATACACAATTATATAATCTGGTGAAACGGGTTTTACGGGTCAACCCGCTACCCGACCCGTAATTTGACCTGTAAATTCGATTGACCCATAAACCAGGTCTCGGATCACGTTTCAACGGATTACGGCCAACAGGTCGACTCGTAACCCGGTTGACCGTTGGACACCCCTAGTTTAGGGGCTAATGAGAAAAGGGTTTCAAACTATAAGGCCATGAATATCCATGATACCCTAATACCAAAAAATCTACCGCTTTTATCATTTCTTTCTCCTCCACATTATCTCATACTCCTCCCATTTGATTTTGTGATGTCCACTTAAATATCAATGAACTCCTAAAATCCACTTTTCCACTTTCCCACCTTCCAACCCTTATTTATTTACCTATATAAAATTTCAATTATACCATTGATTAATTAATTCACAATGTTTGCTTATGTAATTAAACATCATTAATTATGTCTAATATGTTTTTACCTAATTAAACATCACTAATTAATTGTAGTTAGTTTGACTAATAAAACATGTTATATTAATTTTAATAAATTACTATTTGACTATTTTTATTTTTATTTTCAAGTTTAGGAATCATTTTACTTTAATTCTGTTTGTCTAAATGTTTTCAACAGTTAGAGACATATAGGGAAATTTATGTTCAAATCAAGTTATTTTTAAAGGGTCAGTTATGTATTTGTTTAATTCAATACATATTAATAACTAACATTTTGTATAAGAATAGAAAATATATACAAAATTGGTGTTTATGAATAGATAAAAAAAAATTATGAATCATGGTATATTTAAAATATTTTTATTTTAATTAAAAGTTTAGTCAAAATAAAAAAAAACAAACACACACACTTAATTCAATTAGTAAATAATACCTTGTATGTGATGGATGGACCCCAGTCACCCAACAATCATCCCTCCTCCCAGACCAGCCCAGTTTGGATCTTCTACACCTCTCGGTGCAACGCTCGGTGCTCCATTTCATTATTTATGTCACAAATCAATGTAATTTTTTTTCAAAAAAGTCATATTCATATTTTAAATGATAAGTTTCATATATGTGAACATTTTTATTATTAAAAAACATTATTAATAATTTTTTACATTAAAATGATCAACTAATCATATTTTTTCTAACTATTAAAAATATTACCTACAAATTTATACCACAAAATTCTCAAATTATATAAGAATAAATATTTACAATATGAATATATTTTTTTAAAAAAATTATAACACTATTTTATGGCATAAATAATGAAATGGAACACCGAGCGTTGCACCTAAAGGTGTAGAAGATCCTGACTGAGGTCAACAACCCAAATTAAATATGGACGGGCCCCACATTTTCCATGCAATTGTGTTTGTGATGCGGATTGCCCACCGATCCCCTCCCATGGGTATCACCCCCATTTCCTTTTTTTCTTTTTACAAAAAATACCATGATACCTCCTATGCTCCCCTGATATTAATTTACTCTAATATAAAGTAATAACTGAGGAAAACGAGTCGTCTTCAAGAGAGGAAAAAGGTATTATCAAAAATTCACAATGACCAGAAGAAAATTTTGATTTTCATTGTCACCGTGGTACTTATTATTTACATGAGAAAAAAACAGATGTTAAGAAAACAATAAATATAAAAAGATAAAAATAACTAACAGTATAATATTAAATAGTGAGTCCACTAGCAGTAGGGGTGTTCATAGACGGATATCCGATCCGTTTAGCCTAAACGGATCGGATGTTATCGGATTTTTTTCTCAAAAGTAATATCCGATCCTCATATACCCGGATATCCGGTCCGTTTATCTTGGATCGGACCGGATATCCGTGTCGGATATCCGGTTTACCATTTGACATGTAATTTCTTTTAAATAATTAAATTTAAAACAAGAAAATATTACATTAAGGTAAGAAAATATATAATTTCATCAGATCGGATCGGATCGGATCACGTTCCGCCGGATTTTAGGGGTGAAATTTAATTCCGTATCTGGTCCATTAACCGACTAATTTTCTCGGATCGGACCGGATTCGGATAATTTTCCGTTGAACTCGGATTTTCGTAAATCGGATCGGAATGAACGGATCGAATATTCATGAACACCCATAACGAGCAGGAACGCTGAAAACTACTGCCACAAAAATCGTACATGCCAATGCCATACTAGTCTTACTCTTAAGAATCCAAGCCAAATCATCAGTCCCTTTATAACTTCTTCGTTACAAATGTAGGTAAACCGTCAACCCCCTGATAACTTTATGCTGTACGTCGAAAGTCATTTTCAAAATATAGCACTATATGTGGCAATTTATTGCGGATCAAAATCGCACTTTGATTATAATATGTGATAAAAAATAACTAGTTTAACCCCCGTACCATGTACGGGTAATGTAATTATAAACCCAATTTAATATAGATATGATTTAGTAAATATTGTTATTTAATAAAGATTAAGATAAAATCGGAAAATACAATTATAAGTTGTCGTTGTTTTTTTAATTTTGAAAAAGTCCGAATTTTGAAAAATAAATAATTAGACTATATCTATATTTCTTTTTTTTTTTACGATAAAGATCATGTTTTATTAAATAATAATATACATATATGTATATATTAGATAGATCTTCATATAGATGATAGATCTTCCTAGGTGTTATATCTTAAATTATATCTTTCTATAGATATCTTCATGTTCTTTAAAATTATCAAATCATATAAATTTATCTTTTTATTGTTATTAGTATTTTTTATATACACAAGGGTCCGGTGGATTATTTTAATAAAAATATGACACGTGACGTAATTTTTTGTGAAGACTTTGTCTCTGCTTGATAGTATAGATTTAAGATTTGGCAATAAACTTTAACTTTTGAATGTGAATGCAATTTTGGATTGTAGTAAGATAATAAAAAATCTGAAATCCTTGTCCACAAAAAATCTGAAATTCTGGTTGACCATTTGAACGAGTGGGGTAGTGTTTTTTTTTTATATATAGATGAGCTCTTAGTTCTTACAGGTCAAAATCAGGCAACCTAAGTGTTACTACTTACAAGGTCAGCTTAAATCATCACATCGGATGATCTTAAAAAAACTAAAAAGCAAAGGTTGTTGACTCAACAACGTTCTAAGCTGGTTTACCAATAATTAAGAAAAATGACTAAAAGAAGAAGAGTAGCTAGTAATAACAGTAGTCAGACAATAAGAGTCGACTTGTCTTCTAGCTAGAAAATCAGCCACTTGGTTACAGTCCGTAAAACAATGTAAAAAAACCACATTAGGAATTTCTAAAAGAAGATGGCGTATTTCACTTATAATAGAAGGAATTTCCCACGGAACTTTCCATAGACATTTTGTTGGGACTATATTAAGGACGCTAGTCTCTAATATCGAACCAATAATGGAGTCCCTAGTTTTGATAATGACAAACTCAATGTCATTTAATGTTTGTACAAGTGCTTATCTTAGGTAAGTCCCAGGGACGCCCATGAGTGAAAAAGGACAACAAGTGAACGAGAGTCCCTAAGCAATAGGGACGCACTCCTTCGGAATATCCAAAGCTGAACAAAGAATGGAGTCCCAGCGAGATAGGACGGCATCCTCATCGAGAAGCGACGCGCGTCTAAATTATGCAGAAGTTCAAATTCAAACCAAGGCTGCCCCAACATGATTACATCATAATCAGCCGTAGTCCTCAGAAGGAAGCTTCCTATGTCGGGGCATGTGCAAATACTTCCAAAGAAGTCGCTTTCTAGAAGATGGTCCCCTGACCACGCCGAGGCTTCCCAAGCGGAGACAGAGTTGAATTCCTCAAGATGCAAATCGCACCGTTGAAGGAAGACGACAGATCTTGCAGTAAACTCAAAGGACGCTGCAGGACAAAAGCCACTACCACTATAAATACCCCACAAGGGTTATGCATAGAAGTGTGGAGTTGGAAGATTTCTCTCGAGCTCACTCCCGAAGCATTCAAGTTCAAGAACGAAGATCAAGAAGATCAAGTGAGCTTGAATCGAGAGAAGAAGAAGTCCAACCACATCAAATCCAAAACAAATCACAAAGAGTTAGAAAGTTAGTTTGTCTCTCACAAAGTATTGTAAGAGACGTGAGTGTTTAGCTACCTTATAGCAAAGAGTATTAGGTTACTTGTTAGGCTAAAAGGAGAAGTTACTAGTGAGACTAAGGACGCACACTTAGCTCAGAGAATTGTAACTACTCACCTGTACACTGTAAGGACTCGTTCTAAATAAGATAAGGACGGCTATTCGAAAATCCTCCTTGGGGGTAGAGGTTTACCTATAAGACTAGTTGATCTTAGTGGGGTTCCTCTATAAATCCCTGAGTCCTTTATCTTATTTGCTTTACCGCTTAAGTCTTTTATTTCCGCTCCACTTAAGGACGCCCTTAGCTCTGTTAAGGACGCCCATTCGCAGACTTACGATCCAACACATTTTAATGAGTTGATAACAATAAAGTTATCACCCTCAATAATAAGTTGAGAAAACACTGTTAAATCAAATGCCTTCAGAGCCTCAAACAAGAAGGAAGCTTCAGACTGAACTACAATCATATTTTTTATGTTAGACTGTCCACATCTTAAAAGACGACCATTATTGTCACGTAATAGGAACCCAGCGTAGGAGGAGCAGTTACGAATTATTGAGGCATCAAAATTCATTTTTTTATCCAATGTGACAATGGTTTTTTCCAAACTCAAGAGTTCTTCCTGTTTTGACGATTTTTAGAATTCTTATGGCCAACAAAGATTGCGCTATCCCAATCCAATGATTGAGAGAAAGCTAGTTCTGATGTTAGCCTTGTAGGATCAATTTTGGAAAGGTTAGAATTTTTAGCATGTCTATGAGCCCATATGTACCACCAAAGGAAACATATAGGGCCAGTATGTGATTAAGTTTTAAGGTGGATTGTCTATTATTAGTAAATGTTCCCGACGTGATAACAATGAAGGAGTAGTTTAAAAGTTTTTCCAAGCGCGATATCATTAAGCAAGTAAACGGACATTAAAAAAATAAGTGGTTTAACTTCTCGTCTTGCAGATCACAGAGTAAACATTGGTTCGGTACACAATCAAAGAACAGATTCAATCTGTCCGTGGTTGGAAGGCAATCTGCACAAGATTTCCAGATAAAGTTTTGTATCTTTGGAGGTCATTTAGTTTTCCAAATCCAAGCAATGTTGTCGTTAGGAGGTGAAGAGACATCTGAGATAAAAGTTGATGCCGACTGAACCGTAAAGTTACCATCTTGAGCAGGTAGCCAAATAAGACGATTAGTAGTCGGTATATAAGGAATTCTTATTTGAGAAATGATTTTGTATAATAGACGGTGGCAAAATTAACTGTAGTGAATATAGGTCCCAAGAGCGGTCAGGCAGAATAAAATTCGGAACCCATATATCAATTTCAGAGTTATTAAAAAAGGATGATAATTCAATATTCGGGAGCCAATTATCAATCCAAAATTTGATATTGTCGCCGTTACCTAGCTGCCAACAAATCCCTTTAGAGAACTGATCTCTAAGGTTAAGCAGACGTCCAAATTGCCAAGAGCAATTATTCTTATGGTAATGTAAAATTGATTGGGAGCGAAGAAATTTTTCAGGTACAATTATGACCCAAATGTTATCCGGTTAAGTTACCAATTTCCACAGAAGTTTGATATTCTAGGCAGATTTTAGACCAAGTCCCCCAACTAATTTAGGTTTACATATATTATCCCAGCTAAGAGGGGGATGATAATTAGTATTAAATTTGTTCCACAAACGATTTAGCAACCTTATCAATTTGATTTAGTACCCCCTTGAGGGAGTAGAAAGTTGTGCATGAGATAGTTAAATTTTCTCAAAAGGCAAGAATGAATAAGGACCACACGTCTAGCCTGGAAAATAGAGGTTGCTTTCCATTGAGAAACTTGTTTCTATCATTAGTAATAGTATCTAAAAACATGCAAGTTTGAACATGATCTTTCAGAATGAGGATTCCCAAATATTTCTCCATTGAGGATGTGACCTAATGCTATGAATACTTGCCAGGGATAGTGATATGTCATGCGAAATATTAGCTAATGCTTGGAACCAGCTCTTGTGATAAATAATAGATAGGCCAGAAAGATGAGTAAATTTGTTGAGGAGAGATCGGATAAACTCCATATTAGAAGCATTGGCGTTTGCGAAAGTTATGGTGTCGTCTGGAAAGCTTAAAAATGGAATAAGAGTTCCATTCTTGATTAGTTTGATTCCAACTCGTTTAGAGGTACCATGAGCTTCATGTTGGAATGTTCTAGACAAGTATTCCATTGCCTGAACAAAAATGAAGGGTGATATAGGATCACCCTACGAATACCACACTGAGGTGAGAATTCGGTTCCAGGTTCATTATTAAACAGAACTGAAGAAGAAGAAGTAGTGATACAGGTCATTACAAGTTGTATCTATTGATACCAGGAACCGTCACCGCGGTAATGCCACCCTACCAAAATAAAATATTACCAGGTATAAACATATCGATGGCATAAACCCCGGTCCTGTCGTCATCGCGGTCGATCACACGCCTCCGACCAGTACAAGGGTCCTCTCCTGAACGGAATCCCTCAAAGAGCAAGTCTGTCAGCAAATGCTCCCATCGCGTTTGCTGTTATCGCGGGGAGAGGAGCCCGTCCCATCCACGCAAGTGGGTGGGCGGCAACGTCCCATCCACGCAAGTGGGCGGGCGGCAACGTCCCATCATAGCCTCCCATTGGCCGATCCCGCGGCCACCGCTCCAAGAGCCAACCAGCGAGCAAACACGTACCTGGGCGGCATTCGTCCCACATCGACATCTCGCTCGATCCCAGCCCAAACCTCGACTATAAATAGCGGGCTCTGTGCACCAGAACAAGGATCGAAACCTCGCGAAACACATGCATTAAATCTCGAGCTAAGATCATTGTTGTAACCCGATACACTCAACGCGATAGAGAATCCCTGTTCGCACTTGTAATCTCACAGCTAATACAAAAACACTTTTCACACTACCCTCATCGCGTTAGACACTCTTAGCGACCAAATACTTTCCATCTCTTTGTCTATTGACTCGGTTGAAATCAAATCCTTTGCTCTCATCGCGTTATATTCTTTCCGATGTTTTCGGAGCTCAACAATATCCATTTTATATCGAATCCAAATTTAGTAAGATTTAACTGAATAAAATTCGAATCGAGTTTGTCATATGCTTTTTCTATATCCAATTTTATTGCCATCCAACCCGAACAACCCCTTTTCTTTTTATGGAAAGAATAAAAAATTTCATGGGCTATTAGGATGTTATCTTGAAAGAGTTAACCTTTAACAAATGCACTCTAAAGGGGGTGAATAAGTGATGGGAGGATATGAGTAATACGATTGGACAATAGTTTGGTAATAACATTATGAGAAATTTACTGGAAACCACCCGTATGATAGGCCATATTTCGCTAAACCACCCTTTTGTTTGGATACTATTTTGAACCACCTGTATGATGGTCTCCGTTAACAAAGAACCACCCCACCTCATATTCCGTCAAAAAACCGTTAACTACGCGTGACATGTGGCATTTTACTATTTTCTCTTTTCTTATAAACACTTAAACCACTAAAAAAATTTTAAAAAAAATTAAAAACATCAATTTTGCCCAATATTCCCCCAATCTCTCTTTGCTCACCTCTGCTTGTCCCGACCTCCCTCTATTTCCCGACCTCCCTCCAGATCTGAATTGCTCGCCATCGCCATCGCAGAGTCGGGATTTGGGGATTTTGGGAAATTAGGGCTCCGAACTGGGATTTTGGGAAATTAGGGCTCCGAATTAGGATTTTGGGGGTTTTTAGTTTTTTTTGTGTAAAAGGCTGAAATAAAAAAGGCAAAAAAATTATTATCCAGGTGGCCACGCACTTTGGACGGATTTTTGACGGAAACTGGGAGGGGGTGGTTATTTGTTAACGGAGGGTATCATACAGGTGGCTCAAAATAATATCGAAACAAAAGGGTGGTTTAGCGAAATATGGCCTATCATACGGGTGGTTTCCGGCAAATTTCTCTAACATTATATACTGTGTTACACAAGCTAATCTGGCGATAATGATTAATTGTTTGAGGCGTATCGACCTTCGGAGTTAATGCTATAGACGTTTTGTTCATAGATCGGAGCACAGTGCCAGAGTGGAAAGAGGCATTGATTGTAAGGATGAGGGAGGATCCAACAGTGGACTAGTGGCTTTGAAAAAATTCAGCTATATATCCGTCTGGTCCATGTGTTTTATTTAGTGCGACATCAAAATAGTTGCCTTGATCTCACCCAGTGTCGGTGATTTTGCAAGAGCAATATTATCTATATCAGTAACAATGGATGGAATAATATCAAGGTCTCCCGGGTGTAGAACACACGCTCTATTAATTTGAAATCAAGTCGTTAATTCCTAAGTGATGTGGTAAGATATAGTATCATGATCTTTAATGATAAGGCCGTCGTGTGTTTGAAATAAAAAGATACTCTGTTTAAATCGACGGATTTTAGAAATTGTTTGAAAATATATTGTATTTTTATCTACATTTTGTATATGAATGATCTTAGCACATTGTTTCCAGAATCTATGGTGGAATTCAATAAGTGCGTTATATTTGTTTAGATGTCGTTGGAGTTTGGTTAAAATGTGAGAGTTCGTGGGGTCGCGTAGCAATTCATTTTGTAGGTTTTGTTATTGGTTTTCAGATATTTTAAGTTGTTCAATGATACTGATATGTAGTTTTGCCCAATGTTTAGAGTATTTCTTGAGCAGTTGCATTTTCATAGAGATTTTAAACATGAATGAGCCCATTAATTTATATCTCCAAACCTTTTTCACAAGGTCCCCACATTCAGGTTTAGAGCCCGTTAATTTATAGTATTTTTTATGTCTATCTAGATCAAAGGATATAAGGCAATGGTCAGAGGTAGTAAACAGATGATGTTGTAGTTTTAGTGATGGAAATAGATTCGTCAGTGATTGATGGATTAAAACATGATCAAGTCGTTCAAAAGTTTTATGGTCGGAATTCATACTATTCCTCCAAGTAAACGAAAAACCCGTGAATTTAGTATTTGTAAGACCTAATGTGTTCTAGTTATTTTGTAGTCGGTTAAATCTATTAGGTACTAGGGTAAGGCCTCCAGTCTTATCGGAGAGACAATCAATTTCATTTAGGTCTGCAATAAGAAAGAACGGACAATGTAGTGAGACAATAGTATAGCAAAAAGAATCCTAGAATAAAGTTTTGTCCTCCTCTCGAGCAAGAGCATACATAAAAACTAGCATGAATGGATTGATCGGGTCATTATTTTGCATGATGATAAAATTTGATGATTGAACAAGTAAGTGAAATTAGCGTGTGAATTCATTATTAAGTATCAGTAGAATCATACCCCCTGCCAGAAGAAGGAGAGAAGATGCATTTGTGAAAACCTGCTTTCTGGATAATCGCATCAGTAGGTTGTTACATTGTTTTCGTTTCAGCTAGGCATAAAAAATTTAATATATGTAGTTTTCTTAGGAAGACAATTTCATCTCAGAAATTAGCCCACCTAATCCCCCGCACGTTCCAATAAGAAACTGTCATAATAATGTATTGAAGCTGTGAAGGATAACTGTTCAAAAGAATTAGGCAGTATATTAAGTAGTTATCCTAGGAATGATGTTTTTAATCAATTTGAGATTCGTGAAATAGATTAATTTCAGTAAATTTCCTGATGATTTTTAATAGGAAAAATTGTTCTAACTTCTAACTATACCAACTTTTAAAATAGTTACATACTCTACCCTGCATCAACACGCATCTCAACAGTACCTTTGAGGCATCGCTGAAGCCGAACGAGTTGAATTACCATACACATGATTTGGAGTTAGCAGTTGTAGTGCATGCTCTGAAGATATGGCATCATTACTTGTATAGGAGTACGTGCAAGATTATGACGGACCATAAGAGCCTCAAGTACTTACATCTTCAATTAGAGGGAGTTGAACATGAGACAGAGAAGATGGCTTAAGTTGGACAAGAATATGATTTGAAGATTCTTTATCATCCATGGAGAATGTGGTCGCCGACACTTTGAGTAGGAAAACGCCTCAGGAGCGAGCGTTAGCTTATTTGACTGCCGAACCAAAGTTGCAGAGAGAGTTGATGAGATATGGCGTTGAGGGCTAGATTTAGAGGTACCAAGGTCGTCTAAGAATTTTGGAGTGTCAGCCGACTTTACCTGAGGAGATGAGACAGAAGCAACTGTGTTGCTCGATGATTCAGGACTTTAGGTAGAGATTTAGTAGAGGTGAGGCACCTGACTTCTTAGAGGATGGTGATGGTATTTTACGACTTCATGGTCAAGTTTGTGTGCCTTGAGACCCCAAGAGTTGAGGCACGGGATATTGTGGGAGGCTCATGCTACGCCTTACTCGATCCATCTGAACGCGAGTAAGATGTATAAGGATCTGAGGCAGCACTACTGGTGGGATGATGTGGATCTGAGGCAGCACTACTGGTGGGAGGCATGAAGCATGATGTGGCTCGATATGTGGCCAAGTGTCAGGTTTTCCAGCAAGTGAAGATCGAGCACCAGAGACCTAGCGGGATGTTCTAACCACTTCCCATTCCGGAATGGAAGTGGGGGGGAATTTGTATGGATTTCGTCATAGGACTGATGCTTAGTAGAGGTCACGATGCTATTTGGGTGATTGTGGATAGATTGACGAAGTTTGCACATTTCCTGCCTATCCGAAAGACTTGGCCAGTGAGCAAGTTGGTGGAGTTGTTCCTGAGTGAGATCGTCCGACTTCATGGGGTCCCAAAGACGATTGTGTCAAATAGAGACGGTCGTTTTACTTTGAGATTCTAGCAGCAGGTGCATGAGGCACTGGGCACAAGTTTTCATTTCACTACAACCTACCATCGACAGTTAGATGGTCAGTCAGAGAGTAGGATTCAGACCTTGGAGGATATGTTGAGGTCTTGTGTGCTAGATTGGGGAGCTCATTGGTCGAATTATTTAACGTTGGTAGAGTTTGCCTATAATAACAATTGACACTCCTCGATTTAGATGGCACCTTATGAGGCTCTGTATGGCCGTAAGTGCAGCACATCGTTGTGTTGGGATGAGCCAGCTGAGTTCATTGGAGTAGGTCCGTTGTCATTCCTTGTTCTTAAAGAAATTCCTTCGTCTTTCAAGTAAGTTGATTTTCGACTTGCTCGGTTCTGTTTTAGCTTGTTAGGGTTATATGGTAGTTATGATATTGGTTTTGAGAACTAGTCTCGATCAATTTTTTTAAATGTTTTGATATGTGTGCTATGTGTAAACCGTTTGAGAATTGATTTGAAAGTCGATAAATATTTATATACATATGTAGTTTTATCGCCGTTTTCTCTATGCTGGGCAACGCTCTTATGGAGGCTTAATGTGGCTGTTAAGTTGTGATGGATGGTTGGAATGAAGATGGATGGTTTACAAGATGGTCCGTCTCTGGGTCCGACGTGAGATGGATACGTTGTTGTGATGGCATGCATCGATAGGGTTGAAGTGTTGCATACCCTAGGTAGCGTAAAGGTATGCGATGATAGGGTCGAAGTGTTGCATATAATAGGTAGAGTTCTGATTGCGAATCTTATTGATGACTACGTGACTAACTAGACTAGAGATATGTGTGTGCTTGTTGACCTTAGAAAAAATATTTTGAAATGTCTTGTAGTTGCCATTTTAATTCTAACTTGATAGAGTAGGATCTGACCCTTTCGGAAAATTATTTTTCATTCCAGATAATCAAGACACCGTGACCAAGCCTCGGTGAAATGGTGGTGCAGTGCAATATCCCGTGTGTCACACTAGTTGAGGTTGGGAGTTGCTTCCTTTGCTAGTGACTCGGCTAAAGTCGTTGTGCCAAAATCAAAGATAAAACCCAAACATGCAAACAATCAAGTATAGTAAGCAAGTACGGGGTCGAACCCAAGAGAATCAGTTTCTAATCAGATATTAATGATTTTCATGCAAGTAATCAAAGGGGGGTTTTGAAAGTTGTTTTCAATCAAAGTTATCAAGTAGAGTTCACTCAATCAATTCCACTTTATTAATCCGTTGATCATGAATTCATCCATTTCTTTATATGCCTAGGTCAAATCCAATCCTTATCTTAATTATTCGCTAGTCCATGGTCCTAGCAAAACTATGATATGAACAAGGACGCTTAATTCAAATCATGCAATACACACAAGGATATTAGGAAATCAAATCATACAATCAAGCTACGAGTCTCATGCACAATTAAACCATTGAATACTCTTCCCTAAACTAGTCCACGGTCCTAGAATAGAGTTGTTTCGAGAATTAGGAAAGATGCATAGACAACAACCAATCCTAAATCAAACAATAGATCTAAGTCAATCAAACAAGTTGATCAGGCTCATAAAATCAAACATAGATCATGGGATGAAGCACTAGAGTATCAATAAAGACATAGGGATAAAGAAGTTGCCAGAATTTCACAACTTCATAATAAAGCTTCCTTGATTGAATAAACTCCAATGGAGATTAGTTCTCCATTACAATGAAAGCTCAAATCTTTATTGAAAGGACAATTGATTACTAAGTGATTGAATTCTTCTTAAAAACCTAGAAAGGTTCCCCTTAAATAGCCCAAAGAACACCCTCTTCAAGATAGATAAGAAAGGAAACCAAAAGATAAGAAAGGAAACAAGATAGAAAAGACAGGATTTCGTCCGTCTGGAAGTCGGCACGCACCGCGACCGCGCCGCCATGGCCGCGCCCGCGGAGGTCTCCATTTGGCATCTCGCTGAGTCGGCTTCTACCGCGACCGCGCCATCGACAGCGCGACCGCGGCCTTCATGGTCTTCATGGTCCGTCACCTTACGCCACCGCGCCCGCGTCATAGACAACGCGACCGCGGTATCCATGCAGTGGCGAACTTACTCTTTAAGCTCTTCAGCTCTTGATTCTTCATAACTTGTGTCTTCGGTCTTCTTATCACAATAACGCTCAAAACTAACCTAAACACTCTCAATAACATCTTAAAATCTAAGAGTTAACCTATACAAAATAGCCTGTATCAAATTCCCCCATACTTAGATCTTGCTCGTCCTCGAGTAAGCTCAAACAAAATATAATAAGGTAGCACATCTAAGATCTCATGAAATACAATTGAAAACAAAACACTCAGCTCACAACCCGAACCCAAAAATATAGAAAAATCATGAGCATAAAACAATGAAGCTCAAACGCACACCTCACAACATGATAAGACACTCAAGCTCTAAAAAGTGTAGAGCAACCTAGGATCTACCCAAACCTAACATGTAAGCCCCAAAGTCCCCAAGCAATAATGATCCTAAAACACTCGAATTTAATTCTGCTTAGGCGCCCTTTCGGGTTTTCACCTAACCGCTATTTTCATTTTTCAAAAGGTGTGCTCACAAATCTCACAATTACTCATAAACCTCATATTACCCCAACCTAATGCTGGTCCGGGTTACCTGCTTATTACCTGAGCCGCCCTTTCGGATTTTCGACTCATCCCAGGATTTATATTCCTTTTTTCACTTTTTATGGCTTTTTCTATCTTTTTCTTTTTCTTTCTTTCTTTATTATGCAAAAAGTATGGTGCAAATGCTCCATGAAAAGAAGAAAATCAAAAATCTGAAACAAATCTCTATCTAAGCTAACTAGATAAGCGAATGCGAGTACTCCCTCCCCCATACTTAAATCCTTCATTGTCCTCAATGAAGCAAAGAGAAAGGATAGAAGCAAGGAAGAAGGAAATCAAAAGACTCACAAACGATGAAGAGGGGTGGAATGGAAGAACTCTTCAAAGGTGGTAGAAGGAAACACTTCGTAATCCAAATCTGTGGCCAAACCGCGGGCACGGCACTAGGGGCACGGGCGCGGAAACATGACAAAGAGCGAAGTCATCGTCGGATGAACCACCGCGGTCGCGGTTGACGGAGCGCGGGCGCGGTACTCGTGCAGGGACGAGTTCTTGACTTCGTCTCGAACAATGTAATGTGAAAAAGTCCTTCGTAGCTTGACTCGTCTCTTAGAAGATGTATGAACACTTGGACTCGAGCCATGGAGATAAAATCCCGGGGAAACAAAGCTCCCCCATACTTAGGCTTTACACATAGCCAAAGAATGGAAATACAAAGGTGAATGGAAAAACTAGAAATAGAAGGGGTGGAAAGATAGAAGATGAACTAGAATGGATATAGATTGATGGAAAATAGAGAGGTAAAATGGGACTAAAAAGTCCTCTTTTCTCTTTCTTGTTTTTTTTTCTCTTTTTTTTCTTAATAAAGCGAGATAAAACCGAGACGCAGTATGGTTGCCGCGAGCACGGGCTAGTACCTGTTCGTCGGGGCTGCACTGGTGATCCACCGCGGGAGCGGCCAAGGAGGCGCGGGCGCGGTATCACACCAGGCGTGTCCTTTCGGACCTAGTACCTGCATGCTAGCTTTGAAAACATAACAAATCCTAAGCTAAGAATGGGAAAAACAATCTAACTAATCCTTGGGTTGCCTCCCAAAACATCTTCTGGTGTCGAGGGAATTGCACGAAAGACGGTTGTGGCGACTGGACGACGAAATGGAATATCTTGCCCCTTATATAGGAGCGGCACTGGCTGAATATTTTATGTACCGCGAACGGTCCGTTTGATATCCAAAAACTGCTCAAAACCAAATGAATTCAAAGTTGGGTCGATTGAGAGCACCACCTCGAGTAAAAGCTTCCACAGCCGCAAAATACACAATACCTAAAAAATTCCCCTGGAGTTTTGAGAATTCAAGAGAAGGTCACGGCGAGTCGTTCGCTCGACGTGGATACGATCAATATGGGTCCTCATCAACATGAATTCGGACCTCGTTGCCACCATGAGATATGGAAAGAGATCCATTGGCAACATCAATAACCGTCCTTGCGGTTTTCATGAACGGGCGACCAAGTAAGAGAACCGGGTCGTAACGCCCTTCACCTATCTCCATCACATAAAAGTCTGCAGGAAAGATTAGACCATTCACCTGCACTAAAACATCCTCAACTAACCCTTTCGGGCGCACGTTAGAGTGGTCAGCCAATTCAATAACAATATCGGATTCCTTTAAAGGACCAAGGCCTAACCTATCATACATGTAAGCTGGAAGAACATTTATGGATGCACCTAGATCTAGCATGGCACGCTCAATTTTAGTTTCTCCAATAGTGACAAGGACAGTGAATGTTCCTGGATCTGAGCATTTTTTACGCAATTGTTTCTGGAGTAAGGAGTTACATGCTTCGATTTTGCTATCCTGAGTTTTCTCAACTAGAGCTACTTTCTCAATTTTAGGACTAGTCCTATTTTTCCTTTTAATTGTACAAAGCTCTTTCATAAACTTAGTAAAACGGGGGACACCTTGAATGAGATTGATGAGAGGAACATTTACCTGGCAATTGGCGAAGGTCTCGAAGAGTTCCTTGTCATGTGCCGGCTTCCTCGTGTCCTTGAGTGCTTCTGAGAATGGAGGAGAGGGCTTGAGAGAGCTCAAGGGTGGAAGTGGTTGAGCAACGTACCCGTCATCCTCCTCTGCTGTTGGGGCGCGGTCGCGTCTAGGGGAACACGGGCGTGGTGGAGAATAGTTCTTGAAAGCATAATCAAGCAAAGCCCCGAAATTCTTCTCTGCCTCCTTACCGCGGGCGCGGCTCCTCATCCATCACGTGATCCGAGCTCTCTGTTGGATTTCCGCGGGCGCGGTGAGGTGAGCGCGGTCGCGATAATCCAACGAAGCTTGGTCCTCGTCTTCTGCTGCCCCGGCGCGGTCGCGGCCAGGGGAACGCGGTCGCGGTAATCCACCAGTGGGTGGTTCCCGACTCACCAAAGCTCTTCCGCTCCTCAAGTTCATAGCACTGACGTTTTCTTTATGATTGAGCGGTTGAGAGGGAAGTTTCCCGAAATCCTTAGACTCGAGCCTATTGATCATGGTGGCAAGCTGGCTCAGCTGAGTCTCAAGATTCTTCACAGCAGCTCTTGTCTCTTGGTTCTCCTTGAGAAGGGCATTAATAGCGTCATTCTGAGACAGGGTAGGCGCTCTCGGGGCATAATTGTTAGAACGAAATTGTTGTTGCTAGCCTTGAGGAACGAACTGCTGCTGTTGTTGTGGTGGATCTTGCTGTTGTTGGTTGCTCCACCAGAAATTAGGATGGGTCGCCCACCCCGGATTGCAGGTGTTAAAGAAAGGATCATTCCGGGGCCGGGGCGCACCATAATTGCCAATACCATTGACCGACTCCTTGGTCTCCTGAATAGTAGGGCTCTGATCCGTGTGGTGGCTCGCGTCATAGCATAGACCGCAAGCGTTGACTTGTTGAGCCATCTTCTTCGTGAGCAGCTGCTTCATAAGATCCTTGAGCTCCCTTACTTCACCATTCAGGGACTCGTTCACCACACTAACGGACCTCACAATTGTCCTGGACCGTTGATTGCGGGCTTGCTCCGCCAAGGTCTCTACTTTCTCAAAGGCTGCTGCGGGAGTCAAGTTCTCATAACTGCCTCCACAAGATGCGTTCACCAACCTCTTGTCATTGTCGCAGAGTCCCTCAATGATGTAACAAATAAGATCCTTGGCAAGATAGCCATGGTAGGGACAGCTAGCGATGAGCCTCTTGTAGCGCTCATAATAGTCGTAGAGGTTTTCGTCCTCCCCTTGCTCCAAACTGCTAAGTTGCTTCTTGATAGATGTTTGTTTGGAAGCAGGGAAGTACTTCTCTAGAAACGCCTTCTTCATGGCCGCCCAAGTAGTAATAGAGTCCGGCACCAAATAAAGGAGTCATTCCTTGGCGGAGTCCTCCAAAGAGAAAGGAAAAGCCCGGAGCTTGATTTGATCCTCCGTCACGTCTGTTGGCTTCATACTCACGCACACCACGTGGAACTCCGTGAGATGCTTGTTCGGGTCTTCACCACTCAACCCGTGGTATTTGGGCAAGTGGTGGATGAGCCCGGACATGAGCTCGAACTTTACGCCCTCCCCGAGATCAGGGAATTGAACAGCTAGCTACTGTTGTTGGAGATCGGGCGCAGTAAGTTGGCGAATACTGTGTTCCGCCATGATGTCCTCCGGTTCAGAATCAGAGAGAAAAAGAGATTCAAGAAGATTGTAGGATGCAGAAGCTCTGGGAGCACTCCTTATCTTCCGAAGAGTCCTGTCAATTTTTGGGTCAAAGTGAACAGGAGAAGTATTGGTAGACCGGGTACGGACCATGTGATAGGTCCGAACCCAAAGGGGGGTTTCTGGGATCGAACCGAGGGCGCGCCGAGGTGGCCGCGATCGCGGTTCTGGCACAAAACACAAAAACGCACGAAAATCAACAAGAAAAAGGATTCCCTGGCAACGGCGCCAAAATTTGACTCGGCTAAAGTCGTTGTGCCAAAATCAAAGATAAAACCCAAACATACAAACAATCAAGTATAGTAAGCAAGTACGGGGTCGAACCCAAGAGAATCAGTTTCTAATCAGATTTTAATGGTTTTCATGCAAGTAATCAAAGGGGGGTTTTGAAAGTTGTTTTCAATCAAAGTTATCAAGTATAGTTCACTCAATCAATTCCACTTTATTAATCCATTGATCATGAATTCATCCACTTCTTTATATGCCTAGGTCAATTCCAATCCTTATCTTAATTATTCGCTAGTCCATGGTCCTAGCAAAACTATGATATGAACAAGGACGCTTAATTCAAATCATGCAATACACACAAGGATATTAGGAAATCAAATCATGCAATCAAGCTACGAGTCTCATGCACAATTAAACCATTGAATACTCTTCCCTAAACTAGTCCACGGTCCTAGAATAGAGTTGTTTCGAGAATTAGGAAAGATGCATAGACAACAACCAATCCTAAATCAAACAATAGATCTAAGTCAATCAAACAAGTTGATCAGGCTCATAAAATCAAACATAGATCATGGGATGAAGCACAAGAGTATCAATAAAGACATAGGGATAAAGAAGTTACCAGAATTTCACAACTTCATAACAAAGCTTCCTTGATTGAATAAACTCAAAGGGAGATTAGTTCTCCATTACAATGAAAGCTCAAATCTTTATTGAAATTTGAAAGGACAATTGATTACTAAGTGATTGAATTTTTCTTAAAAACCTAGAAAGGTTCCCCTTAAATAGCCCAAAGAACACCCTCTTCGAGTTAAATAAGAAAGGAAACTAAAAGATAAGAAAGGAAACAAGATAGAAAATACAGGATTTCGTCCGTCTGGAAGTCGGCACGCACCGCGACCGCGCCGCCATGGCCGCGCCCGCGGCGGTCTCCGTTTTGCATCTCGCTGAGTCGGCTTCTACGGCGACCGCGCCATCGACAGCGCGACTGCAGCCTTCATGGTCTTCATGGTCCGTCACCTTACGCCACCGCGCCCGCGTCATAGACAACGCGACCGCCGTATCCATGCAGTGGCGAACTTCGTCTTTAAGCTCTTCAACTCTTGATTCTTCATAACTTGTGTCTTCGGTCTTCTTATCACAATAACGCTCAAAACTAACCTAAACGCTCTCAATAATATCTCAAAATCAAAGAGTTAACCTATACGAAATGGCCTATATCATATATTATTATTCTTTTATGTTGGATATTGTTAACTGAGAATGCATTTGATTGACTTTTAGGTATGAGTTTTGATATTTGTTATGTCCCAAACTATTTAGGACTCCATTAGATATTATAGTGAAGGAAAGAAAGGGTTGAGAAGATAGACACAGACAAGGAGAGTAGAGAGGAAGAAGAAAGAAAGGAACTGAATTGGGTTTCATTCATCGATGCTTCCAAAGAAAAGCTACAATCTCTTATATCCTTTTCAAGGATTTTACAAGTTTGCCTCCTTTTATCTCCTAATCACAAGATGTACCCATATATTGGATACATGACATTACTCCCTTTGTTTAAGAATCTTGGCCTCAAGATTCCATACAAAACCAATTTCAACACAAATCATCAAGCTACATTCAGGAAGTTCTACGTAAAGTGTTACCACCATTCATTTTCTTAAAATTTGAGTACTGTTGCTGAGCACTTGTCATTCCATATTCCAACATCAGCTGAACATGTAGAACTTAGAATTGAATTCAACATTGGCTCAAAACTGGAAACAACAACAATGAAACGATGATGTTGTTGATGTAGGTGTGCTTACCACATCCTCATGTAGAGTTCCCACAGCTCACTATATAGCAATTAACTTGCTCAATACTAGAAAACGACAAGGCAAATATTGATTCCCAAAAAAGCTTTGCCAAATGATTCCCAAACAAGTCCCGTCTGTAGTCGGTTAAATGCCCGGATCAAACATAAACCCTGTAACCTTAATTGTCTTCAAATGACTGATGCCAAGAAAAACACTAGGAAAATTATGTAAATATTTATATGTGATTTGCCTCGATCAGAAAGCAGTGTGTGCGACTCCCCACCAATTGCATCACTACTACAACTAGCAAACATTTCTACCGTCTTAGTTAGAGTATTCACCTTGCCCCTATCATAAGGAAATAAAACAATATCTACTGAAGTTTTGAATTGCAATTTCATTAAATCTTGTAACTTGCAATTCCTACACTTATCCGCTCAAGCTCTCCTGCAAAATCAACACAATTAGAACCCTCAAATGAATCAGTAATTCGAGCCAACTACTGCATTTGATCCCTTCGGCCACTTCCTTGTCGAAAACGAGGCTTGAATTGTCGACTTGTTCATTCCCTGATAAGGTGTGCACCTTCTCCATCATCCTTGAGGATCAAACCTTTCGCAAAATCGCTTTTCTTAGAAGAACTTCTGTCACCCAGCCCATCATCAAGACCCACTCCATGATTCAGATTGACCCAAGTTCCTTTATCTGGCATTTCATCGAACACCACGACTGCATTAATTTCAACTAGCATAGGGCCATTGAATTGGTCCGACAACAACTGCGACTTCACACACTCACCAGGCTGATCTTCAATTGAATCTTGTGACAGACAAGTCAAAATTCCACTATTTTCACTTGATGAATTGGGGCTAATTCCTCCAAGGAATAACTCAATACGACAACACAAGTAGAGGAAGGAGAAAGAAGGAACTGAATTGGGTTCCATTCATCGATGCTTCCAAAGGAAAGCTACGATCTCTTATATCCTTTTCAAGGATTTTACAAGTTTGCCTCCTATTATCTCCTAATTACAGGATGTACCCATATATTTTATACATGACAATATTCGAACATTGTTAAAGACCGTTTTTGGTATTTGTTTTTGGGGATTAGTTCATGTCAATTTGTTTTAAACTATAGATTTTATTTCTTTTATTATACGAGTTGGATGTTTTCATGTAGTCTTGTCGTGCCTTCGTTGTAAGATCCGATTGTTCAGTTGTCGAACTAACTTGGTAGTGTCTTGTGAGGTCTACTACCGAGTAACACCTTGTTAGAAAGACGGGGTGTCCTTACATACCTATTCGAATTTCATAAAATATCCTATACTTTGAGGGTTGTTGGACACATGATCCTCGAAGTATCCACATTTCATGTAACCATACGGATTAACCCACATATTTTTATTTTGTGATAAAATTGACCAATCCCTGTACAAGTAGAGTCTTGAAAATCTATCTATCTATTATCTATTACTATATACTAAAGCGGAAGCAAATTATGCCACCATATTGCGCCACATAACCCTCCTTTTTTAAAAATCTATCTTATTAAATCTTGATTTTATCATAATCTTATAGATACTTAATTAAAATATTAGTTCTATATTAGAACTTGTGTTGTTTAATTAATAATTCTATCTAAATATATAAATCTCTATCGTATCATTATACACATTTAATTAATACATAGATCTAAATCCTTTATTTAAAAAATTATTTTCGTCACAATCTATAAATCATAATCATAATACTTTACCCATTAATTTAAATTATTTTTCGTAATTTTATTATGTGTTGGGACGCTATCAAGGACGCTTGCATACTTGTTAGTGTGCCCACACAACCGTCTCTTAGTTTTGATATGACAAACTCACTTTGATTCTAATAAATTTGTCCAAGTGTTCAGGAACGCCAGTGACAAAAGGACAAAAAGTGTGTGGACGTCCCTGAGGCTAAGGGACGCTAGCTACCTGCAGGAAGTAAGAACTAGCGAAGTGACTACTTGAGCAAGGACGGAGTCCCAAGCAAGTAGGAACGCGAGCCTCAACTCCAGGAGCGTCCTTACTTAGCAGCCGACAGGATGACATCACTCGACAACATTCGATCATCCGGGACACGTGGAGACCGATCATGTAGCAGAGTCCATCACCACGTGGAAGCAGATCCTGTAGCAGAGTTCATCAACACGTGGAGGCTGATCCTGTAGTGGAGTCCATCACAACTGGATACAGGGAGCATCCTTCCATCACCGCCATACTACGTGGAAGAAGATCCTGTAGCCACGTCCACGAAGGGCATGATCGTCCAAGAGTAAAGACGCCCTTCCCAAGTCCTATAAATAGCCCAAGGCATTTATTGTGACGCTAACGCTTTTAGATAATATTCAGAGAATTCAAAGAGAAAGCGACCTCGATCAAGAACACGAAGAACAAGCTTAGAACTCCTCTAGACTTAGTGTTTGATCGAGAGAAAACTTGTAACCCAAACCAAAACTGTTTGTAACTCAGAAAACCAAAGAAAAGAGAGAAGTCCTGTGAAGTACTGTAGGACGTTGGGATAGAGTCCTTTAGAAGATTAAGCTCGCTTATATTGTAGGCTTAAAGGAGTACTTTACTAGTGGACTTAGGACGTACACTAAGTGCCAGAGAAGTGTAAAGAACTCCCCAGTGCAACTGTAAGAACGCTTAATAAGAAAGGAAAAAATTTATTCAAAAATCCTCCAAGGAGGTAGAGGTTTACACTCAAGGACTACTTGGTCTTGAGTGGATCCTCTATAAATCACTGTGTTCCATACTTGCTAAGTTCACCTGTTTAGTTTTACATTTCCGCTGCACAACTGAAGGACGCCGTTACACCTAGTAAGGACGCCTCACTCAAGGACGCCTTTACCTAAGTAAAGGACGTTCCAGTTTATACTAACGATCCAACATTATGGTATTTTTTAAAATCATTAATGGTAGTAAATTCTACCACTATATTTAAGACAAATATTCATTCTATTAAAATAATATATTAAATATATTTTTACTATCATATCATATTAAAATATCAATAAAAAAACTATATGTTTTATTTAACATAGATATCACTAATATTGCATACTGATTACACTTTAGAAAAAAAGATAGATTTCTTAATTAAGATAATAATCAATTCACATGTTCATTATATTTTATATATTTATTATTTAATTATCTTTTTAGAAAACAATAACATATATATGAGATAACTTGATTTCTGTATAGCTTATTAAATACTATCTATATATTAAATATTATTTATATTAATCTGAATTTTATTTAAACTTATTGATTTTATTATATAAGTTAGTTTACGCAATTTGATCTAAATGCCAAAAATGTGATAATGCATCTTATCTTATTTCATTCTTCCTCAATTATTTAAATATGTGTTTATGTATGTGTAAAAAGCAAATACATAAATAAAATTTATTTATATATATGATGTTATACAAGAATTATGTCATGTTATAATCCAAAAAATAAGCATCTTTTTAAAACAAAGTATACATATGATAATATTTGTATTGGTTATAGTAAAGTCATACACAAAATAATAAATAAATAAATAACACTCCCGTACAAGGTACGGGTCATCTGCTAGTTTTAAACCTATCCTTGAAGAATTAAAATAATAAAAATAACCATTATTTACTTTTGGTTCTAAGATATTCTAAGCAAAATTTAATTTCCTACATAAAAAAATATATTGGGTAATGCAAATAACTTCTTGGGTAATGACCAAATCAATAACATAACTTATTTATTAAATTTATCATTTTATATGATTGTTTTGACGTTTATTATTTGATTAATATAAATTTTCAATTTAAATTTCTCAACTCTCAATTGACAAGTAGTTCGTATTACTCCATAGTACTTTTTTGCATTATTATTTATGAAATAATTTTTGTACAAGTTTTTTCATATCACTCATTGTAAAAGTTTACAATACTCAGATTATTGTGAAGAAAAAGCCATATTAACACCATAAAAAGGGTTATAGAATTATTATTATTATTATATGTCGATTTTTTTTTGTAAATAGACAAAAGTATGGTGATGAACTACTAGTAAGGTCAAAGTTGGGACTTAATAATAAAATTTTGGTATTTATGAATTTGGATATTTATACTAGCCAACTAATAAAGGTAAATAATGTTATATGAGAATATTAAGAGGATTTTGGGTAATGGGGCTGCGGTGGTAACAACAATGCAGAGAATGGACGGTGCGGTGAAATAATGAGGTAAATGGACTTTTTTGGTGACAACTACAACAACATCCCAGAACATGGCGTCATGACACCCAAACCTGTCACCCCCAAACAAAACCTTGTCACCGCGTACAGAAAAGTCCCCTCCCCTATACAAAACCTTGTCACCACGTACAAACCTCCCCCTCCATACAAAACCTTGTCATCGCATTTACAACTTGTCACCTCTCAAACTAATATCATCAATATTGCACTCTAATTTGTTCATCACGTACAAAAACTTGTCACCTTACCTAGAACCACCCCCAAATTGCACTTAAACTTGTCATCAGAAATTATTAGTAAGCCTATGTGGGATTCGAACCCACATTATCGTAAGCTAGGCACGTTGCTCTACCATTTGAGCTAATAGGCTATAATTAAAAGTAATATATAAAAACTTATCATCACTTAGCAATCAAAGCTGTCACCAGCACACAATGTTGTAACATGTTAAACCAAACAGAGAACCTATATGCGTTCAACATGTCACCACATAAAAACTGAATTGCATTCAACATGTCACCGCGTACAGATTTTGTCACCAAACTGAAAACAGAAAACCCTAGATCATACACAAAACTTGGTGACAAGACAGAAAACCCTAGATCAAGTACAAATCGCTTCCATTCAACATGTCACCGTTTTTGTCACCGAAAACCCTAGATCTATAATTTCTAGATCTAACACTTTCAAAAACCCCAAGAAAAACCGATGAAAACCCCGATGACAGCCCCGTAGATCTAGAATTTCTAGATCTAAAAACTTAAAAAAAACCCTAGATCTAGAAATTCTAGATCTAGAACTTGAAAAAAAAAACCCTAGATCTAAAACATCTAAAAGAAACCTAGATCTAGATCTAAAAACTTAAAAAAAACCCTAGATCTAGGAATTCTAGATCTAGAACTTGAAAAAAAACCCAAGATCTAAAACATCTAAAAGAAACCTAGATCTAGATCTAAAGTTGGTATACATGCCTTGAAACACGCCGTCGGCCACCTCGTCGCCTCGTCGGCCACCTTGTCGGCCACCTCGTCGCCTCGTCGGCCACCTTGTCGGCCACCTCGTCGCCTCGTCGGCCGCCAAGTTCGGGTATCCTCGTCGGCCACCTCGTCGCTCGCCACCTCGTCGCTCGCCGATGACAGCCCCATCACCATGGCCTTGTCGCCATTATATATGGACGAAGAGGAAGGACGGAGATGGGGAGAGATGAGAAGAGGGAGGGGAAGAGGGAAGAGGGAAGAGGGAGATGGAGAGGGAGAGGGAGAAATCTGGGAAATAATGGGAGGATAGAGAAAGGAGAAGAGGAGTGGGGGGTTTTATATTACCGCTTGTCACCGTCAACTTTCAAATTTAGCCCATTTATTTCATTAATTCCACCAAGAGTCCCATTCCTTCAATATGTCACCACTTTAGCCCCCCCCAATTCTCTCGAATATTAAACATATAATGTTGTTTTACTACTTTGAGCATTACCCAGAAACGTTAGTAATCTTACCCTATATATGTACTTAATCTAACAGAAATTAGTTATTTTCTTAAACAGTATTCACTAAAAATGTTTTAGAATAAAAAATAAGATATAAAATTATGCCTTTTGGGTTTTGAATGTTTTAATCCTTTAAAGAAAGTATATAAAAATCATGCACTTTTTTTTTGCACCTATATTGGCCATTTTCTTCACAAAATAAAAAGATACACGGATAATATGTAGTTTTATCCAAAGTGTTGATTTATTAAGGATAAAATATGCAACGACCTTCAAAGTATAGGATAATCTGTGAAATTCGAGATAAAGATAAAGTGCACAACACATTCAAAGGTTGTGGTATCTAGAGAAAATTTTTCATTTTTAATTATAATGTGTTTAAATATAAATCTCGTACTATGTATGAGCAATGTAAATATAAACCCGAATTATGGATTTGAAATCGAATTTTGATACGAATACGCTTTTAATTCGAGGATGTACGTAGAACCCAAACCCGATAGACTAGAGTTCAAACCTTTTGACCTATATATGTATTTTCATTAATATATTAATATAATTTTAATTTTAGACTAGTTATATTCCATTTTTCATATTTATATTATTATTTAATATATGAGAAAGTTTTTCACTATATATGTTGCAAGATTTAGTAAAGACAAAAAGTATACTAATCGATAAGAAGAATATGTTAAAATATCAAAATAAATTACTTGAAATTGCAAAAAGTACGAAGATAGAGTTTCCTCCGCGCCTAGGCCAGCTAGCCCTTCTACTCTGGCAGAAAAAGTAAATCACTGAGCCCTTAGCTCCCGACTTCGCTGATCCAAGACTTCATTCAGCCACCTTTTGAAAGATGTCCCCTTCCCTTTTCGACTAGGGAAAGCTCAGAAGCCTAAGAATCACGGGCATTGATTCGTTCCTTTGGTTTACGACCTTTCACTTATTTTATTAAAATGGGCTAAAATCATGCCCTTTAACGAGACGGGATCCTACCCGGTCAAAAACGGAATCCTAGGACCCCAACCCTTTCATTATTCGTACCCCTGCACACAAAGAATATGAACTTGGCTCAATGGAGGTCCTCAAAGAGGTTCCATTCGGCCGGGTTGTAATGGGGCTTTTGGTGTTTCTCAAGGTAGGAATCATTTTGGTCTTGTGGTGCTTACAATGGGGATTGAACTTTCTAGTCTCTCACCAACTTCACCAAATTATTCCACTTTCAACTTTTCACTCATCCAAAAGACTTTGATTTTTCTCTTTTCTTTTCTCAACCCACTTTTTTCACTAAACATTCCACTTCATCTTTACACTACACTTTTTTTTGTTGGATTTTTCACACTTTTCTCACTAGGATCGACTTGCAACAGACGTCGGGCCCCACGTGCACTTTAACTTGGTCGGAACCCTTTTCTACACTTAACCACTTTGCTTTCAATCCACTATTTTTCCAACTTTTCTTCTCAACAAAGATGCACTACCCACTTGGTTTATAACTCCATTCTTTGCCTTTCACCAATGAGAATCTCAACTCTCCAAATATTCTTCCAAACCTCTCACTAAAGTCCAATCCCATAAGGGTCAAGTCATATAGGCTAGGAATCATATTTTTGAGGAGTTTCAAACAAAGGTCTAAGGCTAAAACGGGGCTTCAAACAACGGTTTATCTTCAAGGTAGGATATGGAATATTTTGTGACTAAATGAAATAAAGTTCAAATCAATGCGACAATGCATAGAACAAATCTCATAATGGCCTTGGAAAATAGATAAACACCTAAATAGCAAGTTTTACTAAGCATGCATGACCTAATTCACACAAGAAAATGAGGGATATGCAATATGAACAAGCATCCCTAAAATGGTCAAAAAAAAAATCATCTCACAAGGTTCACTCTAGCTTAGTTGCATCAAAACTCATCCAAGAACTCATGTGCTCAATAAAAACATGCAAGATATCATATCACATTAAAAGCAACATCCATTGAGAGGCTAAACTATCCAAAAATATGCAAAGGATTTTACATGCTCACATCATCATTAGCCTTCTTTAGACATCTAAGATGGGAATTCCTAGTCCAAAACAAAATCATTTTGACATTTTTCAACACAATTTTTCGAATTTTTATGGATTTTTGGAAAATTTTCTCAAACAAACAAACTCATCCATTCATGCCATCACATTCAATCATCATTCATGCACCACAACATGCCACAATCCCAAAAGAAAACATTCCTTAACAAAACAAGAACAAACACAAGAAAACTACACATGAAACTATGAGCTACTAACCCACCCCATACTTAAAATTTTGATGTCCTCATCAAAACAAAGAAATCAAAACTCAAAAGAGAAGAGTAAAGAGAGCTCACAATTTCTTATTCTGGAATGGCATGTTGAGGCTTAGTTCGGAGGGTGTCCTCGGCGGCGTCCCCTTTGGAGCCGTGCTTGCCTCTCTCGCTCATACACTTGGTCGTGGAAAGGGTCTTGACTTGGCGGTTGAATTTGTGGGGCGGGACGCATCCATTCATCTTCACGGGAAGAGAAGTTCCCGGTCATCCATTCATTGAAGCTCTCTTGGACGCTCCATCTTTGGTCCTCGGCCGCCCTCAAGTCGTCCACATCACGTCTAGTGTAAGCGATGTTGCGGTTCACTTCTTCAAATTGAGCTTGGAAGTCTTCTTGGTGGTGGGAAAGTTGTTGTTGTTGGAAGTTGAGGTGTTGTTGTTGAAGATTGATTTGGTGTGCCTCTTGAAGTATGCTAGATTGTTGAAGTTGAAGATGAGCCAATTGGTTGGCTAGAAAGTTCATGTCCACCGATTGTTGAGGCTCGGGGAACACCATTCCGGGCCCGTACCATTGGGCATACCCCTCATACCCTCCATAGCTTGGTGGTTCTTGTCTTGCTCCACTCCCCTCACCCCTCTCGAATTGGCTCGGGACCGGATCGGGCAAATAGGTGTCGGACCGACGTTGGTGGACGTCGGGCCCGACATGGCTTGCACCTCGGTCCAACAGTGTTGGTGCGTGGTCGGTGAGCAAATTATGGTAACCACCATCTTCTTCTTCTTCTTCTTGCGGGTCAACGTCCATGTCCTCTCTTCTCACGAACTCATATTGGTTGGGCTCCTATTCTTCGGTGTCCGGGGAAGCTTGAGGAGTAGTGAAACGAATATGTTGTGCTCGTCTTCTACCCTCAAGTGTCCCCTCCGGCTCTCCATAAGGATTCTCCTTGCCCACCCATACTTGGAACCAATTGTAATAGCTCGTGAGGTCAAAGAGACGTGGCCCCAAAGGAATATGCACCTTGTCGAAGTTGGAGTGAGGGGCTAGATAGGTAGTGGCACCGGTCACTTGCTTCTCTTTGATGATGTTGGCCTTCTTGAAATACTTAAGGTCCATGAACTCTACACCATTCGGGGCCGGTGTATACAAGGACAAATCAACCTCAAGTGCATGGGCTAACCGAGCAATCATACCTCCAAAGTAAATCCATGAGGAACTTTGGAAGTCCCTCACCATCTTCACCCATTCCCACGTGAGGTTCATCGGCTTCTCATTTTGAAAAAACATCTCGTAGAGCAACATGGCTTCCTCCTTCATTGGCTTGCTAAGCTCATGTCGGGCAAAGATTGTGCACCCCAAAATGCGGATCATGACTCGGAAGAGTGGGCTAGCGATCTCATTGGTTGAGGCTCCCTTCCTCATCTCACTTCTTCCCGCTACATACTTCCAAAGATAGTTCACCTTATCATTGTCGACAAAAGCCTCTTCTCTAGCAAAAGGAAATCCAAGGTAGACCGCCAAATTCCTTAAAGAGAGCTCTTGTGCTTGATTACCCAATTGGAAGGAGATCATGCCTTCACTCTCGATTCCTTCATACGTGCACTTCAAACTAGCCATAAACTCGGAGGTCAAAGCCGGATAATGAGTGTTGCTCCATCTTAGCATCACATTAATCCCAATGTTCGAGTAGCACCGAATAAGAGCCTCATCCATGCTCATCTTCTGGATTGATTCCCAATCTACCCACCGAGTGTGGTGAGATAGACCCATGAGTCGCTCATATTCACTAGCCACATCATCATCCTCAAATTGCACATCATCCATCCTTTGCACTCTCTTCGACTTCTTGGACTTCTTTGTTGCTCTCTCCATTCTTGAAGAAGATGCTCGGGTAATCATGGTACCTACACACAATCAAGCAAAGAACTTCAAGATAAAATCTATACAAACACAACAAGATCACATGCTTCCACAACTAACAACTCATTATGCAAGGAAATAACCCCATACTTGCTCTTAAGACACTCAATGCACAAGATCCAACATGTATGAGCAAAGAATCACATAACAATGGTCAAGCTACAAGATACATCATGATAAACATGCCTTTACCAACATTCAAGCTCATGAATCCTAAATCTAACACAAGAGAAAGTCAAATAGCACAGGACCGACCAACACGAGACATCGGGTCCGAGGTTCTCAACCTCGGTCCGAGTCTTGGACCGACTTGTAACATCGGTCCCGAGGTTCTGGGTACCTCGAGCCGACTCTCATTCGACTTCTCTACCTAGATTCACCCAAAAGTCACTCTATCATGCTCCTAAAATCCAAAATCAACAATTTCTCATTATCAATCGATGTTCCAAGTAGGTTTTAGCATGTATGATCAACAATTAAGCACAAATTCCACTATGCATGCAAATCACCATGGATGCTTAAGGTCTAAGCTCACTCAATCATGGCAAATCTCAAATCTAGCAATGAAAGCATGAAATTCACAAGGAATCAAGTAGAGATCGAGATTCACATACCAAATTTGAAGAAAACAAAGACTTCTTAGCAATCAAGCTTCTTAGAACTCAAATTGCTCTTCTAGATCTAGAAGAGGGATGAAGAACTATGGGATTTTGTTGGGATTTTTGGCTTTGGATCGATGTTTGAGGATGCTAGGGGTGTGGATCGAGATTTGTGGTGAAGATTGCTTGGGGTTCGAGTATGGTGGAGATGATGGATTGATTTGGGATTTTTGAAGGGGACTTGGTATTTTGGGAAGGTGGTTATGAGGGTGATGGGTGTTAGGTATGTGAAAGAAGGCTTAAATTGGGTAGAAGACAAAGTTAGGTCAGAAGGGCATAATAGGCATTTCCACAAAATCAAGACCAAAGTTGAGCGGCCAAAGCGGACCGACGTCTCAACCTCGGGCCCGAGGTACTGGGTACCTCGGTCCGACTCGTTTTGGCTTCCTAAAATTCCCTTGTCTTGGCAAGTCTCTACCCACAAGTCCTTTTATTATTTTCACAAATACCACACATGATCATGAAGCTCACATAACACACAATTCCACAAAACACATGCTAAAGAGAGATTAGAAAGAATCTAAGCTAAGGCAAAGGAAAACAAACTAGAAACTACGAAAATGAACCTACTAAACTCGGGTTGCCTCCCGAGGAGCGCTCTTTTTAAGTCACTAGCTTGACTTCTAACCTCAACCCTTCAAGGAGGGTGAAAAACGGTGAATTGATCATCCTTGTCATATGCATCTCCACACTCCTCATATCCATAGTACCACCATTTGTGTTTGATGAATGTGTGGCATCCAACTTCCCCATCATTCTTCTCCTCCAAAGTGTAGGTTGGCATCTCTTGCATCTTCTCAACTTGATCTTCATTACCTATATCACAAACATCTAGAGAATTTCTGGAGGACTCAATAACATTATAACTCAAATCTTCCTTCAAATCACTCAAACAAATGAAACTATCCTCTAGATCCTCTTTCAAGTCACTTAAACAAATGTAAGAGTCTCCCACATCAAAAGGATACGAAGAAGGATACTCTTCATGGCTTCTCGAGCTATCTCCACCTCTTGACTCCTCATGGTTCACAAATGGATCTTGTAACTCCCTTTCTTGCTCTTGAACATAGACCATGTCATGATCTCTCAAGGGTGCTTCCTCCTCTCTTGTGGGTTCCAACTCGAACCGGGACATCATCTAAGATTCCGGCGGCCTTTGTAGATGAACCATCGGCCATAGTAAGACTCATATCAACCGGTTCCATATCTCCGAGGTTAGCCCCTCTCCATATGCTCATGGGCATTACCGATATGCTTGCTCCTAAATCATAAAGAGCCTTGAAGTTTTGGGATCCAATCCCCACGGTAATGGAAAATCTTCCGGGATCACCTAGCTTTTGAGGTAGCTCCAAGATCTTCACCTTATCTTGCATCTCCACAATTGACCTCTTCTTGCTCAAAATTTCCTTCAAAAACTTTTCATAGGATGGCATCTCACTTAGAGCATCGGTGAATGGAATGGTGATGTTCAAGCCTTGCAAAAGCTTCAAGAACCTCTTAAACTTGCCCTCAACAATCTCCTTGGGCTTCTTCAATGGGTAAGGAAGAGTTGTACCACCTTGTTTCTTGGTTGAATCCACTTCCTTGGACCGATCTTGATCTCTCTCAACATTTTCAGCATGGACCGACTTCGGATCGACGTCGGGACCGACTTCTGGAACCTCGGTCCGGGGGCAGGGCACATCTGGGAACGTCGGGCCGACTACAGGGCATGTCGGACCAGAGTTCAGTTCCACCTCGGTCCGGTTCAGGGGACTTCCTCCGTCTTCTAGATCGACATCATGGTACGTCGGGCCTGAGTTACTGGGCAACTCGGTCCGACTCTCTTCTCTTGTCCTTGAAGTGTGTGGCTCGGGCAAACTCCGTCCACTCCTCAATCCTATGGCTCAAGCTTCGTTTTGTTGTTGTTGGGCACGGGGGTTCTCCTCGGGTCGGCCCGGGAGTCTCCCCTCCTCTCTTGGAAGTTGATTTGCCATGTGAACAAATTGATTGTCCACTTGCCTTCTCCATACACCAAACTCTTTGAATTGGGTGCCCATGTCATCAAATCTTCTCTCCATGTTGGTGAATTGATTCTTCAAGTCTTGAGCCCATGTTGGTGTTTGCTCATAGAATCCCGGAGGTCGGTATGGTGGTGGTTGGGCCCTTGGCTCGTTTTGGTTGAAGTTGTTGTTGTAGCCATTGGCTTGGCCTTGGTTCCACCTTCCTCCATTGTTGAAATTGGCTCTTCCTCCGAAGTTTCTTTGAACATAGTGTGCCTCCTCAATTTACTCGGCCAAACGAACTTGGCGCTCATTTGGACACTCTTGGGCTCCATGCTTCAAAGAACCACATTCTTCACAAGCTCTCGAGTTTTGTTGGAGATGACTCATCTTCCTCCTCATCTTGTTCAACTCATCCTCTAGGAATTGGATCTTCACATCTTTATCCACCTCTTCACTCTTTGGGTCGTAGAGCCTCTTTGCACCATCTCCATGGACTCTTGCCTCCTTGTTCCCTTGACTCACTCCGTACATGGCTTCGTAATCGGAGAGCTTGTCTAGCAACTCCCACGCTTGCTCCGGTGGCAAGTCAATGAACCCACAATAGGTGTGAAGGTTCAATTTGTCCTTGGTGGCGGGGTTGATTCCTTGAAAGAAAATGTCTTGAAGGACATAAGGTTGTTGCCCATGCGTCGGACATTGCCTCAACATTTCCTTGAACCGATCCCAAGCCTCGAAGAGTGGCTCGTGGGCTCCTTGTTGAAAGCTTGTTATCTTCCTTCTAAGCTCATTCGTCTTGGTGGGCGGAAAGAACTTCATCAAGAATGCTTCATTGAGAGCCCTCCATGATGTGATGGAACGAGGTGCTTGGCTATCCAACCAATGCAATGCCTTGCCTCCCAACGACCACTTGAAGGCTTTGAGTAGCACGTACTCAAGTGTCTCATCATCCGTCGAGATGGTCTCACATAGATCCTAGAATTGCTTCACATGCTCGATCGGGCACTCATTCGGTCTCCCTTGAAATTGATCCCTTTTGATGAGTGAGATAAATTGAGTTTTGATCTCAAAGTTCCTTGACACCTCCGGCAAGACGATGGCCGGTTCCGACACCTTCAACTCCGGATGCATGTATTGTCTTGCATTCCGGGGTTGGGTGTGGATTTGAGCCTCCAATCTCATTCTTTGCTCGCGCTCCCTCCTAACCTCGGCATCTCGGTTTGCCATCTCAAGTTGCATTCGAGCCATGTCGGCCCTCATCCTCTCAACCTCCTCATCACGAGCTTGGTTCTCCATTCTCTTCTTCTTTCGAGCTTGTTTGATGATGCTCTCCGAATCACACACAAAGTCGAACTCAAGTGTTCCTCGGACGGAACGAGCTCGCATACACCTATAACCAAAGACACAAACAAAACCGAATCAAAACAAACAAGGGGTTTGGGCTAATCCCTCACCCATATCACTACCAAATCAAAGACTCAACAAAATAGGGTACCTCAAACAAGTAGAACTCCCCGGCAACGGCGCCAAAATTCTGATGGGGGGTGGTTCGTCCGTAGTCCGGATCGGATGATATCAAAATTTAAATTTATAAACCGAACCCCAACTTGTAGTATAAGGGTAGGGTGTCGAACACACGGGAGTTCGTGCGTTGAGAGTACCAAAAAGACTAAAAAGAGGTAAAAGAAAGGTAAAAATGAGGAAAATCAAAGAGAACACCTCGGACCGACACTGGTCACTTCGGTCCGAGGGTGGATCGAGGTTGATTTGGCCGGGACCGACTCACACAACATCGGGCCCGATGACTGGGTAACTCAAACTAAGCAAATTTGGTAGATCGGTCTTGGGTTTTTGGGTTCCTTCCCTAACTAGACTTGGGTAATTCCACCCCAATTCAGCCAATAAGTGTTGATCCTTGTGAGATCGAGGTTGTTTGCTTTTGATCCCTCCACTCTACTCTTCGACCCAAGGGAGTTTCCACTTGCCTTCGATGCTAGGTCTAGTGATGGGTCCGAGATTGCTCCCGCTTACTCTTACCAATCACAAGCCCTAGGTCCCTTGTTCACACAAGAGAATTGAAGCTCAATGTAGAGAGGATTCATAGATCAAGCACTCAAGGCTATGGAATTGGGGGTTCCTACCCAATCCTAGCTAGGGGTTTCCCCCATAGCCCAAGACTATGGAATCTACTCCATCAAGTAAGAGTAAAAAGCAATCAAATAACAAATCAAGCAAATCTCTATCATCAAACTCAAATCAAGGCTCAATTGCATTCAAATCCAAAAGGGTTCACAATTTCCAAGTCTCAATTCTACTAAACAAAAGCAAAACAAGTTCAAAACTCACTAATCTCCTCTCTAGCTCCACCGATCTCTCTCTCTCTTCTCCTCCTCCTCTCTTCTCCTTGCTCTCCAAGTCTTCCTTGAACCTTTTGAGAGTGATTTTGTGTGGGATTGATTAATCCTCCTCTAATGCTCTCTAATCACCTCTAATTATACTCTCTCTTGGATTGGGGATCAAGGAATTCCCAATTTAGAAGAAGGGCAAAATTGGAAGATCACAACATTGTGCCTTGGAGCCCAATCCTTTCCTTTGCCGACTCGGACCGACACGGGCGGTGATCGGTCCGGGATCGGAGGGTCTCACAATTTAAATTTATAAAACCGAACCTCACTTGTAGTAAAGAGGTAGGGTGTCGAACACACGGGAGTTCGTGCGTCGAGAGTACCCGAAAAGACTAAAAAGAGGAGAAAATAAAGACAAAACGAAGGAAAACAAAAGAGATCTCCTCGGACCGACACAAGGTCACTTCGGTCCGAGGTAGGATCGAGGTCGAAATGGTCGGGACCGACGTTGGTGCAAGTCGGGCCCGATGACTGGGTACTTCGATTTGGCAAAAATGGTAGATCGGTCTTGGGTTTTTGGGATCCTCCCCCAACTAGACTTGGATATTCTTCCTCAATTCAACCAATAAGTGTTTGATTCTAGTGAGATCGAGGTTGTTCGCCTCAAATCCCTCCAATCTACACCTCGACCCAAGGGAGCTTTCGCGTCACGTTCGATGCTAGAGACTTGTGATGGGATCGAGACCACTTTCGCTTACTCTTACCAAACACAAGCTCTAGATCCCTTACTTTCACAAGAGAATTGAAGCTCAATGTAGAGAGGATTCACAAATCAAGCACTCAAGGCTATGGAATTGGGGTTTTCTACCCAAATCTAGCTGGGGGATTCCCCCATAGCCCAAGACTATGAAATCTACTCCATATGGTAAGAGAAAAGCATAAACAAAAGGGAAATCAAACAAAACTCAATCATCAACATCCAATCAAACTCCAATTGCATTCAAATCCAAAGTGTCTACAAAATCCAAGTTCAATTCTACTAGATCAAAGCAAAACAAAGTACAAAACTCACAATTCCTCCTCTCTTCTCCACCGATCTCTCCTTCTCTTCCTTCTCCCTTCTTCTCCTTGCTCTCCAAGTCTTCCTTTGAGCCTTTAGAGAGTGATTTGAGTGTGGTCTATCCAAACATGCCTTAATGCTCTCTAATCACCTCTATTTATAGCCTCTAATGGATTGGGGACCAAGGAATCCCAATTTAGAAAGGGGCAAATGTGGAAAGTTACTAAAAATATGCCTTGGGGAACAATCCAATCTTATGCCGACTTGGACCGACACGGAACGACCTCGGGCCCGACGTTGGGAACGTCGGTCCGGTTCACTGGGTGCTCGATCTCGGGCCCGACGTGGTGTATCTCGGTCCAGGGCCTCGATCCTCGTCTTCTTCCTTGGTTTCCTTTGGTTCCACTTCATTCTTGGCTTGGCTCTTGCACTCCTTGACTTGGCTCCTTCATTAGTTCCTCGAAATTGTCCTCATTCTTGCCATTTTACCTACAAAAACAAACAAACTCGCATAGTTTCCGACTCTTGAAGAAAACCGGGAACTAAGCTAAAAGGGAAACAAAACTAACAAAGAAGAGAATGAAAACCACACATTTACATGGAAAATTAACTACTAAAACACCTCCAAAATGAGAGACATCAGAATACCCCATACTTAAACTTGCTTGTCCTCGAGCAATAACAATGTAAGCAAGACCGAAGCACAATCTTCAAGTAAAGCCTCTTATGAAAAATCAAGTAAGCACAAATGATAGACATGCTAGCAAGATTACATCATCACACATGATCAAGTGTTCAAGGAATAAGGTCTAATGCAACAAAGCCTCACTTTAGGGATATAGAAATGTGTATCACTCATCATGTGTTTAGGCTTAGCAACGAACACTCATACTAATAAAACATGCAAGTAAAGACTTTACTATTGAAGCTAATATCACCAATTCCTCCACTTAGAGATGCCTATTACAATGCACACAAAGAATATGAACTTGGCTCAATGGAGGTCCTCCAAGAGGTTCCATTCGGCCGGGTTGTAATGGGGCTTTTGGTATTTCTCAAGGTGGGAATCATTTTAGTCTTGTGGTGCTTACAATGGGGATTGAACTTTCTAGTCTCTCACCAACTTCACCAAATTATTCCACTTTCAACTTCACACTCCAAAAGACTTTGATTTTTTTCTTCTCTTTTTTTTCTCAACCCACTTTTTCACTTAACATTCCACTTCATCTTTTCACTACACTTTTTGTTGGATTTTTCACACTTTTTCCACTTAGGATCGACTTGCACTCTAACTCGGGCCCGATGTTCACTTTAACTCGGTCGGAACCCTTATTTTCACTTAAGCACTTTGCTTTCAATCCACTATTTTTCCAACATTTTCTTTCTTTCTTCACACCAAAGATGCACTACCCACTTGATTTATAACTCTATTTCTTGCCCTTCACCAAAGAGAATCTCAACTCTCCAAATATACTTCCAAACCTCTCACTAAAGTCCAATCCCATAAGGGTCAAATCATATAGGCTAGGAATCATATTTTTGAGGAGTTTCAAACAAAGGTCTAAGGCTAAAACGGGGCTACAAACAAAGGTTTATCTTCAAGGTAGGATATGGAAGATTTTGTGACTAAATGAAATAAAGTTCAAATCAATGTGACAAAGCATAGAACAAATCTCATATTGGCCTTGGAAAATAGATAAACACCTCAATAGAAAGTTTTACTAAGCATGCATGAGCTAATTCACACAAGAAAATGAGGGATATGCAATATGAACAAACATCCCTAAAATGGCCAAAAATAATCTCACAAGGTTCACTCTAGCTTAGTTGCATCAAAACTCATCCTAGAACTCATGTGCTCAATAAAAACATGCAAAATATCATATCACATCAAAAACAACATCCATTTAGAGGCTAAACTATCCAAAAATATGCAAAGGATTTTACATGCTCACATCATCATTAGCCTTCATTAGACATCTAAGATGGGAATTCCTAGTCCAAAACAAAATCTTTTTGACATTTTTCACAATTTTTCACATTTTTATGGATTTTTGCAAAGATTTTCTCACACAAAACAAACAAACTCATCCATTCATGCCATAAAATCAAACAAAATTCATCATACATCATGCCACTATCCAAAATGAAACATCCCTTAAACAAGAAACTACACATAAACAACCTACACATGGAACTAATGAGCTACCATCCTACCCCATACTTAAAATTTTGATGTCCTCATCAAAAGAAATCAAAACTCAAAAGTAAAGAGAAGAGTAGAGAAAGCTCACAATTTCCTTATTTTTGAATGGCTTGTTGAGGCTTAGTTCGGAGGGTGGCCACGGCGTTGTCTCCTTTGGAGCCGGGCGTGTCGCTCTTGCTCGTACACTCGATCATTGAAGGGATCTTGGCTTGGTGGTTGTAGTGGTGGGGCGGGAGGTGTCCATTGGTCTTCACGGGAAGAGAAATTCCCGGACATCCACTCATTGAAACTTGCTTGGACGGACCACCGATGATCCTCGGCCGCCCTCAAGTCCTCCACCTCTCGTCTAGTGTAGGCAATGTTGCGGTTCACCTCATCAAATTGCACTTGGAAGTCTTCTTGGTGGTGAAAGAGTTGTTGTTGTTGGAAGTTGAGGTATTGTTGTTGTTGGTTGAGTTGGTGCGCCTCTTGAAGCATGGATGATTATTGAAGTGGGAGATGCGACAATTGGTTTGCCAAGAAGTTCATGTCCACCGATTGGTTAGGCTCGGGGAACACCATTCCGGGCCCGTACCATTGGGCATACCCCTCATATCCTCCGTAGCTAGGTGGTGCTTGATGTGCTCCACTTCCCTCACCCCTCTCGAAGTGACTTGGGACCGGATCGGGCAAAAACACGTCGGACCGACGTTGATGGATATCGGGCCCGACTTGTGAAGTACCTCGGTCCAAGAGAGTTGGTGCGTGGTCGGTGAGCAAGTGTTGGTAACCACCTTCTTCTTCTTCTTCTTCACCTCTAGGCACGTCCACCTCCATGTCGTCTCTCCTCACAAACTCATAACGGTTGGGCTCTTCTTCTTCGGTGTCCGGGGATGCTTGAGGTGTAGTGAAACGGATGTGTTGTGCCCGTCTCCTAACCTCGAGTGTCCCCTCCGGCTCTCCATAAGGATTGACATTCCCCGCCCACACTTGGTACCAATTGTAGTAACAAGTGAGGTCGAAGAGTCGAGGCTCCAAGGGAACGTGCACATTGTTGAAGTTGGAATGCGGGGCTAGGTAAGTAGAGGCGCCGGTCACTAGCTTCTCCTTGATAATGTTTGCCTTCTTGAAATACTTCAAATCCATGAACTCCACACCATTTGGGGCCGGTGTGTAGGTAGACAAGTCTACCTCAAGACGGTGAGCTAGCCGGGCAATCATGCCTCCGAAATAGATCCATGAAGAACTTTGAAAGTCCCTCACCATCTTCACCCATTCCCATGTGAGGTTCATCGGCTTCTCATTCTCAAACAACATCTCATAGAGAATCATGGCCTCCTCCTTCATCGGCTTGCTCAATTCATGCCTTGCAAAGATAGAACAACCCAAGGCTCGGATCATAACTCGGAAGAGTGGGTTGACTATCTCATTAGTCGATGCTCCTTTCCTCATCTCGCTCTTCCCGGCCAAAAACTTCCAAAGGTAGTCGACTTTTTCATTGTCAACATAAGCCTCTTCTCTTGTAAATGGGAACCCGAAGTAGGTAGCCAAGTTCCGGAGAGAAAGTTCTTGCAATTCGTTGCCTATTTGGAAGGAGATCATGCCTTAACTCTCGGGTCCCTCATACGTGCACTTGAATGTCGCCATGAACTCGGACGTCAAGGCGGGGTAATGAGTGTTGTTCCACCGTAGCAACACATTGAGCCCTATGTGGTTATAGCACCGAGCAAGAGCCTCATCCATGTTCATCTTTTGAATTGACTCCCAATCTAACCACCGAGTGTGGTGAGATAGACCCATGAGACGCTCATACTCTCTAGCATCATCCTCATCCTCAATACGTACATCATCCATCCTTTGGACTCTCTTGGACGACTTCTTGGACTTCTTGGTGGCTTTCTCCATCCTTGAAGAAGATGCTCGGGTAGACATGGTACCTACACACAATCAAAACCAAAGAACTCCAAGATAAAATCTATACAACCACAACAAAATCACAAGCTTCCATCACAAACAACGCATCATGCAAAGAGATAACCACAAGGGTGGTCGATCTCGACCCTGGGGGGGTCGATCCTGAGGGTATACATCCATGAATACTCACTCATCATGCAAAGAGATAACCCCATACTTACACTTGACACACTCAATCCACAAAATTCAATCATGCATGAACTAAGATTCACATACCAATGGTCAAGCCTCAAATCATATCATGAATAGCATGCTATAACCAACATTTAAGCTCATGAAATCCTAAATTCACACAAAAGAAGCTCGAAAAATGTCGGACCGATATACAAAAGACGACGGGTCCGAGGTTGGGGACCTCGGTCCGAGTTGCTGGACCGACGTTGAACATCGGTCCCGAGGTACTAGGTACCTCGGACCGAGTCCATTCCGACTTCTCATCCTAGATTCATCCATGCAACACACTATCATGCCCCTAAAATCCAAATTCTTATCATTTCTCATCATCAATCGAAGTTCTAAGTGGGATTTAGCAACAATTAAGCACAAATTTCACAATACATGCAAATCACCATAGATATATGCTCAAAGTTCAAGCTCACTCAATCATGGAATATCTCAAATCTAGCAATGAAAGCATGAAATTCACAAAGAATCAAGTAGAGATTGAGATTTACATACCAAATATGAAGAAAACAAGAACTTCTAGCAATCAACTCTTAGAACTCAAATTTTCCTCTTCTAGATCTAGAAGAAGGATGTAGATCTATGGGATTTGGGTGGGATTTTTGGCTTTTGGTTCAATGTTTGGGTATGCTAGGGTATGGATCGAGATCTTGTGGTGAGGTTTCTTTGAAGATCGAGTATGGTGGGGGAGATGGGATGGATTTGGGTTTTGAGAGAGAATTGGGTATTTTGGGAAAGTAGTTATGGGGGTGATGATGTTAGGTAAGGGAAAGGGCTCTTAAATGGGGAAGAAGACAAAGGTGGGTCAAGAGGGTATAGTAGGAATTTCCACAAAGTCAAGGTCCAACATGGGTCGGCATAACTGGACCGACGTCGGGCACCTCGGGCCCGAGGTACTGGGTACCTCGGTCCTACCCGATTTTGGTTCCTAAAAATCCCACGACTTAGTTACTTCTATCCACAAGTTTTTGCATCATTTCCATAAATACCACACATGCTAATGAAGCTCACACAACACACATTTCCACAAAATACAAGCTAGAGAAGAGATTAGGACTAATCTAAGCTAAGGCAAAAAGAAACAAGCTAGAAACTACGAAAATGAATCTACTAAACCCGGGTTGCCTCCCGAGGAGCGCTTCTTTAACGTCACTAGCTTGACGTCTAACCTCTACCCTTCAAGGAGGGTGAAAAACGGTGAATTGATCCTCCTTGCCATGTGCTTCTCCACAATCCTCATAACCAAAGTGCCACCATTTGTGTTTGATGAAAGTGTGGCATCCATATCCTCCATCATCCTTCTCCTCCAAAGTATAGCTTGGCATCTCTTGCATCAACTCATCTTGCATTTTATCACCTACACCACAAAAGTCTAAAGAATTTCTAGGAGACTCAATGACATCATAACTCAACTCATCTTGTAAATCATCCAAGCAAAGATAATCATCTCCTAAATCCTCTTTCAAATCATCTAAGCAAATAAAAGAATCTCCCACATCAAAAGGATATAGATTAGGATACTCTTCATGATTTGGTGGGTTATCTCTATCTCTTGTCTCATCATGGATTTGAACATCGAACATGTCATGGTCTCTCAATGGCGTTTCCTCTCTTGTGGACTCCAACTTCTCCCTCTTGCACTTGGCATTTTCCTCTAGTTTCAAAATCGCCAACGCATCCGGTTCATTAAGGGCCTTGTTGAAATGGAACTCCACTTTTTCCTCACCAATCTCGAAAGTGACTTTCCCATTCCTCACGTCAAACTTGGCACCCGCCGTAGCTAGAAACGGCCTTCCGAGAATAATGGGCACCATCGGATCTTCTTTCATGTCTAAGATCACAAAATCATCGGGCACGAAATATCTTCCAACTCGAACCGGGACATCATCAAGAATTCCGGTGGCCTTTGTTGATGAACCATCGGCCATGGTAAGACTCATATCAACCGGCTCCATATCTACAAGGTTAGCCCTTCTCCATATGCTCATGGGCATAACCGAAATACTTGCTCCCAAATCACAAAGAGCTTTGAATTGTTGAGAACCAATCCCTATGGTGATGGCAAATCTTCCGGGGTCACCAAGCTTTTGAGGTAGCTCCAATATCTTCACCTCGTCTTGCATCTCAACAATTGACCTCTTCTTGCTCAAGATTTCCCTCAAAAACTTTGCATAAGATGGCATCTCACTTAGAGCATCGGTGAAAGGGATGGTGATGTTCAAGCCTTGCAAAAGCTTCAAGAACCGCTTGAACTTGCCCTCAACAATCTCCTTGGGCTTCTTCATAGGATATGGAAGAGTAGTGCCATTTTGCTTCTTGCTTGGATCAACCTCCTTGGATCGATCTTTCTCAACAAATCCACCCTGGACCGACGTTGGAAGTACCTCGGGACCGACTTCAGGGACATCGGTCCCAGGGCAAAGAACTTCTGGGCACGTCGGGCCGACTTCAGGGCAAGTCGGGCCCGAGTTGGGTTCAACCTCGGTCCACTCCAGGGGACTTCCTCCATTCTCCGGATCGACATCTGGGTACGTCGGGCCCGAGTTGCTGGGAACCTCGGTCCGACTCTCTTCTCTTGATCTTGGAACTTGTGGCTCGGGCAAACTCCGTCCACTCCTTAATCCTATGGCACGAACTTTGTTTTGTTGTTGTGGGGCACGGGGATTCTCCTCGGGTCGGCCCGGGAGTCTCCCTTCCTCTCTTGTAAGTTGATTCGCCATGTGAACAAATTGGTTGTCCACTTGCCTTCTCCATACACCAAACTCCTTGAATTGAGTCTCTATGTTGGTCACTTGGTTCTTCAAATCTTGAGCCCATTGTGGTGTTTGCTCATAGAATCCCGGAGGTCGGTATGGTGGTTGTTGGGCTCTTGGCTCGTTTTGGTTGAAGTTGTTGTTGTAGCCACTAGCTTGCCCTTGGTTCCACCTTCCTCCATTGTTGAAATTGGATCTTCCTCCGAAATTTCTTTGGACATAATGAGCCTCCTCAATTTGTTCCGCCAACCGAACTTGGCGCTCATTTGGGCACTCTTGGGCTCCATGCTTCAAGGAACCACACTCTTCACATGCTCTTGTGGTTTGTTGGGCATAACTCATCTTCCTCCTCATCTTGTTCAATTCATCTTCCAAGAATTGGATCTTCACATCTTTGTCCACCTCTTCACTTTTGGGATCGTAGAGCCTCTTCGGCCCTTCTCCATGGACTCTTGCTTCCTTGCTCACATTGCTAGTACCATACATCGCCTCATAGTCCGAGAGTTTGTCTAACAACTCCCAAGCTTGTTCCGGCGGCAAGTCTATGAACCCACAATCGGTATGGAGGTTCAATTTATCCTTCGTGGCGGTGTTGATTCCTTGGAAGAAAATGTCTTGAAGGACATAGGGTTGTTGACCATGTGTCGGACACGCTCTCAACATCTCTTTGAACCGGTCCCACGCCTCGAAAAGTGGCTCATGAGCTCCTTGTTGGAAACTAGCAATCTTCCTTCTAAGCTCCGTCATCTTGGTGGGCGGGAAGAATTTCATCAAGAATGCTTCATTTAGGGCCCTCCATGATGTGATGGATCGAGGTGCTTGACTCTCCAACCAATGCAAAGCCTTGCCTCCCAAAGACCACTTGAAGGCTTTGAGTAGCACATACTCAAGTGTCTCATCATCCGTGGAAATGGTCTCACAAAAGTCCTTGAATTGCTTCACATGCTCGATTGGGCACTCATTCGGCCTCCCTTGGAATTGCTCTCTCTTGATGAGTGAGATAAATTGAGTTTTTATCTCAAAATTCCTTGACACCTCCGGCAAGACGATGGCCGGCTCCGGGACCTTCAACTCCGGATACATGTATTGTCTAGCATTCCGGGGTTGAGTGTTGATTTGGGCCTCCAACCTTATCCTTTGCTCCCTCTCTCTACGGGCCTCGGCATCTTGGTTTGCCATCTCAATTTGCATTCGAGCCATGTCGGCTCTCATCCTCTCGAACTCCTCATCTCGGGCTTGGTCCGCCATCCTCTTCTTCTTGCGGGCTTGCCTTAGAATACTCTCCGGGTCACACACAAAGTCGAGCTCAAGGGTTCCTCGGACGGAACTAGCTCGCATGCACCTACAACCAAAGACACAAACAAAAACCAAATAAAAACAAACAAGGGGTTTGGGCTAGTCCCTCACCCAAATCACTACCAAAATGCAAAGACTCAACAAAGATGGGTACCTTGAACAAGTAGAACTCCCCGGCAACGGCGCCAAAATTTTGATCGGTCCGGGATCGGAGGGTCTCACAATTTAAATTTATAAAACCGAACCTCACTTGTAGTAAAGAGGTAGGGTGTCGAACACACGGGAGTTCGTGCGTCGAGAGTACCCGAAAAGACTAAAAAGAGGAGAAAATAAAGACAAAACGAAGGAAAACAAAAGAGATCTCCTCGGACCGACACAAGGTCACTTCGGTCCGAGGTAGGATCGAGGTCGAAATGGTCGGGACCGACGTTGGTGCAAGTCGGGCCCGATGATTGGGTACTTCGATTTGGCAAAAATGGTAGATCGGTCTTGGGTTTTTGGGATCCTCCCCCAACTAGACTTGGATATTCTTCCTCAATTCAACCAATAAGTGTTTGATTCTAGTGAGATCGAGGTTGTTCGCCTCAAATCCCTCCAATCTACACCTTGACCCAAGGGAGCTTTCGCGTCACCTTCGATGCTAGAGACTTGTGATGGGATCAAGACCACTTTCGCTTACTCTTACCAAACACAAGCTCTAGATCCCTTGCTTTCACAAGAGAATTGAAGCTCAATGTAGAGAGGATTCACAAATCAAGCACTCAAGGCTATGGAATTGGGGTTTTCTACCCAAATCTAGCTAGGGGATTCCCCCATAGCCCAAGACTATGGAATCTACTCCATATGGTAAGAGAAAAGCATAAACAAAAGGGAAATCAAACAAAACTCAATCATCAACATCCAATCAAACTCCAATTGCATTCAAATCCAAAGTGTCTACAAAACCCAAGTTCAATTCTACTAGATCAAAGCAAAACAAAGTACAAAACTCACAATTCCTCCTCTCTTCTCCACCGATCTCTCCTTCTCTTCCTTCTCCCTTCTTCTCCTTGCTCTCCAAGTCTTCCTTTGAGCCTTTAGAGAGTGATTTGAGTGTGGTCTATCCAAACATGCCTTAATGCTCTCTAATCACCTCTATTTATAGCCTCTCATGGATTGGGGACCACGGAATCCCAATCTAGAAAGGGGCAAATAATGGAAAGTTACTAAAAATATGCCTTGGGGAACAATCCAATCTTATGCCGACTTGGACCGACACGGAACGATCTCGGGCCTGACGTTGGGAACGTCGGTCCGGTTCACTGGGTGCTCGATCTCGGGCCCGACGTGGTGTATCTCGGTCCAGGGCCTCGACCCTCGTCTTCTTCCTTGGTTTCCTTTGGTTCCACTTCATTCTTGGCTTAGCTCTTGCACTCCTTGACTTGGCTCCTTCATTAGTTCCTCGAAATTGTCCTCATTCTTGCCATTTTACCGACAAAAACAAACAAACTCGCATAGTTTCCGACTCTTGAAGAAAACCGGGAACTAAGATAAAAGGGAAACAAAACTAACAAAGAAGAGAATGAAAAACAAATATTTACATGGAAAATTAACTACTAAAACACCTCCAAAATGAGAGACATCAGGCGGACATCGCGCCCGACGTTGGGAACGTCGGTCATATGCTCTGGTGCTCGAACTCGGGCCCGACTTGGTAGTAACTCGATCCGGGGTCTCGGTCCTTCTTCTCTTCTTGGTTTTCCTTGAGTTCCTCTTCATTCTTTGCATGGCTCTTCTGCTCCTTAGCTCCCTTGCTTGGCTCCTTCTTATAAACTCCTCCAAAACGTCCTCAACCGCGCCATTTTACCTACAAAACATAACAAACTCGCATAGTTTCCGAATCTCGTAGGAAACCGGGAACTAAGCTAAAAAGGGACAAAACTAACAAAGAAAGGAATGAAAAACACTTATTTACAAGGGAAATTAACTACTAAAACACCACCAAAATGAGAGACATCAGAATACCCCATACTCAAACTTGCTTGTCCTCAAGCAATAACAATGTAAGCAAGACCGAAGCACAATCTTCAAGTAAAGCCTCATATGAAAAAAATCAATGAAGAACAACTGATAGACATGCTAGCAAGATTACATCCTCACACATGATCAAGTGTTCAAGGAAATAAAGTCTAATGCAACAAAGCCTCACTTTAGGGATATAGAAATGTGTATCACTCATCATGTGTTTAGGCTTGAAAATGAACACTCATACTCAAAAATCATGCAAGTAAAGACTTTACTATTGAAGCTAATATCACCAATTCCTCCACCTAGAGATGCCTATTACAATACACACAAAGAATATGAACTTGGCTCAATGGAGGTCCTCAAAGAGGTTCCATTCGGCCGGGTTGTAATGGGGCTTTTGGTGTTTCTCAAGGTAGGAATCATTTTGGTCTTGTGGTGCTTACAATGGGGATTGAACTTTCTAGTCTCTCACCAACTTCACTAAATTATTCCACTTTCAACTTTTCACTCATCCAAAAGACTTTGATTTTTCTCTTTTCTTTTCTCAACCAACGTTTTTCACTAAACATTTCACTTCATCTTTGCACTACACTTTTTTTTGTTGGATTTTTCACACTTTTCTCACTAGGATCGACTTGCAACACACGTCGGGCCCGATGTGCACTTTAACTTGGTCGGAATCCTTTTCTACACTTAAGCACTTTGCTTTCAATCCACTATTTTTCCAACTTTTCTTTCTTTTCTTCTCAACAAAGATGCACTACCCACTTGGTTTATAACTCCATTCTTTGCCTTTCACCATTGAGAATCTCAACTCTCCAAATATTCTTCCAAACCTCTCACTAAAGTCCAATCCCATAAGGGTCAAGTCATATAGGCTAGGAATCATATTTTTGAGGAGTTTCAAACAAAGGTCTAAGGCTAAAACGGGGCTTCAAACAACGGTTTATCTTCAAGGTAGGATATGGAATATTTTTTGACTAAATGAAATAAAGTTCAAATCAATGCGACAATGCATAGAACAAATCTCATAATGGCCTTGGAAAATAGATAAAAACCTCAATAACAAGTTTTACTAAGCATGCATGACCTAATTCACACAAGAAAATGAGGGATATGCAATATGAACAAGCATCCCTAAAATGGTCAAAAAAAAAAATCATCTCACAAGGTTCACTCTAGCTTAGTTGCATCAAAACTCATCCAAGAACTCATGTGCTCAATAAAAGCATGCAAGATATCATATCACATTAAAAGCAACATCCATTGAGAGGCTAAACTATCCAAAAATATGCAAAGGATTTTACATGCTCACATCATCATTAGCCTTCTTTAGACATCTAAGATGGGAATTCCTAGTCCAAAACAAAATCATTTTGACATTTTTCAACACAATTTTTATGGATTTTTCAAAAATTTTCTCAAACAAACAAACTCATCCATTCATGCCATCACATTCAATCATCATTCATGCACCACAACATGCCACAATCCCAAAAGAAAACACCCCTTAACAAAACAAGAACAAACACAAGAAAATTACACATGAAACTATGAGCTACTAACCCACCCCATACTTAAAATTTTGATGTCCTCATCAAAACAAAGAAATCAAAACTCAAAAGAGAAGAGTAAAGAGAGCTCGCAATTTCTTATTCTTGAATGGCATGTTGAGGCTTAGTTCGGAGGGTGTCCTTGGCGGCGTCCCCTTTGGAGCCGTGCTTGCCTCTCTCGCTCATACACTTGGTCGTGGAAAGGGTCTTGACTTGGCGGTTGAATTTGTGGGGCGGGACGCATACATTCATCTTCTCGGGAAGAGAAGTTCCCGGTCATCCATTCATTGAAGCTCTCTTGGACGCTCCATCTTTGGTCCTCGGCCGCCCTCAAGTCGTCCACATCACGTCTAGTGTAAGCGATGTTGCGGTTCACTTCTTCAAATTGAGCTTGGAAGTCTTCTTGGTGGTGGGAAAGTTGCTGTTGTTGGAAGTTGAGGTGTTGTTGTTGAAGATTGATTTGGTGTGCCTCTTGAAGCATGCTAGATTGTTGAAGTTGAAGATGAGCCAATTGGTTGGCTAGGAAGTTCATTGTTGAGGCTCGGGGAACACCATTCCGGGCCCGTACCATTGGGCATACCCCTCATACCCTCCATAGCTTGGTGGTTCTTGTCTTGCTCCACTCCCCTCACCCCTCTCGAATTGGCTCGGGACCGGATCGGGCAAATAGGTGTCGGACTGACGTTGGTGGACGTCGGGCCCGATATGGCTTGCACCTCGGTCCAGCAGTGTTGGTGCGTGGTCGGTGAGCAAATTGTGGTAACCACCATCTTCTTCTTCTTCTTCTTGCGGGTCAAAGTCCATGTCCTCTCTTCTCACGAACTCATATTGGTTGGGCTCCTATTCTTCGGTGTCCGGGGAAGCTTGAGGAGTAGTGAAACGAATATGTTGTGCTCGTCTTCTACACTCAAGTGTCCCCTCCGGCTCTCCATAAGGATTCTCCTTGCCGACCCATACTTGGAACCAATTGTAATAGCTCGTGAGGTCAAAGAGACATGGCCCCAAAGGAATATGCACCTTGTCGAAGTTGGAGTGAGAGGCTAGATAGGTAGTGGCACCGGTCACTTGCTTCTCTTTGATGATGTTGGCCTTCTTGAAATACTTAAGGTCCATGAACTCTACACCATTCGGGGCCGGTGTATACAAGGACAAATCAACCTCAAGTGCATGGGCTAACCGAGCAATCATACCTCCAAAGTAAATCCATGAGGAACTTTGGAAGTCCCTCACCATCTTCACCCATTCCCACGTGAGGTTCATCGGCTTCTCATTTTGAAACAACATCTCGTAGAGCAACATGGCTTCCTCCTTCATTGGCTTGCTAAGCTCATGTCGGGCAAAGATTGTGCACCCCAAAATGCGGATCATGACTCGGAAGAGTGGGCTAGCGATCTCATTGGTTGAGGCTCCCTTCCTCATCTCACTTCTTCCCGCTACATACTTCCAAAGATAGTTCACCTTATCATTGTCGACAAAAGCCTCTTCTCTAGCAAAAGGAAATCCAAGGTAGACCGCCAAATTCCTTAGAGAGAGCTCTTGTGCTTGATTACCCAATTGGAAGGAGATCATGCCCTCACTCTCGACTCCTTCATACGTGCACTTGAAAGTAGCCATAAACTCGGAGGTGAAAGCCGGATAATGGGTGTTGCTCCATCTTAGCATCACATTAAGCCCAATGTTCGAGTAGCACCGAATAAGAGCCTCATCCATGCTCATCTTCTGGATTGATTCCCAATCTACCCACCGAGTGTGGTGAGATAGACCCATGAGGCGCTCATATTCACTAGCCACATCATCATCCTCAAATTGCACATCATCCATCCTTTGCACTCTCTTCGACTTCTTGGACTTCTTTGTTGCTCTCTACATTCTTGAAGAAGATGCTCGGGTAATCATGGTACCTAGACACAATCAAGCAACGAACTACAAGATAAAATCTATACAAACACAACAAGATCACATGCTTCCACAACTAACAACTCATTATGCAAGGAAATAACCCCATACTTGCTCTTAAGACACTCAATCCATAAGATCCAACATGTATGAGCAAAGAATCACATAACAATGGTCAAGCTACAAGATACATCATGATAAACATGCCTTTACCAACATTCAATCTCATGAATCCTAAAGCTCACACAAGAAAAAGTCAAATAGCACAGGACCGACCAACACGAGACATCGGGGCCGAGGTTCTCAACCTCGGTCCGAGTCTTGGACCGACTTGTAACATCGGTCCCGAGGTTCTGGGTACCTCGGGCCGACTCTCATATAACTTCTCTACCTAGATTCACCCAAAAGTCACTCTATCATGCTCCTAAAATCCAAAATCAACCATTTCTCATCATCAATCGAAGTTCCAAGTAGGTTTTAGCATGTATGATCAACAATTAAGCACAAATTCCACTATGCATGCAAATCACCATGGATGCTTAAGGTCTAAGCTCACTCAATCATGGCAAATCTCAAATCTAGCAATGAAAGCATGAAATTCACAAGGAATCAAGTAGAGATCGAGATTCACATACCAAATTTGAAGAAAACAAAGACTTCTTAGCAATCAAGCTTCTTAGAACTCAAATTGCTCTTCTAGATCTAGAAGAGGGATGAAGAGCTATGGGATTTTGTTGGGATTTTTGGCTTTGGATCGATGTTTGAGGATGCTAGGGGTGTGGATCGAAATTTGTGGTGAAGATTGCTTGGGGTTCGAGTATGGTGGAGATGATGGATTGATTTGGGATTTTTGAAGGGGACTTGGTATTTTGGGAAGGAGGTTATGAGGGTGATTGGTGTTAGGTATGTGAAAGAAGGCTTAAATTAGGTAGAAGACAAAGTTAGGTCAGAAGGGCATAATAGGCATTTCCACAAAATCAAGACCAAAGTTGACCGGCCAAAGCGGACCGACGTCTCAACCTCGGGCCCGAGGTACTGGGTACCTCGGTCTGACTCGTTTTGGCTTCCTAAATTTCCCTTGTCTTGGCAAGTCTCTACCCACAAGTCCTTTTATTATTTTCACAAATACCACACATGATCATGAAGCTCACATAACACAAAATTCCACAAAACACATGCTAAAGAGAGATTAGAAAGAATCTAAGCTAAGGCAGAGGAAAACAAACTAGAAACTACGAAAATGAACCTACTAAACTCGGGTTGCCTCCCGAGAAGCGCTCTTTTTAAGTCACTAGCTTCTAACATCTACCCTTCAAGGAGGGTGAAAAACGGTGAATTGATCATCCTTGTCATATGCATCTCCACACTCCTCATAGCCATAGTACCACCATTTGTGTTTGATGAAAGTGTGGCATCCAACTTCCCCATCATTCTTCTCCTCCAAAGTGTAGGTTGGCATCTCTTGCATCTTCTCAACTTGATCTTCATTACCTATATCATAAACATCTAGAGAATTTATGGGGGACTCAATAACATTATAACTCAAATCTTCCTTCAAATCACTCAAACAAATGCTATCCTCTAGATCCTCTTTCAAGTCACTTAAACAAATGTAAGAGTCTCCCACATCAAAAGGATACGAAGAAGGATACTCTTCATGGCTTCTCGAGCTATCTCCACCTCTTAACTCCTCATGGTTCACAAATGGATCTTGTAACTCCCTTTCTTGCACTTGAACATAGACCATGTCATGATCTCTCAAGGGTGCTTCCTCCTCTCTTGTGGGTTCCAACTCCTCCCTCTTACGCTTGGCACTTTCCTCCAACTTCAAGATCGCCAAAGCATCCGGTTCGTTAAGAGCTTTGTTGAAGTGAAACTCCACCTTTTCCTCGCCAATCTCGAAAGTCACTTTCCCATTTCTCACATCGAATTTGGCACCCGCCGTAGCTAGAAACGGCCTTCCAAGAATAAGGGGCACCATCGGATCTTCTTTCATGTCGAGGATCACAAAATCGTCGGGGACAAAATATCTCCCAACTCGAACCGGGACGTCATCTAAGATTCCGGCGGCCTTTGTAGATGAACCATCGGCCATAGTAAGACTCATATCAACCGGTTCCATATCTCCGAGGTTAGCCCCTCTCCATATGCTCATGGGCATTACCGATATGCTTGCTCCTAAATCACAAAGAGCCTTGAAGTTTTGGGATCCAATCCCCACGGTAATGGCAAATCTTCCGGGATCACCTAGCTTTTGAGGTAGCTCCAAGATCTTCACCTCATCTTGCATCTCCACAATTGACCTCTTCTTGCTCAAAATTTCCTTCAAAAACTTTGCATAGGATGGCATCTCACTTAGAGCATCGGTGAATGGAATGGTGATGTTCAAGCCTTGCAAAAGCTTCAAGAACCTCTTAAACTTGCCCTCAACAATCTCCTGGAGCTTCTTCAATCGGTAAGGAAGAGTTGTGCCACCTTGTTTCTTGGTTGAATCCACTTCCTTGGACCGATCTTGATCTCTCTCAACATTTTCAACATGGACCGAGTTCGGATCGACGTCGGGACCGACTTCTGGAACCTCGGTCCGGGGGCAGGGCACATCTGGGAATGTCGGGCCGACTACAGGGCATGTCGGACCCGAGTTCAGTTCCACCTCGGTCCGGTTCAGGAGACTTCCTCCGTCTTCTGGATCGACATCATGGTACGTCGGGCCCGAGTTACTGGGAAACTCGGTCCGACTCTCTTCTCTTGTCCTTGAAGTGTGTGGCTCGGGCAAACTCCGTCCACTCCTCAATCCTATGGCTCTAAACTTCATTTTGTTGTTGTTGGGCACGGGGGTTCTCCTCGGGTCGGCCCGGGAGTCTCCCCTCCTCTCTTGGAAGTTGATTTGCCATGTGAACAAATTGGTTGTCCACTTGCCTTCTCCATACACCAAACTCTTTGAATTGGGTGCCCATGTCATCAAATCTTCTCTCCATGTTGGTGAATTGATTCTTCAAGTCTTGAGCCCATGTTGGTGTTTGCTCATAGAATCCCGGAGGTCGGTATGGTGGTGGTTGGGCCCTTGGCTCGTTTTGGTTGAAGTTGTTGTTGTAGCCATTGGCTTGGCCTTGGTTCCACCTTCCTCCATTGTTGAAATTGGCTCTTCCTCCGAAGTTTCTTTGAACATAGTGTGCCTCCTCAATTTACTCGGCCAAACGAACTTGGCGCTCATTTGGACACTCTTGGGCTCCATGCTTCAAAGAACCACATTCTTCACAAGCTCTCGAGTTTTGTTGGAGATGACTCATCTTCCTCCTCATCTTGTTCAACTCATCCTCTAGGAATTGGATCTTCACATCTTTATCTACCTCTTCACTCTTTGGGTCGTAGAGCCTCTTTGCACCATCTCCATGGACTCTTGCCTCCTTGTTCCCTTGACTCACTCCGTACATGGCTTCGTAATCGGAGAGCTTGTCTAGCAACTCCCACGCTTGCTCCGGTGGCAAGTCAATGAACCCACAATCGGTGTGAAGGTTCAATTTGTCCTTGGTGGCGGGGTTGATTCCTTGAAAGAAAATGTCTTGAAGGACATAAGGTTGTTGCCCATGCGTCGGACATTGCCTCAACATTTCCTTGAACCGATCCCAAGCCTCGAAGAGTGGCTCGTGGGCTCCTTGTTGAAAGCTTGCTATCTTCCTTCTAAGCTCCGTCTTGGTGGGCGGAAAGAACTTCATCAAGAATGCTTCATTGAGAGCCCTACATGATGTGATGGAACGAGGTGCTTGGCTATCCAACCAATGCAATGCCTTGCCTCCCAACGACCACTTGAAGGCTTTGAGTAGCACGTACTCAAGTGTCTCATCATCCGTCGAGATGGTCTCACATAGATCCTAGAATTGCTTCACATGCTCGATCGGGCACTCATTCGGTCTCAAATGAAATTGATCCCTTTTGATGAGTGAGATAAATTGAGTTTTGATCTCAAAGTTCCTTGACACCTCCGGCAAGACGATGGCCGGTTCCGGAACCTTCAACTCCGGATGCATGTATTGTCTTGCATTCCGGGGTTGGGTGTTGATTTGAGCCTCCAATCTCATTCTTTGCTCGCGCTCCCTCCAAGCCTCGGCATCTCGGTTTGCCATCTCAAGTTGCATTCGAGCCATGTCGGCCCTCATCCTCTCAACCTCCTCATCACGAGCTTGGTTCTCCATTCTCTTCTTCTTTCGAGCTTGTTTGATGATGCTCTCCGAATCACACACAAAGTCAAACTCAAGTGTTCCTCGGACGGAACGAGCTCGCATACACCTATAACCAAAGATACAAACAAACCGAATCAAAACAAACAAGGGGTTTGGGCTAATCCCTCACCCAAATCACTACCAAATCAAAGACTCAACAAAATAGGGTACCTCAAACAAGTAGAACTCCCCGGCAACGGCGCCAAAATTCTGATAGGGGGTGGTTCGTCCGTAGTCCGGATCGGATGATATCAAAATTTAAATTTATAAACCGAACCCCAACTTGTAGTATAAGGGTAGGGTGTCGAACACACGGGAGTTCGTGCGTTGAGAGTACCAGAAAGACTAAAAAGAGGTAAAAGAAAGGTAAAAATGAGGAAAATCAAAGAGAACACCTCGGACCGACACTGGTCACTTCGGTCCGAGGGTGGATCGAGGTTGATTTGGCCGGGACCGACTCACACAACGTCGGGCCCGATGACTGGGTAACTCGAACTAGGCAAATTTGGTAGATCGGTCTTGGGTTTTTGGGTTCCTTCCCTAACTAGACTTGGGTAATTCCACCCCAATTCAGCCAATAAGTGTTGATCCTTGTGAGATCGAGGTTGTTTGCCTTCGATCCCTCCACTCTACTCTTCGACCCAAGGGAGTTTCCACTCGCCTTCGATGCTAGTTCTAGTGATGGGTCCGAGATTGCTCCCGCTTACTCTTACCAATCACAAGCCCTAGGTCCCTTGTTCCCACAAGAGAATTGAAGCTCAATGTAGAGAGGATTCATAGATCAAGCACTCAAGGCTATGGAATTGGGGGTTCCTACCCAATCCTAGCTAGGGGTTTCCCCCATAGCCCCAGACTATGGAATCTACTCCATCAAGTAAGAGTAAAAAGCAATCAAATAACAAATCAAGCAAATCTCTATCATCAAACTCAAATCAAGGCTCAATTGCATTCAAATCCAAAAGGGTTCACAATTTCCAAGTCTCAATTCTACTAAACAAAAGCAAAACAAGTTCAAAACTCACTAATCTCCTCTCTAGCTCCACCGATCTCTCTCGCTTCTCCTCCTCCTCTCTTCTCCTTGCTCTCCAAGTCTTCCTTGAGCCTTTTGAGAGTGATTTTGTGTGGGATTGATTAATCCTCCTCTAATGCTCTCTAATCACCTCTAATTATACTCTCTCTTGGATTGGGGATCAAGGAATTCCCAATTTAGAAGAAGGGCAAAATTGGAAGATCACAACATTGTGCCTTGGAGCCCAATCCTTTCCTTTGCCGACTCGGACCGACACGGGCGGACATCGGGCCCGACGTTGGGAACGTCGGTCCTATGCTCTTGTGCTCGAACTCGGGCCCGACTTGGTAGTAACTCGATCCGGGGTCTCGGTCCTTCTTCTCTTCTTGGTTTTCCTTGAGTTCCTCTTCATTTTTTGCATGGCTCTTCTACTCCTTAGCTCCCTTGCTTGGCTCCTTCTTATAAACTCCTCCAAAACGTCCTCAAACGCGCCATTTTACCTACAAAACATAACAAACTCGCATAGTTTCTGAATCTCGTAGGAAACCGGGAACTAAGCTAAAAAGGGACGAAACTAACAAAGAAAGGAATGAAAAACACTTATTTACAAGGGAAATTAACTACTAAAACACCACCAAAATGAGAGACATCAGAATACCCCATACTCAAACTTGCTTGTCCTCAAGCAATAACAATGTAAGCAAGACCGAAGCACAATCTTTAAGTAAAGCCTCATATGAAAAAAATCAATGAAGAACAACTGATAGACATGCTAGCAAGATTACATCCTCACACATGATCAAGTGTTCAAGGAAATAAAGTCTAATGCAACAAAGCTTCACTTTAGGGATATAGAAATGTGTATCACTCATCATGTGTTTAGGCTTGAAAATGAACACTCGTACTCAAAAATCATGCAAGTAAAGACTTTACTATTGAAGCTAATATCACCAATTCCTCCACCTAGAGATGCCTATTACAATGCACACAAAGAATATGAACTTGGCTCAATGGAGGTCCTCAAAGAGGTTCCATTCGGCCGGGTTGTAATGGGGCTTTTGGTGTTTCTCAAGGTAGGAATCATTTTGGTCTTGTGGTGCTTACAATGGGGATTGAACTTTCTAGTCTCTCACCAACTTCACCAAATTATTCCACTTTCAACTTTTCACTCATCCAAAAGACTTTGATTTTTCTCTTTTCTTTTCTCAACCAACTTTTTTCACTAAACATTCCACTTCATCTTTGCACTACACTTTTTTTTGTTGGATTTTTCACACTTTTCTCACTAGGATCGACTTGCAACACACGTCGGGCCCGATGTGCACTTTAACTTGGTCGGAATCCTTTTCTACACTTAAACACTTTGCTTTCAATCCACTATTTTTCCAACTTTTCTTTCTTTTCTTCTCAACAAAGATGCACTACCCACTTGGTTTATAACTTCATTCTTTGCCTTTCACCAATGAGAATCTCAACTCTCCAAATATTCTTCCAAACCTCTCACTAAAGTCCAATCCCATAAGGGTCAAGTCATATAGGCTAGGAATCATATTTTTGAGGAGTTTCAAACAAAGGTCTAAGGCTAAAACGGGGCTTCAAAATACGGTTTATCTTCAAGGTAGGATATGGAATATTTTGTGACTAAATGAAATAAAGTTCAAATCAATGCGACAATGCATAGAACAAATCTCATAATGGCCTTGGAAAATAGATAAACACCTCAATAACAAGTTTTACTAAGCATGCATGACCTAATTCACATAAGAAAATGAGGGATATGCAATATGAACAAGCATCCCTAAAATGGTCCCTAAAATGGTCAAAAAATCATCTCACAAGGTTCACTCTAGCTTAGTTGCATCAAAACTCATCCAAGAATTCATGTGCTCAATAAAAGCATGCAAGATATCATATCACATTAAAAGCAACATCCATTGAGAGGCTAAACTATCCAAAAATATGCAAAGGATTTTACATGCTCACATCATCATTAGCCTTCTTTAGACATCTAAGATGAGAATTCCTAGTCCAACACAAAATCATTTTGACATTTTTCAACACAATTTTTCGAATTTTTATGGATTTTTCGAAAATTTTCTCAAACAAACAAACTCATCCATTCATGCCATCACATTCAATCATCATTCATGCACCACAACATGCCACAATCCCAAAAGAAAACATCCCTTAACAAAACAAGAACAAACACAAGAAAACTACACATGAAACTATGACCTACTAACCCACCCCATACTTAAAATTTTGATGTCCTCATCAAAACAAAGAAATCAAAACTCAAAAGAGAAGAGTAAAGAGAGCTCACAATTTCTTATTCGTGAATGGCATGTTGAAGCTTATTTCGGAGGGTGTCCTCGGCGGCGTCCCCTTTGGAGCCGTGCTTGCCTCTCTCGCTCATACACTTGGTCGTGGAAAGGGTCTTGACTTGGCGGTTGAATTTGTGGGACGGGACACATCCATTCATCTTCACGGGAAGAGAAGTTCCCGGTCATCCATTCATTGAAGCTCTCTTGAACGCTCCATCTTTGGTCCTCGACCGCCCTCAAGTCGTCCACATCACGTCTAGTGTAAGCGATGTTGCGGTTCACTTCTTCAAATTGAGCTTGGAAGTCTTCTTGGTGGTGGGAAAGTTGTTGTTGTTGGAAGTTGAGGTGTTGTTGTTGAAGATTGATTTGGTGTGCCTCTAGAAGCATGCTAGATTGTTGAAGTTGAAGATGAGCCAATTGGTTGGCTAGGAAGTTCATTGTTGAGGCTCGGGGAACACCATTCCGGGCCCGTACCATTGGGCATACCCCTCATACCCTCCATAGCTTGGTGGTTCTTGTCTTGCTCCACTCCCCTCACCCCTCTCGAATTGGCTCGGGACCGGATCGGGCAAATAGGTGTCGGACAGACGTTGGTGGACGTCCGGCCCGACATGGCTTGCACCTCGGTCCAGCAGTGTTGGTGCGTGGTCGGTGAGCAAATTGTGGTAACCACCATCTTCTTCTTCTTCTTCTTGCGGGTCAACGTCCATGTCCTCTCTTCTCACGAACTCATATTGGTTGGGCTCCTATTCTTCGGTGTCCGGGGAATCTTGAGGAGTAGTGAAACGAATATGTTGTGCTCGTCTTCTACACTCAAGTGGCCCCTCCGGCTCTCCAAAAGGATTCTCCTTGCCCACCCATACTTGGAACCAATTGTAATAGCTCGTGAGGTCAAAGAGACATGGCCCCAAAAGAATATGCACCTTGTCGAAGTTGGAGTGAGGGGCTAGATAGGTAGTGGCACCGGTCACTTGCTTCTCTTTGATGATGTTGGACTTCTTGAAATACTTAAGGTCCATGAACTCTACACCATTCGGGGCCGGTGTATACAAGGACAAATCAACCTCAAGTGCATGGGCTAACCGAGCAATCATACCTCCAAAGTAAATCCATGAGGAACTTTGGAAGTCCCTCACCATCTTCACCCATTCCCACGTGAGGTTCATCGGCTTCTCATTTTGAAACAACATCTCGTAGAGCAACATGGCTTCCTCCTTCATTGGCTTGCTAAGCTCATGTCGGGCAAAGATTGTGCACCCCAAAATGCGGATCATGACTCGGAAGAGTGGGCTAGCGATCTCATTGGTTGAGGCTCCCTTCCTCATCTCACTTCTTCCCGCTACATACTTCCAAAGATAGTTCACCTTATCATTGTCGACAAAAGCCTCTTCTCTAGCAAAAGGAAATCCAAGGTAGACCGCCAAATTCCTTAGAGAGAGCTCTTGTGCTTGATTACCCAATTGGAAGGAGATCATGCCCTCACTCTCGACTCCTTCATACGTGCACTTGAAAGTAGCCATAAACTCGGAGGTGAAAGCCGGATAATGGGTGTTGCTCCATCTTAGCATCACATTAAGCCCAATGTTCGAGTAGCACCGAATAAGAGCCTCATCCATGCTCATCTTCTGGATTGATTCCCAATCTACCCACCGAGTGTGGTGAGATAGACCCATGAGGCGCTCATATTCACTAGCCACATCATCATCCTCAAATTGCACATCATCCATCCTTTGCACTCTCTTCGACTTCTTCGACTTCTTTGTTGCTCTCTCCATTCTTGAAGAAGATGCTCGGGTAGTCATGGTACCTACACACAATCAAGCAAAGAACTACAAGATAAAATCTATACAAACACAACAAGATCACATGCTTCCACAACTAACAACTCATTATGCAAGGAAATAACCCCATACTTGCTCTTAAGACACTCAATCCATAAGATCCAACATGTATGAGCAAAGAATCACATAACAATGGTCAAGCTACAAGATACATCATGATAAACATGCCTTTACCAACATTCAAGCTCATGAATCCTAAAGCTCACACAAGAGAAAGTCAAATAGGATAGGACCGACCAACACGAGACATCGGGTCCGAGGTTCTCAACCTCGGTCCGAGTCTTGGACCGACTTGTAACATCGGTCCCGAGGTTCTGGGTACCTCGGGCCGACTCTCATTCGACTTCTCTACCTAGATTCACCCAAAAGTCACTCTATCATGCTCCTAAAATCCAAAATCAACCATTTCTCATCATCAATCGAAGTTCCAAGTAGGTTTTAGCATGTATGATCAACAATTAAGCACAAATTCCACTATGCATGCAAATCACCATGGATGCTTAAGGTCTAAGCTCACTCAATCATGGCAAATCTCAAATATAGCAATGAAAGCATGAAATTCACAAGGAATCAAGTAGAGATCGAGATTCACATACCAAATTTGAAGAAAACAAAGACTTCTTAGCAATCAAGCTTCTTAGAACTCAAATTGCTCTTCTAGATCTAGAAGAGGGATGAAGAGCTATGGGATTTTGTTGGGATTTTTGGCTTTGGATCGATATTTGAGGATGCTAGGGGTGTGGATCGAAATTTGTGGTGAAGATTGCTTGGGGTTCGAGTATGGTGGAGATGATGGATTGATTTGGGATTTTTGAAGGGGACGTGGTATTTTGGGAAGGAGGTTATGAGGGTGATTGGTGTTAGGTATGTGAAAGAAGGCTTAAATTGTGTAGAAGACAAAGTTAGGTCAGAAGGGCATAATAGGCATTTCCACAAAATCAAGACCAAAGTTGACCGGCCAAAGCGGACCGACGTCTCAACCTCGGGCCCGAGGTACTGGGTACCTCGGTCCGACTCGTTTTGGCTTCCTAAAATTCCCTTGTCTTGGCAAGTCTCTACCCACAAGTCCTTTTATTATTTTCACAAATACCACACATGATCATGAAGCTCACATAACACAAAATTCCACAAAACACATGCTAAAGAGAGATTAGAAAGAATCTAAGCTAAGGCAAAGGAAAACAAACTAGAAACTACGAAAATGAACCTACTAAACTCGGGTTGCCTCCCGAGAAGCGCTCTTTTTAAGTCACTAGCTTCTAACATCTACCCTTCAAGGAGGGTGAAAACGGTGAATTGATCATCCTTGTCATATGCATCTCCACACTCCTCATAGCCATAGTACCACCATTTGTGTTTGATAAAAGTCTGGCATCCAACTTCCCCATCATTCTTCTCCTCCAAAGTGTAGGTTGGCATCTCTTGCATCTTCTCAACTTGATCTTCATTACCTATATCACAAACATCTAGAGAATTTCTGGGGGACTCAATAACATTATAACTCAAATCTTCCTTCAAATCACTCAAACAAATGAAACTATCCTTTAGATCCTCTTTCAAGTCACTTAAACAAATGTAAGAGTCTCCCACATCAAAAGGATACGAAGAAGGATACTCTTCATGGCTTCTCGAGCTATCTCCACCTCTTGACTCCTCATGGTTCACAAATGGATCTTGTAACTCCCTTTCTTGCTCTTGAACATAGACCATGTCATGATCTCTCAAGGGTGCTTCCTCCTCTCTTGTGGGTTCCAACTCCTCCCTCTTACGCTTGGCACTTTCCTCCAACTTCAAGATCGCCAAAGCATCCGGTTCGTTAAGAGCTTTGTTGAAGTGAAACTCCACCTTTTCCTCGCCAATCTCGAAAGTCACTTTCCCATTTCTCACATCGAATTTGGCACCCGCCGTAGCTAGAAACGGCCTTCCAAGAATAAGGGGCACCATCGGATCTTCTTTCATGTCGAGGATCACAAAATCGTCGGGGACAAAATATCTCCCAACTCGAACCGGGACGTCATCTAAGATTCCGGCGGCCTTTGTAGATGAACCATCGGCCATAGTAAGACTCATATCAACCGGTTCCATATCTCCGAGGTTAGCCCCTCTCCATATGCTCATGGGCATTACCGATATGCTTGCTCCTAAATCACAAAGAGCCTTGAAGTTTTGGGATCCAATCCCCACGGTAATGGCAAATCTTCCGGGATCACCTAGCTTTTGAGGTAGCTCCAAGATCTTCACCTCATCTTGCATCTCCACAATTGACCTCTTCTTGCTCAAAATTTCCTTCAAAAACTTTGCATAGGATGGCATCTCACTTAGAGCATCGGTGAATGGAATGGTGATGTTCAAGCCTTGCAAAAGCTTCAAGAACCTCTTAAACTTGCCCTCAACAATCTCCTTGGGCTTCTTCAATGGGTAAGGAAGAGGTTTGCCACCTTGTTTCTTGGTTGAATCCACTTCCTTGGACCGATCTTGATCTCTCTCAACATTTTCAGCATGGACCGACTTCGGATCGACGTCGGGACCGACTTCTGGAACCTCGGTCCGGGGGCAGGGCACATCTGGGAACGTCGGGCCGACTACAGGGCATGTCGGACCCGAGTTCAGTTCCACCTCGGTCCGGTTCAGGGGACTTCCTCCGTCTTCTGGATCGACATCATGGTACGTCGGGCCCGAGTTACTGGGCAACTCGGTCCGACTCTCTTCTCTTGTCCTTGAAGTGTGTGGCTCGGGCAAACTCCGTCCACTCCTCAATCCTATGGCTCAAACTTCGTTTTGTTGTTGTTGGGCACGGGGGTTCTCCTCGGGTCGGCCCGGGAGTCTCCCCTCCTCTCTTGGAAGTTGATTCGCCATTTGAACAAATTGGTTGTCCACTTGCCTTCTCCATACACCAAACTCTTTGAATTGGGTGCCCATGTCATCAAATCTTCTCTCCATGTTGGTGAATTGATTCTTCAAGTCTTGAGCCCATGTTGGTGTTTGCTCATAGAATCCCGGAGGTCGGTATGGTGGTGGTTGGGCCCTTGGCTCGTTTTGGTTGAAGTTGTTGTTGTAGCCATTGGCTTGGCCTTGGTTCCACCTTCCTCCATTGTTGAAATTGGCTCTTCCTCCGAAGTTTCTTTGAACATAGTGTGCCTCCTCAATTTGCTCGACCAAACGAACTTGGCGCTCATTTGGACACTCTTGGGCTCCATGCTTCAAAGAACCACATTCTTCACAAGCTCTCGAGTTTTGTTGGAGATGACTCATCTTCCTCCTCATCTTGTTCAACTCATCCTCTAGGAATTGGATCTTCACATCTTTATCCACCTCTTCACTCTTTGGGTCGTAGAGCCTCTTTGCACCATCTCCATGGACTCTTGCCTCCTTGTTCCCTTGACTCACTCCGTACATGGCTTTGTAATCGGAGAGCTTGTCTAGCAACGCCCACGCTTGCTCCGGTGGCAAGTCAATGAACCCACAATCGGTGTGAAGGTTCAATTTGTCCTTGGTGGCGGGGTTGATTCCTTGAAAGAAAATGTCTTGAAGGACATAAGGTTGTTGCCCATGCGTCGGACATTGCCTCAACATTTCCTTGAACCGATCCCAAGCCTCGAAGAGTGGCTCGTGGGCTCCTTGTTGAAAGCTTGCTATCTTCCTTCTAAGCTCCGTCGTCTTGGTGGGCGGAAAGAACTTCATCAAGAATGCTTCATTGAGAGCCCTCCATGATGTGATGGAACGAGGTGCTTGGCTATCCAACCAATGCAATGCCTTGCCTCCCAACGACCACTTGAAGGCTTTGAGTAGCACGTACTCAAGTGTCTCATCATCCGTCGAGATGGTCTCACATAGATCCTAGAATTGCTTCACATGCTCGATCGGGCACTCATTCGGTCTCAAATGAAATTGATCCCTTTTGATGAGTGAGATAAATTGAGTTTTGATCTCAAAGTTCCTTGACACCTCCGGCAAGACGATGGCCGGTTCCGGAACCTTCAACTCCGGATGCATGTATTGTCTTGCATTCCGGGGTTGGGTGTTGATTTGAGCCTCCAATCTCATTCTTTGCTCGCGCTCCCTCCAAGCCTCGGCATCTCGGTTTGCCATCTCAAGTTGCATTCGAGCCATGTCGGCCCTCATCCTCTCAACCTCCTCATCACGAGCTTGGTTCTCCATTCTCTTCTTCTTTCGAGCTTGTTTGATGATGCTCTCCGAATCACACACAAAGTCAAACTCAAGTGTTCCTCGGACGGAACGAGCTCGCATACACCTATAACCAAAGATACAAACAAACCGAATCAAAACAAACAAGGGGTTTGGGCTAATCCCTCACCCAAATCACTACCAAATCAAAGACTCAACAAAATAGGGTACCTCAAACAAGTAGAACTCCCCGGCAACGGCGCCAAAATTCTGATAGGGGGTGGTTCGTCCGTAGTCCGGATCGGATGATATCAAAATTTAAATTTATAAACCGAACCCCAACTTGTAGTATAAGGGTAGGGTGTCGAACACACGGGAGTTCGTGCGTTGAGAGTACCAGAAAGACTAAAAAGAGGTAAAAGAAAGGTAAAAATGAGGAAAATCAAAGAGAACACCTCGGACCGACACTGGTCACTTCGGTCCGAGGGTGGATCGAGGTTGATTTGGCCGGGACCGACTCACACAACGTCGGGCCCGATGACTGGGTAACTCGAACTAGGCAAATTTGGTAGATCGGTCTTGGGTTTTTGGGTTCCTTCCCTAACTAGACTTGGGTAATTCCACCCCAATTCAGCCAATAAGTGTTGATCCTTGTGAGATCGAGGTTGTTTGCCTTCGATCCCTCCACTCTACTCTTCGACCCAAGGGAGTTTCCACTCGCCTTCGATGCTAGTTCTAGTGATGGGTCCGAGATTGCTCCCGCTTACTCTTACCAATCACAAGCCCTAGGTCCCTTGTTCCCACAAGAGAATTGAAGCTCAATGTAGAGAGGATTCATAGATCAAGCACTCAAGGCTATGGAATTGGGGGTTCCTACCCAATCCTAGCTAGGGGTTTCCCCCATAGCCCAAGACTATGGAATCTACTCCATCAAGTAAGAGTAAAAAGCAATCAAATAACAAATCAAGCAAATCTCTATCATCAAACTCAAATCAAGGCTCAATTGCATTCAAATCCAAAAGGGTTCACAATTTCCAAGTCTAAATTCTACTAAACAAAAGCAAAACAAGTTCAAAACTCACTAATCTCCTCTCTAGCTCCACCGATCTCTCTCTCTCTTCTCCTCCTCCTCTCTTCTCCTTGCTCTCCAAGTCTTCCTTGAGCCTTTTGAGAGTGATTTTGTGTGGGATTGATTAATCCTCCTCTAATGCTCTCTAATCACCTCTAATTATACTCTCTCTTGGATTGGGGATCAAGGAATTCCCAATTTAGAAGAAGGGCAAAATTGGAAGATCACAACATTGTGCCTTGGAGCCCAATCCTTTCCTTTGCCGACTCGGACCGACACGGGCGGACATCGGGCCCGACGTTGGGAACGTCGGTCCTATGCTCTGGTGCTCGAACTCGGGCCCGACTTGGTAGTAACTCGATCCGGGGTCTCGATCCTTCTTCTCTTCTTGGTTTTCCTTGAGTTCCTCTTCATTCTTTGCATGGCTCTTCCACTCCTTAGCTCCCTTGCTTGGCTCCTTCTTATAAACTCCTCCAAAACGTCCTCAAACGCGCCATGTTACCTACAAAACATAACAAACTCGCATAATTTCCGAATCTCGTCGGTCCTATGCTCTGGTGCTCGAACTCGGGCCCGACTTGGTAGTAACTCGATCCGGGGTCTCGGTCCTTCTTCTCTTCTTGGTTTTCCTTGAGTTCCTCTTCATTCTTTGCATGGCTCTTCCACTCCTTAGCTCCCTTGCTTGGCTCCTTCTTATAAACTCCTCCAAAACGTCCTCAAACGCGCCATGTTACCTACAAAACATAACAAACTCGCATAATTTCCGAATCTCGTAGGAAACCGGGAACTAAGCTAAAAAGGGACGAAACACTATCACAATTAAGGCTTAAGGAAACACTTGAATGAAACGGTTTAAGTATAATGAAACAGTTTATTGAAACGGTTAGTCCAATAAAACGGTTTAAGAAACGGTTTATACTCTCCTGAAACAGTTTTTAATATTGAAACGGGGAATATCACCTAATGAAACGGTCATACAAAATAAAAATTATAACGCTAAAATTTTCATTCACCCCCGCTAAAATTTTCGTTCAGCCCCGCCAGGCAATCAAAAATTTCATTCACCCATTCTCAGCCCTAAACCTTTTCACCAAGCTCTCTGAGGGTAGAACACAAATTCACAAACCCCAAGGCCTAGCGCCGCCCTCCTCGGCCTCCGTAGAGCCGATAACGACGACGAGGACGAGACAGCGCCTTTCCCTGCCTCGCACCTCCCTCTCGTCCTCGTCTTACTCCTTCTCTGTCCTCCCCGTTCCCGCCTTCAAAGGCGAATCCAGTATCAGGATGGACTCGGTCACCGTCACCGGGGCGGCCGATTCATCGCAAATCAGGCGGCTGACGACGTCGGGGGTCGGCGCCAGGTGGTGTTCTGGAGGAGGCAAGGGCTTGGGGGAGAAGCCATGGAAGGTCTGATCGAAGGAGAGGGAGGAAGGTGAGTCTGGGGAAGCCGGAGGCGGAGAGGAAGGGTGAGATTCCGGTGGTGTTCGTGGCCGGAGGAGGAAGTGGTAGGGAAAGGTGAAGGTGTAGTGGTGTAAGATGGTTGTGCCTCTTCTTCTTCTTGCTCCTCCTCTTCTTCTACTATAATGCGGTGGAGTTTGCTGTCATAACTCATCTTTTGATATAATGCAATGAGCTAACAAGTCTCTTATTGAATGACAGATCAAATATATGTTGATATCCAGCCTTTGATCAGATTAGTTCTGGATGGTTATAATGTTTGCAGATGGAGACATGGGCTCGGGAAAGACATACACAATGGTAAGAGATTCTTTAATCTTGTTCATAAGCTGTATCATATATATGTATGTATGTAGAGAACTATCAAAATCACTTGCTTATGGTGTTACATAGCTGCTTTGATTTGACAGCAAAAGAGACTTGGGGTCTGTGAATTATCGAGTTTTGAGTGATCTATTTCAGATCTCAAAATCTAGGAAAAATGTGATTGAATATAACTTTGGAGTCCAGATGATAGACATGTACAATGAACAAGTGAGAGATTTTTTGGTTATCGGTGGCTCTACAAAAACATATCCTTCACTAGCCAACTTTGTTAATATAGTATCTGAGCTTTGTTGTCTGATGATGATTTACTTAACTATAATCTTACATTAGATATTAGAAACAGCTCGCCCATGCATGAACGGACTTAATGTACCTAAAGCGAGCTCGGTCCTTATTAATTGCACTCAAGACGTGCTCGAATTGATGAGAATAGGCCAAAGGAACCGAGCCATGGTTGCAACTGCACTCAATGAGAGGAGTAGCCGCTCTCATAGGTATGAAACCCTAGCCCCTTTAAACTTTCACTGGTTGTCTTGTGGTTGCAATTGGTTTTGACTTTTCTATTTTCCCTTTTCCTGCATCCCAAGTGTTTGAAGAAAGTCCTCTGTGAAAATGGCTTCGACATGAGTGTGTGCTCCTTATTTTGATATTGGTTGTTCTTTACCCTTCGTTTAGGTCTGTTCATAGCCCACTATTTGTGCTTACTTTCCTACCCTGATTTTGTTCAGCTGATGTATCGTCTTCTTGAACAAACTGCTAAGCTGCGAGTGAAGAATGAATCGTTGAGCATGAGAGACGTTTGGGGAATGAATTGTTGAGCTGACAGTGAAGAATTACATGCTGTGTTTGAGGATGAAAACTTCAGTCTTACAAATTAAGGGCATTCTAATGCTTGCGAGTCTATTAGTTAGCCAACTGTTGTCTTTAGTTATGCATTTTAGTTATGATTTTTCATGTTCAGTCATGTAGTTCAGCTAAGTTTCATTGCCTCTTTTGGAATCTTTTTCTATGTAATGTTTATTTTATACCTTCAGTTCTATGTTTCAACTAAGACATGATAAAAATGTGTTCACGATATATAAATTTGAAAAACTACTTATATTGGTTGTCACATATAAAAGTGTGTTCACCATATATAAAGTGGTGTTCCTGTAAAAAATAGTCTATATTGTTGTCGCTTTGTGCAGTCTCTTGCTTTTCTATCACGAGGTCTTGAGGCTGATCCTGCATGTATACATCTCTGGATAGGTTATCTCTGCTTATTTACTACAGTGATAGGGATTCAACTGGGGATGATGAATTGTTCACTTGTGCGGTATGTTTTCTTTGTGGTCCATATGCTTCCGGTTAGAATTTGCTTTTATTCATCCCTGCTTGTTGCATGCACATTATTTTAGATATGCATAATAATTGTATGTAATTCTTGCCTATGTGGATTAAGGAACTGAATTATGTGTTCCATGCCCTTCATTGTTTTATTTATGCTATCTATAATGATTCATGCCTTATTATTGTGCTTTTGTTATATGCTTGACAGAAGGAACTCCCTTCAAGACTTATTTATCCTATACAAAACAAAAAAAACATTTGGTTTCAAGGGTGATTTTTTTTTTCTAGTTTTTCTGAACTATAATTCTTTATTGACGCTTTACATACTTGGTCATTTTTTCTTGATGAGCTAACTTGTAGCATACTATGTGGTCTTGACTTCTTTTTCGGAGGAGCAGATTAGCTGGCTAATCCATCTTTTAACTGTTGTCAGGTCTGATAGACATTCTAGAGCCACTCTTGGAAACTAGATTAATCTTTTCACTGAACAATATGAAACACTCATATATGCTAAGTTTAACGTGATATAAAATTGTGGACAACCTTTTAGGCAAGGTTTGACGACTAGATCGATAGGTATGTTGTTGGATATCTATTTAATCATCTCCTTAAGTGGTAAATTAATAAATCAGATCCCAACTAACTAGAACATGGCTTGCTTAGGCTACAGTTTGATAAGTAGGGGTTTCAAACAGTACCCGATTGCATGTGAAACTGATCGAGGTGATTTTTAGATTAAATAATTATAAATTGAATAGGCTATGATCTATCTGCTCCACCTTTGGATTAATTAGTTATAATTTGAATAGGCTATGATCTAAGTGGTTTGATTTTTGGGTGTTGAAAGCGAAAGGAGGTGGTTTGGGTTTTGATGCTTATTTAGTTTAGATGTTGACAGTAGACACAATCAGAAAGTTCCTAAATATATAAGCTTGGTCTATAAAATCCATAATAATATACTTAGTTTGATTTTTGGTACAATCCATAATAATATACTCAGTTTGATTTTTGGTACAATCCATAATAATAGTCTTCTGGATTACCTTGCCTTTTATGGAGTTTGTACTTAACCTGTTGTCTTACCCTTTTCTTTTTACCTTACTGACCAAACCTATAAGCTATACTTATAGCACACACAGATAATCAATATCAGCAGGCCACAAAAATCATAACCAGTCCCACCATTTTCTGTCTTACTTTCTTACACAAAATAAGAAGAAAACTCCATTTCATTTAACGTTTAAGGAATACTTTAAGCTTCAGGAATGCATATTAATAGCTCAATTTAAAAATCATCCCTAAACCCTAAACCCTAAACCCTAAACCCTAAACCCTAAACCCTAAACCCTAAACGTACATACTTATTCTATTATGATCAATTGAATTTAAATAAAGAAAGATTCAAATGAGTAGTATGGTGAGGACGTCTTCAGTGGAGTGGAGTATGAAAGAAAGAGACATTTCTTTTTTTTTCCTTGTTTTTCTTTTTTCTTTTTAATTTTTTGTCCCTCTTTTCAATTTTTTCTCTTCAATTTTTGCTTTTCAATTTTTGCTCTTCACCATTTTCCTTTGTTATTTGCTTGTGTTATATAGTAACATCAGTCAAATCACATAATGAAAAGTTTGGAGTTGTGCAAATAAGCAATTGTTAGGTCCTCCCACTACAGGTTAAGCTAAACTGAAATTTTATTTTCTTGTTATTTTGATATTTTCTTTTGCTATTTTCAGTTATTTTGTTTTTCTTATTGTATATATATTTCAATTAATTGGAATTCATGATAGTTTGATCTTTGACAATTATATATATATATATAATGTAAGAAAGTTCTATTATTAGAACTTTACTAAATGAAAAGTTATTTATAGATATATTGAAGTTACTAGTTAGGCTGAACTAATTTTTCATAGCATACTTAAAAAACTTTAAGTCATGGATAGAGGTTGATGGTTGTTTCGAAGATGGGCCGAGGAATATCAAAAAGGAGTTGATTGGTATATAGAAAAAAAAAATTGCAACTGAATCACATGGGGGTGAAATTCCTTGTCCATGTTGATTGCATTTGTTGATCAATGTTCATATGTGTTTTGATTGCATTTGTTGGAGGAAAATGCATTTCTGATCATTGTTCATTGCATTTGTTGAATTAATTTATTTGCCTTTGCCTTTGGTTGCAGTTCATTGCCCTTATGTCTATCTATGCTGTTGAAAGTTGTTGCTGGAATTAAGCTTGTTGAAAGACATGTTTAATGTGCTTTTTTTGGGTCATTTCTAGAAGATATCAGAGATCGACGACGTACGTAATCAAGCTTCTATGCTATTTGTTACTTTTGTACATGTAAGTATTGCATAGAAACTTGCTAGTTTTATATATGGATCGACAAGAACATGTATGTAGTATGTCGTTCATGATATATTTAGTAAGTATGTATGTACGTGACTATATATAGCTTGTTTGTTGATCGAGCAAAACCCTTATGTACATCATAAATTTGAAGTTTATAAAATTGGCTTTTAATTATATTATGTAATTATATATCCATATGGATCATATATATATACAGCGTAATCAATCGAACCTGAAATCACAGAAAGCCACCAACCGTTTCCATAGCTCTAATATATGTTTCAAGAAAACTACATTGACCGTTTCATAAAAACAAAGCATACTGTTTCATTAGCTCCTCAATATGAAACGGTTTTGAAAGTTAATGAAACGGTTTAAATAATGAAACAGTCCTCCACAACAAATGAAACGGTTGGTCTTAATAATTATATAACCGTTTCATTAGCTTAAAACAACCGTTTCATTATGTCTAAAGCAACATGAGCGCCTGCCAACCGTTTCATTAGATATAATGAAACGGTTATGTAGCCTTTATGAAACAAAATTCGACCGTTTCCTTAAGCCTTAATTGTGGTAGTGAAACTAACAAAGAAAAGAATGAAAAACACTTATTTACAAGGGAAATTAACTACTAAAACACCACCAAGATGAGAGACATCAGTTCCAAAGTAGCAAACACATGAAGTTTTAGACTAGCGTCCTTGCAAATATGAATTCAATGCATGATAGTCCTTAAACACTTAGAATCTACTAAACATAGCCAATCACTGAGGGAATAGTAGAACGGGACTTGCTACTTAAAAGTTATCATCCCCAAAAGTAACCTAAGATGCTCAAAGGGACATCTATCAAGCGCCTTAGTGAAAATATCAGCTATTTGGTCTTCAGTCCTCACATGGCCCATACTAATAAGTCCTAGTTCAACATTATCACGCAGGAAATGATGCCTTATATGAATGTGCTTTGTGCGTGAATGAAAAACAGGATTTTTAGCAATTTCAATAGCACTTGTGTTATCACAAAGAATGGGAATAGTTTCAAGAGTGATACCATAGTCCTCAAGTTGATATTTGATCCAAATAACCTGTGAACAACACAAAGCAGCAACAACGTACTCAGCTTCCGCAGTTGAAAGCGCCACAGAGTTTTGTTTCTTTGATCCCCATGAGACTAAGCAAGAACCAAGGAACTGTGCCATTCCCGAAGTGCTTTTCCTATCGATCACATGACCAGCATAATCAGCGTCCGAGTAGCCAACAAGCTTGAGAGGACGTCTTCCTTGGGTACCAAAGGCAGAGATCGTCGCGTCCCTTGAGATAGCGAAAGATTCTTTTGACTTCTTGCATGTGGGACTCCTTTGGACTCGCTTGGAAGTGTGCACACAAGCAAACGGCAAACATGATGTCGGGACAGCTTGCGGTCAAGTAGAGTAAAGAACCAATCATTCCTCTGTACAGCTTTTGATCAATGTCCTTCCCTTGTTCATCTGCGTAAAGACGCGAGTTGGGAGAACAAGGAGTAGCAACTGGTTTGGACGTGTTCATCCCATACTTCTCAAGCATTTCACGGACATACTTCTATTGATGAATGTGCGTCCCTTCCTTGAGTTGGTTGATTTGAAGTCCCAGGAAGAAATTGAGTTCTCCAATGAGGGACATTTCAAACTCACTACTCATTAAAGACTTGAATTCATCTACAAGTTTCATGTTAGTACTACCAAAGACTATATCATCAACATAGACTTGGGCAATCAAAATGTCCTTGTGAACTTTCTTAATGAGCAAAGTTTTGTCAATTGAACCTCTCGTGTAGCCATTAGACAAAAGAAAGGACGCAAACCTGTCGTACCATGCACGAGGAGCTTGCTTGAGTCTATAGAGAGCTTTGTCTAAGTAGTACACATGATCTGGGTGAGAGGCGTTCTCGAAGCCAGGGGGCTGAGCAACATACACTTCCTCCTTGAGTTTGCCATTGAGGAAGGCTGTCTTGACGTCCATCTGAAATAACTTAAATCCCTTGTCAGCGGCGAAGGAAATAAGGAGACGGACGGCCTCATTTCGAGCAACAGGAGCAAAGGTTTCATCATAGTCAATGCCTTCCTCTTGCTTGAATCCTTGAGCCACCAGCCTTGCCTTGTTCCTTGACACGTGTCCACTTTCATCAAGTTTGTTTCTAAACACCCAGCGCGTCCCTATGATGTTTTTGCCTTTGGGACGAGGGACGAGGGTCCAAACTTTGTTTCTTTCAAACTGATTGAGTTCTTCTTGCATTGCTTGAATCCAGTCAGCGTCCTGGAGTGCTCCCTTAATGTTCTTGGGTTCCACCATAGACACAAAGGCATTGAAAGCACATAAAGCCAAATTTGCACTCTGGGACTTGCTTGCAGCTGACCTCGTTTGAACTCCTTGAGAGATATCTGAAACAATCTGAGTTGTTGGGTGGTCCCTAGAGAAGCGGGACTCCCTTTGGAATAATTGGGCAAATCTTGGATCAATCTCACCATCAGAATTATCACTATCACCTTGAGCATCGTCCTCAGTGTGTTCCCCCTCAGAAAGAGCGTCCACACCATGGCGTTGCTCGCCTTGTTGACTTGATTCAGCCACATCTTGTTGAACTGGAGATTCACTACGAGAGGGAACTCCCTGATCAACACTAGGAGCGTCCACTGAGACTTCTTCTGGATTTATGGTGGCATCCTTAGGAACATAGTACTTTCCAGAGGACCAAACTTCAACTTCGTCTTCAGAGTCGTCCTGTTGTTGTGTTGAGGAGCGTTCTTTCTTACTTTGTTTTTCTTTGTGAGAAGAACTCTCTTTGAACACAACATGAATACTCTCCTTGTTGGGCCCGGATTTTCCTCACAAAAGTATTAAGACCCGGTCGGTACTTCTTCGCTACTTCTTCAGAGCACCGCGAGAAACGGCGAGGAGAGAAGTCGGTTGAACAAGATAGAATCGAAGATATAAGATAGATCTTTTAAAGATATTCCGTTAAGGTTAGGATTAGATAGAATCTTGTATTATCATATATTTTCCCACAAGATAGATCAATCCTCAAGGGCTATATAAATCGATTGTAAGCCCTCGAGCAGATTTACGCTCTTTTACACATTCAATCATACTTTCAATACAATTCACGAGCTTTTACATCAAACGTGTTCTTCGTGATTCACCTCGATCAGGCCCGATCTAGGTCAAGGTTCCCTTGGATGAATTTTGGCTCAAACAGTTTGGCGCCCACCGTGGGGCCGTGATCGGAACAATCACACGAGAACATACCAGTTCAGAACACCAACTCGAACTTCCCGGTCGCGATGTCAGGCGACGGAAACGAGACTCCCAAAACTCCCCTTGCCGACCACGGCAAGAATCCCGAACTCCCCGGAAACCGGTCGCAGGACGAGGAGATGACCGACCTCCGGGAGCGAATGCAACTGCTCCAGAAAGAGCTGAGCGACCAAAAGAGCTTCTACGACGCCCATGTAGAGCGTCTCACACGAGAGAACAGCCAGTTGAAACAACAATATGAGGTCATGGCCACGGGCCGCCGGTCCCTTCGCGTTAATCGCTGCACTGAGGGCATAGTTAAAAGGCTTGACTTTGATGGAGGAGAAGGAACATCGAAGGACGGCGAAACTCTGAACGCACGTGACAGAACACCGGTGCTGCAAGAGGACGCCCCGGGGGCTTTCACCCGGCACCGCTGTGAAGAAATTCTCCTTGACAAAGATCCACCAAGGGGTCCCCAGTCAGAGGCTAGGCGACGCCGAACACCACCTCGGGATACTTGGCCGGATGAGGGGGAGACCGACGAAGAGGGCTTCGAAAGGCGAAGGCCCTTAGACCTTGACGCAACCATACGGAGGAAAGTAACAGGGCAAATCGAGGTCATCGCTGATCAACTTCGAATCGGTCGGAAAAGTTTCCAACCCCTGGAACCTGAAGCCCCGATGGCTTCGACGAGTCCCCTTTCTCCCACCGCATCACCAGGGTGGAGATACCAAAGAAATTCACCGTGCCGAACATGACTCCGTACAACGGCACATCCGATCCTGACGAGCACGTCGCGATCTATAAGCAGAAGATGATGACGAGTGCAGTCCCGTCGTACTCCAAGGAAGCGGTGATGTGCAAGGGGTTTGGCACAACTCTGACGGGTCCATCGCTGACTTGGTTCATAAAACTACCACGCGGTAGCATTGGTTCTTTCGCCGAACTATCAGACTCTTTTCGCACCCAGTTTGACAGCAGCCGCAAATTCGAAAAGCAGTCCAGCGATCTCTACCAGATCCGTCAAAGGCAACAAGAGACTACCAGAGAATTTCTGGAACGATTCAACCGCGAAAAAGTCTCAATACAGTCTGCGACGTTACTACCGCGGTATAAGCGTTTAGGCAGGGGATCATCCCCGATGGTAGCCTATACAAAGAACTTACCAAACACCCATGCTACACCTTTGAAGAGGTTCAAGCCAGAGCCCCAGCTCACGTCAAGCTAGAGGAAGATAGAAGCTTGCGAAAAAGAACTTCAGAAGTTGACAAGTATGAGAAAAGGGGTCTAGCCGATGGCCGCAAAGGCTCGGCTGATCAAAGAAAGGATCGCCGAGCACACCCGTATTCCCGCCCTAGCCATGGGCAGGTGAATACAGCCAGGGCGCGGCAGGCGGATGATCAGAACCGTGACCCACCACCACCGTCGCTGGATTCACTCAAGCTCAATATTTCCACGGACAAGCTACTACGAAACATGGCGAAACAAGGGGAGTACGTGAGGTGGCCACGGAGGGACAAGGCCCCAAAGGCCGACAGAGACACCACCAAGTGGTGTGACTACCACGAGTACCACGGCCACTGGACCTGAGACTGCATCATGCTCAGGAAGGAATTATCTCGCCTTATCGTAGAAGGAAGAATCAAGGATGTAGCACCTGATGCCCATGTGCCCAAAGAAGTAGTAGAGAACCTACACTCCGAACCAAGAAGAAGGAGGGATCCCCCAACACCCGACAAAGTTGTCAATGTTATCTCAGGGGGTTCGAACATCTGCGGTCTCACCTACTCGGCCGCGAAGCGTCACGCACGCGAGGGCAGCTTCGGTCGCCCACGCCAATCTGGACGCACCGGTGGTGGATCGTCGGGACCCGCTATTGTCTTCGACGACAGCGACGCGGACTTTTCCGCCGAACCCCACCACGACGGCCTAGTAATATCCCTGCATATGGGGAACGTGTTAATGAAAAGAGTCCTAATTGATACCGGGAGCTCCACCAACCTAATGACGCTCGATGCTTTGAAGGAGATGGGGCTGTCCGAGAGCGACATTCACAAACACCCGGTGCCACTGGTAGGTTTCAGCGGCGAGGTCAAGCACACAGTGGGGGACATTACCCTCACCACCTTTGCCAAAGGGATCAACAGGCAGGTCGGCTTCCTCGTGGTGGATTGCCCCTCCTGCTATAACGTCATCCAAGGGCGTCCGTGGCTACACGACATGAAAGCCGTCGCATCTACTTACCACCAAACTGTGAAGTTCCCAACGCCCTAGGGAACAGAAGAAATCCGCGGGGATCAAAGGTTGGCCAAGGAGTGCTACATAGCAGCCCTCAAGCCAACCACCTGTTTGAGCCAAAATTCACCCTAGGGGATTATGGCCTAAATCGGGCCTGATCGTAGAGAATCACAAAGAAGACAAAAGACGTAAAAGCTCTTGAATTGTATTTGAAGTATGATTGAATGCGTAAAAAAGCATGAATCTGCCCTAGGGCTTACAATCGGTTTATATAGCGCCCTTTAGGATCGATCTATCTTATGGGAAAAGATAAGAAAATACAAGATTCTAACTAATCATGATCTTAACGGAATATCTTGAAGAAATCTATCATATATCTTTAACTCTATCCTGCTTAACCGACTTTGGTCCTTGCCGCCTCCCGTTGTATTCTGAAGAAGTATTGCAAAAGTCTCGACCCGGTATCGATACTTTATCGAGGAAAATCTGGGCCCAACAATACCCCTAAATGCAACGTTCGGATTTTGGAATCTTTTCAAATTTTGAATGGTGCATTTAAGTGATGTGACGTTGTGGTCAAGCCTGGGTTTTCGGGATATTGCAGACCTCTTAAAACTCTCTTTTCGCCTTCCTTAGCCATTTCCGCCTTCAATTGCATTCGTCCTTCCCTCTTCTTCCTCTGTTCCTCGTTTCTCCGAACGCTCAAGTACTGCTACTACCCTTTCCTACTTCTTTCTTGTTTTCCATGGCTCCAAGATCTCCCTTTACCTCTTCTAAAGCCCTCAGCGAGGAAAACCTTCTTCCTTGCACCATGACCCGAGACGAAATCGCCGAATGGGTCGAATTTGGGGGTTTCCCCAATGGAACCCGATTCCACGCTCCAACGATCGAAAAGATCGATTGGGTTCGCAAGGGCTGGGTCTGTTTCTTGGATTACCCATTCACCTTAGGTCTGAAGTTTCCCTTCTCCGATTTCATTCGTGAGTTTATTAGTACCCTAAAGGTCTCCCCTTGTCAAATTCTTCCTACAACGTGGCGGACCCTTGCTCGAATCGATGAGCTTGCCACGGAACGTGGGCTTAAAATGTCGATGGGGGAACTCCTTCTTGCCTACACAATCGTTCCACAAAGAGCCGGCCGAATTACTCTCCATGCTAGGGATGTGAAAAACCCTTTAATTCCCAAAACGAAAATGCCTTCCCGGAGCTTGCAAGCTCGCTTCTTCTTTATTGAGTTAGAATCTCTAAGGGGCTTAGACGAGGATGTATTGTCGGTCTTTCGAGATTGATGGAACACGTCCCGTAAGGCCCTGAGCCTTTCTTCGCTGTTATCCCCTGTTTTTGCATTTGCGACTGATCCTGAGTCGGTTTTCCTTTCTTCTCTGTGCAGTACCGGTGGGAATCAACTCCAGGAGTACAGATACAGGCGTTTGCCGGCGATTGTTGAAGGTCAAGGTCGAAAAACGTAAGCCGAAGAAGACCAAACCCGAACCTGAAGAACCTGCAGAGGAGGTGGGAACATTGGATCCTGAGGACAAGACCGAAACAAGCGAAATTCCAACATCTTCTGATATGGCGAGTTCATCTGGAAAGAAATCAGGTCTGAACCCATTTATTCGAAATCTCGCATCTCTGAATTCTTCACTATATCCGGGTTACTAACTTCTAGCACCGGGCAGGCGCTAAGATTGACATGTCCGCCGCTGGGATGGTGAAGAGGCTGAGATCCAGTGGAATCAAGGCTTTGACATCCCCGACTCCCTCTATAGATTCAAAGAAATCTCAACCGCCGAAGCGTAAAAGGACTGACGAGACCCCATCCCCTGCTGCGAAGAAGAGAGAGCCGAAGGACCTCCTGAGTGTTTTCAGCGACAAGCTTTCCCCGAATATCAAAGCTGAGTTCCAACCGTTACCCCTTGATGCGGCCTTTAGCCGTGTGGGTACTACCCTTAGACTGGTAAGTCAATCTTTTCTATCATATTTTATCAATACTTCTTTGATACCTTGTACTCATCAGGCTGTGCTTGTTGCAGGCTTTTCAAGAACTCATGGCGACCAACTACCGTACTCATGAAGAGTTGTCGAGGGTGGAGGCCGATACTAAGAGTGCCAGAGATGCCGCCACCGCCTCCAAGAGAAAGATCCGTAAGCTCCAATCGACCATCGACTCCTTGTCGATTCAGGTGGAGGACCTCCAAGCTGAGAAGGCCTCACTGGAGTCTTGGATGCACGAGGCGAAGAAGTCTGCTAAGCATTTCTCGGAGGTGGTGACCCAGGTGGCCGGGTACTATACGCTGAAGGCGCGGGTGGAACTTCTTCAAGACCAGGCAGAGGGGAGAGGAGCAAACTGGGTGTTGGCCGCAGAGCAGGAAGCCCTGGAAGAGTATTTTCCGTCCTGCAACCCTCCTCCAGGCCAAGAGTTCATTGAGACTGCTGAGCAGGTGGCCGCGGACGAGGATTCAAAGAAGACTAAGGAGGCCGGGACCCCAGGTACTACTGCCGAGAACCCTGGTACTGAGGATGATGTTGTGACCACGGGCGGCGCGACAGATGTCAAAGATGAAGACGCTGCGGCCGAGGCTGAAGGGAAGACGAGCCCAAACGACGAGTGACCACCCCTGCCTTCTTTTTATGCAAGCTTTATATCTTTCCGCCTGTTTCTAAACTTTCCAGTTGATTAAGACTTTCTTGATACTTTTTTGGCTATCGAGCCAGTACTACTCTAATATTTTCGGCCGCAGGCCGGAAAATATTAGACTTAATCGTTTTGACGCCCACTGTATGGCGCTTTTGATTATCTGCTTTGTGATGTTACTTTGATTTGCGTTTGGTTGGCAATGTTTGATAGTTTTAGATGCGTTAGTAGGTCAGCATCCGGGGAAAGCGTTATGTGACTCCTCCCCAGCGCATAATTATCACGAAATAGGCTTTCGGTTATTGCGCTTAGTCTACTGCAAAGGGCCGTGCATACTTGTTTATGATTAGGCATCCTTTGGATCCATAAGGGTAGTGCCTTAGGATGTAATGTGTTCGCGGCGTCCCGCGAATGTGGCCTTGGGTATCGGTGCTATAGCGTTCCCCTTCCCGTACTAATCCAATGTGACTGCATTGATTGGACTTAGATGGGGTTAACCAACTTATGGGTTACTTCGTCACATTGTATGCGTGACGACATCGTCTTATTTAGATGGTACAACCATGCAAACGTACAGTGGTTGATTTGAGTAAAACGCTTTTGGTCGCGCATAAGTTATGACCGTGAGGATGTTTTGTGCGAGATGACTTTGAGTTGTGGGAGAGTTGTGTTCTCGCGAAACATATCAAATCATTAACAAAAACAAACTCTAGATCGTATATGAAAAAAGAACAGTGCAACGACGTCGGGGGTGATGACCCCAGAGTCTTTTATTGAAAAGGAAATAACTAGGTCCTAAAGAAGTCTCAAAAACTAATGCTAAGGAAGGTATTGAAACTTTATCGAGAACAGCTGAGTTTAGAAGTAATACTTCTTTAAGTGCGTTGCGTTCCAGCTTCGGGGGACTGCTTCTCCGTCTTTGGATTCCAATTGGTATGCTCCATTTCCTGCCACCATGGTGACCTTATATGGACCTTCCCAAGTTGGTCCCAATTTGCCGGCATTGGCCTCTGCGGTGTTCTGGAATACCTTGCGCAAGACCCAATCTCCCTCTTGGAAGCACTTAACGCAAACGTTCTTGTTGTAGCTCCTTGCGACCTGCTGCTGGTATTTTGAGATGCGTGCATGTGCTACCTCTCTGAGCTCTTGGACCGTGTCTAGGTCAGCCTCCAATTCTTCTTTGCTACCTGCGGAAGTGGTGAGTCCGTATCGAGCGGTGGGCACCGTAACCTCGGCTGGTATGACGGCTTCGCAACCATGCACCAGGGAGAAAGGTGTTTGGCCGGTCGCGCCCTTGGGTGTGGTGCGGTCGGCCCACAGGACGAAAGGTAGCTCCTCTGCCCAATTTCCTTTGGCCTTTGCTAACCGCTTCTTCAAGTTGTTGATGATGACTTTATTGCTTGCTTCGGCCTGGCCATTAGCCTGAGGATATCTAGGTGTGGAAGTGACCAAGTCAATGTTCCAAGCCTTGCAAAAGTCGCGCATCCTTTTGCTTATAAACTGGGAGCCGTTATCGCAAGTGATCTCCGCGGGCACTCCGAATCTGCTCAAGATGTTTCTTTTTATGAAGGAGATGACCTGCTTGTCTTTGATTTCCCGGAAAGCCTCTGCCTCGATCCACTTGGAGAAATAGTCCGTCATTGCCAGGAAGAAAACCTTCTGCCCCGTGGAAGGGGGTAGTTTCCCTACGATGTCCATTCCCCATCTCATGAAGGGCCAGGGAGTAATCGACGGGTGGAGGACTTCCGGTGGCTGGTGAGAAACTGGGGCATGGCGCTGGCATGCGTCGCAAGATTGGGCGTATTTGTTAGCGTCATGACGGGTGGTGGGCCAATACCACCCCTGCCTGAGGATTTTATTGGCCAAGCTCCGACCCCTAGTGTGGTTACCGCAGTCTCCGTTGTGGACTTCCCTCATGACCTCTTCAGCGTCTTCTTCCTCTATGCAACGTTGAAGGAAACCCGCCGCTGATTTGTGGAATAGGATTCCATCAACGATAGCGAAACGCGTAGCTTTTGACCTCAGGGCCTTGGCTTCGTCTTTGTCCTTAGGGGCTTCTCCTTTGACGAGCCAATCGAGGTATGGTTTCGTCCAGCTGGCTTTGGTATCTTTTCTAGCCTCGTCGGGGTCTTGATACTTCTTTGATACCCCAGTCTCCGGGGTAGAATCCTTGCTCTGCGCCGCTGATGTCTCAACGAGGGCTGATTGCAGAAGGTGGACTAGTGGTACGCTGCTGAACTCTCGGGGGTCCAAGGTTGATCCTAGCCCTGCTAGGGCGTCGGCTGGAGCGTTTAGCTCACGAGGGATCTGCTCGAATTCAATTTGGTCAAACTTCTCGGATAATGTTTTGACTATCCCGAGGTAGCTGATCATCCTGTCGTCCTTAGCTTCAAAGACCCCTAAGATCTGGTTGATGATGAGCAGGGAATCGGCGCGTACCTTGATTCTCTTTATAGCCAAATCGGCAGCTAGCTCTAGGCCGAATATGAGTGCTTCGTACTCGGCTTCATTGTTTGTTGCTTCGAAGTTGCACCTTACTGCTTGGGCTATTAGATCCCCCTTTGTCGACTTTAGCACAACCCCGAGTCCTGCTCCTCTTATATTTGATGCTCCGTCGGTGTGTAACAGCCATTCTTCTTCGATATCGTTGTTGGAGGTAGCTAAGACCTCTTTGAGTATTCCTTCTTCAGGGGTTGGGGTGAAGTCGGCAACGAAATCAGCTAGAACTTGTGACTTAATTGCTCTTCTGGGCTCGTACCTGACGTCGTAACCGCTCAGCTGGATTGCCCACTTCGCAATCCTTCCCGAGAATTCAGGCTTTTGCATGATTTGTCGGAGTGGGTAATTCGTCAGGACTACGATGGTGTGAGACTCGAAGTACGGTCATAGTTTGTTTGAGCACATTACCACTGCTAACACCAACTTCTCCGTGGGAGAGTAGCGTGTTTCTGCTGGCACCATGGTTCTGCTTACGAAGTAGACGGGTACCTGTTGGCCTTCTTCATCCTTAACGAGTACCCCGCTCAGGGCGTTCTCTGATACCGCTATGTAGAGCTGCAAGACTTCTCCAGGGACCGGTTTGGCCAACAGCAAGGGGTTGGCGAAATATTTCTTTAGTTCTTCGAAGGCAGCTTCGTGTTTTTCGGTCCGCTGGAAACTCTTGTTCTTCTTTAGGACTTCGTAGAATAGCCTACACCTGTCCGAAGATTTGGAGATAAACCGGTTTAGTGCAGCTATTTTTCCGGCTAGCTTTTGTACATCTTTCACACTTCGGGGGCATCTCAGGGAGGCAATTGCTCGCACTTGGTCCGGGCTGGCCTCAATCCCCCGTTTGGTCACCACATGCCCTAGGAAAGTACCAGACTGTACCCCGAAGATGCATTTTTGTGGATTTAGCTTCATGTTGTACTTCTCTAGGATTTTGAAGGTCTCTTCAAGGTGGCCCCTATGTAGGGATTTCTCTGTGCTCTTTACCACCATATCGTCAATGTATGCCTCCATAGTTTTACCAATCTGGTCCTTGAACATCCGGTTGACCAGTCGCTGGTAGGTTGCGCCGGCGTTCCTAAGACCGAATGGCATCACTCGGTAGCAGTAGGTGCCTTGTCCTGTGATGAAGGAGGTCTTCTCTTGGTCTTGGGGCTCCATTTGGATCTGGTGGTAGCCGCTGAAGGCGTCCATGAAGGTGAGTAGGTCGTACCCAGCCGTGGCGTCTACCATAGTGTCAATGTGCGGTAGCGGGAATGAGTCCTTGGGACAGGCTTTGTTGAGATCGGTGAAGTCCACACACACCCGCCACTTTCCGTTCTTCTTTGGTACCACCACCACGTTCGCTAGCCAATCTGGGTATTTCACCTCTTTGATCTTCCCCGTTCCTAACAACTTCTTTACTTCCTCTTCGATTAATTGGACCCGATCTGGCGCGAACCTCCGCCTCTTCTGCTTAACAGGAGGATGTTCGGGGTTGACATTGAGCTTGTGAGTGATGACGGAGGGGTCGATCCCCGTCATATCCTCGTGGCTCCAAGCGAAGCAATCTTGGTGACTTTTCAGGAATTCTACTAATTCTTTTTTGATGGCTGGTTCTAACTTTTCTCCAATTTTCACCACCCTTCCTTCTTCGAGAGTCACCTCCTCCGCTTTCTCTTCGGTCTCGATCTGCGCAGGTGGAGGGGTGACGCTCTGTAATTGCTATGCTTCCGGTCTTAGGGTGGTTGGTTTGAGGGCCGCTTTGTAGCACTCCCTAGCCAACCGTTGATCCCCGCGGATTTCCTCTACCCCCCAGGGGGTCGGGAATTTCACCGTCTGGTGGTAGATGGACGCGACGGCTTTTCATGTCGTGCAGCCATGGACGTCCTAGGATGACGTTGTAGCAAGAGGGGCAATCCACCACGAGGAAATTGACCTGCATGTTAATCCCTTTAGCGAAGGTGGTGAGAGCAATGTCTCCTACTGTGTTTAACTTCGCCGCTGAAACCCACCAATGGAACCGGATGCTTGTGGATGTCATTCTCGGACAACCCCATCTCTTTCAAAGCATCGAGTGTCATGAGGTTGGTAGAGCTACCGGTGTCAATTAGAATTCTTTTTCATCAGTACATTCCCCATATGTAGGGAGATCACCAGGCCATCGTGGTGGGGTTCGGCGGAGAAGTCCGCGTCGCTGTCGTCGAAGACAATAACGGATCCGGATGAACCCCCACCGGTACGTCGCGGGCGATTGAAGCTGCTTTCGCGCGCGTGTCGCTTCGCCGCTGAGTACGTGAGGCCGCAGATGCTTGAACCCCCTGAGATGACATTGACAGCTCTGTCGGGTGTTGGAGGGTCCCTCCTTCTCCTTGGCTCGGACTGCAGATTCTCTATTACTTCTTTGGGCACCTGAGCATCTGGTGCTACATCTTTGATTCTCCCTTCCGAGACGAGGCGAGCCAGCTCCTTCCTGAGCATGATACAATCTCGGGTCCAGTGGCCGTGGTACTCGTGGTAATCGCACCACTTGGTGGTGTCCCTGTCTGCTTTTGGGGCTTTGTCCCGCCGCGGCCATCTCACGTATTCGCCTTGTTTCGCCATATTTCGCAAAAGTTTGTTTGTGGAGATGTTGAGCTTGAGTGATTCCATCGATGGTGGTGGCGGGTCCCGGTATTGCTCGTCCGCTTGTCGCGCTCTGGCCGCGTTCACCTGCCCGTGGCTAGGGCGTGAATACGGGTGTGCTCGATGATCTTTTCGTTGATCGAGCGAGCCCTTACGGCCGTCGGTTGAGCCCCTCTTCTCGTACTTCTCAAACTCTGAGGTTCTTTTGCGCAAGGTCCTGTCTTCCTCCAACCTGACGTGGGCCAGGGCCCTGGCTTGAACCTCCTCAAAGGTGTAGCAAGGATGCTTGGTAAGTTCTTTGTATAGGCCGCCATCGGGGATGATCCCTTGCCTGAATGCTTCCACTACGGTGGTAACGTCACAAGACTGTATCGAGACTTTTTCGCGGTTGAACCGTTCTAGGAATTCTCTGGTAGTCTCGTGTTGCTTCTGACGGATCCGGTAGAGGTCGCTAGATTGCTTCTCGAATTTGTGGCTACTGGCGAACTGGGTGTGGAAGGAGTCCGATAGTTCGGCGAAAGAACCGATACTACCGCGTGGCAGTTTTATGAACCACGTTAGCGCCGGACCTGTCAAAGTCGTGCCGAACCCCTTGCACATCACTGCCTCTTTGGAGTATGACGGGACCGCGCTCGTCATCATCTTTTGTTTGTAGATCGCGACGTGCTCGTCAGGGTCGGAGGTACCATTGTATGGAGTCATGTTCGGGACGGTGAATTTCTTTGGTATTTCTACTCTGGTGATGCGACGGGAGAAAGGGGACTCGTCGAAACCATCGGGGGCTTCTGGTTCCAGAGGTTGGAAACTTTTTCGACTGATCCGGAGTTGATCAGCGATGACCCCAATCTGCTCCGTTACCTTCCTTCTTATGGCCGCGTCGAGGTCTCTGGGCCTCCCCCTTTCGAAATCCTCTTCATCGGTCTCTCCCCTGTTCGGCCAAGCATCCCGAGGTGGTGTTTGGTGTCTCCTAACCTCTGACTGGGGATATCTTGGTGGGTCTTTGTCAAGGAGGACTTCTTCGCGGCGGTGTCGAGCGAAAGCTTCTGGGGCATCTTCTGGTAACACTGGTGTCTTGTCACGTGCGTCCAGAGTTTCGTCCCCTTTGGAGGTTCCTTCTCCCGCTCTAAAGTCGAGCCTTCACACTATGCCGTCAGTGTGGCGATTGACACGGAGAGACCGGCGGCCCGTGGCGATAACCTCGTATTGTTGCTTCAACTGACTGTTTTCTCGCGTGAGGCGTTCCACATGGGCGTCGTAGAAGCTTTTCTGGTCGCTCAGCTCCTTTTGGAGGAGTTGCATCCGTTCCCTGAGGTCAGTCATCTCCTCGTCTTGCGACCGGTTTTCAGGGAGCACGGGATCCTTGCTGTGGTCGGCAAGGGGAGTTTTTGGTGACTCGTTTCCATCGCCTAACATTGTCGCCGGGGAGCTTGAGTCAGTATGTCTTTTGCGTGATTGTTCCGATCACGGCCCCCCGGTGGGCGCCAAACTGTTTGAGCCAAAATTCACCCTAGGGGATTATGGCCTAAATCGGGCATGATCGTAGAGAATCACAAAGAACACGAAAGACGTAAAAGCTCTTGAATTGTATTTGAAGTATGATTGAATGCGTAAAAAAGCATGAATCTGCCCTAGGGCTTACAATCGGTTTATATAGCGCCCTTTAGGATCGATCTATCTTATGGGAAAAGATAAGAAAATACAAGATTGTAACTAATCATGATCTTAACGGAATATCTTGAAGAAATCTATCATATATCTTTAACTCTATCCTGCTTAACCGACTTTGGTCCTTGCCGCCTCCCGTTGTATTCTGAAGAAGTATTGTAGAAGTCTCGACCCGGTATCGATACTTTATCGAGGAAAATCTGGGCCCAACACCACCCTAAGACCGGAAGCATAGCAATTACAGAGCGTCACCTCTCCACCAGCACAGATCGAAACTGAAGAAAAAGCGGAGGAGGTGACTCTCGAAGAAGGCAAGGTGGTCAGGATCAGAGAAAAGTTGGAACCCGCAATCAAAGAAGAATTAGTAAGGTTCCTGAAATGTCACAAAGATTGTTTCGCTTGAAGCCATGAAGATATGACAGGGATTGACCCCTCCATCATCACACACAAACTCAATGTCAACCCCGAACACCCACCAGTCAAGCAAAAAAGGCGAAGGTTCGCACCGGATCGGGTCCAGGCGATCGAAGAAGAAGTAAGGAAGGTGTTAGGAACAGGGAAGATCAAGGAGGTGAAGTACCCAGAATGGCTAGCCAATGTAGTGGTGGTACCAAAGAAAAATGGGAAGTGGCGGGTATGTGTAGACTTCACCGACCTCAACAAAGCCTGCCCCAACGACTCATTCCCTCTGCCCCACATTGACACTATGGTAGACGCCACGGCTAGGTACGAACTCTTAACCTTCATGGACGCTTTCAGCGGTTATCACCAAATTCAGATGGAGCCACAGGACCAAGAGAAGACCTCCTTTCTTACAGGGTAGCGCACCTACTGCTACCGGGTGATGCCCTTCGGTCTCAGGAACGCCGGGGCAACGTACCAACGACTAGTCAACCAGATGTTCAGGGACCAAATCGGTAAAACCATGGAAGCTTACATTGATGATATGGTGGTAAAGAGCGCAGAAAGTTACCTACACAAGATCCACCTCGAAGATACCTTCAAAATCTTGGAGAAATACAACATGAAACTAAACCCACAAAAATGCATCTTCGGGGTACAGTCTGGTACTTTTCTAGGGCATGTCGTGACCAAACGGGGGATTGAGGCTAGCCCTGATCAAGTGCGAGCAATTGCCTCCCTGAAATCCCCCCGGAGCGTGAAAGACGTACAGAAGTTAGCTGGAAAGATAGCCGCGCTAAACCGGTTCATCTCCAAATCCTCAGACAAGTGCCGACTGTTCTACGAAGTCCTAAAGAAGAATAAGAGTTTCCAGTGGACCGAAAAAAATGAAGCGGCCTTCGAGGAATTAAAGAAGTATTTTGCTAACCCCTTGCTGTTAGCCAAACCAGTCCTTGGAGAAGTCTTGCAGCTCTATGTAGCAGTGTCGGAGAACACCTTGAGCGGGGTACTCGTCAAAGACGAAGAAGGCCAACAAGTCCCAGTCTATTTCGTGAGCAGAACCATGGTGCCAGCGGAAACGCGCTACTCCCCGACAGAAAAGCTGGTGCTGGCTGTGGTAATGTGTTCGAACAAACTACGGCCCTACTTCGAGTCCCACACCATCGTAGTCCTGACAAACTACCCGCTCCGGCAGATCATGCAAAAGCCTGAATTTTCAGGAAGGATGGCGAAATGGGCGATTCAGTTGAGCGGATACAACATCAGGTACGAACCCAGGAGAGCGATCAAATCACAAGTCCTGGCCGACTTCGTTGCCGACTTCACCCCAACCCTCGAAGAAAGTGCAACCGAAGAAGTCTTAGCTGCTTCTAGCGACGACACCGAGGAAGAATGGCTGCTACACACTGACGGAGCCTCGAACATAAAGGGAGCAGGACTGGGGGTTGTGCTAAAGTCGACAAAGGGGGATATGTAGCCCAGGTGATGTCCGTGTTTTAGGTAGATTTTTAGGGTCTAGATAGGTTAGATTTAGTGGTATTTTGTGCTTGAGTCATGTGTTTTTGAGTCTTTTTGCATGTGTTTTCGTATTTCCTTGAGATTCGGAAACTACGCATATTTGTGTCGTTTTGTAGGTGTTTTGAATCTTGAAGACGAGTTTGGAGCAATGCCAAGAGAAGTGGACAAGCTAGGAGGAAGATCTCAAGTGGACAAGCTAAGGAGAAAAGCTAAGAGGAGCAAAATCAAGAGGAAAAGTGAAGGAATTGACCCCAGGATCGAGCCGTAAAGGGGTCGAGCTCGAGCCAAATCAACAAACTTGAAGACCAAGGAAATCAACTCTCAAGATCGACCCTGAGGGGGGTCGATCCTAGGCACCGACTCTCCTTTATCCGGATTTATTGTTGGGTTTCCAAATCTGTATTTAAGGAAGGTTGTTTCTTTGTGTTTCCTAGTTAGATTAGGAATCCTTTTCTTCTATAAAAGGAGGTTGAACCTTTAGTTTTAATTAATCATTCAACATTAGGAGAGCTAGGAAGAAGACTTGGAGAGCAAGTTTGAGAATTTGTAAGATTGATCTTTTGTTTAATTTGAATTCTAGTTTGGTTTTGATCATGTCTTCCTCTTCTTCTTCCTCTTCTCTTCTTGCTATGTGTGAGTAGTCTTCTTAAGTTCTAGGGTTGGGCAAAAACCCAACACAATCATGCATGTTTAAAACTTGAATTCATGACTTGAATGCTTAATGATCATATCTAACATATCTTGTGCTTAATCCTTGATGAAAGTTGAGACATGTCTTGTAATTGACTATAGCGAAAGTGAAAAGTTAGTTGCTTGATTAGATCTAATAGGATTATTTGCGAAAGTTGATATTCCTAGGTTGAAGGATAGATAGAAAGTTGTTTGATTTGCGAAAGTTGATTGAATAGCTTGAATAGTTTGCGAAAGTTAACTTTTCTATGATCTAGATTGCATGATAGTTGTGAATTCCTGTTGAAAGCATGTATGGTTGTTGTTGTGGTAGCCCTAGCTCTAGGATTTGCCTTTTATATTGATTGAAATTCATGTGTTTGCTTTGATCTCGACTCCCTAAGTCGCGCTCGAACTATTGCTAGAGATTGTGTGTGTGTCGTTTGTGTTGCTCTCAGGATCGACCCCCTTAAGCTCGATATCGACCCCCCAGGTCGATCCTGAGTTGTTTTGTTCTTGTTTCTTTTGCTCTTTTCGTAGTTTTTCGACTAAACTTAGCACTACTCTCACTCCCGTGGACGATTCTGACTTCGCTATACTCAGCGGGGTCTTGACTACAAATTTATTTGTTCAAGAAACCCTTCAACACCAGGCAGTAAGATGCGATTTCGAAGCAACCAACAATGAAGCTGAATACGAAGCCCTCATCTTCGGCCTGGAACTAGCCGCCGACTTGTCCATCAAGAGAATCAAGGTACGTGCCGACTCCCTGCTCATCATCAACCAGATCCTAGGAGTCTTCGAAGCCAAGGATGACAGGATGATCAGCTACCTCGGAATAGTCAAAACACTATCTGAGAAGTTTGACCAAATTGAATTTGAGCAGATCCCTCGCGAACAAAACGCTTCGGCCGACACCCTGGCAGGGCTAGGATCGACCCTGGACCCTCGAGAATTCAGCAGCGTGCCACTGGTCCACTTGCTACAGTCAGCCATCACCGGGGTATCAACGGCGCGAACCAAAGATTCTCCACCAAAGACTGAGGTATCAGAGAAGTATCACAATCCCGACGAGGCGAAAGGAGAAACTGAATCAAGCTGGACTAAGCCATACCTCAATTGGCTCGTCAAAGGAGAAGTTCCTAAGGATAAGGACGAGGCCAAGGCTTTAAGGTCAAAAGCGACGCGTTTCGCCGTCGTCGACGGAATCCTGTTTCACAAATCGGCCGCGGGTTTCTTACAACGATGCATTGAGAAAGAAGACGCTGAAGAAGTCATGAGAGAAGTCCATAGTGGAGATTGCGGCAACCACACTGGGGATCGGAGCTTGGCCAATAAAATTCTCAGGCAGGGGTGGTATTGGCCCACCATCCGTCAAGATTCCAACAGATACGCCCAGGCCTGCGATGCGTGCCAGCGCCACGCCCCAGTACCTCACCAGCCGCCAGAAGTCCTCCACCCGTCAATTACCCCCTGGCCTTTCATGAGATGGGGAATGAACATCGTAGGGAAACTACCCCCTTCCACGGGGCAAAAGGTATTCTTCCTAGCAATGACAGACTACTTCTCCAAATGGATCGAGGCGGAGGCCTTCCGGGAAATCAAAGACAAGCAGGTCATTTCTTTCATAAAGAGAAACATCTTGAGCAGATTCGGGGTGCCAGCGGAGATTACTTGCGACAACGGCTCCCAGTTCATAAGCAAAACGATGCACGACTTCTGCAAGGCATGGAACATTGACTTGGTTACGTCCACACCCAGGTACCCTCAAGCTAATTGCCAGGCCGAGGCGAGCAATAAAGTCATCATCAATAACTTGAAGAAGCGGTTGGCGAAATCCAAGGGGAAGTGGGCAGAAGAGCTACCCTTCGTCCTATGGGCCGACCGCACTACACCCAAAGGCGCGACCGGCCAAACACCTTTCTCCTTGGTGCACGGTTGCGAAGCCGTCATACCAGTTGAGGTCACGGTGCCTACCGCCCGATACGGGCTCACCACATCCACAAGCAGCAAAGAAGAATTAGAAGCTGATCTAGATACGGTCCAGGAACTCAGAGAAGTAGCGCATGTACGCATCTCAAAATACCAACAGCAGGTCGCAAGGAGTTACAACAAGAATGTTCACGTTAAATGCTTCTAAGTGGGAGACTGGGTCTTACGTAAGGTGTTCCAAAACACCGCAGAAGCTAACGCCGGTAAATTGGGACCAACTTGGGAAGAGCCGTATAAGATCACCAAGATAGCTGGAAATGGAGCATACCAGTTGGAGTCCAAAGCCGGCGAAGCAGTCCCCCGAAGCTGGAACGCAACGCACTTAAAGAAACGCAGGGGTCGCTACCCCCAACGTCGATACGTCGTTTTTTAGTACACAGTCTAGAATTTGTCTTTGTTAATGATTTGAAATGTTTCGCGAGATAACAACTCTCCCACAACTCAAAATCATTTCGTACGTCTTTTCTCTTGAAACATCTTTACGATCGAAACTTATGCGCGACTAAAAGCACATTACTTAAACTAACCACTGTACGTTCACATGGTTGTACCGTCTGAACATGACGATGTCGTCACGCATACAACGTGATGAAGTAACCCATAAGTTGGTTACCCCCCATCTAAGTCCAATCAATGTAGTCACATTGGATTAGTACTGGAAGGGGAAAGCTATAGCAACGATAAACCCAAGGCCACACTTCGCGGGACGCCGTGAAAAAAATACATCCTAAGGACTAAACTTATGGATCTAAAGGATGCCTAATCATAAACAATTATGCACAGACCTTTGCAGTAAACTAAGCGCAAAGAGCCGAAATCCTATTTCGCGACGACAATGCACTAGGGAGAGAGTCACATAACGCTTTCTCCGGATGTTGATCTACTAACGCATCCAAACCATCATAAGCACGGAACTGAATCAATACCAAAAAACCATTGCCACCCACCAAAAATTGCCAACTAAACGCAAATCAAAGTGATAGAAACATCACGAGCAGATACCAAAAAGCGCCATACAGTGGGCGTCAAAACAGTTAAGGATAATATTTTTTCGGCCTATGGCCAAAAATATTAAGAGAGTACTGGCTCACTAGCCATAAAAGTAGCAAAGAAGTCTTGAACGATCCAAATAGTTCAAGCACAACAGAAAATATGGAGTGGGCATGATAAGGAGGCAGGGGTTTTTAGTCCTCCTTGGGGTTCACCTCCTCTTCGGCCTTCGCACCATCAGTCTTGGCACCTTCAACGTCGTCTTTGACCGCCGCATCATCGTCGCCACCAGCATCCTCGTCCGCGGTTCCAGGGATCTCGGCCTCCTTAGTCTTCTCAAAGTCCTCTTTCTCGACCGCCTGCTCGGCAGCTTCCAAGAACTCCTGTCCAGGAGGAGGGTTGCAAGAGGGGAAGTATTCCTCTAGAGATTCCTGTTCCGTGGCAAGTACCCAATTCGCACCTCTCCCTTCTGCCTGGTCTTGAAGAAGTTCCACCCGCGCCTTTAGCGTATAATATCCAGCCACCTGGGTTACCACTTCCGTGAAGTGCTTAGCCAATTTCTTCGCCTCGTTCATCCAGGACTTCAGAGAAGCCTTCTCGGCTTGAAGGTCTTCCATCTGAACTGATAGAGCATCGACGGAAGACTGGAGCTTACGCACTTTTCTCTCCGACGCGGCGGCGGCATCCCTCGCACTTTTAGCTTCGGCCTCCAGCCTCGATAACTCATCATGAGATCGGATGTTGGTGGCCATCAGCTCTTGGAAGGCCTGCGACGAGCACAACTCGATAGGTAAGAATAAGGCGGCAAGATTTAAGAAAGAGAGAAGAAAGAACTAGCGTGAAGGATTCATTAAGAAGGGTTAGGCTTACCAGCCTGAGTGTAGTGCCCACGTGACTAAAAGCGGCGTCAAGAGTCAAGAACTGGAACTCAGACTTAACACTGGGAGACAACTTATCACTAAAAACGCTTAAGAGGTCCTTTGGTCCCCTTCTCTCGGTAACAGGGGTCGGGGTGTCCTCGATCCTTTTCCGCTTCAAAGACAGTGACTTCTTGGAGTCCACAGAAGGGGTCGAGGAGGTCATTACCTTAATACCACTCGATCTGAGCCTCTTAACCATCCCGGCGGCGGACGTGTCGATCTTGCAACCTATACGCAATTCGAAATCAACAACACGATACCTCCAACAGAACGAAGGCTAAAAAAAATAAAAAATAAACCAAGACAGAGAGAGAAGAGGATTGAACCTGATTTCTTTCCAGAAGAGCTTGCCATATCAGAAGATGTTGGGGTCTTGTCCGTCTCGGTTTTGTCCTCGTCAAGGTCTGGTTCCCCCACTTCCTTTGCAGAGACTTCGGGTTCGGGGCGGATCTTCTTGGGCTTACGTTTCTCAGTCTTGATCTTCAGCAGCCGTCTGCAAACACCAGTATCAGTTCGCCTGGAATTTATCCCGATTGGAACTGCACACAGAGGAATCGACATCAGCATTAAGCTTTGCATAAGTAATTAGATAAACAAAACCAGCAAGTGAAAGCTTAGTTTCTTACGAGACGTATTCCATCCATCTCGAAAGACCGATAATACATCTTCGTCTAAGCCCCTTAAAGACTCTAACTCAATGAAGAAGAATCGGGCTTGCAAACTCCGGGAAGGCATTTTGGTTCTGGGAATTAAAGGGTTTTTTACATCCCTAGCGTGAAGGGTAATGCGACCGGCTCTTTGTGGAACGATTTTGTAAGCAAGAAGGAGTTCTCCCATTGTCATCTTAAGCCCTTGTTCTGCGGCAAGCTCGTCGATTCGAGCGAGCGTACGCCATGTCGTAGGAAGAATTTGACAAGGGGAGACCTTTAAGGAGCTAATGAACTCACGGATGAAATCGGAAAAGGGGAACTTCAAGCCTAGGGTAAATGGGTAATCCAGAAAACAGACCCAACCTTTGCAAACCCAATCGATCTTTTCGATTGTTGGGGCGTGGAATCGGGTTCCTCTGGGGAAACCCCCAAAAGCAACCCATTCCGCGATTTCATCTCGCGTCATCGAACAAGGAAGGAGGTCTTCCTCTCCGAGAGATTTCGAAGAAGTAAAGGGAGATTTCGAAGCCATGGTAAGCAAACAGAGAAGCGAGAAGCAGAGGGGGCGGAGTAGTACCTGGAGCGTTCGAGAGCGAAAAACAGAAGAGGAAGAAGAAGGGGCGGACGAGAGCAGAGATGAAAATGATGGAGAAAGATGAAGAAAGGGGTTTAAGAGTGGGTTCTGCAAAATCCCGAAAATCAAGATTGACTTTAACGTCAAATCAAATAAATGCACCATTCAAAATTTGAAGTTCAAAATTCCGAACGCTGCATTTAGGGGTATTGTTGGGCCCGGATTTTCCTCACAAAAGTATTAAGACCCGGTCGGTACTTCTTCGCTACTTCTTCAGAGCACCGTGAGAAACGGCGAGGAGAGAAGTCGGTTGAACAAGATAGAATCGAAGATATAAGATAGATCTTTTAAAGATATTCCGTTGAGGTTAGGATTAGATAGAATCTTGTATTATCATATCTTTTCCCACAAGATAGATCAATCCTCAAGGGCGCTATACAAATCGATTGTAAGCCCTCGAGCAGATTTACGCTCTTTTACACATTCAATCATACTTTCAATACAATTCACGAGCTTTTACATCAAACGTATTCTTCGTGATTCACCTCGATTAGGCCCGATCTAGGTCAAGGTTCCCTTGGGTGAATTTTGGCTCAAACACTCCTCAAGCTTAAGAGTCCTTTTGTTGAAAACTCTATATGCTTTGCTTGTGAGGGAGTACCCAAGGAATATGGCTTCATCACTCCTTGTGTCAAACTTTCCAAGTCTTTCTTTGTCGTTGTTGTGGACGAAGCACTTGCATCCAAAGACTCTGAGATAATCAATGCGAGGCTTCCTTCCATTCAACAACTCATAGGACGTCTTCTTCAGCAGAGGACGCCTCATTTAAGGACGCCTTTACCTAAGTAAAGGACGTCTCAGTTTCATATTAACGATCCAACATTGCAGCATTACCGGGCCTGATTCAGCCCCTACCAATTCCGGATTCAATTTGGGAAGATGTAATTATGTAAACTTGACTTTATTGAAGGCCTACCAGCTTCTAATAAAATGTGCACCATAATTCTACTTGTGGTAGATCGCTTGAGTAAGTATGCTCACTTCATAGCCTTGAAACAAACGTACACATCACTCGATGTGGCTTAAGCATATCTAGAGAACGTATTCAAGCTTCACGGGTTCCCGAAATCAATCTTCAATAATAGGGAACCCATTTTCATGAGTGAGGTCTGGCGGGAATTCTTCCGACTCCATGGCGTACATCTGAATTTTTCCACCGCTTACCACCCACAAAGCAATGAAGTGAGCATACTTACTCAAGCGGGAAGAATTCCTGCCAGACCTCACTCATGAATCACACTCTAGAAACTTACCTCTGGGTGGTAAGTTTTTTTCCACCGCTTACCACCCAGAGGTAACTAATCGCACTCTAGAAACTTACCTTCGTTGCATGTGCTCTGAAGCCCCACACACTTGGTGTTCCTAGCTCCCTCTCATAGAATGGTGGTATAACACCAATCACCACGTTGCCTCCAACAACACACCGTATTAAGTCATGTATGGCCGGCCCCCGCCAATTCACTTACCTTACCTTCTAGGTCAATCTAAAGTTTCCTCTATGGACAAAAGCTTGAGGAAACGGGAAGAACTCATAAAGTTGTTGAAACACCATCTCCCTCGAGCTCAAAACAGGATGCAACAGCACACTAACAAACTCCACTCAAACAAAAGCTTCAACATTGGTAACTCCGTTTACTTGAAGCTACACCCTTATCAACAATAGACTGTCAAGGGTCGCGGCCCGCACAAGCTATCACCTAAAATTTACAGCCCTTTCCTGGTGATTGATAAGGTGGGATAAGTCGCATATAAGCGCCAACTCCCACCCTCTGCAGCAATCCACGACATCTTCATGTCAGCCAATTGAATTTATGTCCTAATCCAACTTCTGTCTCTCGAGTTGATGTTCCTCAATTATCAAACTTGGGAGCCATCAAACAACCAGAGTCTGTTTTAGATAAACAAATGGTGAAGCGTGGCTCTTCTATAACAACTAAAGTCCTGGTTAAATGGAAGCATACACTAATTGAAGAAGCCAGTTGGGAGTTTCTGGATGGCTTGAACAAGAAATTTTCTGAATTTCATCCTTGAGGACAAGGATGCTTTGCCGGGGGAGTATTGTTACAGTTAAAATAGAGAAATCAAAGGTGCATGTTTTCAATTTTGGTTAAATGGAAGCATACACTAATTGAAGAAGCCAGTTGGGAGTTTCTTGATGGCTTGAACAAGAAATTTCCCGAATTTCATCCTTGAGGACAAGGATGCTTCGCCGGGGGAGTACTGTTATAGTTCAAATTGAGAAATCAAAGGTGCATGTTTTCAATTTCAAATTGCTTCAGTTAACAAAACTTTATTTTCAATTCTAGCATATTTTGAATGTAAACCCGGTTCACGAGCTTGTTGTGAAACCACATCTAGTAGCTTCTCTTTCTGGAAACCTAATAGCTTTGTCTTTAAGCTTTCCTTGTAATCAGGGCCGTCATCAACAAAATATAATTCCTCTTTCAATTCCTCATCAAAGTTCTCACTTTTAGCTTACAAACTTGTTCATTGGTTGGTGATTCTCACTCAAGCTGACCCTAGCAACTCTGTTATTGGATTTTTTGAGCTTTGAGTTCCTAATCCAATATTCTATCCTCTCTATCTTCTAGTTGCTTGCACCGTATCAAACACCTTTTCGACTGGGATTTCTAAGCTTTGGGTGCTTCACAATGGGGTGAGTCCATGCTATTTAATTGAATGGCCTAGTTGAGTAATTTTGTCGGTTACAATGTTACTTTCCCATAAAAGTCATATATCACCGGAAATATGACATTCAACAAATGATAGGATAATCCAAATGAGATTGAGATTGTGTTAGAATATCATTGCACTATTTGGATCTAGTAGATCTTGTGACAAATTAGTAAATCTCAAAGACAAATCCAAAACTTGATCTGATGTTAAAGACTTTGAAGTGGGTTATTAACCATCAATAGAAAATGCTTTATTTGAATCACTTATAACAATTAAGGAAAATGCTTATTCCACATCAATGATTTATTTCCTCTGACACCAGGCCTACAATTTCGATCTACAAATCAATAGCAGCAGCCCTTTAAGCATATCACATTAGGATATACATAATGAGTTCCATTAAACAAGTTTGTTTTATTTTTTCCAATTTTGTAGTTAAAACAAAACATCAAACCTTCATATTATGTAACTAGCTACTATGATGCACCTAAGTATGTTTTGTATAAAGTGATGATAAAACCACATAGATATGGCATAGATTGCAGGTATTTTGGGCATAAGCAGAATGTTAAACTAGGTGGTCTTCTCATGACCAAGGAGGCAGCAATATGGGGGAAGTTATGTATGGAAGTATGTAGTGGGATTAAGTTGTGGGATGAGGTTGTTTTGGTTGTATGTAACTACTTGCTTATGGATAAATTATGGCAACGTTCTAAGCTTATTTATTATATTAGTTTTTGCATTATGTTTTCTCTAAATGCTAAGTCTAATGTAAACACTCATATTGAAGAGAAAATCTGGGAATGAAAAAATAATAGCATCAAAGAGACAAAACAATTTAAACATCAAAATACAGAGAATTCGAACCAACCATTGCAAACCATGTCATATAAACATGGAAAAGCTAATCAAGGTGAACAATGGAACAAAAATTTTCTGAACCAAACATTACAAATTTAGTCCCATAAATTACAAAAAGTTTATCAACATACACAGTGGAACAATATTGAGGATATAAATACAAAGAACTTGAAGAAAAATTCATAGTATATGAATAATAGCTTAGTTAGCATGTATGATGATGATTTGTCTAGAAAGCCGGTCTACCGGATCAATATACATGAAGTGGGTATATATAAATTATCAACCAAGATATTTAAGCGACCATCATCTCGGTGCTCAACAATAAGAATTAGGGGTAAGCGACCACCATTAATAAAAATAATCCCAATTAAATGAAAATCAGTACTTGGAATTGTAGAGGCGACCGAAAATCGCTTCGGCCAAAGGTTGATTCTTTCTACAAGACGGAGAAAATTCAAATCCTAGAACTGATGGAAATGAAAACGGAGAGAATTATGTCGGATCAAGTATGGAGACGCTCAGGATTCGACAACCTTGTATGGTCCCCTGCCAATGGGAGATCTGGAGGCATATTCGTTCTATGGAAAGGACACCAATTAATAAATGAAACCGTCAAACTGCTAATGCATGATGAACGATATATAATTCTGAAGTACACAAACCTAACATTAAAAAAATGTCATGGCCATATGTATGGTATATGCACCACCTCAGGAAAGTAAAAAGGATAGCTTCTGGGAAAAGCTAACAAATTTACTGAAAAATATACCACTCCTAGTGATTGTAATCGGCGAGTTGAATGAAATCCAAGAGCCAAATGATAAAAGAGGAGGTAACCCTCCAAAACACTCTAGATTCGCTCGCCTAACTAAGTTTAAAGACGAATGCGATTTAGTCGACATACCAATAATAGGTAATAGATTCACTTGGAGGAATAACAAGACAGAAGTGGATAATATTTATGAGAAACTTGATAGAACCCTAGTTAGTGACCAAATACTTCAATGGTATCCGAAAATTTCAACAAAACATTATGTTTTTTCTACATCTGACCACTGTAAGATTGCCATCGAACTATGCGACGAGTTACATTATAAAGCTCAACCATTCAAATTTGAGAAAATGTGGATTAACAGGAAGGACTTCAAGAATGTGGTAAAACAAGCCTGGAGGGTAGAATTCCAAGGATCGAACATGTTTCAATTGGTAAAAAGAACACAACTTCTTAAGAGCCATGCAAAACAATGGAACAAAAGAACATTTGGAAATATCTTCGAACAATTGCGTAACATTGAAGCTGATCTTGAAAAATTACAAAAGGAAATTCAAGAGTTTCCACAACCGGAAACTATTCAAAGACAACTACGATTAATAAAAAAGAAGGAATGTATCTTGAATTTCCACAAAACATACCGGAAACAAAGAGCAAAAACAAAACACATTAAACTCACAGATACTAGCACGAGTTATTTTCACAAAATAGCTAATGGAAGAAGGAATAGAAAAGTGATCAAAGAAATCATAACATCTGAAGGGACTCAAATTACTGGAGAAGAGAATATAAGAAATGAAATCCAAAAGGATTTCAAAAAAAGATACACTAAGGAACCGATAAATACAACTTTACTCCGTGAATACCTAGATCTAATAACTGAGGATGGGTCGCCATGAAACTTGATTTACAAAAAACGTATGATAGGATAGAATGAGATTTTTTGCTTCAAGTTATGAACAAATTCGGATTTGATAAAAAAAAATTCATAGATTGGACAAAAGAATGTGTAAAAATTGTTTCGTACTCGGTGTTAGCAAACAATGGTCCCACCGAACCATTCTATCCAGAAAGAAGCTTACGTCAAGGTGACCCGTTGTCTCCATATTTGTTCATCATTGGTACGGAAATATTAGCTAGTTAACTACAACAATGTTGTCTAGAGTCAAACAAAACAGTGGGCTTTGCACTCGCACGTGGTGGGGGGGGGGGGCAAAATACCTTGCCTATCATTTGCTGACGACATTATCATATTCTCGAAAGCAACTCAATATGCATGCACAATTGTCAAAAACATTGTCGAAGAATACTATGCTATTTCAGGCCAAAAAGTAAATTACCACAAATCCACTTTTCAAACATCTAAAATAGTTTCAAACAAACAAAAGCTAAGAGTACAACAAGTTCTTAACATTACGACAATGGGGTTATCATTGGGGTTATCAACAATGGAGTTATGAACAAAGATACATTTAAAGATACCATTGGCAAATCGCAAGCGCAATTAAGCAAATGGAAAGCTAATGCCTTATCTCAAGAAGGAAGGAGGGTTCTAATTCAATCCAACCTAGCAACAAAACCGAATTACATAATGCAAAGTTTTATGTTACCAACGAAAGTACATGATGAACTCGATAAAATTTACAGAGATTTCTTTTGGAACAAAGGACAACATTACAAACCATTAATCGGCTAGGACAAAATTTGCAGAATATTAATACTTGAGATTATTTCAAATCATTTTCCCAAAAAGAAAAAGCATCAAACCTTCTACTGTGATAGTCCTTTCTCAGCTCTTTTTCTGTTAACTGATAGCCCACCAGGCAACGTCTCTTTACTGCAAAATCCTGTGCTAAACCATCTCAAAATGTCTAGAACAAGATCTGGATGCTCAGCAAGACAGTGGTTCACCACGACATACGGATCATCGTTCGCTCGCCGGTGATACTCTACCTACACTGAATTTGTAAAAGTTTCGTTCACCTACGTAACCTTAGAGATCGATCTTAGCTTCCGCATCCTGATTTTTACCCCCTTCGAGATTATAACTGTCCAAACAATGAGGATGGATCTGTGCTTTCCATCGGTTGGAGATGGGATATCGGTCTGCCAAGAGCCTGAGAACTTCAAAACCCTAATTAAAAAATATGGGAGTTCGGATATGCGGTGTGTCGTGACAAGCAATATGGTGGGGTAATTTATGTTAATGATGTCGAAATCCCAGCTTTGCAATTCTATATTCATGGAGAGATTAGTTGACATTAGTTTAACGCTTAAGTTCACTCTTGCAATATTTGGGGATTGCTCTACGTGCAAAGCAATTATCTTTGGAGGAGATGGTATGGCTCGGCTGGTTGGGGCAGATGAAACAGACTCCAGCGCTCAGTGCAAGAGTTCCTTTAGCTCTTTGAGGAATAATATTGACGAGGACCTTATTGGACAATGGGAAAAAATTGAGAGATTGCCAACCTTTGAAAGGTCAAGGGTTTGTCTATTTGATGAATATAGTGATGAAAATTCGGAAGCCAATGGTAAACGTGTCATTGATGTCAGGCGGCTTGGAGCTCTAGATCGGCACAACTTTGTAGAGCGGCTCATCAAACATGTTGAGGCTGATAATCTTCAGCTTTTGCAGAAAATCAGAAACAGAATGGACAGGTATATATCTTTCCTTTTGGTAATCTGCTGCCCCTTGAAAGTGGCAGTTAATCTTTGATGTTTCATGCTCTTCACCCTTGTGTAGATACATGAATTCCTTCTTTGGCTGTCTTGCTCTCCTTGTTATGTAGAGTTGGCATTAAATCACCGACTGTCGAGGTGAGATATAAGAACCTTTGTGTTGAAGCCAAGTGCAAATTAGTTGATGGAAAGCCCCTCCCAACTCTATGGAAGTCTTTGAAATCCTTACTTTCAGTAAGTACACATCATTGTCTGCTTTTTTTATGACGTTGATGTAGCCTCGTTCAGCACTTCTTCCTCTTGTTATATTTTAGATCTGACTTGTTGGGTAATTATCTGCATAGCTCATTACCGTCTTGGTAGGATGCCAATCACGATCAGAAGAAGCAAAAATAAGCATCGTCCAAGACGTCAGTGGTATAATAAAGCCTGGAAGGTAAGCCAATTTTGGTACATTTATAGAGAAAGAGAAATCAAATGCAAGGGAAAACATGTTAGATAAAATCTGCAGGTCAGGTTCAAACATATAAAGTTGTGCAGCTAGGTTAGCTTCATATAAGCATATTAAGTGATGGAATGTGTATTGAAATAAGGAAAATATTAGGTGTAGAGATTGAACGAGATTAAAAGTATGTTGTTGGAAGACGCATTTAATGCAAGATATAAAAACATGTTAGATACAAGCTAAAGGATTTATAGTGACTGCATTCTCGTTTTGCAGGCTTTCTCTGTTACTTGGACCACCTGGATGTGGGAAGACCTCCCTTTTGATGGCACTTTCTGGGAGTCTGAACAAATCTCTCAAGGTTTGTAGTGAGCAACTTGTTCTTTTCATATTTCAATGCTAAAGAAGTTAAAGTTGCTGCTTCATTTTGTACTAGTTCCTTATCTTTGCTTTCACCGGCACATTATATAAATAGAATGATGTAGTCATGTTATCTGTATCATGTATGATGTTTTGTAGAAGGTTTCAGGAGATGTTACCTATAATGGCTACAAGCTTAATGAATTTGTCCCACAAAAAAGTTCTGTTTATGTTAGCCAGTATGACCTGCATATTCCCGATATCACAGTAAGACAAACTCTAGATTTTTCGGCTCGTTGTCAGGGTTTTGGAAGACGTTCAGGTGTATTGCGGTATCTGTAATACTGATTTTTTATCGATTCTCTATTGATTTATGCTGTAAATATGAAAAATTAGATTTATTTTTGTAGAGATTATGATGGAACTCTGTAGAAAGGAGAAGCAAGCTGGGATTGTTCCAGATCCTGACATAGATGCCTACATGAAGGTACACATGTCTCTGGTTCTCAACTCAATGTTTTAGGACATTGGATTACCGAGTTCACATGCCAGATAGTGCAACTAGTAGTGTAGTTATTAATATATTTGATCTTTTAACCAATGAGTCTACAGAACTATGGCCCAATAACACAACTGCTCAGCATTTCACTTGGTTGATGGTTACCATTCACAAATTGTGTAAATTTGGACTTGTTTTCATTAGGATAACTTGTCTTCCAATGATGCTTTATAAGATGAATGACGTTTACCTTCTGTCATGAATTCTTGAACAGGCAATAGCTGCTGAAGGGTTGGAGAGCACACTACTTACAGATTACATCTTAAAGGTAAAGCTATGTTAATACAACTGACACTACTTATGCTCATGCGGCCTTTGGTTAATCAAAATTGTGCTTGCAGATTCTTGGTCTTGATGTATGTTCTGACACCTTGATTGGGGATGCTATGAGGAGAGGTATATCTGGTGGTCAAAAGAAGAGGCTAACAACAGGTTTGCACTATTGATCCTTAATCCGCTTCATATCATTCATACTGCCCTTTATAACACTTTAACGGCTTTTTGGTTGGATTCTGCAGGAGAGATGATGCTTGGCACTACAAAAGCATTATTTATGGATGAAATTACAAATGGATTGGACAGTTCTACTGCCTTTCAGATTGTTTCTTGTAGTCAGCAACTTGCCCATACGACTGATGCTACTGCTCTGGTTGCACTACTTCAGCCACGTCCTGAAACCTTTGAACTGTTTGATGATGTTATCTTAATGGCTGAGGGGAAGGTTATTTATCATGGACCGCGCTCTTCTGTGCTGGATTTTCTCGAGGATTGTGGATTTAGGTGCCCTCAAAGGAAGGGTGTAGCTGATTTTCTTCAGGAGGTAATTTTCTCACTCTCTCACAAATTTATAATTCATGATCTAATCTACTCCCTCTGATAATTTAGGTTATTTCAAGAAAGGATCAATGGCAGTATTGGATCCATGATAACAAACCTTATAGTTATCTCTCAGCCGACATACTATGCGAGAAATTTAAGGTATCTTCTATTGGGAGGAAACTATATGAAGAAGTCTCTCAACCACATGTTAAATTACAGAGTGATGAAAATGCTATATCTTTCAGCGCTTATTCGTTGTCCATGTGGGAGCTTTTTAAAGCTTGTATGTCCAGGGAATATCTTTTGATCAAGAGGAACTCTTTCATCTATGTCCTCAGAACAACCCAGGTGAAATATTGGGCTCTCTTTTTAATGACCGAGTAAGTTTTTTAGTGTTTAATTGGATATGCTGTGTCTGATACACCTGAATAATTTTATTGTGGCAGCTAGCCTTTCTTGCAATCATAACGATGACTGTGTTTTTAAGAACTCAGTTGGCGGTGGATGTAGTTCATGCAAACTACTATATGGGTGCCTTGTTCTATGGACTTATCGTATTTCTAGCTGATGGTTTAGCAGAAGCAGGATTTATGATCGTGAGGCTTCCAATTTTCTTCAAGCAAAGAGAATTGTACTTGTATCCTGCTTGGGCCTATGTAGTTCCAGCCTCAGTTCTTATGATTCCTTTCTCACTTATCAGTTCTCTTGTTTGGACATCACTAACTTACTACGTCACAGGATATAGTCCTGAAATAAAAAAGGTCCGTTTTTCTTAAATTGTACTCCTTTTAGAAGATCATCTCTGGTCATTAAAACCATAACTCAAAATTAGCACATGGTCAGTGCTTTATTTGTATGTTGAGCGTGTTTTTTTTCAGTTTTTTTCCCGGCATATATTGGATAAATGATTTGATGTACTATTCAGGCTCTTTCGTCAATTCCTTTTGCTGAGCCTGGTACACTTCACAGCAATATCCTTCTACCGTTTCCTTGCTGCTGTGTTCCAAACTAGGGACGCTGCTATGTCAGCATGCAGCTTTTTTCTATCATTCGCCTTCATATCTGCTGGCTTTGTTATCCCGCTAAGTAAGGCCCATGAAGAAATTTGTTAGAATTTTCAACTTCCATGTACTCAAAATGTTTCAACTGCCATGTACTATTTACTCATTCGGGTTTCATTTATGTACAGCTTCAATGCCAGCATGGTTGAAGTGGGTATTTTGGGCTGATCCGCTTTCGTATGGAGAGGTTGGTCTATCTGGGAACGAGTTTCTTGCTCCAAGATGGCAAACGGTTGGTTTTCACATACCTGTCAAAATACAATGCAAATAACTTCTTTTCAAAAATCTATGGAAGTTTAAAGTTAGTTCTGCAGTCTTTACATGTAAATAATATAACCCAATTGCTAAACATCTCTACTTTTTTTTCTTTTACATCTCCATTTGTATATGTTTTTGGCAATTCTATTCCCATCCCTCCAGAACTTAATTTTAATTTTAATTTTGCTTTTTGTCTACCTAAATCTACAGCAGAATCTTAACATCCGCACCGATGACAAATTTGTTGTATTGCTGATATATTTTTTGTACTCTTTGAACTCAACCTCACCCATTGGCCTTCTAATTTGTAAACTATGGAACTAACGAGCAATTTTGACAATGTAGATCCCTCTTATTCAACTGACTATCATGCATCTGATATATGATAGTCACATCTTATCTATGGATGCAGAAATTGAGGAAAATAAAGATGGAGGATGTCGTGTACTCCTCACATAGAGCTTGTGGCATGCAAAGTTCAATGAGAGAAGAAAGAAATATTTTAGGACAAATGCAAATATATATAGTATCAATTTTTCTATTGTATGCCCTTAGGGCACACAATAAGCAACTAATAATGGAAATATTTGGTAGATAATAAATTTTAAATTTTTTAATCTTTTTTGTGACGGGTTCATTCTTTCCTTTTTAGGGTTTTAGTTTCTGTTTTTGGGATGCTTATCATGTGCCCTTAGGGCACACAATAGAAAAACCGATATAGTATTATATATATCAGGGTGTTTTGCTAAAAGGAAATTGGTAATATTTTTCTCTAGGGAGGCATTTAGCATGCCCCAAATATGAATCAACAAGAACCAAGAATGTTTAATTGGTCCAATATGCAATAACATATTCACAAATGATAACATCGATCTGCAGAGTATTATCATATCTTCTTTTTCTTGATTGTGTCATTTTCCAAATTTCTTATTAACTTCCTCAACTTTCTTTGTTTTGCTATTTTGACAATTTGAAATTTGCATCTTCTCTATTCTACTTGAAACTGCCAAACATTTCTTATCTCGAAGTTCTGTCAATTTACGTAAGAGCAAAGTTTTATAAATAACAAAGAGATATGGGTAGATCTAGTTTGCTGCTAGCCTGCTTGGTCTGTGCTGCCTTGGATCTGCTTATAATAGTCGGCATATTCTCTTGCATAGGACATAAATTTGAGACATAGCACTGATCTACATATCTTCTTTGTAGATGATACTTCCCAACACGACGATTGGGAATCAGGTACTTAAATCGCATGGACTAGATTTTGCTGGATATTTTTATTGGATTTCAGTTGGGGCCTTGATTGGATTTGCAATAGTTGCCAACATGGGATTCACTTTAGCATTGACATTTCTCAAAGGTAACACTTGTTTGTGTACTTTCCTCAAATGAAGAGCAATATTGATGTAATAACAAGTTTCTCCGTTGTACAGCTCCTGGAACATCCGTTGCTATGATATCACGCGGGAAACTCACTCAACTACAAGGAGTACAAGATCCAGTTGTAAATGCTCATACTAGTGAGGAAAGCAAGACTTCTCATGCAACTAAGTTGACACCTGATAAAGGTTACTTCACAACTTTTGGGTCACTGTCGTAAGTTTGTTTTTTTCTGTACTCGGAATTGATGAGTTTTGTGTCTTGGCCCTTGATTATATGTTTGGCAGGGAGAATGGTTTTGCCTTTTCAACCTCTCACTATAGCTTTTAGAAATCTGAACTACTATATTGACACCTTTGTGGTAATCTACTGCTTTATTCTAAATGGATAGAAGCTATTCACAACGATGAGATCATGTTTAATTAATATTGAAAGTTTTCGGTTGCAGGAAACAAAGAACCATGTGTTTACTGAGAAGAAGCTGCAGCTCTTGAGTGGTATCACAGGCGCATTCAGGCCTGCTGTTCTCACTGCACTGATGGGCGCTAGTGGAGCTGGAAAAACAACTCTTCTAGATGTTCTGGCTGGGAGAAAAACTAGTGGTTATATAGAAGGAGATATTCGAATTTCGGGGTTTCCTAAGGTGCAAGAAACATTTGCAAGAGTATCTGGTTATTGTGAACAAAGTGACATTCATTCGCCGCAAATTACAGTAGAAGAATCATTAGTGTTCTCTGCTCGGCTTCGACTTCCTGACAGCGTCGATTCAGAGACCAAAAGGGTACAATAACATTCTTGACTATGAAGCAGTTTTCTATATGGTATGCATATATAATATAGCACAAAACATATTAATGTGCAGGCGTTCATCAATGAAGTTCTTGAAACTATCGAGCTGGATGAAGTTAAGGACTTCTTGGTTGGCATACCTGGTGTCAGTGGTCTATCAACAGAGCAAAGAAAGCGGCTTACGATAGCTGTGGAGCTCGTCTCTAATCCATCCATTATCTTTATGGACGAGCCCACAACAGGATTAGATGCAAGAGCAGCTGCTATTGTTATGAGAGCAGTCAAGAATGTGGCTTCGACTGGAAGGACGGTCGTTTGCACCATCCACCAACCAAGCATTGACATTTTTGAAGCTTTCGATGAGGTTATTTGCTTATTCATATGCCCTAACTAGTCAAGGAAATTAGCATCTAAAAATGCAATCAAGTGTAACAACATATCTTATAAATTTGTGTTCTATTTCTTATAGTTGGTTCTCTTGAAGACTGGTGGGAGAATAATATATTCTGGTCCATTGGGTCAGCACTCCCAGAAGGTTATTGACTATTTTGAGGTTTGCTGACTATGATAACAGCTCCGTTTCCCTCTAAACATTTCCTTCTTCCATTACTCTGTTTGGATTTTGTAATAAAGTTTGTTTTTTCTTTATTGGAATTTCCCAATGGTTGAATAGGGGATATCTGGGGTGCCAAAGATCAAAGACAACTACAATCCTGCAACATGGATGTTGGAGGTCACTTCGGCATCAGCAGAGGCTGAACTTGAACTCGATTTTGCCCAAGTTTACTATAATTCTCCTTTATACGTGTAAAAACAAACTCATATTTTTCTGAACCTTTTTCAGTGACTTATAATAGGTGATACATTCAGCAAACTTAAATTCTATGGTGTGATGAAGTAATTCCCTATTTGTTTTGTTTTCCTTGCCTGATTGCAGGAACACTGAAGAGCTAGTGGAGCAACTGAGCATTCCAGTTTCAGGCTCAGAAGATCTCCATTTCCAATCCCACTTTTCACAAAATGGATGGGATCAACTCAAATCTTGCCTGTGGAAACTGCATTTGTCTTACTATAGAAGCCCCTCGTACAATCTCATGCGCCTTATACGTAATCTAGTTGCCTCTCTTGCTTTGGGGCTTTTGTTCTGGCAACAAGGAAGAGATATGTAAGTATCTTATTCGTTTTCACTTATTTAGTTATTTATTTACTTCCATAACTCAGAATATTGAAGTCACAAATAGTTGTAAATGATTGAGCAAGCCATTCTGGTACACCTTATTAACATTTCTAACTGCAGACACATTATTCTGTTGGTCATGCAAACATCTGTTCCATATACCAACCGGCACCTGAAATTCTGAAGTAGTTGTTTATGAGTTTTGGAATTAAAGAGCATTTTGCATGTGGCAGAAAAAATCAGCAGAGCTTGCTCACTGTATTCGGTTCAATGTTTGCGGCGGTTCTCTTCTTGGGAGTAAACAACTGCTCGAACGTACTGCCAGTTGTTGCACGGGAGAGAGCAGTTTTCTAACGAGAACGGTTTGCAGGAATGCACTCTTCATGGGCTAATTCATTCGCGCAGGTGTGGAAAAAAACATGTACCTTATATTTGTTTACCTGGTGGCATACAAATTTATAGCACTTACTATAAACCTTGATTACATAGGTTGCAGTTGAGCTTCCATATCTTTTGACAGAGGCTATCATATTCACAATCGTGACGTACCCTATGATTGGATTTTACTCGTCGGCCTACAAAGTTTTTTGGTACTGTTTTGTTATCTTCTGCAATCTAATGTCCTACAACTTTCTGGGTATGATGCTCATCTCACTTACACCCAACTTCCAAGTGGCTGCAATTATATCTCCAGCATTCTACGCAGTGTTCAATCTGTTTGCTGGATTTTATATTCCTGCACCGGTAAGCTAAATCTCTACTCTGAACTTGGCTACATGTTTTAAGCACTCAATTGTACTTTGTATAATGTATGTATTGTTGTTGTCGTTGCAGCGGATTCCCAAGTGGTGGCTCTGGTTACATTATCTGTGTCCACCATCATGGGCACTTCGTGCTATGCTTACTTCCCAATATGGAGACGTGCAGAGCTTAACCACGGTGTTTGATCAGAACAAAACAGTCTCTGCTTTCTTGAAAGATTACTTTGCATTCGAAACTAATCAGCTGGGTCTAGTGGCTGCTGTCCTGATCTCGTTTCCTCTAGTTTTTGCTTCTCTGTTTGCAATTTTTATGGGCAATTTGAATTTCCAGACTAGGTAAATGGCACGGGTAAACCTGAGGGTGTTTGAATGTGCTTTTTCACTCTAATAACGAACTTGATAGTGCATTCAAATAGGTTTGGTTCAATGAGCCTATTCTCTTTCCATTAGCTTCCTTTTTTCTTGTTAGATTTGACATAACAGGCACACCTATAACAAAAATGGATATCGCGACAATTTTATCTTGTCAGGTCGTGTTAGCCTTTGGTTGCAATTTTGTCGGTCAAAATGTTATCTTGTCATAGGGTAATTTAGATGAGATTGAGATGGTGTTGAAGACAAATCCATCATTGACAAATAAGTGAATCTAGTAGATCTTTGACAAATAAGTGAATCTCAAAGACAAATCCATTATTTCATCTGTGGCTTATTCAACACCAATGAAAAATGATTAATTTGAATTACCTATTTATGCCACTTTCGTATCTACTAAAATTTCACCACTGTTTACCGTGTTTCCCTCCTTGGCATCATTGAGAATCTCCTTCTTATTGTTCTTCTCAACCTCAAGTCTCCTTAATGTCGTCGAACTGATCTTTTCTCCGGTCATTTCCTCTGACACCAGATCTACAACTTCAATCTACAAATCAAAAGCAGTAGCCCTTTAAGCATATCACATTAGGATATACATAAGAACTTTGTTTTATTTTTTGCAATTTTAGAGTTAAAACAAAGCATCAAACCTTCAACTGTGATAGCCCTTTCTCAGCTCTTTTTCTGTTAACTGATAGCCCACCAGGTAACGTCTCTTTGCTGCAAAATCATGCGCTAAGCCATCTCAAAATTTCTAGAACAAGATCTGGATGCTCAGGAAGATAACAAGCTCGAACTATGCTGTATAATTTACCTGACAACAATAGCTTCAAGATGTTCGTCAACAATTGAAGGACCGTAGGGATCTGTAATGGGCTCAACTTGCACAACAAGGTCTGGTTTGATGGACTGCAGAAAATTTTTGCACCGTAAGAGCTTTTGCGAAATTCAAATATAGGTGTGTCGTCTGAGTCGGGTAGAATCTGACGTCATGATACTTGTTTGTATAGTTCTCAAAGATCGATTGAAAGAAAAAACTTTATATATAATCTCCAAAAATACCATTTTCAGCTTTACAAAACAAGCATTCCTGTACTTGGTTCTCATTTCAGAATGTATATGGGTGTATATATTTGGAATGTCTTTAGCACTAATATTTCCCATAAGAACCAACAGGTTTACTTGCAATGCCATCTGAAGTAAAAAAGGCTTTTGCAAATAGCATGTAAACCAAGAAATAGATAGGATCCAGAAAAAATGTACCTTAATATAATCTTGGACATTTTTCATTCTCGTTTCAATAGGCTGTATTAATTCAGCAAACTGCAAAATTCCAACATATATCATAAACTCATCATACATGATAAGATGAAAACCCGTAGCAGAAATGCAGTTAAATCTATTTTACTAGAAAGTCTCGTCTCTTTGACTCGCCAAAGGAAATCGGCACTCACACCATCAAGAGAGCACGATTACGCAATGAAAGGTGTAGAATGGACAAGTTCCTGGAACAACATTTGTTCCTCCGACTTAGGTCAGAGAATTTCCAATCTAAATCCTGATTTTGATGATTAAAGCAGGCAGCTACAGATCACACACCAGCAAGCAAAGCTGACTTCCAATGTACACTAGTTAAGTTTTCTAAGAGTAACTCTTTCCAAGCGCATTTCACAATTCAAAGTACTGTTCTGAAAGCTTCAAATTGACACACCAACAATGAAACTTGCACCGTAATCGAACCAATTATTCAATTGAGGAACACAAATACCTGTTTCTTGACCAACATAGGGCCGTCACAGACTCCCACCACAATCCGATCCCTCGCCACCTCGGCAGCTGCCTGAATCCAATACCTTCCATCACTCAATTCAGATCAAAAAAATTGGGAGAAACTGGAAAAAATAGAAATCGCGAATAAAGTAGGTAACCTTGAGAAAAAGGCGGTGGCCGTCGTGTAAGCGGTCGAAAGTTCCGCCGAGAACAACGGCGCCGAACGAATTCGGGGCAGAAACGCTGGGAATCGGACCCGGATTTTGAGTTGCATCCATTTCCTACAGCGGTGTTGTGAAACGGAAATTAGGGAAGAGGTTGGTTGCAAAATGCAAAACGTCTAGTATATAACTAGCAGGTGACCCGTACCTTGTACGGAGTGTTATTTATTTATTTATTATTTCGTGTATGAATTTACTATCACAATTACAAATATTATCATATGTATCCTTTGTTTTAAAATAATGCTTATTTTTTGAATTATAAAATGACATAATTATTATATATCATCATATATATAAATAAATTTTATTTATATATATACTTTTTTATACATACATAAACATATATTTAAATAATTGAGGAAGAATGAAATAAGATAAGGTGCATTATCACATTTTATTAACAACTGATACAAATCTTTTGGCATTTAAATTAAATTACGTAAAGTAAATTATATAATAAAATCAATAAGTTTAAATAAAAACTCGGATTAATATATTATAGAATTAAATATATAGATAATATTTTAATAAGTTGTTTGATGTATTAATTAAATGTGTATAATGATAAGATAGAGATTTATATATTTGGATAGAATTATTAATTAAACAGCTCAAATTCTAAGATAGAACTAATATCTTAATTAAGTATGTATAAGATTATGATAAAATCAAGATTTAATAAGATAATTTTTTAAAAAAAAGGGGTGATGTGGCGCAATATGGTGGCAGAATTTGCTTCCGCTTTAGTATATAGTAATAGATGGATAGATAGATAGATAGATAGATTCCTGTAAAGTCAAGTCATTTGACTAACTGACGGAGATAGTGAGATACCGTACAAATCGAGATATCATGGATCTGAGAAAAAGATGTACATAGAGCTGATTAGGCCTTTATTGGTATCATATGGATTTCCACGGTCTAAGGCCCAATACACCTCACAACGTTTATTTCTCAGTTCTCACGACTGCTATAGAACAAGCTATTGAGAAATCTGGAGATAAGCTATTCCAATAATCCAATCCAATCCAATAAATATCTTATCTTTTATCCTAAACACCAAATTCTGAGATAAGGGGATAACAAAATTCGAACTTTCTAATTTCAGAGTTAGCTAATTAAATATCGCTCTCGGCGTTAATTTTCTACAAATCAGCAACAAAACTGAAGCGATACTAGATCTAGGGCAAGTGTTGCAAAATGTATAGAAATTCTACGCACAAATATGCACAAATCACTAGATTTACTGCAAATAAAAAAAATTACAAACCGAGGCAGAGGCGGAGGAGGGAGGGCGGTGGAGGCCTTTGAATGAGCGGCGTTAAGAGGGGTATGAGAAAGCAGCGGAGGGTTGAAAGCCAAGTAAAAAGGGTTCCCTATAATATATAACGATATGTAATGTACCTATACTATATCTATTAGTACTATATATGTAGCTTTATATTAAAATGAATATATATGGATTTCCACGATCAAAGACATACAGCTAGGGAATAACCATATATCAACTTGTTTATTCGTGCACATAATTTCAACTTTGACATTCTTGTTGTTCCATTCACTCCAAAGGAAATACAAAACCACCAACATCAACTACCCATAAAGTACGTTTCATAGTGCAATTCAAAGCACATCAAGGCCGCACTATTGAGTAAAAGAAGCTAAACACCGAAGAAGAAACGTTACCAACAACACCCACAAACACATGCTTAGAAGTATGTTTCAAAATGAGCAGCTTGTGAGAGGCTTCATTCACTCATGTGGCAGTGGCTTCACCACCTCCCATGTGAAATCAGGGTCATCCCTCCCAAAATGACCATAAGCAGCCGTCTTCAAGTACCTTCCATTTCCACCCCTCTTGAGATCAAGATTGATAGTAATCATCCCGGGCCTGAAATCAAAGTTCTCCTTCACAATCTTCAGAATCTCCTTGTCCGGGATCTTCCCAGTTCCGTAGGTGTCCACAAAGACAGACAACGGATCAGGGACGCCAATTGCGTAAGAAATCTGAACGATACACCTACGAGCAAGCCCACTTGCAACAATACTCTTAGCCGCCTGCCTTGCAATGTAGGCCCCACTCCGGTCCACCTTAGTCGGATCCTTCCCAGAGAAGGCACCTCCACCATGAGCACCCCAGCCACCATAAGTGTCCACTATGATCTTTCTACCAGTGAGACCCGCATCACCATGGGGACCACCAATAACGAATCTCCCTGATGGGTTGAGATGGAAGATGGTCTTTTCATCAAGGTACTTCTCAGGAATGACAGGCTTGATCACATGCTCCTTCAAATCAGCAGCAATCTCATCATTTGTGACAGTCTCATCATGCTGGGTGGAGATGAGAACAGTGTGGACACGAATCGGAACCATGGCACCATTTTCATTGTTATACTCAACAGTGACCTGAGTTTTACCATCAGGTCTCAACCAAGGGCAAGTGCTGTTCTTGCGGACTTCTGTAAGACGCGCACCGAGCTTAGTGGCAAGGACGTGGCTAAGAGGCATGAATTCAGGGGTTTCATCAGTGGCGTATCCAAACATGTGCCCCTGATCACCGGCCCCTATATCCTCGGGGCGTTTGGTGAAGTTGCCATGGACACTATGTGCGATTTCAGGGCTTTGCTGTTCAATGTAGACTAACACCTTGCAATTGTCAGCGTCAAGACCGACATCTTCAGAGACGAACCCGATCTTCCTGCAAGTGTCACGAACAATCTTCTCATAGTCTACCTTGGCTTTGGTGGTGATTTCACCGAACACCATCACAAGGTTGGTCTTGGAGCAGGTTTCACAAGCGACCTTGCTTTCAGCATCTTGCTCGAGGCAGGCGTCGAGCACGGCATCAGAGATCTGGTCGCAGAGCTTGTCTGGATGGCCCTCGTTTACAGACTCGGAGGTGAACAAGAAGGTGTTCATCTTTGCTTCTCAAGCAGCAGAGCAACGAAATGTATACAAATCGAGACGAAAACTACAAAAGAAATACAACTTTGGTTGTCTTAGCTGACAAATCAAAGGAAACGGCTATAGAAATGTGTAAGTGACAACATACATACAACATGAAGAGTCTCACAAGATTCCTGCAAAAATACCTTAACCTACATCTCAGGCGTACTCGGATTTTTAAGCATGAGGAATCAAATAATCAAATTAAATGATCAGAATACATACTAATCTCCTGATCACACTTGCTATGAGGGACCTAGGTCATCTCAATAATAATTTTGTCAAACAAACATGCAAACTAATTCTGACAGATTTGGAAAACCACAGCTACTGAAAATTAACAAAGAGTACGCATCCGGAGAAATACGAAGAAGCAGATTTGCATCTAATCTTCTCAAATTAGAACCCAACGATTTCAGTAAACAGCACAAACCATCAACTTTCGCTATGAAGTGGAAATCAAAAAACTGGATCGGCAAGCAAATAGCCTTTTCCGCCATGGAAACCGTATCAAAGATCACCAGATACAGCCAAAAACCAGAATCAATCAAAAACCACAGATGTACGAACCGAGACACGAGTCAATCAACTCTAAAGCATTAAAAATAGAAATCGAAAAGAGACCGGCGACGTTACCTGAGGAATCGGAAGTGCGAAATCTCTAGAACGGCAAAAGCAATCGCGTTACAGAGACTGAGAAAGAGAGGGACTTCTTGTTGAGGGAGACCAACTAAAAGAGCGAGTTTGGAGGAGAGAAAGGAGGTGACATGCCATATATATACACTCGACTAGTGTTATTCATTCACAGTATCGCTCATCGACGGTTGGATGGTGGGGATTGGAGTAGGCGGTAAAAAGTGGGTCCCATTATGAGTACGAGAAGGAATGTGAGGCGTTGATTGTGGATGAGCTTGGATCGGACGGATGAGGGGTCGCAAAACGGTCAATGGTTTTGGTTGACAAGCAACGTATCGTCTTCTCTGATTTATGTAATTAAAAAAATGTATCCAGTACAGTATTTTGAAAATGGTGCAAAAAAAAAAGAATATCTTGCATACTTTCCAAAATTACAAACAAAAAATAAGTGTCATTTTCGGCGAAGAACACTGGGCTGACACGTACAAATGCACCAGTATATTTTTTGGACGATTTGGGTAAGTGGCCCATCCAAAATAAATAAGCTATGGGGTCGGTTTGCCCATTTTACCCCCGTCCCCATTAATTCCATTAATTGCAAAATTCCCCCCATTTATTGCGAAATCCCCTCGCCTCCCGTGCACCTTCTTCCCTCTCTTCGAAAAACGGCGCTAGTGCGCTACCACTTTTCGCTGCTCCCTCCACCATCTCTCTGGTTCGCCGGCAAACGGAGGTGCGAAAAGCGGGGTCGTCACACGACAGGAAGCGACTAGGGGACGCCCTCGACCGGACCTCGCACGGGTTGTCACACACATTTGCGACTGTGCTAAGTGATTTCGAAGGAGAAATTACGACGTTCGAGTTTGGAAGATTTGGCAGCCGATTTATGCGCAAACCAGGTATATGAACTCGAACACATTAAACCATGGCTTTGAGGAGTGTTTGTGTTGGATTGGAAACACAAACGCAATGACCATGAGTTTGCTTGTGTTGGTGAGGAATCACGTATGACATGGTTTATGTGTGACAACTGTGGACGTGAATGTGTATGGGGTGCATCCAACTCCATGCTCAAAAATCCATACGTAAACGTGTAACCGTATGACAGGGTTTTTGTGTGACAACAACTAACGAGAAAAACGTTACGTATGACACTTCTTTGTCTGTGCGACACGTTTGTTTGTTTCAACTTAAAAGTGGATGAAATGAATGACACTTGTTTCAGTGTGTGACACGTATGTTTTCACGCTTATGGGTTTATGTGGTGACAGCCTCAAAAGTTGAATGTGGTGACATGGTATGACTGATAGTGTATGTGTGACAGGTTTGTTTTATTTTATTTTATTGAAACATGTGGGTGTATGACAATAATGTAGAATTAGCTTAAACACATGGTTGTTTTGTATGTTTTTGTTTGATTTTGTGTGACATGGTTGTTTCGAAGATTATGTGTGACATGGTTGTTTTCCAGTGTGTGACAGGTTTGTTTGATCACAGTTTTTGCTTGGAAAGTAATGTGTGACATGTATGTTTGGTAGATGGACATGCTTGTTCTTGACATGTTTTCTGTTTCTATTGTATGACATGCATGGTTTTGAATGTGTGACAGGGTTGTACAAATGAAGATCCTCACTGTTTCGTATGGTGGAATGTGGACCTCTGAATGTGAGTATGTAGGTGACATATCCTCCAAGGCCGTGTTACTAAAAGATGATATCAGCTTAGATGAGTTGAAGAGCACAATAAACCAAAGGTGCAACATGCTGTCACCAGCCAAGAATATGATCTTGTCACACCTCCATCCATTTCAGAAATTGAAGAACCCTTTCAAAGTGGAGAACGAAGAGGATTTCAGTTCATTCCTACATATCAATGCAGCTCCAGGAGTTGATTGGAAAATGCCTCTGTATGTGAGTTTCAATGAGAACAAGGTAATGCCTTTGTATGTGAGTTGGGTAAAGTGTCATTCAGTGTCATACATTCATTCACACCATTGTCATTCAATTGTGTGACAGGATGTAGCAGAACATGTGTGTGTGACAACTCCAAATGCAATGATACAGTGTGTGACAGCTCCAAATGCAGTGATACATTGTGTGACACCTCCAACTGCAGTGATACAGTGTGTGACAAGTCCAGTTGCAACTGTTGCACCAATTCAGCTTCTAGATGAACCTATTGTGGCAGCACTTCCAGCTATTGAACCTCCAGTTGCAGCTATTGAGGATGAATACCAACCAATAGATGTTGATGTGGAGGTGACAAGAGCTCATGAAGATATGGATGACATTGCTGATAAAGATATGGATGAAGAGGGCTACTGTGGTGAAAGGTTTACTGCCAGTGGAGATTTCATGGAGGTTGGTAAAGTGTACTAGTCCAAGAAACATCTGCAAGATGCCGTGGAGAACACTGCTTCTCATAAGACGTATGGGTTTCGTGTAAGAAAATCAAACAAAGAAAGATACAAAGTGAAGTGCGTGGATCCTGAATGTGCATGGCAAATGATGGCGTCAATAATTAAAGGAACAAACAACTTTGTGGTTAGAAAGATCACAGACAAGCATACTTGTGCATTCGACATCAGATTTAAAAAACAACATAAGCCGTCATACAAAAGTATTGCTGACAAGATTAGAACAAGGTCAGTCAAGTTTTGCTCTATCTTGCAACTACATTTAAAGAAATTGTGAGATTGTGTATGTATGTATGACAGGTTGTGTATGTATGACAGGCTGTGTATGTATGACAGGCTGGTGTTGTGAGATTGTGTATGTATGACAGGCTGGTGTTGTGCACATATGCAGGTATGAAGGTGTGAAAAATGGGCAAGATGCAGCTCAAATACGGAATGATGTCCAGAAGGAGTACCATGCATCAATCAGCATGTGGAAGGCTAGGAAAGCAAGAGAGCGAGCTCAAAATTTGATAAGGGGAACACCAGATGAAAACTATGCTCTTCTCCCATCATATTGCCACATGCTGAAGCAAGTGAATGAGGGGACATATTACAAGCTTGTCATTGACAGTTCTAACAGATTCAAATATGTCTTCATCTCATTTGGAGTGTCCATAAGAGGTTTCCAACACCTAAGAAAGGTACATCCCTTGTCACACAACTATATTACAGGCTGTCATACCAAGTAGTTAAGTGTGTGACACAAAGTTGACTTGTATGACATTATTTTGTTGTATGACAGCCACTATTTTGTTGTATGACAGACACGATTTTGTTGTATGACAGCAATTATTTTGTTGTATGACAGCCACTAGTTTGATTGCATGACACTAGTTTGATTGTATGACACTTATTTGTTGTAGGTTATATCAGTTGATTCAACTAGTTTGATTGCATGACACTTATTTGTTGTAGTTTAATTGTATGACAGCTTTGAGTTTTGTTGTATGACAGCCACTATTTTGTTGTATGACACAAGTTTAATTGCATGACACTTATTTGTTGTAGGTTATATCAGTTGATTCTACATTCCTTCATGGCAAATATTTTGGGCAATTGATGAGCGCTGTAGGTCAAGATGCAAACCAACAAGTATACCCTCTTGCCTTTGCTATAGTGGATTCTGAAAATGATAAAGCATGGCACTGGTTTTTTGAGCAACTGCTTAATGTGGTACCACATACAGAAGACCTGGTTGTTGTGTCAGATCGACATGTCAGCATAAAAAATGCAGTAGCAAATGTGTACCCATTAGCTAAGCATGTTTGTTGCAAAAGACATTTGCAAATGAACCTCAGGCAAAGATTCCATGATGTTGGTGTTCTAAGCTTGTTTGAAAAGGCTGCAGAGGCATATACTAAGGCAAAATTCGAGGTTCACTTTCTGGACATATGCAAGGCAAATCCAGAAATAGGGAAATATCTACAACAAGCTGATTTTTCCAAATGGAGTAGGGCTCACTGTCTTGGTGAAAGGTAAAGAATTGTATGACAACACTTAATTGTATGACAGGAACTTATTTTGTATGACAGTAGGTCATTCTCTCGTATGACAGGTACAACATGATGACTTCAAACAACTCTGAGTGTGTAAATGGAGCCTTGAAGATTGCTAGGTCATATCAGTTGGTATCACTGTTTGAGTTCATCAGGGACATGGTCACCCGATGGTTTCAGACACGCAGAAAAGATGCTGCAAAACACCATAACCAACCCCCTTTGAATGTCAGGGCAATCTTGTTGGAAAGGATGAGGATTTCAAAAAGGTATGACATCAAGCCTTTGAATGATGCACAATTTGAGATTTGTGGTGGAGATTTCTCTGGCATTGTTGATCTAGCAAGAAAGACATGCAACTGTAGGGTATTTGATCTGGATGACATGCCTTGTGTGCATGCAATTTGTGCAATAGAATACATGGAGTACAATTGCTTAGAATTCTTAGGTGAGTACTACACAGCTGCAGCTTGGTTGAAGGCTTACCATGAGACTATATACCCTACACCATCTAGATCTGAATGGGATGTACCAGAGCATATCAGCCAGCTGGTATGCAAACCACCACTTGTACGCAGGCCAGTTGGAAGACCAAGGGTGAATAGGCTGCCATCACTTGGAGAATTTAAACCCATTGTGAAGAAAAGGAAGCTGACCACATACAAGTGCAGCTTGTGTGGGAAATCTGGCCACAACAAGAAGACTTGCCCAAGAAGAGAACAAGCAATAACTTGCAAGCTACCATTCTGAAGCTGTCACACAATTCTGCACTACCACTTTCATGGTTACTTTTGATATTAGGCATATTACTGATGTTTGCACAGTTATCATATGATTCTGCATTTTTTTGGGGATATATTGTCATGAATACAACATTGCTGGTGTAAGTAAAGAAGTATTTTAGGTAAATGACTATGGGTGACAGGTCCTACTTTTCTAACTAGATAGGAATATTTGGTGGTGACAGGTTGATATTTTGTATGACAACGTTTAAATGTTGCAACTGTTTTTTGCTAAATTCAGAGTTTTATGTTGTTTTTAGATCTGAATGCAAGGTATACAAAAAACACACATTCAACAAACACAATGCTGCCATTAGATATACTTGTCACCAACAAGTGACAAGTATGATTTCCATACAAACAAAACATAACAGCCCTTAAAAAACCATAACAGCCCTTAAAAAACCCTTAAAAAAAACCATTACAGCTGAACATAACAGAACATGAAGAAAACAAGAGACGAACAGAAATGGAAATGATGCAAGGTTGTCACACAATCAAACATCTTGTTGCTCTGGTGTGGATGGTGCCGGCTCCAGGGGTGGAAACCTGTGGCCTGGTGGGAGGTGTTGTGAACTCGCTCCCATCTTCAAGGCCAAACTGGTGGGAAATAAACCAAGGGTCAAGATAGTACTTGGAAACATGGCATTTAAGCTGGATATTTGAGTGACATGGGTACCTCAATGCAAGTCTGCTCCATTTGCTCGTGTGTCACACGATCAACATTGTCATTGTAGAAAAATTCCACCCAGCCAGGAGGGACATGAACCTGCAAGCAATAATACCTATAGATCTTGGCCACCTTCTGTGTGGGATTGATAAGGAAACCAATCCTGTTATCCTGTTACATATGCCCAAAACAAAACAAATGTCATCCTTGGAATGCCAGAGAAAGGGAAGATGGAGAAAACAGAAATTAAAGCTGTCACCACCCCATGCTTGACATAGACAGTGATCCTTTGGGGTCGAGCGGGAACCCTTTGTTGTGCGTTGGCTGGTCTGGGGCCTTGGGAGCTCATAGCTGAAGGTTTGAGGAAGAGGTGGATGGTATGAAAATGGTGCAAAGGTGTATTTGAGGCTGATTGTATTTATAGCCAAACACCATACCTGTCATACGTTTTTTAACATGTATGGCCAAAAAAATGTATGACAATTGATGGTGTCATCAAAAACTGACAAGAATAGGCATTGGGTTTGGTGGTCAATAGGAGCCATTAAATAATAGGCATACTAATGTGGTCAAAGCAAAAAAGAATCTCAAAAGATTGACAAGATTAGGCATGGGCTTAGAAAAGACACGTTGGTCAAAATGGCAATAAATAATGACACAACTGCCACCAAAGATCCCCCTTTGAATTTAGAGGTATACCCTATGAAATCAGGCCCCCAATACCCTAAGGCTCATCAGTTGTCACACCAGCTGTAAAAAAATAAAAAAACTACACCTGTCACACAGAGGCTCATCAGTTGTCACACAAGCATTCACCAAAGCTGTGCATGTCATTCCTAGTGAAATTACTAAATTGTGATGCACTATGAAATGAGGGACACAACCCCCCAATACCCTAAGGATCATCAGTTGTCACACAAGCTGTAAAAAATAACAAAACTGCACCTGTCACACAGAGGCTCATCAGTTGTCACACAAGCATTCACCAAAGTTGTGCATGTCATTCCTAGTGAAATTACTAAACTGTGACGCACTATAAACACTCACACATGCATTCACCAGAGTAAAAAAAGCCATTCAAACTTGTCACACACATATCTTACAACCTGTTCAATTGTAACACATGCATGCACAACCTGTCACACAATTGTATATGTTTCAGCATATGATGAACCTGTCATTCACAAACACACCCACATGCATTGCTTAAAGAGCCTGTCATTCATAACTACAATGTGTAATACAACAATTAATAACCTTGTCATACATACACTCAAACGATTGCCATTCTAACTAATGCTAAACCAATTACAGCAACCTTTGTCATACACAATGTTTTTGCTAACTAGCTAACATATGTTACATTGTCACAGGTTTTCACTCTCATTAAAGATCCATGTGCCCCTCTGCAACTCTATTGCCATCTTCTCCCTGTGGGCATCAATGTTGTTCTCATCAACATTGAATTCCTCTTTAAAAGCCAGGGCTTCCATGTACTTGAGAGTAAACAGACCACAATTTCTCCTGCAAAATAATGAGGATACATTAGCATCAGCAAATAAAATGGATCAGGGAAAATAAAAAGTTATGTGACTTTGATGCATTACCCTTGCTTGTCCACTGGAACATCTTTCACCCTACCACAAGTGAAGGGGGTCCCCAAATCCTTCACCAGATGCTTCATTCTTTCACTGGCACGAAGGAAGTAAGGAAACAAAACACACAGTGGTCCCAGCATGGACTGCATCTGCTCATCAGTGAAGAGGTTTGGAGCACAATCATATATGTCAATATGATTTCCAAGCAAGTCTATCTCCAGAGCAACCCAATGGAGCTTGGGGATGTTAAAGGGTGCATACGCCTTTTTTGCATCAAACCATTGTTTCCCATACGTTAAAGGCAGCAATCCATCCATGTAGTCTGTCCAACCCTTGCAGAATTCAAAGCCCCCATCCCACAGACTTTTCAGAACATCTTCATTGAACCTATTAACCAAAACACAATCAGCCACAACAACATCTTGCCAGCGTTCAGGCTCATTATGAATCCTCTTCCTGTAATGGTGCATTCCCTCATTGATATGCTGCAGTAAAACAAGGGAAGTATATCAGATTCTGTACCTATCACTTAGGGTATTAGCTGTCACACAAAACTCAAAATAAAACCCTACACATTGAAACCCTAAACCCAAACTAAAACCCTACACACAACAAAGCATAAACCCTGTCACACTAAAGCCCTATAACAGTAAAGGCCTATAATTCAAACCCTGTCACACAATTGCAATACCTATCACACAATTCAATACTTCCCTAAACCCAAACTAAGACCCTACACATTGAAACCCTAAACCCAAACTAAAACCCTACACACAACAAAGCATAAACCCTGTCACACTAAAGCCCTATAACAGTAAAGGCCTATAATTCAAACCCTGTCCCACAATTGCAATACCTGTCACACAATTCAATACTTCCTTAAACCCAAACTAAGACCCTACACATTGAAACCCTAAACCCAAACTAAAACCCTACACACAACAAAGCATAAATTTTGTCACACTAAAGCCCTATAACAGTAAAGGCCTATAATTCATACCTTGTCACACAATTCAATACTTCCCTAAACCAAAACTAAGACCTTACACATTGAAACCCTAAACCCAAACTAAAACCCTACACACAACAAAGCATAAACCCTGTCACACTAAAGCCCTATAACAGTAAAGGCCTATAATTCATACCTTGTCACACAATTCAATACCTGTCACACAATTCAATACTTCCCTAAACCAAAACTAAGACCCTACACATTGAAACCCTAAACCCAAACTAAAACCCTACACACAACAAAGCATAAACCATGTCACACTAAAGCCCTATAACAGTAAAGGCCTATAATTCATACCCTGTCACACAATTCAATACCTGTCGCACAATTCAGTGGCTGTCACACAATTATAGGCCTTTCACTGAATTACAGACATGTCACTCAATACAAAGGCTGGCAACTCCCCCTACAACCCTAAACCCTAAACCCTAACTCAAACAATACACATAACAAAGCATAAACCCTGTCACAGTAAAGCATAAACTTTAAAGCCCTGTAATTCACAACCTGTCACTCAATTGAATAGCTGTCACACAATGCACAACCTGTCACACAATGCTTTAAAACAGAGTAAGGTTATGTACCTCATCACCCAACGAGCATTTACTTGTTATGAGCTCTCTGAAGAACTTCTTGTCAAGTGATGTCTCAAACCCAAGCACGCCCATGTGTGTACTATATAAGACAAAAAATGGAACCATTAGGGGCTTGAACAACAAACAGAGAACAAGTTCATATGAAGAGGGCAGTGTAGCAGACCTTGAATCATAATACCAATCATAGAAAGCTCGTCTGTCTTTTGTATCATAGAAAGAATTCTTGGGTCTTCTAGGCATTGGCTTAACCTTTTTCTTCTTTTCCTTTTTCTTGCTTTCCTTTTTTTTCTTCTCTGCAGTGTAAGGAGAGACTAGCTTGTCACTGGGCTTGATGTTCCTTGTAGACTTCCTCACAGCTGTAGGTAGGACTTGCTTTTCAGTTTCTTCTTTTTCTTCTTCCTCTTCAGACTCATCAGATTCATCAGATTCATCAGATACAGCCTTCTCTTGTGTGACTGTCACCACAAGGCCCTCATCATCCACTTTGTGGCCATCCCCTGTCACACCAACCTTCTCAGCCACCTCTTTCACACAAACCTCAGTTTTCTCAGCAGAATCCACATGTACAGCCTTGTCAGCTACCTTTGGCACACCAACCTCAGTTCTCTCAACTTGTACAACCTCATCAACCTTCTCATCAACATTCTCAACTTGTAGACCAACCTCACCAACCTTCTCATCAACCTCAGTTCTCTCAATGTGAGGAGAAGTTTGCTCAACTTGTATAACCTTCTCAGCAAGCTCATCCTTCTCAGCAAGCTGAACTGTCTCCTCTTGCACTGCAGCCTTCACACCTTGCATTTCATGATCAGCAGGATCAACTTCTGCAGAAGGTGCAGACTTTTCTTTAGGTGTTGGAAACAAACTGGCATTCTCATCAAATTCCTGGCTTTGAGCATGTATGTCCTCCAACACTTCAGCAAAATTCTCCTCAAATTCTCCCTCTTGTCTTTCAGCCTGCTGAGTGGTGGTCTCTTCTTGAACAAGCCCACAGCTTCTTAAATCCTTCCTCAATGCATACATCTGGGAGAGGAGGTCAACTTGCCTATCATTAAGCCGTAGAAGTTGCATGTTCATGTCTTGTTGTATCCCTTGTGTTGATTTTAGAGAACGAGCTAAAATCCTAACATCATCTCTCAATGTCTTGGCCCACAGAGGCTCATCAGACATGGGATCAACTAACCTGTCACCAACAGTAGTCTTTTCTTGTTGATCCACAGCTCCCTTCTTCTTGTGTTGAGGCTTGGTATGTACATTAACTACTGGTGCAACTTTGGCTCCTCTGCCACTTCTCAGCCTGGAGGAAATGCTAGTGGCTGCACTCTTTGGCCTCTCAGCACCCTTTTCTTTCTTGTGCACCTTCTTCTTCTTGGCCTCCTTGTTCACCTTCACACCAACTTCTTCAACTGAGCAATCTTCAACATCCATGCTGTCAGCAGGCATGTTGTCCCCTACTTCATTCCCTTCTTCTTTCCCCTCCTTCTCACAATCTTCCATTTGCTGTCATATAGACACATGTCATACATAAACATGTCATACATATATCAAGCTGTCATACAATACAATTGTAATCACATGTCATACATATAACAATTGTTGTTGACCTACCTTTTTTGGAACCTTTTCTTCCTCCACAACAATTTCTTCCTCCACAGCCTTGTCTCCTTCATTCACATCATTTTCTTCATCATTCCCTGATTTCTTCACAAACTTGACCTTCTTGGCTGATTTTTTGGGGGCTTTGATTGTAGTAGGCACACGCCTTGGGAGCTTGAACTTCTCACCAAATATGTGCTTACCCATATCAGCAAGGCTCTCAAAGTCATCACCAGAATCATATTGTCCTTCCTCCTCCACCTTCCTCTTCCTGGATGGTGTCTTGACCTTCCCTTCCTTCTCCCCACTCTTCTGCACCTTCTCCTGCCTCTTCTCCTCCTTACCAATTGAAGTGTTGTGCCTGTGGGTAGCCACTGCATACTTCATCCTCATCCTCATTGCCTTTGACCCCAAAACACTGTCCTTCTCCTCAGAATCCAAAAGCTTCTGCTCAAGCTCTGCAGACATTACAACCTGAGGCAGCCTCCATGCAATATAGTTGTCGATGACAGGGTCTTTCTTCTCGTCTGACCATGAGAAATCACCAAACTGGAAAGAGTCATACCAGTACACATCACCCTGAAAACAACAGAAATGAAAGAACCTGTCATACAAGGGAAAATGGGAGTTGTAAGACAACTGTAATAGACAACAATATAAGTACACACTAGCCTACCAATTCCTCAAGTGCATTCTCCAATTGTTTGATGGACAGACCTTTGACAGTTGAAACAGAATACCATATAGGACCAGAAATGGTGTTCTCATCCAAACTGTAATTAACCTTACACATGTCACACAGCCCTGGAAAAGTTTCAAAGATCCATATCTGACATGACAAAAATAGAACAAATGGTTACAATATGTCATACAACAGTTTTCATCCAATCTCCAACAAACTGAAATACAACAGTTGTCATACAACACAATTGTAATCACATGTCATACATATAACAATATGTCATACAACAGAATTGTAATCACATGTCATACATATATAAAGTTGTCATATAGAAACATGTCATACATAAACATGTCATACATATTCAATTTCTCATGACTCAGAAATTTACCTCAACGGACAGAGGATAACCACCCAAATTGAATCCTGTCCTGGTATTAGGAGAAGTATGCTTGGCTTGAGAAATCTTGGATAATGCATCTATGGTGGCTAGGTAAATCTTCCTACCCCAAGGGTACCGTTGGAATTTGTCCATATCAGACACTAATGCAGCATGCTCAGTGCTTATCAAAGTGTTAGGCCTGTGAGGAAGCAACACACCCTCAACTACCAACAAATAGGCTATCATCATCTTCCTTTTGCTGTTTTTCTCCTTGCACAACATGTCTTTCAACTCCCCCGGCTTGCATTTATTTACTCCCAGAACATCTTCCATAGACACCTCTGGGACATCCACATCCACTTGTGTACAATTTAAACCAGTAATGGCAGCAAACTCGACCATAGAGAATCTAGCCACCTCATCCTTCATCTTGAACCACAACTCTCTGGACTTCCTTGTCTTTACTTCATGCATCATCACAGCATGGACAGCCGTTCCTAAGAAATGCAACTTTTCCCCAATCCTAAAAATTGTACCAAAGCATCCACACTTTAAGGCCTCCCATTGCTCTTTAGATACATTTTCCTTTATTGTTTCGAAGACAGAGACATCTGAAAAAACATTGTATCTGCCCCTGAAACGATGACTCTCTAGGAAATAGTACTTCAATGACTTTAATTGATGCATGTCAAATTCAGCTGGAGGAGCAAATGGAACTATCTGTGACATTATCACACCTGTCACACACAAAATGCAAACCAAACTTAACAAGCTGTCATACAATCTCCATCAAAATGAAACACAACAGTTGTCATACAACAAAATTGTAAGCACATGTCATACAGTTGTCATACATAACCCTACTACACAACAATTTTCATACAACACAATTGAAATCCAAAAACCTGTCATACAGTTGTGATACAAACAAAAGACATCCACATTCCTGTCATACAACGGTTGTCATACACACCAATTTTCAACCAGAATCATGTCATACACCATAAATGTCATCCTAATAGGTTGTTATCACTAACCCTGTCATTCCAATACTTGTCCTAGCCTAAACCTGTCATTCCAAACCCTGTCATACAACGGTTGTCATACACATGCATCCTACACAGAACATCCACAACCAACCATTACTACATTAAACCTAAATCATGCATTTCAGGCAACCATTGCATTGTGTCATACACTGAACTACCACCTTCGAAAATGGCTAAATCGTGGATTTCAGGCAGTTAAACGATTATGCAGAAAACATACACAACAACCAACCATGACTCCATTAAACCTAATTCAACACAATGCAAGCACACACATTGGAAAACAATGACGGAACACGCCTGAAAACCTACATTCCACTAAGATTACACACAGAAATTGCTCGAGTTCGTTCCAGCCCTAAAAACGAAAAAGGAACCTACCGCGGTGAAGACGATGAAGGAGATGATACAGCGAGGGAAGTCGTGGAACCAAAGCGAGAACGCTGCGACTGGAATACAGCGGTGGAACTGCCGGAATTTGGTCGAAGTAGGAGGCGGTTGAGGGCGGTTTCCGGCTGGAACGAGAAAACGCGAAAGAATAGAGAGAGAGAGAAGAGAGAGGGAAAAGAGTTGAAATGGGCTTATTAATTGCCTTTTATACGCGCGGAAAACTGGCCTCCCACTACATTGATTTTAACAAGAGGTTAGGGGGTTTTTAAATGTGAAGATGCCGGCGAATTTTTTTGGAAAAAATATTTTGCAGGATCTTCATTTTTGGCAAGTATGCACCTAAAGTTCGTATGAATTTTAGCAATTTGTTCCAAAAATGCAAATTTGATACTCTGGTCCTCTGTTTAACAAAAGCATAGTCAAAAACAATATCGGAAAATAACTGCTGAGTAAAAATATGATAATTATATTGACTACACCATATACGGAGCCCAGGATAATCGGCTAACGTAATAATGTCTAGTTCAAGATTCTAGAATGCAGATTAGCGTCTTGAACCCAAAGGTTGTGGCTTCGACATTATTGTCATGACCAACTTCCTGCCTCCACCATTCTGCCAAACTCCACCACCAGGCAATCCGGTGAGCCCTGCACTTCGGCCCGAACCTAATTTAGTCCCATTGTGCGCTGATTTGGGTTCCTCCGGCTGTGAAAGAGCTGAACCCGAGCTGCTTTCACCCAAACGCTCCCTTGAGAATTTTGGGGCCTTCTTCTGATTTTTCTTGGCTCCTATCTTTGAGCTTGAAGAACTGCTTGTACCATCACCAGCACTGTCATCAAAAGTTACCGTTGATTTAGCCTTTGATTCGTCTGAGCTTGATTTACCCTTTTCCTTCCCTTTCACAGCAGTTGTATCACCATCACATTTTTCCTTCCCCTTCCTGGAGACTTGGGAAGCTTCTTCTGTACTGCCACTCTTGTCTCTTTCTCTCTGAAAATCTATGCATTTCTCTTTTCCTTTCTTGGAACCATGTTTAGCTACTGAGCTGCTTGTTTCACTATTTAAGGCACTTTTCACATTATACCTGCCTTTATCACTACTATTGTGAACTTCCAAAAGTTCCATTTGTTTCTCTGGATCAGGACAGAGCCTAGCCAGATCTTCAGTGAGATGTGCTAGACCAAATTGCTGCACGTATGCAAGATATTCACTGGCACTAATGACACCTTGTCGGTATTCCTTCGATACGAGTTTAAAAGCTGCATATTTATCCTTGTCAAAACTTAACTGGGCACAAATTCTATTAACCACAGTCTTCTTTCCTTCCATTTTCTGACTACTTTCTCCACTTGCTGATGCAGGCAGTTCATTTGTGATCAAGGATGGCGAATTTAGAGAGACCTCATTAACATCATTCCGTTTCCTTGGTAAATGTGCAGAGCTGGCAGATGAATTAGCTCTGACACTAGACAAATCTATACTAACAGTTGAAGCTTCACATGTGGTTACTAAAGAGCTTTGAGAAGAAGCTGCGGGATCCAACAGGGAAGCCAGGCCTGAATATGCAGTGTTCATAGCCTGGGAAAAGCTATTTGTCATAGATGATGAAGGTTGGCCTGAATTTACCACAGATAAGCTTCCATCATAACGCCGATGAAGCTGTGGGGCCTTGGTTGTTCCCGCAGAAGTATTTCTTGATTTACGATTCCTCCTGTTCGAGGAAGAAGGCAGCGGAGGAAAAGCGGAAGCTTGTAGAACCCCACTGTCGGAGCTTAGTCCCGAAGCCTGAGTATAATTTGATGATGCCACATGCTCAGAAGGACGCACAGCATTAATACTGGTTAAACTAGTACCTCCATTAGCGATGTGAGTGCTTGAAGAAACACCACGTAACAGTTCAGCATTGGCTACTTGACCCACTGCCCTGCTTGAATTATTTCCCTCAGTTCTTTCCCGGTGGCCAAAGCACGTAGATATCTGACAAAATAAGTAGACAACTACCCAGGCTCAAAAGTCTTACAGACTCTCAAGAGCAACCATTTGGCAATGAAATGACATAATATCAACTCAAAACTCAAACATATGCAATCACAAACCAGGGCCTTAATAGAAAGCCGCAATACCTGTAGAGAAGCATTGCATTCCGAACGAGACACATTCCCTCCATGTTCCAAATTTCGATGTCTCTAGTATGACAGGAGCAATTGATCACACAAGATTACAAATAATAACTATATCAGAGATGTTTAGCACTCGAGAATTTATAAAGTATCAATTTAACAAACTCTAGTACTTTAGGCTTTAGATGACACCTTCATTTCAGCAGCACTGGAGAAGACTATGAACTTCTTATCCAGGCAGGTGTAGTCCTCACATAAAAAGTGGGTATGATGAAAATGTTTCTGCATCATGGCATTATTTTCATCAGTCAAACTCTCAACCAAAATTGATAAAAGAAGTCTAATGAGAGAACATTTAAAATATATAAGATAAGGAGCTATGCAAAATGTCAAACCGACCTCTAGATCATCATAGTCCCTGTAGTATTGATATGTACCTGGATGTTGCCTGTATGGGAAAATAAACATATATATATATATATATATATCCATACAATTGGTTCAGTCTAACCAGCAAAGTGAAGAAAGATAGAATATTAAACCTTATTATTGACGAGAAAGAGCCTCATTTACCTTTGACATATGTGGCAAGTGAAATGGTCAGTAGACTGATGAAAAAAGAGCTCATTATCCCCATAAAAATTTAGCTGACAGAACTTGCATAAGGGATGTCCAGAAAAACCACATCTTTCACTTTCATCTCCATCCACCTCTAGATCACCCTTCTCAAAATGACGCTCTAATTGTTCTCTAGTGTATAACTTCTGCTCAGAAATGAATACCTGCCCCAACATCATAAAGCAAGATTAATGTTCCAGGAAGCAGATTATAAAGCATATGCTTTAAAGTACCGACTATTGGAGCATACTACCAAAATATATTTTATTCCCCAGCAATTTTGCAATTAGCCACAGCCAGCAACTGCACTGACCAATCAACATGGCTATTTCAGTAATAACTTAGGTAAGCTAAATGAATGGACAAGTTTGAACTACATTTGAAGAGACAAGAACAATCCATTTTCCTTCAATAATTTACATTGAGGCTTAGAATAAAATCCCTATACCATCTAGCTCTAGTTCGATTTATGTTGAAATGTGTCTCTACATGCGATCCTTTGATTCTTAGCAAAACAGTCCAGACTGATGTTTGTGTTCTTCTTTACACTCTGATTCAAACAAAGCATAACAGCATAACTGGGGAAAGTCAGCACTATCTATCACGTGCTATAGCACATTGAAACAAGAAAGTATGTTAATGCAAGATGCCATGTAGAAAGCTTCAAATCATTAGAATTCAATAAGTAGAATCCAATATAAGGGAAGTTTTTAAGCAAAAAAAATAAAAGTTGCAGACAACTAAGACATATCAGCAGGCCTCACTTTTCTTCCTTCCAGGCACAGGCTGCACAAGAATAATTCATGTCGATTAGAAACGTGACTCCGCAGATGATCAATGCTCTTAAACTTGCCTTTTCTTCTAGAACCTTCTTTTCGTTTGCCATCAGACTTGTCACAATTGATACATGACAACTTGGACATTGCTCTGATAGCTTTGTATTGATTGAAATCATCAAAAAATGCTTGTATGCCTTCATTGTACCAGAAAGACCCAACTTTTCCCTCTTTCACATCGCCCGGAAATACTGAAAAGTCATTTATGGATCTTGTATACTCTCCTAGTGCCTGAGGAAATGATAATCTCAAATAAAAAAAATATACCAATAAGCAAACCAACTGTTCAGTTACTTGACAAAATTCTGAGGATCCAACACACATAAACTTGCAACCTACCAATTTATCAAACCACACAGACAAGAAAGTACAAATAAAGGCCGAGTCCTGAAACCTAACCGTCAGTTGATTATGTTTGTTCCTTTCTAATGGTTTAGATCGCTGAAGTTAGTGCATGTATGAGAAACGGTTCTTAACATTCCCTCAAACACGAAAGTGTTCTTCTCTTTTACACTTGTTCATCAATGACTACGGACTACCTGATTGAATTCTCCGAGTCTTAGAACGATTTCATAGTTCCAAATCCATGGATTGCACAGTTCATCAGATTTCCTCACAAACTAATTGATGAATAATCCGATTTCCAACGTATAAAAATCCATCACTTGCAAGCAAAACAAATCCGAATTTCTAATTGCGCCCAACCAATCGAACGTATACGAATCATGTACAAGTAAAAACGAAGACGAAGATTACAGAAAAGAGAATGAGTAGGGGACGTGCCTTGGTGACGAAGACGAAGGCGGAATCGGATTGACAGAGACAGCAACGGCGATCGTTGCAGACGACGCGGAGGCGAGCGACACAGGTTGCGCAGACTTCGCGGTGGCCGCAGGGCCCGTACGCCACCCACTCGAGCGCCTCGGCGCACACGGCGCAACTGTCATCCATCATCGCCTTCCTCTTCTTCTTCTTCTCGCACTCCTCCTCTCACAGCTTCGATCCCTCTCTTTCTCTCTCTTTCTTCTGGAAATGGAAAAGAACAAAAGGACTTTACCAGCAAGTGTGAAGGTCAAAAGCAGTGAAGTGGACGTCGCTATCGCGTGCGTGGACAGCGTGTTTGGTTGTTTTAATTTGCTCGTCGGATTTTGGTTTAATACCCCGTTTGGGCCTGTTTCCAGATTAGGCTAAAAGCCGTGTTTGCTGGATTTAGGCCCAGAAGGTGCAGATCTTGTGATTGAAACCATAATTTGTACGAAAAAGTAAGGACTTATATAGGGTGACATGTCAACCCTCAGCGGACTAAGCGTCAGTTTTAAAACCGAGCCGAATCGATCAACATCACACTAAAACCAATTTTTTTTCGATATGGTTTCAGTTTTGAACTTAATTCATCTTACGAGGAGTTCCAACTTGCAACTATTTCTCTTGGTATCGGTCAAACTTTAGGCCTGATTTTATGACTAGTGTTGATTGCTGTACCATCTTGTGGCATCGGTTGAACGCTATGGTAGGTGTTATTTTATGGTATCAACAGAACACTAGGCGAGATTTCTGTGGCATTTGATGTCGGACAATAAGCGTTATCTTACGACATCTATTGAAATCTAAGTGTACTCTTGCAGGATCAGCCGAACACTCGGCATTATCTTATGAATAAACTAAATGTCAACCGAATAAATTCTTGTTGTAGGTGATTGGACACTCACTACGAACTTAAAGGACTCCTGTATTGTTTTTATCAACAATCTTGACTTTCTAGTCTATTCTTTGAAAAACACTACACAAAAATATCGTAATTTTTTAAAGTTACTCAACCGTCTTGAATTCTGATAAGCTCTTAGTATAAACAAAACAAGTGATAAGATGTCGAAGGTTAATGCAATAGCGCAACTAGAAAATTTAGAGGGGGTGAGAGTTTTGGTTATGACTACAAATAGTGTTCGAGAACTTAGGGCGATAGTCGGGCATTAAAATTACCATAAAATTCTATTTAGGCGATAGTCGGGCATTTAAAATAGTTTTAAAATGTGAAACGGGAGTCATAGTCCTACATGGCACGACGAGATGCAAATACCGTAGTTTTTTTTAAATCTATAATCTTAATTACCCCCCACCGCATAATAAGCTTTTCTAATCCAAAATAATTTTACAAAAAGAAAGCAATTCCATTTTATTAAATAATTAACATAAAATATTTAGAATAACACTAAGACGAATTTGTGGGGTACCCCTCCCAATAAAAAAATTGGTAAAAACACCTTTCAACTACCAAATTACAATATAAGTATATAACATTATTTGGACATTTTCAAAATAAAGTTTACTTTATTTTGTAATTTCTTTTAAATAGAAATTTATTAAAAAATCATTATAATTATGTTAAAATAATTTATCCATAAATTCAAAAACATAATACAAAACTGAAATTACAAAAATAAAAGTAAAAAATAAAATAAGAATAGATTTTTATAAAATCAATATTTTATGAAAAGATAAGATATTATGGAAAGATATGACTAAGAGTCCGTTTGGCTGGACCCTTTTTAAGTGCTTATAATTACAAAATAAGCACTTGAGACATGTGTTTGGCATTTTTTTTTTTAAGTGCTTACTAGTTATAACCCGGGCCTTGCCCGGGGATTTTTCAAATAAAATTTTGAATATAGTACTTTATATATGATTTAAGTATCATAAATTAAATATATAATTAATTTGAATCGAATAAATATTATGAAAATTAAATCATTTAGAATCAATTAATTTATTAATTTTACTGATATGAATCCATGTAGAACAAAATCGAATTTGATGGAGTGGGTCTAGTTAATGGTCTCGTGTTTGTTTGATAACTCTTTTAAATAAAAAATATACCATATTAATTTAAATATAATATATGAATACTATGACTTAATTAATGTCATATTTCTAACTTTAAAACTGCATGTATAAAATAATATTTAAATATAATAGTGAACTCTCTTCACTAATTGGTCAACCTAAATTTGGAAGAAAAAGACATGGCCTACCTAATCTATAAAATTAATGACGTGAACTTATACTCAATCTCGAACCAAACTGACTGACCCAAACCCAACTAAACGAAACTTGCAATGACTCCACCAATTGACATGTAAAATTTTAACAACCAAAATATATACTCAATCTGATTTCAAATGAATAATTAACCGAACCAACCTTATTATGAATATGCTCTCTACATATAACATCCCAAACGTTACTCAATCCGAATTCAGGATGATCAATTTATCAAACTGATCTCATCAATAGGTTTATTTTCCATATATAACAACTCAAACTTATACTCAATCCGAACTTAAAATGATCAACCTATCGAGTTTACCGTGCTAATAGATTTATTCTCCATACATGCATAATAGCTCAAACTTGTACTCAATCTGAACTCAAGACGACCAACGTACGAAATTGACCCATCAGCATGTTTATTTTCTACATATAGGAACCCAAACTAATACACAATCTCAACTCAAAATGACCAACCTATAGAGTCGACCCTATTAATTGGTTTATTCTCCATGCATAACGGTCCAAACTTGTATTCAATTCAGACTCAAAATGACCAATCTACCGAATTGACCCCATAAATAGGTTTCTTCTCCTTATCCCAACCTTGTACTGACTCATCACAAACCGACTTAATTAATAGTTTTATTTTTCTTACATAGAGAATGTTTTATAAAATTGTAACATCATCTCCATGCATATTCGATATTTCATATTATTATGGTAATGTGCATTTTTATAATATAAATATTTTTCTTGACATGAATTGAGCAATATAGATATAAAAAATCGTAAATTTATTACAACCAACACCAGTTTCATTAGATTCGGATGATAATGTCGCCCCTCACCCGAAAGATGAGGATCCGTTCAACACTCAACCAGAAACTAATTTCCCTTCTTATAGTTAAAACCTATAAATGTAATATTTTTTAGATATCTTTATGTAATTTATAACTTTTAGAGTAATCTCCTTTCAAAATAAGAATAACTAATTATAACTTTTTATTTCCAAATTGAACTTTTTAAGTGCAAGACAATAGATATTTTAATGAAAATTTTAATAATTAAACATAATGTGTTTACATATTTTTATAGCATAAGGCTATAAATAGAATATGTTTTAGATATTTTTTTTGTAAATAAGAATAAATATTTTTTTTATTTCCAAATAGATAATTTTAAATGCAAGATAATAGATTTTAATGAAAATTTTAAATAATTAATTATAATGGTAATCTTACCAATTCCACAAAGGCAAGTAATTGTAAAAATTAATTTGTATCAACAAAAGAACTTGGAGTAATTCATATAGATCACCAATCTTGAGAAAAATCAATTTTTTATTATTTTTAACTAAATATTAATAATATAATACATACTATTTCAATATAAGTTATATGTATAATAATACTCTCACTAAATACAGTAAGCTATACATAGGATTAAATATATGGCTCAATCTTATTAAATCCTTAACAAATTAACCGTTGGATTTGTTTGAAAAAAACATTTATAAATAACTTTACTTAACACGTATTATCTATTTATCTATCATCTTTTACCTATATGGAATCATTGTATCTTTTTGTTTTTGATATATGAAAAAAAAAATCATTGACACCATATGATAGATGATTCTAACTAAACAGTAAGAGAGTCATCTCATCATACATCAAATGGGTAATGAACTGTATGTACCCATATGTACGTGATTTTGCCCTCCAAACTAATTGATGAAGATATGGTAAAGATTAGATCATTTAAGTTAGAAAGAATCTAAATGTAATCTACTTGTAATCAAGATCAAAACTACTTGATAACTACTTGATAAATATCAAGGTACGTGATTTCATTTGTTAGTTTATACTCTATTTTAATATCAAGATGAAAACTACTTGATAAATATCTACTTGTAATCTATTAAATCTATTAAAATATAAATTGATAGAAAATTAGTATAAAAACCAGTTATTAAAAATATGGTGGGTTGTTTAAAAAAACTAAATGACAAAACTGTCCTTAACTGCTTCAGGTTTAGAAGTATATATTGATAATCACTCGAATGCTTATAAGCAACCGAAAAAATAATCAACACCCCATGCTTATAAAAATAAGCATAAAAAAATAAGCAAATGTTTATTTGCTCATTTCCATTTTCTGCTCTTTCCTTCTTCGTATACACCACCATGTTCTACCCTTTCCTTCAGAATTCCAGATCCTCCGCCCAGCCCTTTCTGCTCAACTCTCACCACCTCCGAGCCCACTTCCGGCCACCCTCGATTCTCCTCGATCCCCTATTCAAGATCTGGGCCCTACCCACGCTCGTCAGCCGGAACCCGCGCCCCGACGCCTTGCTTTCCCTCTCGTTGTTTTCGGCCTCTGTTTCCGACCGCTCGCCTCTACTCTCGAACTCGCCCTCACCGGCCTCTCGCTCACTCACCGGACACCAGAACGCCGTCCCGATTGGCCGGCTTCGTCCACGCTCCGACCTCCCTCGAACGCCCTTGGCTTGCCAACCCCCGACTCCCTCTCTATGCCCTACCCCAACGCGACTCCGACAACCCGACTCCAACCCCAAAACCCACGAGACCCCTCACCCGATTCCGACTCAGATCTCGGTCATCAGACCCCGATTCCGATCCCCGTTCTAGCATAACTATGGCGGTTGAACTAATGGTGAGCGGCTACTGGAGCAAAAGCTTCACCGCCGAGATGGAAGAGAACGTCGTCCATGAAGCCGCCACCGCCGGCCTCCAGAAACCGGTGTCACCACCACGGCCAAATCCCCATTCTCACACTCGTGGGAGAGTTTGTTTTTATTTTTTTAAATTTTTTAATTGTTTTTATTTTTTTAAGGGTAAATTGGTCAATGTATATTTAATACATACAAAATCGGCAAACCGTCCTACCAAACACCCGATTGCTTATCCAAAAAATAAGTTTTCAATCTCAGCAATTAATATCAGCATCAGCAATCGATCAGCATCAGCATAAGCAATGATTTGCCAAACGGACTCTAAGATTTTTATCCAATATTATTGTGAAAAATATATGTATGATTTTCGTCGTTTTTTCATATATCTATGATTTTTGAAGTTAGGATTAACCACAAAGTCGGGATCCTATGTTCCTGCTCGAAGATTGTTTGAGTGTTACGCCAAACGGTGGTAGGTCGTTGGCTACGGGCAGAACAACCCTATACATCTTAAGTAGTACTTTCATTTTTAGCTAGATTGCGTCCCTTGCTAAATAACCACTATTCTCAGAACCTCAGGAGTCTTGATAGATGAAGAAGTATTTCCCTCTACGTGTACGCCTCAGCCCAATGATCACGATGGTATGATTGACAGTAATTCTACTCTCACCCTAATATTCTCTGTCATTCTTGATATCGCAATCACTAAAGATACACATAGTTACCAAAACTGTGCGAACGTTCAACAAATCATCCAATATCTCCACCCTCTCCTTTTCAAGGACGACATGTTTAATCTTATAGTCAACTATAGTTCTTCCAAATCCACGTTGTTTATATTTCCTTATTCTGAATCTCATTTCACCCCAAATTGGGACCCCATGATTTCTAGCAAAGTTTAAAAGGTTTGAGTTGATTATTTCCTCATGGCACAAGATTATATATTAGATGTGTGGTAGACCCACATATAGGTCCGGTGCTTCCATCCTACTTCCACATTAGTTTTATTAGATTTATTAGATTTTTAAGCAATTGATATACTAATGTACAAGATAATCTTCACAAAATTATTATATTCCTGCTAGCCTATAACATCAATTCTAATCCACATGCAAATGGTGATATCCAAATTATGTGCAACGACAAGTGATAAAAAAAAACCCAACAAATACAGAAAGGAATTCTGCCCTTATAACAGAATGTAACAAATAATGAAATTCGAATTTAGGCGCGAAAGTTTGTTATGGGAAGGTAGCATCGTCTTTAAAAAGGGGTCTGCTCTCGTCTGGCCTCTCATCTCATCCCTAACTGAAGTGTCGGTCTTTCCTCTCCCTCTATGGCTCCAAAGATACCCCCGGCCTATGGCGATGCTGAGGAGGATTGAGAGGATTGCACGAGAGCATCTGAAGGAGGCCAAGAAGGAAGTTAAGAACAAAATAGATGATCTGATCGCGAAGATTTACGAGAAGATGAGAGGTGGTGGAGAAAAGGATCCAGAGAATGGAGGTGGAGACGAGGATCCAAAGAAGAACAAAGGCAATGGAGGTGGAGACGAGGCGAATAAGGAAGAGAAGCACATCGAAGAGGCCTGGAAGGACATCGAGAAGATTTCCGAGAAGCTGAAGACCGAGAAGCGTGCATCGCAAGAATTTTTAAGACTTGCAAGGCAAGCAATTTCAAGCTTGCAACACAAGTATTTTCAAATAATGCAGCGTAAGGAAATTCTTAATTTTTTCTTTTTATCTCTCAAACCTTGCAAGTCAAGGACTTGTTTTAATTATTTTTTTATTTCGTTATTCAATGCGTTAGCGTGGTAGTGGAGAAATGAGGTTGGGGTTCAAGAACTTCAATTCAGATCAACTCCTCCGTCAAGCTTCTTCGTTTCAATTTTTTGTTCCTTGTTCTTCTTTTTTGTCTCTGAATTTTGCAAGTTTTCTTTTCAAGATTTCAAGATGATGTTATAAGCCATGAAAGATCCGACAAAAGGGTTCTTCAACCCCAATGGATTTGGCCTTCTCAATCATAATGGGTTTCAAAGGCGGCTTTCTCAGCCTTACAAAGTAATATATCACCATTTTTGGGTCGAGATTGAATGGTCAAACTATCTTATTTAGTGATCTGGTTTCACAAAGGGGTTATTAGGTCGAAAAATAGACAAAAATGGAGGGATGGCTCTCCTACGTAAAACAGAGAAAAAATTCAAGGATCGGGAGGTCAGTGGTTGGTAGGTTCAAATGGATGTTCTCAAATCACAACCAAGAAAGATGTTGGATTTTTTTTTCACAATTCTAGCACAAGGGTTTAGTTTCAGTTCTACCATTACAATGAGTGAAGTGAAGTCGTCCACAATCTACTACTTGTACTAGTAGAGTTTTTGCACAAATCAGTATGTTTCACTTTTATTTATTTTTTCTGATGTTTACAATTCATTTTCCTTTTATGTAAAATACAATTATTCTTTGCAGTTATTAACAAAAATAAAAAAACTATCCGGAAATATTTTCTGATTAATTTTACAACAGATTTAATGATGTGATAAATAAAACTCTAAAATAAAAACTTAATATTTTATACTTGTTTAAAATATTTTTTATTTATCCATATCGGTTGTTCAATCTATTAAGCATAGTGAATAATATTTATCCTCAAGTATCTATACTATATATTGTATTAAAGTTGTGACTTTTCGAATAACCACGTTACTTCTAGTCCTGCATTATGTTTAAAAAATAATTGTAAAGTCTTTATATTTTTATTAATCGTCAACTACCTATCTTTTCTTTTCTAATTTATATCTTTTTTCAACTAATATTATCTTTTTCAACTATTTTCTTAGACTTAATTTTTTATGAACAAAAATTATAAATAACTTTTTTACTTATTTGTGACTACAATTTTGTTTTTATTGGATTTTTATGATTATATATTTCTTAGTCTTTTCTTTTTATTGAGCAATGAGCAGTCATGTAAGTATTTTATGTAGGTTGATATGTAGTATATAGATAAAACTCTAATAAAAAAAGCATTGGTACACTTTTTTAGCAACACTACTAAACTATCGATTTACACAGGACTTCACCATTAAAATTTATGAAGTTGAATTTTGTAAAAAATAATTAGAAGAAAAATATGAAAAAAATTACTATATATTTGTCTTTTTTATTTACTTACATAGAGGATTATTTCAAACAATAATTTTTTGATAAAAAATAATAGTCTCTTTCAAATGTTGATGAATACTTGCATAGCTAAAACAAAATTGATATATATTAATATTTTTTGAGTTGGCTTTTTGGTCCATCTATAACATAAAAGTTGAGTTATTTATCTATAGTTTTTCCATTTCAAGGAAATATTATAGTATTTAACTTAACTTTCACTTTTTGTATGAATATGAAGTGTTTAATTCAAAATAATATACTAAGAATTTAGATATTTGAAAAAATCTAAAAAGTATATAAAATTAATTTGTGTATAATATTTATTTTTAAATTGTATTCATCTACATTTCTACTATTATTAAACTAAATATAATTATAGGATCTAATAAAATATTCATTTATTTTAAAATAAAATATTACTAATATAAGTTTATTTTTATAAAACAATTATTTAAATAAGTCCTAATTAACTTAATTTTTTATTTCTATCTTCATATAAAAATCTTATTAATTATAAGAATATTTGTTGAATACACGATTGCACATGGGATTTCATATGATATCATTTATGGCCTTTTAAATTGATCACAAGTCACAAGTATTTTATAATAAGTTTTGTTATTATTTTATCTAATGATTTTTATTTAAGTCATACTATATAAAATATTAGTTTAAATTTAATATTAACATCAAATCATGATTTTGGATTAACGAAATATTGTCACGATTTCGGATAAAAAGACGTTGTCGATATCTAATTCTTAATAATATTATTATAATTCTTTTATCAATTGAATAATATGTCAAAAAAACTTTATCGATCGTGTCGTGTCGTGTCCCTTACATGATACGGTATGTAAAGAAAAAATAAGCAATTAAGCCATAGAATTACTAAAAAAAAAAAGACGAAAAAGAGCTACAGTATAAATTAAAAAATGAATGTTTTTTTAAAACTGAAAGTAAACATGAGAATAAAAATAAGAAAAACTATTTCTAATATTACTTGTTCGTTTTTACTGTCAGAATTCACCGTGACCACTGACCACCCCACGAGATCACACAAGGGAGCAAAAAGACAAGAGAAAAATAAATAAAAGAACAGGCTTCTTCTTAGTGTATACAGTATATCTCTTCCTCGTTTTTCTCTCTTTTGCTTCTTCTTCTTCCTTTTCTAACCGTCGTCCTCGTCCACAGCCTCTAATTTTCCCGATTTCATGCTCAGTCGGCTGCCGGAATTGTTTCTGTAACCTTACTGGAAATTTCTCATTTGATCGGTACGAATATTTCCCCAAGGTAATATTTGCAATTGGTCATGTTTCTACTGTTTGTCCCTTATAGCAAGTTTTCCATATTCTAGGGGGCCGCTTGCTTTTCAGCTTAGAGGTTGATTTGGAGGTGCTTTTGTTGTGGATCTGTTAGTGGGACATTGCTTTCATTTTAGTGCTGACGATGTTCTTCTTCTGATGGGATTTGTTGTTTGATCTTCTTACCATCTATCAATCACTTAATTCTTTTTATCCCTACACACCTCTGTAGAAAAGTAAGAGGGTTTATGATTGCCATAAAACCCTCTCACTTTTCTTTCCAGACGGACCAGACCTGGATAAATAATCAGCCATCCGTATTGTGGTTTGTCACTTGTGATGTGTCTCATTCGTAAATGGAGTCCTGCTGACTTTTTATATTTTCCTTTTACATGGTCAAACAGATGTCTGTTTAAGGGAACAAGCAGCACTTCCGTAACGAATGGGTTCGATTGGGGTGGATTCCGCCTCTGGCTTTGAGAGAATCGAGCGGCCATGGTGTTGATAAGCTCCCGGAAGAAATGATTGATATGAGAATCAGGGATGATAAGGTATATATATTGGGTTCTTCATGTTTCAACCTTATTGAAATATGCTGTTATGCACTGGTTTGTTCACAGTATCAATGGTTTTTCAGGATATGGAGGCCACGGTTGTTGATGGCAATGGCACAGAGACAGGTCACATAATAGTCACTGCAACTGGTGGTAAGAATGGCCAACCGAAGAAGGTATGATTGCCTGTCTTACATGACTCAGTTTATTACATTCTATTCGTTTCGGATGTCTTGTATTCTCTTGACATCCCGTGCTTCAATTCAGACTATTAGTTACATGGCAGAGCGCGTTGTTGGACAAGGCTCTTTTGGAGTTGTCTTTCAGGTAGGATTCGGCTCTCAATCTGTGTAGAGAGTGTGTTATCATCTTTGTATGACTGTTAGTATGTCAGTTCTGATGGATGAAGCCATTTTTTTTGCTCAGGCCAAATGCTTAGAGACAGGCGAAACCGTTGCTATCAAGAAGGTTCTTCAGGACAAGAGATACAAGAACCGTGAGCTGCAGACTATTCGTCTTCTTGACCACCCTAATGTTGTCTCTTTGAAGCATTGTTTTTTCTCTACAACTGATAAGGAAGAGCTCTATCTGAATTTGGTCCTTGAGTATGTCCCCGAAACCATTCACCGGGTTATCAAACATTACAGTAAGATGTGCCAGCTGATCCTTTTGATATATGTAAAACTTTATGCATACCAGGTAAGGCTGCAGTGCTCTTGATATGTACATTTTTCATTTCTATGAAGAGAATGCATGTTGAAATAATAAACTTCCATTCATTGTTGGCAGATATTCAGGGCATTGTCATACATCCATCGTTGCATTGGCGTATGCCATCGAGACATCAAACCACAAAATCTTCTGGTATTCTTGGGTTGCTCTGAATCTCAAGTGAAATGAGATAATACGTAACCCTTACAATGTAAGTAAAAGCTAGTAGGCTAACCTTAGATAGTAAATTTTCTTTGTGTACAGGTAAATTCACACACTCACCAGCTCAAAATTTGCGATTTTGGAAGTGCAAAAGTCTTGGTACGCCATTCACAATCTTTCTACTTGAATTGAAGTGCAACATTTTTGTTGAATGGATTTGAAAATGACATACCTGCTGATGTGACAGGTAAAAGGGGAACCAAATATTTCATACATTTGCTCTAGGTATTACAGAGCTCCGGAGCTGATCTTTGGAGCAACTGAGTACACCACAGCCATTGATATCTGGTCTGCTGGTTGCGTGCTTGCTGAGATGCTTCTTGGACAAGTAAGCTACTCAAATTCCGTGTTTCATGTTCCTTGCAGTGAATTGGATCATAAGTTTGCACTCTAATAGAGGTTGCTTATTACCAAAATTGTCTCAGCCCATATTTCCTGGAGAAAGTGGAGTAGACCAGCTTGTAGAGATAATAAAGGTATTTATTCCTGAATTTACTATTTCATGTTCCTTTCTGCTCTGTAAATTATTTGTTTTGATTCCCTTGAATGAATGATCCTAACATTTTGCAGGTGCTAGGCTCACCAACAAGGGAGGAACTTAAGTGTATGAACCCTAACTACACAGAATTCAATTTTCCTCAAATCAAAGCTCATCCATGGCACAAGGTATATCTGCATCGATACAAAATACACATACAAGCTGCTCGAGCGACTGCCTTTTCACTTTGGTATTTTTTGAAACCATTTCTGGTAAATCTTCCAGATATTCCACAAACGGATGCCTCCTGAAGCTGTAGATTTGGTCTCAAGATTGTTGCAGTATTCGCCCAACTTACGGTGCCAAGCTGTAAGTTGAGGATTTTGCTTTGGATTTTGAGTTGTTTGATAGTTTTGAAGTCGTTGTGATAAGATTATCCAGATTTCTATGCTTTATTCTATCATATGGAGTCCACTTTCTGTGCTTATAAGAGATATAATTGTGTCCCAAGTAGAGGCTAGTTCTAGGCAACATCTTGTTCTTATACTTTCTCTTCAGTGCTAATGTATGTTCAGTGATAGTTGAAACAGAGCGTCCGATCATAGACAAGATATTCTTTTTGCTTGATATGCGTATAAACTGTGAACTTTGAGTTCTTGTAAGAAACAAAAGATTAGGTATGTTCAGTGGGAGTTGTTGGTTGATCTGAGATCATCTTCCTCTTCTTTAATCCTTTCCTCTGCGACAACATGCTTTTTTTTTTTACATGATATATGTTTTCTAAGAAGATGGTTTTAATGTAATGTGCAGTTGGATGCTCTAATACATCCTTTTTTCGACGAGCTACGTGATCCAGCTACCCAGCTACCGAACGGGCGCCACCTTCCGCCACTCTTTAACTTCAAACCTCACGGTAAGAGTTTTTGACTCAAGGCATTGCTTGATATCTTTCATATCCTGTATACTAACTGACATAACAATCCAATTCTGGTAGCTTCTAACATCTGCGGCCGGTAATGTGCAGAGTTGAACGGGGTGCCAGCTGACACTCGTGAGGCTGATTCCGGAGCATGCAAGAAATCAATGCCCATTCCTTGGTTTGTGATACAAGCCACCGAATTTGCGAGTTGAAAACGCAATGTGATGGTCATCAAAGAAGCTATGTTTTGCGTTCTTTGGTGACTATTTGTTCTCACCCCCATCTGAATATCCTGTAAAAGTAGAGCCCTATAGCAAAAAAATAGAGACTGCACAAAAGTCTTTATTTAGAAAGTAAGGCCTTTCGATGATCTTTCTCGCTTTCCTAGTATACCATGTTCCTATGTATATCCCCAATGATGGTCTGTTTGGTTAGATGATGTTCAACTGTTTCTCGCGCCTGAACATGGGTTGTAGTCTTGTAGATCATCAAAGGTACAAGTAATAGTAATTTAGTGAGTACTTTATGTGGATAACTAAAGCGTGTTGTTTCTTTAGTTTGAAAACTCTCAGCTCTAATTGCTATGTCATGTGGTGGGTAGGTTTGTTGTGGTGTTAGCCGGTCCTTTCTCTTCCAAATCCATATTGCACATGGCCTTTTTTTTTGCCTGATTGGCAATGGTTAGCACACTTACAAACGGATAAATTAGAACAAAGAAAAGGCCCCCACTTATAAGAGTCCAATTTAGCCAATGCTGATTGATTGTTGAAGGAAAATCGTGGCCTTCCGTAAGGAGGAAGACACTGCCTTTAATGAGTTCAGGAAAGAGACCTGCACACAATGCTATTTGTCTTGTACAGATTAAAACTGCCAGAGTGTGGTTAAATGTTAGATATACAAGATCTATACATATACCAAGCATCATGCCCAAAGTCCTTGCCTTGTATCCCCGCGTAAACTGCGTGGGATGTGATGCCATATTTTTCACTACATGGCATTTGGCTATTTGGTCAGGTTGTTATTAAAACTGCAGCAAACTTCAGTAGCAAACTTCCACAGTTCCATAACATTTTGGATACACATAATCAAGACCCAATGAACTCCCAATGCAAAACACAAGGACTGAAGTGTAATTATGTTATAGCGGGAAAAAAAAACACAAAAGACACCCCAGAAACTACAATTTCCAGAGAAAACACAAGAGACCTGAACAAGAGGGCAGACAACAATTTGAAGAAACACAGATTTCAAAAGTCGTATTAAATTTTGTATTTATTTCACCATTTGGACCACAACATTCTTCCCATCTTCTTTCTGCCACAATACCCCTTACAGCAGCCAATGACAAAGGCAGAAGAAACAGAAAGGCGAAACTCAAAAGGACAATCAGACGAACGCCATTAAATAATGCTAAGACATGGAAGCAAGTACCTCCAACAAGGAAGCTGCAAATTGCATCTGGGTTTCTTCATCTATAGTTGAAAAGAGGGGGACGTGTACAAACAATGACTTTATCCCGTTCTGCTCCGCAAATCTGAGGGAATGGTAGTATACATAGTTGCATACAAATCTCCCTGCATCCACTGATGTCATTACCTCATATCCTTTCTTTGCTAGTGTTATGGCAATCTCATCTACAGGGAGGGAAGTCTACATTTTCAGGAAACAAAGCAGTTTGTTAATACCACACACATTCAGAACAATACAAAAATAAGAGTGCATACAAGATTTCGCTAAACAAAATTTTCTTTTTATCAGTATCCCGGACTTGACATTTTTAAACCTTCATTTAATAGTGCTTCTCAATGTTCAAGTCTACATCCTTCAGATCCATTGAAGTTCATACTTGGTTGGAATCATTAGAAAAACCAATTCCAACAGTTAAAATTCAGCATAGTACTGACATTTTTAAGTTATAAAACCAGTAACAGCATGAACAGGCATTTGTTTAAAGACTATGTGAGCTGTAATTATGACAAGCTATATTAGCTAACTTCTCTTTTTATGGATCAAGCTTCAAAAGAAGCATTTTCTGAACATAATGACTTGAATAGTATTACAGATCCACTCTTTTACAACAGAGAGCCAATATCAAATTTTAAGGTTCAAGAGAAGCCAGGAATTGAACTAGCAGATCAAGAAGACCACAAGAAATAATGGGCTAACAGCCCACTTTCTGCACATTACAGTGAGATAAAAAAAACAAATTCATTTACCTCTCGAGTCCTGGAGATTACTCCATCTGCAGGAATGATGGGCACTTTCTGCACATTACAAAATTGAGGATTGTTTAGTCAATAGTACTCATGACAAAGTTCACTTGATAATCCAAGAAAAGCGTAACTAACATGAGGTTTCCATCCCATCTCATCAGGGCAACGGAATGTAGCTTCGTTTACAGCTTGGTGCTCAATAGCAAACCTTGAAGCGCCACTATTGACTCCAAAATGTAACTGCATTCATGTATTGAGAAACTCAGTAAGACATTATATATTAAGAACCTCAGGTCCACACTACATGAGGCAGTTTTAGTTAGCCGTGTTTGTCACTTCATTCATCTAGCTTATAACTTTAATAGCTCATAAGCTATCTGATCTTCATGAACAAACAATAAAAATGTATAGCTATTAGTATTTCTATCAAACTTTTATATGACAGCTTATCAGTTTGCATGAAAAAATACACCCTTGATCCAATAAAGTCATGGGGATAAATTTGATAGCAGTCTAAGCATGGCACGGCTTGAGAGCAACTGACCCAAATAATTTTCCGGGTGCTTGACGAATCAGATTCCTTGTTGCTAATTGCTGATTGCAATGTCTGGTAAAGGGGAACAAGTGCTCCTTGCCCTGCTGTCTCAAGAATGTTGCAGCTTCCCAGACTCAGGCCTTGTGGCAATCCTCTCTTATCCGTATACTCCTTGAGATTATGGACAATTGTCTCGGTTGGGTTCTCAGAAACTCCATGAAACTTCTTAAAACCCGTTACGTGAACGGTCACCTGAGATGGAGCTTCTGACCCCATTTTCAATACCTAAGAGACTGTTGATAATTGAACAGTACTAGCAAAATTGCCAGATAAATGCTGCATCAGACAAAGATTAGCTGCATTAGTTACACAAAATCATGCAATTTGCAGCATTGAATCTCCAGTCCCAAAAATAAACAACTCAACACATTCATCAGCACATAGCAATTAAAATTCCTGCAAGGTACTGAACAACTTCAGTCTTATAGACATCTACAGCTCATTTCTGCAAATGATAATTTAGAGCTAGCTAAACAACTCATCTACCCCATTAGGCTTAGCAAACGAAGCCAGATGAAAAACACCATGGTTCAAAAATCCAGAGACAAAGAGAATGAAGTCAATGAACAAAATATTTGTCAAAACCCATAACCAAAATATGAAGCTGAAGAAAAACATTGAAGGAAGGGACAAGAAAAGAAAGTTTCAAAAATTTCCTATTCAAGTCTACATAATCTTGCACTTGGAAAGAAAAGTGCTTGTCAGAACCCACATCCCAAAGCCATCAAATTCCATGTCAGAATTGAGCAATAATCTGTAGCTTTTAGAATTACCCGGAGAAGACAATCAAACTAAAACCCTCCAGAAGACCAACGAATTCAAAGAGAACCCACAACGCAGATGTGAGAAAGAGGGAATTCACGAAGCTGAAAACTTGACTAAAAATTCAGCTTTGAAGGGTGGAACGGGCAAACACGAGTACGTATTAAGCAGCAATTACGAAGAGATTAAATGCAATTTAACAAGGAGAGATTCAGTAATCCAGGACAAAAACTAACCTATCTGATTGAATATCCAAAATCCACCAAACCAAGACAACTACCCAAGCGGCCTTGCAATGAACCCTTTTTTTATGTCAATTATGAGGGGAAGGCAACAAATTGAGACACCCACCAGTCTTATCTGTTCAAGTGCTTGATTGATCTCTCCCTCTCGTAAAGATTCCAGACGAGGTATAAAACACTAAAACAATGGGGTGGAAAGTAATTAAATAAATAAATGCAAGTTATGGGCAATTTTCTGTCGTCCAAATTTATACGACCATTTTTTTTATTTTATTTCGTTGTTTCTCAAGTGGTTCCAACTTTAGGCATCTACTACTGCATGTAAAACAGAACTCTGATGAAAATTTGCACCACGTCATCAAATCTAAATAAATTATTGATTTTATTTTTTATATTATATTTTAAAAAAATGACTCAAAATAATCTCAAGTATCAACTTTCAATCAAAAAAAATCTCAAGTTTGAAAATCATCACTAATAATACGAAGGCCAATTTGCATAAGTACCCTTATAAAAGTTAGTAAATCTACAAATACTCCTTTTTAGGAGAAATAGCAAGGAGAGCCCTTTTGGGCATTTTTACAATTACTAAACTTCTTGTTTTTTATTACTTTTTAAGTTTTGTTAATTCATTTTTTATTAAAAATAATATCTTTATAACACAATAAATAAAATCTAGATCACTTATTTATGTATTACAGAGAAAACCTAATTGTTCTTCTCCGTTCAAAGAGATACTTGTTCGGCTGTAATGTGAATCTTCTTCCCTTGGCTTCTGGCCATCTTTGTTTTTTTGGCCCCAAACGGTGCTTCTTCTTTGACACATTTACTTTGATTTGAGAATTTAAACCTAATCTTCCATCTTTTGGAGCACTGCACAACCAGTTACATTAGACATAATATCAAGCTACACTGTCTTCTCATTCCAAGGAGTTGTTGGAAGCCGAAGATCAGTTCCGATGCATCAGCAATTAGCAAATCATCCTACAGCAACCGAACCCATCACAATTAATCAAATCAGAAAGTTAAGTAACTAGTAAACATCATCAAATTGCACACGAATTAAATACACAAACCCACCAATTATTTCAAATGGAAGAAATTAAGGTATCAGCAACATCAATTGCAACAAACGGTGCCTAAGCTGGAGGACTTCCTGGGCGGCGATACGGCGTCGTCCCTCAACACCCAAGACTCCTCCACTTTAATCCACATCTACGTCGGCGTCGGCCCCCCCAATAGTACATGTATTGCTGACGCTCACGCCGCCTCCGCCGCCTACTTCAACAAGATCTCGCTCCCCGCTACGGCTGATGGCTTCCAGGGCTTCTCCACCAACTCCGGCTCCGAGGTCGATGACTCGCAGATCGCCTACGCCGAGTTCGCCGGCCAGGCCATTGACTCTCACGGCCTCCCCTCCCAGTTCGCTTCCCAAGCCCATCCCAATATGAAATCATACATTCAAGGCAGTTGACAATTGTCCAGAATCTCCGAATCCGAAATCGAAGATCGTTGAAGTTCCTTATCCGGAAAACGTGAAAAAACTCTTTTATTTCATTGATTTAAGAATTATCTATTTTCTCTTAAAAAGTCCATTTAAAAAAATTGGGTATTGATGCAAATCTACCAAAATGGGGGCAATTTTGCTATTGTCAACTTTTTTTAGGGTAAGGACTGCCATAAGCACTAATTACGAACTATCACGAAATTAACCAAAAACGATTCAGAAGCCTTTTTCGATAAGTTTTCTGGTAGAATTGATGATGCGGAAATCCAAAATCTAACATAACAACTTAAAATTTTACACTTGGTTGAAATGTTTTCGATCCACATATCATCAATTCCACCGGAAAACTTGTCGAAAAAGACTTACGAATCGTTTTTGGTTAATTTCGTGATAGTTCGTATTATTAGTGATGATTTCCAAACTTGAGATTATTTTTGGTTGAAAGTTGATACTTGGGATTATTGTGAGTCATATTTCCTTATATTTTCTAAAAATAACTAATTTATCTAATTGATATGTTATCCAATCTCTTTACATCTACCTGATATCTTACCCAATTTTTGTTTTCTTAAGATTTTTTCCTAACTCGATTTTTTTAACATTAGATCCGTATATGTTTTTGTTATTATCAAATCTTGAAGAATATTGGAAAAACTTGCACATATGTCAATATTATACTAAATAATAATATAAATACGAAAAAATAATAGAATTATTTTAGAATTAACATTGTGCTAATTAAAGTACACATATAAGGTCAATAAGTTTAGGCTCTGGTCTATTGAGTTTAGATATTCGTGTCAAACTTCAATCTCAAATCAGTTATATTGGCATTATCCGCACATGGTACATGATTTGAACAAGTTTATTAATTAATTCACTCACAATTAGCACATTAAAAATTAGTACTCCTGTTTTTTTTTATTTCCATGTCTATAAAGGCAATATAATTGTGATCCCAATTGCAGTTGCTTGCACTTTAGCACCTCTTTTTTAAAGTTTGCTAAAATTCCATACCTAAGATTAATAATTGTGAACGAGACATTAGTCCATACTCCATAGAGAAATTAAAGTTGGCATAAAGAGAAAAATAAGCTATTCAAAGGTGCATCGAAAAATTAAATATAAAGAAAAACTAATACTTGTGGACCTTAATACTTGTGAGGGATCGGATTATCCCCCGTTTGCGTACTACATAACCTCTTCTATTTATTAATAAATAAAATGCCCCTAGAGAGCACGGAGAGTACCGCCTCTCCTTAAAAAAAAAATGTTATTGAATTAGGAGGACAAACAAGCAACTCAATTTGTATTATACTGTACTATAGTATATATTTATCCTTTAAAATAAGCATTTAACAAAACTGTACAGTAATTCAAAGTACATATCATGATCATTTATGAGGTCCAGCTTTCCTACTAAGGGTCCGTTTGGTTTCTTTGGAGGGAAAGGTAATGGTTAAGACATGTATCTAGACATTATTTAGTTTATGGTTCATTGATGCAAAGGGTAACCATTACCCCTTTCTTCCACTTTTCATGCAAATTTTGAGCAACTTCTCCCCACACCCTAAACATGGGGTAATCATATCCCCCATACTCCTTTAACCATTACTCCTCTCTTTTCATTAAGAAAAAAGGAGAAGCTGACGATCAACTTGCGTGGATTAGCGTATTGATTACTCCGTACAAAATATGATAATATGATACTATACTCATTGGATTAGCTTCACATAATTTTCTTTATAACGTACATCAATCTTATCTGTTCCACTGGGTTCCTTCTCAACTTTTCAAACATATTTCGCTAATTTTATTATTTTTTTATAACATAAATTTTAAGAAAAAAGTTGAAAAGTGAGTAATTTATAGTGTTTAGTAAGATTTTTTTTTTGGTCGAGGGTGTTTAGTAAGAATAATATGGTAAAAGAAGAGGAGAAATGAATGAAAAGTGTGTAATTTGAATGATTTGGTGAGGATAAAATGATAAAAGAAGAGGAGAAAGGGATAAAAAAGGTGTAATATGAATTGTTGGTCAGGATAATGTAGTAAAAGTATAAGAGACAGAGTTCTAAAAGGTTAAAACATGACCACATCGTAAAACATGACCATTGTTGTTAAAACGTAATAGGAAACAAGCATGAGTGGATCCATAACGTAGTTTTGATACATCAAAGTTTAGTTTAACCCAACCTGTCGGTGGTTTTTTCCAGATTCCAGTATTATTCCTTTTTTGACGAGCTTGAGAAGCATATTAACCGAAGACATTAGCGTTATGCCAATCTAAAGATTAAGAGAAAGCTAGTTCTGAAGGTAGCTTTGTCCGATCAATTCTGGAAGGGTTAAAGATTTTTGCATTTGTATGAATCCAAATGTACCACCAAAGGAAACAGATAGGGCCAGTATTCTGATTAATTTTTAAGATGGATAGTAGATTTTTTTTTTGAAAAGGTGAAATTAGGAAATTCCCCAATTAAGGAGGACGTCCTAGAGCATCCTTGCGAATGAGAACTAAAAGTTCTGGTTGGTTTCAAATGGAGCCACTTGAAAGACTATGACCCATTTTTGCAATTTTATCGGCCATAGTGTTACGAGCACGACCCACATGAGAGATGCGAACAATCTCGAAATCTTGGAGACGAATGAGAGTGTCTGAGATGATTCTTTCAATTTCCCAAGGACGGTTGCGGTGTCCTTGAGCTGCTTTAATGACAATTTGATTATCGCCCTCAATTATTAGTTTTTTTTACGTGTTTGTTTTTTGCTTCTAGAATTCCGTCACGGAGTGCTAATGCTTTAGCTTGAAAGACTGATATTTTCCCATATCTCTAAGTTGAAATAACAACAACCTCTCCGTTATAGTCTCTAAGAGCACTTCCCTCGGAAGCTTGACCATCTGTTAATTGTGAACCATCAAAATTTAACTTAATAAAACCTTGTTTTGGTTTGATCCAATTGTACGTTTTTTCCTTCCTTGGTTTGTTTGGTGTGTGACATGGGCCATTGTTCATTTTCTCTTCTTTTTCCCATTGCGTGCATTGTTCCCATTGTTGTAGATGCGTGTTTAAGATGGATTGTTGATTATCAGTAAATGTACCTGTAGTAATTAGAGTGAACGGATAATTTAAAAGTTTCTCTAGCCGAGATATCATCAACCAAATAAATGGACATTCAAAAAACAAGTAGTTTAAACGTGAAGATCGCGGAGCGAACAACAGGTTGGTACACAATTAAAGAAACGATTTAATCCATCATTGGTTGGAAGACAGTCCGCACATAATCTTCAAAGGAAGTTTTGTATCTTTGGAGGTAGTTTAGTTTTCCAAATCCATGAAATAGAATCAGTAGGAGTTGGAGAAGCGGAAGAGAGAAATGTTGAAGATGATTCAACTGAGAAATTTCCATTTGGAGCATGAAACCAAATAAGACGATCAGATGTAGGTGTATAAGGAATCCTTATTTGAGAAATAATATATACAACAGCTGACGGCAAAATTAATTGTAATGCATAGAGATCTCAAGAGTGGTCAGGCAAAATAAATGATGAGACACATTATATCAACATTAGAATTATCAAAAAAGGATAATAATTCAATATTTGGGAGCCATTGGTTAGTCCAGAATTTAATACTGTTGTCATTACCAACTTGTCACCGAATATCTTTAGAGAACTGACCTCAAATGTTTAAAAGGCGACCAAACTGCCAACAACAGTTATTTTTATGGTAGTAAAAAATCGTGTGGGAGTAAAGGTATTTTTCAGAAACAATATTGACCCATATGTTATCTAGTTGAGTTACCAATATACTAGTGTCATTGGAATCAATAGTGATCCCATCTTCTATTTTTTTTAATAAAATAGGTTACTAACCAACTCTAAAGAGAATAAGGAAAACTACCATCCTAGAGTCTCGAATCCGAGACCTCATGATGCACCCATGAGTGCTCAGTCAGTGAGCTGATGCGCCACGTGCAATCCCATCTTCTATTTGTTGGTAATAATTCATCTATCCAACAAGTTTTTTTGGGGTATAATGAAATGGTTCAAAATTGATGTTATGGGCTAATGTGTTGATGACTTGCATTTAGTGCATGCCTAGATTGCATCTTAGATCATGTTTAACTGTGTTTTGCTTTGTTTTTCTCTAGTTTAGGATAGATTTTGGCTGCTTTTAGTTTAGTCGACTTGTTCAGAATTTATGCCTTGTTTGTGTGCATTTCAGGTGAAAATTGAGGAGAATTGGGTGATGAGGATCAAGAGGAGTTCAAGAGCATGGATTATGGAGCTAAGGAGTCAAGGACAAGCTTTAAAGAAGGATCCAAGGAGGTACTGTAAGAACCGCGCCAAGAGAGCAAAGCAAGTGCTAAGAGAAGAGGCCATGGCCTCACATGCAGTGAGCTACCCAGCCGGGTACGTGGCCGGGTAGTACCGATGGCCACCAACGCCCAACTCGCCCTCTCCAGATTGGTACCCGGTCGGGTACCTGCCCGGGTACTTGACCGGGTAGTGTCCCGTGCCCAAGAGAAGTAGCTCACATGCAGCCTCCAATGGAGTACTCGGTCGGGTACTTGCCCGGGTAGTCTGGTAGCGCAACTCTTTCCTTTTTTAGGTCTTTCTCTTCATGTGGGAACTATAAATACCTTTAGTTGTTCTTCAGAATCGAGCTTTTCCACACTTTTGGCTGCCATTCTCATTTCCAAAAATACTCTTTACTTGGTGATTAAACTTGGAGAAAGTGATTGTGGATCTTGCCTCTTTTCTATCTATTGATGAACTTTAGTATGATTCTTCTCTTGTTTTCTCCATTTTCTTTGATTTCCATGTCTAGGTAGAAACCCCAAATCCTAGGGTTTGGGGGAAAACCAATGATTTTTTGGTAGAGACTAATTGCTTACATGATTAGAGATTAAGGTTAGGTTTGATTCAATCCTAGGAGTTTAAAGCCAAGTTTGATTGTGAATTTGAACCCTATTGATGTTTGAGACCGAAAGGTGAGGATGTTGGTAGGGAGCTAGGTGAGGGATTGCGGTTGAAAGACCCTTTCTCCCACTAGATAATTAGGATTGAGCTTGAGAGTTTCATAAAACGAGAGTCGATTTGGATTCCTCTTGAGAGGTGCAGTTGCCAATAGAGATTTCAGGGAGGATTGATCACTCAAGCCATGAAAGTGGATGAGGGTTCAACCCAACCCTAACCTCTATAGAGCCTAAAGGGCTTAGTCACAGATTTACATGCCACGAAAGTGGATGTTAGGTCGTATTCTAGGTACATTTGCTTAGTCCCACAAGGATTAGGCATTGACATTAGGTGATTGCCCCAAACCGAAACCTATTTGAATTTCATGCATGCTATCTTTATTTGCCATGAGATCTTTGTGTTAGTACCCTAGCCTTAGGGTTGCTTCCCTTCATTGAAATTACTTCATCATTTACTTGTTCTTTCTAGTTATTAATTACTAGTTTTAAATCCATTCACCACTTCATATTTTCTATTTCGACCTATCTACATGTTGATTGGTACAATCATTACTGCATAGTCCCTGAGTTCGACACCTTGGTATTGCAACCGATATCGTATACTTGCGGTGTAGGATTTAGCCTATCACGTGTCTTTTGCGTAAAATGTTTGTGAGTGGGTAAAATTTCGTCATCTTAATTATGATCGTTATCTTTCGCCATAGAGGTCAGTTTATTTATTATGTTATTTTCTATCTTTAATTGCTTATTTATTGTTAATTAAATCGCGGTAGTTATCCGTTATATGGAAGGTTCTATCACTTGCTTAGGGATAGAATTTTCGCCTCCCAACCCCCTCTCTTCCATTATAAATACATGTCTTCGCCATGTAGAAGTATCCATCTAGAAACTACCTTGAATAAGCTGATAGTCGCTCAACCTTTTAACCTTCTTGTGTTTTCGTGTTCTTTAACCTCGACGCTCAATCATATCGATGATTACTCTTCTGACTTAGGCATCAAAGGTGGATTAGGGGGTTCCCACCCCCTTTGTCCATTTTTTGCAAGTTCTAGGTCAAGGAAGCGGTTGAAAAGGTGAAGGAAGGAGCCCCCAATTAGTGCATTAAAGGCAAATTTTTGTGCACTAACAATTGGCACCGACCGTGTGGAATTACAATCGGCCCATAATTATGGTGCTGGAATCGATCCCTAAAAATCAAGAAACGATCTTTAACGATCTTCGGGCATTCACGCAAAGCAAATTGAGTGCAATGCCCGTGACGAGCTAAACCGCGACCGCAGAACGAGCCAGTCTTCCACGACCATGGGTCTATCTTTCGTGACCGCAGTAGGAAGGGAAATCGAGCGAAGTCTGATATTTGCTCGGAGGAACGAACCCCGTAGCGACCACACCCGTGATCGCAGTTCGAGCGGCGATCGAGCGAACTCCGAAGTTCGCTAAAAAAATGAATCTTAACGCACATTGATCCCGATATTCGCTCAGGATGTTAGACCACATCGCGATCCGAGAAAGGCACCTTGTCCGGATCAGACTCAAACCGTGACCTAATCCCCCTCGTAAGCGCGTCTATTCATCGCACAAACCAACGGGCACTCGAGTCAGGAGACGGAATCGCGAGTCATAGCATCGTCTGGTCTGAGCCAACTGAGTTTTACTGAGTATGGGATTCGGCGATGCGCATCGTTGAGTCGGACCTTGGATTGTCGATCCATAAAGCGTCCCAATTCAAGAATTGTTTTGGATTGTCGATCCAATGGAAACCCTACATATGGGGCAATATTGATCGAACTACTGTACGTGTAGACACATATATATATGATTGGGTGGAACCCACTACGATTTCAATTCGGCGATCAAAGGGTGTAAATCGGCACGACGAAGATCGATCATCAATAACATACACTATACTGTATGTTGATAAACCTTGAAGAAGATGAAGGAATTAGATTGATTAATTATCAATTAGTCAAAAATTCAATCTTGATCGCTAGGGTTTGTTAGTCAGGCGAAACCCTAATTTGCAATCTCGTTCGCAATCTTGCACAACAAGCTCAAAGCCCTGAGATCAAAACCCAATATGGTTGATGGAGAGAGACCCAAAGAATGTATCTTGACAAAGAAGATTACTTGACCGGGGCAAAAGATCGAGCTCGAGACATCAACGTATCAAGACGAAAGCAAGGATTGCATAAGCTGTGACGATCAAAACTTTCTTAATCGATCGCGAAGTCAAACTAGGGGACCAACCGCGAGCGCGGATCAACGAAGTACACATAATATTCTTCACACGTTGGAAAGAGGAAAAGATAAGATACAAATATTCTTCACACGTCAACCCCAAAAGCTCACTCAAAAGGTGACGAAAAGACATTCGAATGCTGATGCAGTGCGCGAAGTACACATAATAGAACTAGTCCATTTTCAACTCTTCGTTTGGGAAGTACGAGTATCGAAAAATTACAAACTTAATGTATATGGAAAGCTGGAGAAATTGCCTAAAACTCCTTTGTTGAGATCGAGATCAGAAACGTACTCTAACTGATCGAAAACCGCAAGTGAAGACAGACAGTCCCGTTTGCGTGACAACCTCGTACTGCCGTGTTGCGCAAGCTCGTTCGGGAGCTGTAGTCATCCGATCGTGATAAAATCAAAATGTTATGGAAAGCTCATAAGATGAAATATCTTTCATTTTGAGAAGCCAAGGCTTGAATCTTGCTCGAAATTGGTCAAAACTAGACATGAATAGCGATGTCCAAAAATTAAGCCGAGGAGACAAAGGATTTTGAGCAAAGTCCTTGATCGCCGACCAAATCGCTGAGACACCACCGCGAGATTTGGGAAATCACTGACCTTTGTTTTCGACATTGGTTCCATATTGATAGACCACGTACATCTACGCAACCGATATAGTGGTCAAGAGCCAACCGACTAGCATTTCGTATGAACAATGCATGAAGCTCGATAGCGAGAGCCGCTGACTTCAGTATTGGCATTGCCAAAAACGCGTGAGTCCTAGGGAAATTGTCCTTGGGCTATCAACCTTGAAGCATTCAGAGCCTCGTGATCAAGAGCGTGACCACGACCGCGAGTCCGTTCCAGAGAGCAAGACCCCTTAGCCGGGGCAAAACCGCGACCGCGGTTTGCCAAGTCGCGACCGCAGAATTAATGTCCGCGCGCGTGACCCTATAATCCACGAGTGCGGATCCGTGCCATGAGCCGTTCGCTCCTAGAAATCGAATCGTAACCGCGGTCCGCACGGGTACGATCGTAGTGTTGCTACAACGCACTCTTTATGAGGCCCTCGTGTAGTCGTTTGAAAAACTTCGTTTTTCTTGTTTTTCGCTTTCTTAAACAAAGTCCCGGCAAGGAATTCTTCTTTTTATTCATTGTTTAGTTTTCTTAAATTCTCAACAAATGACGCGCTTAAGGGTAAACGCAATGTTAGTTCATCACACTAACGGATTTCTTTACACGTTAGTTCATCGCACTAACGTCTTTGTAAGTCAAAATAGATAAGCCTTTTGATTGGTATTCCACCTGAAATTGAAGCGGTGAAGTGAAGTATCCCGCTCGAATCAAGGCATAAACCCAATTGAACTCATCTAGGACTACAAATTGGGTTGAAACTTGAGAGAATGTTCTAGATCGGCAAATTGAGGGCGCCTAAAGACCACCCTATTAAGCCATGAACACGAACGAGGAGGATGGTTGACGACCTGATGGCAACGACATAGTGTGGCCTCCCTTGAGGTAACAATCAATGACCTTGAGGGATGGATGTAAACAAGAGCGGCGAAAGTCAAGCAAGATGGTGGAGGAGATGCGATTCTTGGATTTGAAGAGGATTATGGTAGAATTTAGTGCATATTTTTAAGGGATTGAAGCAATTTAGGGTAGATCTCAAATTTTGAGAGCTTGTATAGACGCTATTGAGGAATGAAGTCGATGGACTCATTAGGTCTTCATTGAGGTCTTCTCCAACATCTCGGTTCACCGTCGTCGTCAACCTAGCCCAATCAATGAAAGATAGAAACAACAAAGAGGAAAAAACCAAAAAGAAAACCAAAGAAATATAAAATCTAAAGAGCCACATCATTTTCTCACATGATCAAAAATGATTTTATTCGCATTTGCTTTACACCCGTCCTGCCACATCAGCGATCAAGGAATCAATTAATATGTTCTAAAAGTCAAGTTGATAGACTCAATAAGGTTCTAAATAACTATTAGGCGCAAGTTTAGGTGCATGTATATGTATTAAATCCAATTTAAAAAGAATAATTGATTGTATGGGGTATGTCGTATGTATAACAATATCATTAATACCGATATAAATTTAATTTTGTATAGAATATATAATATTTATTGGTATGTGGTTCGGTGGAAATATTTAGGGAAATTTTAATTAAGTTAAATAAATTAAATTTTGATGAGTTGCCCAAACTGTAAAATGATATATTAATAACCAATTTGATATATGCATGTTACAAAAGTGTCATCATAGATTTTGCTAGGTCAAAATTCAGGAAATTTGTTAAATATTCACCTTTATTTATATAATTTTTAGAAAACAACTTTTCCATTTTTTAAGGTGACTTTAGTAATAAAAATGACAACAACCAGTTCTTATATACATTCCCAATAACGATTGTTGTGGAGAAACGTAGAAAGAACATGTGTCGTCCTTAATATTCATTTTGTTGCCGTGACGTGTCAATATAATCTATTTCATGTATTCAAATTCTAATAGTACTAATTGTTACTCTGCGTTTTTGAATATTTGCACACCATTAGATAGTGAATTGGACTATAGGATTTTAAATATAAGAAAATTATTATACAACTATAAGATGCATGAATATAACTACCAATAAGTTTGAACATGAGTAACCAAAGAATCAAGGACTTGAATGTTTGATATATTATAATAGTAAGAAGGCATAGTATTTTTAATATACCAATAGCCTTGTAAAATTGTAAAATGTTAGAATATAATCTATGTATATATATAAAAGCCGTAAGGATTGAAGCCTCCACGCTGCGCCACGTCAGCTTTGTCCACGTGTCGCTCCGAGAATGCGCCACATCAAATTTAGCCACGTGTCATCATTTCCTTAAGCCATGTCATTTAACTCATTTTTTTCCCCGAAAAAATGCTACAAATCAACTTAATTTCCTACCTTTTTTGGATATGATTCCGTATATGCAGATTTTCTTCAATCAATGATTTTTTGTACTTAATTATATTTAAATGCATTCAAAATTACCAATCTCACTTCAGCTAAATATCCTAACTGATTTTGCTTAATTAATGAATTTAAGAAAATCTTCAATTTCCTACCTTTTTTAGATATGATTCCGTACATGCAGCAATCAATGATTTTTTGTACTTAATTAGATTTAAACCAATTCAAAATTACCAATCTCACGTCAGCTAAATATCCTAACTGATTTTACTTAATTAAACAATTTAAGAAAATCTTCAATTTTTCCAATTAGCTGGCCCAATTTTTCCTTTCAAATTGCTACGATTTGCTACGATCTTAAATCTAACCGAATTGTACGTGAATCACGCACCTATTGTCTCCTAAAATTTATAAATAGGGTCTTGCTCTCATACAAGTCATACATCACCGAGAGCTATCTTGCGTTCTTCATCCTCCAAGTATGTCGTATTTGTCTTTGTATTTCATTGCTCCCTTTTCAAAATTTCATGTGTACCAATAACTTAATCTTTTTTCTCCGATCATGTTTTTTTGATTTTTAATTTGTTATGTTGTGTTTTGTATGCAGACATACCATGAATTTTATCAAAGACATAACCTCAAGTAGAGGTACGTACAAGATACAAGTTTGTATCGTTAGGATGTGGAGGGTTCCGAAAAAGGACGATGACACCAAATATGTTACCACATACCTTATCTTAATGGACGAAATGGTATAATTTCTTATATTTAAGGGCAATTTTTTTTTGCTGTATACTTTATAATATACTTGTGCTAACGTTTTGATTTTTACAGGGTGATAAAATCTATGCTGTTATTAAGGAGTCTTTCATTGACAATTTCTCCGAACTCTCCGAGGGAAAAACATTTTCTATCTCAAATTTTGGACTTGGAGTTTATGAACCAAAATACAAATATGTCACATATTATTTACAAAATTATTTTTTATCGGAATACAAATGTTTCTACCATTTCTTCTACATCTTTTCCTATCCATTGGTTTAATTAATTAAAATTTTGAAAGTAAGTTATACTATTGTCAAGTATCTTAACATACAAAATCTTTATTTTTTATTATTTTTTTCTTTTTTTATAAAACTTTTATATAGAAAATTCGATATCTAATATTTTAGATAATGAGAAATCATCCTTTAAAATTTAGATAATAATAAAAAAAATATTCCTTATTTTTTTATACCAAATCCACTTTTTCTTAATAAATTATAAAGATAATCTACTACTCCGTATATAACAATCAAATCTTCATAATAATTGAAAACTTTTCCTTATCCGATAACTACTAAAAATAATATATAAAAATTTATCAACCCGATTTTGATGGCAAGAATCCGATGCCATTGCTGAAATATAAGGAAAATATTTTGTAGAATTTTCGATATTTAATATTTTAGATAATGATAAATCATCCTTTAAATTTTAGATAATAAAAAAAATCTTCCTTATTTTTTGTACCAAATCCGTTTTTTCTTAACAAATTATAAAGGTAATCTAAATCTACTATATAACAACCAAATCTTCTTAATAATGGAAAACTTTTCCTTATCAGATAACTACTAAAAATGATATAATAAAAAATTATAAACCCGATTATGTAACAAGATTTGATGGCAAAAATCCGTGGCCATTGATGAGGTATAAGGAAATTATTTTGTAGAACTTTGATAGAAATTTTGTTTCCTTTTTTTAAAATTTTGATATTGAATTTTCTTTTTAAATAATACGGAGTAATAAAAAACATCTTCTCCATTTTTTTATACCAAATCCACATTTTTTTTTAAACAAATTATACATATAATCTACTATATAACAACCAAATCTTCTTAACCTCCTTCTTTTTAAATACTACTTTTTTTGGTAGAAATTGTTTTCGATACTACTACTAACCTCCTCCTAATTCTAAGAATGATTATAGTAACAAAATCTTAAAAAATAAGTATATATGATTTTGTAGTTGGAACTATCTAGCAAAATAAGTATCCATGATTTTGTAGTTGGAACTATTTAGCAAGAAATTTTAGCGAATTGTTATCTGGAAAGTTTGCTTTTTTTTATTATAGGTATATTTGGATTTTATTAAGGGTATTTCGAAAATATTTTTTTAGTCAAATATCACAAAAATATTTTTAGTAATAGTATATCTTGGTAAAATCCAAATCTTATCTTTTTTTACCATATCTATTGTTTCCATTTATATTTTATATTTTCCCTAAAGTATAAATGGAAACAAAAAAAATTCCTACATCAAAAAAAAACATTTAAATTATTTAGAATCGCATCCAATTTGGAATGGGTATTAAGGCAATCAACTTAACTTATTTTATTACACCGTATATCGGTTTGGTTCTCAATATATCGTTTTAATCTTTTCCCTTTAATTTGTTTCCATTTATATATTATATATTACAACAAAATGAAAAAAAATCCTACATCTTGAAAATAAAATAGTTCACCGAACCCAAATTGTACAAAGGCAATATTTAGCAAGAAGATTTTACTGAATCCATTTTTTTATCTTGCTTTTTTTATGATAAGTATATTTGTAGTTAGCAATCACAGTCTTTAGTAATCAAAATCTTTTTCGACCAAAAAAAAGTAATCAAAATCTTAAAGTATATTTGGAATCACATTTAAATAGCTAATTACTAAAAAAAATCTAGAATTAAACCATATGTATATTTTGTTTAGATTAATCACTATATTACACCCTATATCCATTTGTTTTATCATAGTTTTAATTTTCTAGAATTATTTAAGATTTGTTTACAGGACTTACGACTTTTTTTTTATGATTTACTTTCCAAATTAAATATTTTTATAATGTACCCTTTCATTTTTCTATAACTTTAGTTTATTATATTAAATGATTATTAAAATGGGTGAAAAAAATTGGAATATATTTAAAATCATTAGTTTACTAATATGTATCCATGGACACACATTAACTAAATCCAATAAATTATTATAAAAACCGACTAAATAATATTTTTTCCTATTTATTATCACATTTCAATGTTAAATTAAACTTGATTATCACAAAATATTTAAGGTATATGAAAAAAAATTTGAGCAAAATTTTAATACTAATCCCGTGCAGGGTACGTGAATTATATTAATATTCTATATATTATATATAAAAAATAGATTTAAAAAATGAAGTCGTGCATGGCACGACGGGTGCAACTAGTTATCATTTAGTTTGAACATGAGTAACCGATGATTCTAAATATTTGATACTCCCTCCGTTTCACAATAAGTGTCGTTTTAGCACTTAAAATTTGTTTCATAATATGTGTCGTTTTAGGTTTTCAAAGTGATTTATTAGGGGTGAATAATGACAATTTTTATTGGAATGTGTATTTTTTGACTAAAGTTGTTCATTCATTGGCCAAAAAATGTAATGAGTGGTAAGATTAAGAAAAAATTGTAAGTTTTAAAGTGAATGATTACTTTTCTTAAAAACTGTGTTAAAAGCTAAAACGACACGTATTGTGAAACGGAGGGAGTATTAAATAACGATTATGACATCATAAAGTTTGAATATACGATCACATTGTACATTTGCCAAATATTTATAAACAACTACCAATTAGTTTGAATACACATTTGACAAATATTTATAAAGAGCAATTCAATCATCAATTCATGGCTAACACATGCACAACTTTGTTGGGTTTTACCCCAACCCTAGAATAAGAAACCTACTCACTCATCATCATGCAAAAGAAGCAAAAGGCAAAGGAAAGAGACATGAGCACCTAAGAGGAACAAATACTTGAATTAAGAGGACAAAAACCTTGCAAAGACTTGTTCTTAAATCTTTTAAAAAGCTCCTTCCTTGCTCTGCAAGTTTTCTCCTACTACAAACCCTCTAAACAAAGTCTTTTGGATGATAATGGATGATGAAAAGAGGCTCCCAACCCCTCCTTAAATACTAATAGACTTCACTAAATAAGAAAAATAAAATCTAAAATAGTCCAAAAATAAAATAAGAAATATTCGGAATAATTTAACACATTTTTTCGCCGCCTACCAACACGGAGACTCTCGGTAACGAGCCTCATTATGGTCGGCAGGCTTCACTGGACTTCCTCTTGTGATCAATCTTTATAGGTGGCTCGTTCAGGACGCCAAATGGGTCGGTAACGAGGTGGGTCTTGGCTTCTTCTTCTTTTCTTGGATTGCTCTTCTTGAGTGTGTCGTTTACTAGGCTTTGTAGACTCGAAAGTCTTCAATTCTTGCCTCATTGCACCTCTCCTCACCTCATTTGGCCTTCGTGTTCTTTTGGCTCCTCCTCAACTCTTCATCAGCTCCCTGAGTCCCCGTACCTTTCCTCAATGCTCAACAATTACTCCAATCTTGTTTCAAAACCTACAAATACACAAGCACAACTCGCATAGATTCCGATTCTCGAAAACATACTATATCAATGCAAATGACTCAAAACACAACACAAAACTTTCAAAAGCGACTCAATCTAATCTAACAAGATCCTATAAAACCTAACTAAAAAGCCAATATCAATATGCCCTGAACTTGCTAACCTTGGCCCCCATTCTTTCTCACCTCTTTTTTCCTTCTCTATTCGACCTTCTTCTCCACTTTCCTTTGTTTAATTTTCTTCTTGACCTTGTGTGCGTCCTTGAAAAGGTAGCCGAAATCAAGTCCTTGTGCCTGGAAAAGGATGCCCGAATTATGACTTAGGAGGTCGAGGTGAAGAGAGTGAAGGAGGCCCTATCCGAGGCGGTTAGGAAAGCCGAGGTTGTCGAGAAGAAAACTTACAAAAAGGTTAGTAGGGGAAGCTGGCAACGACCAACCAAAGGAAGCATAAAAAATCATCCAAATCAACTACGTCATCCGCTAGCTAAAGCAAACTTGGTTGATAACCACTCGATAGGGACAAAGTGATGGGTAATCACCTGCTATTTCTCTCCAACCGTGAAAGTGTGACTGGTTGAGGCCGGACCTCTCTAGGCAATAACGAGTGATCAAAGTAGCCGCCAGGGTGGGTCCAAACCTTGCCTAAATGAATTCTTAAGGGAAGCCAAGTTTTTCTTCGTCTTCTTCAGCTTTAAGGGCCTAACGAACTTAGAGGGGTATTAGTCTTTCCCCAAGATTTTCCCACCTCTACCGCGAACAAAAAACCACCAGTCACCCACCCCCTGATCTTAGTAGGGGTCGTGATAAGGTTGAGTGTTGGGGAACTTAGGCTCACGAAGCCGCCACGATGGCCAACCATGAACAACTTCTACAAGTGCTCCCTAGAACACTCGTAGCGCCGCTCCTAACATAGCATGGTATAGCTCATCATAAGGCTCCATGTGCTGGGCGTGAACTACATCGGAGACACTGAAAAAGCCTCGCCAGCTCAAGATCGATAATGGGAAATCATGGGCAGTCAAAACTTTGCCTTGAGAAAATCTTCGAAGACCACCATACATTCGGGAAAACACTCAAGAGAGTGGGACTCCGGCCTAGGCAAGGCCGGTCTACATCCTCGGGCCATGGGTACTTGTAGGGTTGTGCATCCGGTCCACACCAAATCGGACTGGACCGAAATTTAGAAACAATTGGATGATGTACTTCTAAAATAGAGTGGTATTCAATGTAGATAAAAACAGCTAGTGGTGATTAATTAACTAAATCACACATCAAACCCATAAAAGGTATTGTTAGTTCAAAAACAACCATGTAGATGATGGATGTGTAGGGACAAGCTCTATAGGTATAGTCACATGCTGCCTTTGCTCTATTTATTGACCATTGATACCATGTGCACCAACCAATGCATTTTTTTTATTCTGTCAAGAGCTCAATAGTTTCAAGAACTTCCTTGACAAATACAAGAATAGGTTTTATGCATTCTTTTTATATCTTGATCTACAAACTGCTACATATAGATCACTCTTTCTAATTCTTCTACAGTAGTATGCTGATAATTTATTACAGCCTGTTCACAATAAACCCGAAAGTCTAGCAACTTGATCAACAAAAGTTCATGGCACTCATCTATGATCTTGTGTGTGCAACTCTCGAACACTGTACTTCCAATCTTAATCAATCTATTTCTTGTGCAGATTTGAATGCTACTAACTCCGGCAATCATTCATGTATCAAAATGAGGGTTTAGACCTGATGGAGACCGGATATTCTCCCTCCTGAACTCGTGACACTCTTCACATTTCACTCACCAATAAAATTTATTGGCCAAGTTATGGCATGTACTTGGGTTTGGCTCTAAGCTTATTGAATGGACTATTATAATCTTGTTGTATAGACATGATAAGAAAAGCAGTTATGATTCATTATGATATGAAGCCTTGGATTTACATTGCACTTAATCAATACAAGGGAAAATGGACAAGGCATGTTGACGCTCGACAGAGATGGAGTTTGTTCAAATCTAAAAATTTGGATTCTAAGGTGACCCTTATCTTTCTTATTATGGTGAGTCGGATAGAATATACAAACTTTGCAATACATGTGCGTTAGATTCCATTCTCATACCTCATCAAGGACAATTTCAATTAAGAGCAAAGCTCACCAATATAACTGTTTTCGCTCTGGGATTTGGTATACACTTGAAAAAGTTGACTTTAGAGTGCAACAAACTTCTGACTTTATGCTTTGTATGCAGTAAAAGAAACAACCAAACTATAAACATTCTTATAATTAAATCGAAATCATATAATGCTTTTTAGAGAATATCACAAGTGCATACATTTGATACAATCTGGCAATTTCCTCTAGTTTTCAAGTATAACATTAACATGCACTAACTTCATAAATCTGTGATCTCCATAGGTTGTCCACTTGTATTCATGCCTCTGTAGCTGTGTTAGAACAAGAAAGTCTACAATAACCGAAACAATAATAAAGAACTATCTTAATGAGATTTTATTGGTTTGGACAAATTGTGGTCTTGAAAAAGCAAAACAACTTTGATAGAAAGTAACCTATCCTAGCAAATACCAACCTAACAAGAGTTTCAATGCAGGATAATACCACGGTAGCGCGAATGCCTTCGTGTAGATCTCCATTTGTTGCTTGCAGTATTTGGAAATGAACATCTTGTAGTTCTTCAGAACCGGTTCGTAACACTTGTAAGCAATGTATCCCGTATAGCCTGTTGGGATACAAAACAATCCCACATCGAAAGTTGGGCAACAAAACTACCTAGTATATAAGACGGTGGGCTACTCCTCCTATTGCCAATTGGTTTTAGGATAGAACCCTACCGGCCTTGTATCTGAGCCACCCACACGTCTATATGGTATCAGAGCGGGCGGTCTGGGCCCGTTTCTTCAAGTGTCAACTGGGACGGTCCAGTTGCACTTGAGGGGGCGTGTTGGGATACAAAACTTATCCCGTTGGGAACAAAATTGCCTAGTATATAAGACGGTGGGCTACTCCTCCTATTGCCAATTGGTTTTAGGATGGAACCCCACCGGGCTTGTATCTGGGCCATCCACATGTCTAATATAGCCTCCCCACATTTCGAGCGACAGCCAATGGTCGTAGAGTCCAAGGAGCCTTAGCATGCAATTTCTAGTATATTTAGCCAAAGCTAGGGCCTCCTCCTCGTGTCTTTTGGCTTCCTCATCTTTTTGTTCCATTCTTGCAACCAGTTCCATAACTGCATCAAAGAATTATACAATAAAATGTACTCGATCAATAAAATCTCAATTAAAACAATTAGTTCGATGTTAACACAAATGTGCAAGGTAACATTCATACGCTAATTTCATCGGATTACTACTCTACTAGAAACACTAACCGCTATATATAGGCCGGAGATGAAGATTATAACGAGATTGGGATGCAAAAAGTTGGGATCAATTAGATAGATAAACCTCATTCCACTTAAGTTTTAGACAAATGAACTTTTGTTTCACACAAGTACTCCAACAATTCCTATAATATAAAGCAAATGTTCAAGGAAACATTCATACCTAATTTCATCGGATTACTAATCTACTAGAAACACTAACCACTATATATAGGGGACATGAAGATTATTGAGGTTGGGATGCATAAAGTAGGGATAAAACAAATAGATAGACCTCATTCCACTTAAGTTTTGAACAAATGAACTTTTGTTTCACACAAGTACTCCAAATATTCCTATAATATACAACATATAGAAAGAAGAAAATTTGCTCAAGGAGTACAAAAAAAACGAGGGTGACCACGAGAAGTGATAGTGAAGACCTGAAGGAGAACAAAAAACGAGGGTGGGGTGAGCAGGAATGAGAGTGTGGAAACAAAAAGAACAACAAACGAGTATAAGAACCTAACATCGACGGTCGTGGTAGTACAAGTCGAACTAGTTATGTCTCGATTGGATCTCCCTTCAAGTGGAAGACAAAAATAGGTGAGAAAGAATGGGGGCTAAGGTTAGCAGGTTTAGAGCATATATATATATATATATAAAAATGATGGTATATAGAAAGAAATTGGGCTAAGGCCCAAAAAGCGAATAATAGGGTCATTTTGCATTCACTCAGCGAAGAACAAAGCAAAGGGCTGGAGGGGAGTCGTCCCGCCTCGTATGGTTAACCCCAAGCTTGCTTCACCTCCTAGTGGCCAAGGGGGAATGATGACGCGGTTTTACAAAAGGGCCTGGTCCGGGACCGGAGATCGTCCTTCGAGGGGGCGTTAGAGGAATGGCACGGATCCCCGTAGTCCGCAATCCGACTTCCTATCACGACAGGGCCCCACCTTAGGGTCATGTCGCGTGGCGTGCCGTTGCAGTGCATTCCGCGATAGCCTTGTCCGGGGTGTGTCGCGGCCAGCCCTGCCCTTGGTGTGGGTCCTCGTTCCTTCCCCTTTCTTGGCGATTGGCACGGTCCACTTCCTTTCGCTCGCCTCTTCGACATTGTGGTGGGAGGTCCGGTCCGGCCTATAGCGGCGAATGGTCGTACCCTTCGTAAAGTCTCGCCACCTATAGAAGGTCGTGGCAACATTACTAGACCTTAGAAGGCAATTGTCACGCATGCAGCAAGGAGAGGAGGGGGTAACTCGCTATAGTGTCCCTCAACTCTCTTATAAAAGGTAGAAGGTGCCCTAGAATAAGGGGATCTTGTTTTGGCCCCTGGAGCTCTCAACGTACACCTAGTGGTGAGGAGAAGTCGATGAATAGCGGGTCATGACCGACAACCATATATGATTGTATGGAACACGCGTCCATCGAGGAACCAACTTCACACGATATTGCATGTGCTCGATCCACTGTAAAATTCCGCCTTCAAACAAGGTCGTCCAGACCCACTAAGCTCTACCCTCGTTCTAGTGTCCGGACAAAGTTTTAAACACATTTTGAGTATACTCGAAATCCACCTTTTAATCCAAAAATGTAAGCCAATGGGTAGAGCATCCCCGCTAGTAGGTATTTTACTCGTATACTCAACGATGTGGGAAACTTTATTCTCCAACATAGGATGATGTAGATATATGCATGTATTGATTAGTTAGTGGGCAAGAATTTGATTAACCGGACAAAAAGTTATTCCATAATGAGAAGGAAATTCAACGTAAAAAGGACCCACACATCGTGTTCTAATAGTCAATTAGATCATGATCACAATTATCACACTTTGAAACACGAAAACAACCGAGCATGGGCCAATGTGATGCCCACCTCTCCTCCCTTGAATTAATTCCCACCTACTCTTGTTCTTCCAGCATCAACCCAGTTTACTAAAATGTCCTTCTCTTGCGTGCCCTTGAACTAAATTCATATAGTAGTTTTTATTATCTCCAAAAACTTAACGGATCGCATATAGTTGGTATTGTTTTGTCCCTCATCTATAGAATTTAGTGTATTAAATAAATATTTATGGTTTTTTATTACGTGTCCTAAGGCACATTATAAGCATACTAAACAAGAAAACTAAGTTATAAAGAGGATATAGTGAACCTGTTACATAAAAGATTAAAAACCCTTAAATTTTATAATTTATCAAATCTTTCTAATATTTTACTTATAGGGTAGAAAAATCCAATATCTAAAACTAAACTTTAGGTACAATTGTAGTTTCCTTCTTTCTCTATGGGCCCTTTTTTATTTGGACTTATAAACAAGCTTAGCAATAGGAGGAGCAAGCTTAATTAGCTAGATTATATATATGGCGTAGCCTCTTTCTCTTTATAATTAGCTCTTTCTCTTTACAAGGTTAGATTGATTGTAGAGTGTCTCCATGAAATCTACGTGCATGGAAACTAGCTAGCTAGGTCGACATGGACGGGAAAGAAAGAAGAGGAAGAAAAACAAAGATGGGGATCAAGATGAGGATGCCAAGGTCAAAAAATTCTTCTCCGTGATCAAAAAAGCAAGGGAGATTCGTAGTAGTTTTTTCGGGATCGAAGGGTCACCAAAAGAGAGCTCTAAAGAACAGAAGAGGCCAACCTCTGAGCTCGTATGGCAACCGTCATTCAAGCTTGAAGATTTCGGGTTGGCGGGTGATCTTTCCACGGAAGGGGAGGCCGGCCCTTCCGAGGACCATGGTTTGAACCTTGAACTGTCTTTGTAAATTGGGCAAACTAACTTGATCATGCTGTAGTTGTAGGCATTTGGTACGTGTGCGTTGGCCGGATATCAAGCTTTGCTAAGTGTCTACTCGATCCTGTTTTAATTGTTAGTGATGTTTATTTGTGCCTGTGGAGAGAAGATTGATCAAGTTTGATTTGTGGTGTGCTTTGAAAGTCTAAATGAAGAATATTTATGTATAAGCTAGTTTCATCACAATGCATAGATTGTGCCGACTGCCGAAAACTCAAAGATTGAGCAATGACTTACATTAACTATGTATCCCGACCTATTACCTAAGTAAGAACCTAACCTAACTAAAGATAATCTAAACTTTATGATTTGCGTGGATGAAAGAAGCTTGCGAATTCTAAACTCGTGGATTGATTTTGGGTTACGCAACCTTTTATAAAGTTGATTTGCTGGTGGAAATGTTTAGAGCAATTTAAATACACAAATGAGGTCACTCACTTCCTAGCTTAATGGCAAATAAACACTCGGCAAGTGGGCATGCATCTTCACCTACGAGAAATTATTGGTACCGGTCGGTCCTACATAATGAATTCGATCACGAAAGCATATATATGAGTATACATACCCACTTTGTAGGGTCTTTCATTGAATTGATCAAAGAATGTTGGACCAATTAGCCACTAACAATAATTCAGTGATGACTAAATCGACGACAATATATTGCTTTCGCATACAAATTACAAAAGAAAGGTTGATATTTGGTTTAATGACGGGTGCATCCTAAGACCATACTAGCTATTTTTTTTTTTTCCGCAAATGGTCAAATTTTATTAAAGACAAAGGCAAAGCCTTAGGAAACAAAACAACATCATTCAAGAAGACAGAAAATACACAGCCACCTAGTGCTCACTTCCAGCATCCCAGCAAGGCTATAAATGGACTTCCTCACAGCAAGGAAAGTTCATCTATAGCTCGATGCCAAATCGAAGGATCAAACCTTCACTAACCTCATTGTAATAAACCTCCTCAAAGCTCAGAAAGATCAGGTCAAGGGAAGAGAGCATACAGATTTCTACCCAAGAACCTAACCCACCCAAAATACAAGCACACATCTTACCTCTGCAAAGCAGACCAGAGGGGCCGAGACACCCTGCAAGGTCCAACCTATGACAGCTCCATAGAAGAGAAGCCATAGCAAGGACTCGATGCAAAAATGTGGGCCAAACCCCTTTTATTGCGTCCTCATGTCAAAGCTAAGCTTCAACACTCAGCATAAAGGGAGAGTGAGCCAACCTCTGTACTCTCAAAAACTAGCCCTCCCACCAAACCAAACCTCTAAACTTATAGCCAGTCTGCTTCTCAGAGCTTGTCCTCTCCTGCTTTTCAAATTGAACGTAGCAAGAAGCCTCAGTTTACAATCATCAATGATTACCTTTGCACAAGCATTTGCATCACCAGTTCTGCCATTATAAATGACTTCATTGCGCCAAATCCAAGTATGATACACAACACCAAGAACTCCCATTAGTTTGGATTGAAAAATGCTATTCTTCCTGCTGTTGCATCCAAGGAACCAACTCCACCACTCTTTCAAGTTGCTCAGTCTAATACCAATCCCCAACCATGAAAAAACTGAATCTACAACAGACTGGACAAACTCACAGGAGAACCATAAATGACTCTCTGATTCTCCCTCAATGCCACACAAAGCACACACATTCCCCTGAATAATACCCCAGCTAAACAATTTATCTGCAGTAGGAAGTCTCTCTAAAGTTGCCAGCCAGTTGATAAAACGCCATTTCTTAGCATAGGAACCACTCCAGAGTAAGTCATTCCAATTATGAATATTCAAGTGACTCCTCAAAAGATCATAAGTAGCATGACAGTTCAATCTTCCATCACTTTTCAAAATGGTAACAAAATCATCAGGATATCTGATAACTTCTCTATTAAGATTGAGTTTTTCAACCAATTTGTCTCTCAGTCTAATAAGCTCCTTCCATATCCAAGAGCAATTCCCATTAGCTCCTATCTCCCAAAAACTCAGAGACTTTGTAATATTCTGCTTAACCCAAACTGTCCAGAGGTTTTGTCTATTTGCTATGATATCCAATCCCAGCTTAAACAGAACCGTCTTATTCCAGGAGAGCAACTCTTTAAAATTTAAGCCACCTTCATTAAAAGGTTTACACACCCTATTCGAGGCTACCAAACTCCTCTTACTATCCTCCACACCAGCCCAAAGATAAGCTCTGCACAGAGATTCAATTTTCTGGATCACTTTTTTAGGGATAATCAAGGCTTGCATCCAGAAAGACAAGACCCCTTCTATTACCTGCTTCCTCCTTGCATAGGAAAGCTTTCTAGCTGTTTTTCTCTGAATAATACTTGTTATCCTGCTTATAAGAGGAGCATAATCATCAACTTTTAGCTTCTTGTAGCTCAAAGGAGTACCCAAGTACCTTATAGGGAATGAACCAAGCTCAATATTAAGGAACCTGCTTATCTCTTCTTTACCTGAGACACTAACACCACCAATAAACAACTTGCTCTTCAGGGGGTTAGCTTGCAATCCAGATTCCTCACCAAATTCAGTTAAGCAATCCCTCACTAGTCTCAGAGTAGCAACATTAGGCTTGCAAAGGATGAGGAGATCATCTGCAAAAGCCATACAGTTCAGCTGGATTCTCTTACACCTTGGGTGCCAACAGAAGCCTTTACTCTTACTCATCAGCAACATCTTTCTATACAGCATTTCCATAACCATAACAAACAGAAAAGGTGAGAGAGGATCACCCTGCCTTAATCCTCTCTTCCCTGGAAAGAAACCCTTAGCTTCACCATTCACAATGACTGAGAAATAAGAAGTTGTTGCACATTGCAAAATCCAGCCTATAATCTTCTCAGGGAGATTGAAGAATCTTAGAGTCTTTTCAAGGTAACTCCAAGAAACACAATCATATGCTTTTTGAAGATCAACCCGTATCATACATCTAGGAGAAACCTTCCTCCTATTATAACCTCGGATAACTTCCTGAGCAATAGCTGTATTATGGGTTATATTTCTACCCGAGACAAAAGCACCTTGATTGTCAGATATAATCTCATCTAAGAAGGGCCTTATCTTCTGCACCAAGATCTTAGAAATGATTTTTAAAAAGGTATTGCAGCACGAAATAGCCCTATATTCCTTTATCATAAAGGGTTTATCAACTTTAGGAATAATGTTGATAAAAGTACTGTTAAAACTTCTCAAAAGGATCCCATTCCTGAAGAATTCATAGACAACATCTTTGGTCACTTCACCCACTAAGCTCCAACTGTTTTTAAAAAAGAAACTACCAAACCCATCTGAACCTGGCGCTTTGTTATTTCCAATATCAAAAACAGCATCATGAATATCCTTGGAGGAAGGCTCTTGAATGAGAGAATTATGCATAGAATTATCAATTTTCACACCACCATACCTTGAGAAGTCTGGCTGTTTACCAATTTTTTCCTTACCAAAGAGCTCAACATAAAAGTCAATGATCTCAGCCTCAATCTCTGCACTCTCAGTAATATCATTACCATTTCTGTCTTTTAAAGCATATATAGTATTTCTAGCCCTCCTTGCTTTAATACCATTATAGAACATAGAGGAAGTTTCTTCTCCAAGCTGGAGTCAATCCATCTTTGCTCTCTGAGCAAGAAAACTATGATATTGACTCATCCTCAAATTCATTTCTTCCTTGGCAACTGAGACAGCTATTTGCTTTTGAGAATTATCATAATCTGCTTGAAGACTGTCATGAGCCTCCTTAAGTTTAGCTACACTTTCCTCCATCAAGACTTCTAGATTCTCTTAGCTACACTTTTTCTCCATACTAGCTATTACTATAGTTGGTTTATTTAGAAACAATTGACGATGGGTGCCAAGAGTTAACCGATCAATCTAGAGGACCCAACCGAGATGCCAAGCAAAATGGTTACGGTTGGTCATGAAAAAGAAAAAGAAATTAATAAATATGGAGAAAAGAGTGAAGAGTAAGATATGACCTGTCATAAGAGTGAAGAGTGAAGCAAAATGGTTACGGTTGGTCTTTTATTGACATTGTGTCACATGTCATTTTAGAGAAAAGAAAGAAAAAAATAAAATAAAGAGAATAAAATAACTGTAAATTTCTAATATGATGACCAACAAAATTGATAACCAATAAATATGTATTTCCTATCCAATTATCAATTCTGATAAAGAGAATATAAAAACCTCCGATAGCTATATCATATTAGATTTGTCTAGTTATATACATCTATGGATAATGGATCTATAACCGTTAGACCTGCTAAAAGCTGATCCGACTTGTAAATCTCACACGACATGATCTGAAAATTTTGGGTGTCAACACAAAAAATTTAAGCCCGAGACCCAGTTCCAACCCGACCTGATTGAAGCCGTTGGGTTGAAACTCAAACCCATTGGGTTGGACCCGATTTATTGTATTTATATATATAATATATTTTAAAAATGACTATATTTGAGAATATATATAAATTATTTAGAAAATCATATAATATTATATTATTAAAATATATAAAAATAATATATTAGTACTACATCTTATTATTTAACACTACAAGAAAAGCCGTTTTTCGTCGTTGCAAAACATGACAAGTCGTTGCAAAACCTATTTTTCGCATCGTTGCAAGGTCGTTGCGGGAACGCCCGTTGCAGAAGTTTTTTGCAACGACTTTTATTGTTGCGAAAAATCAAATTTTTTGCAACGGCATATATTGTTGCAAAAACATTGTCGTTGCGAAAGATTGGTGTTTAAAATTTTGGTTTTTTTATTTCCGCAACTGCTTAGGTTGTTGCGAAAAATTGTATATATTGCAACAAGATATGTCGTTGCAATAAATTATTTGTATAGCAACAAGACATGTCGTTGCAAAAAATACGTTTTTTGACAACAAGAACTGTCGTTGCGAAAAATATCATGTATTCGCAACAAGGAAGGTCGTTATGAAAAATAGCATTTTGTATTTTATTTTTTAGCAGCTTCGCGAAACGAATCTCTATTTAACAAGAGAAAATAAATAATTGCTACGATTGAGCCTGAAATTCATAACATATTTTATACAAAAAATACCATGCCAAATACAATACCGTGCTATGATACAATGTACAAGTAGTGTCATTACAAATAAAACTACATGATTTTTAACTAGTCATCGAAAATAAATGTCTTTCTTCCTAACTTGCTTCCATATCCAAAATGAGTGCCATCAACATGGAACTACCTGTAAAAAGTTCAACTATATATAAGGATTTTTAGTTGAAGACACAATAGTAGTGGAAGGCATGACAATACCATATCAATCAAGCTCAATCTACTATCACTTTATGAGTTAATCTAAATGTCAAAAATTTTGATTAAATTTTCCCTATTTTTAGATCACACCTTGTTTTCCAAATATATAAAAGACACTTGCCAACTACACCACATCAATCAATTCCAATATTTTCTTCATCATTACTTCACAACCATCACAGACAAACTAGACAACACAAACTAGAAGACAAGCAATCACTTCATAATGCAATCCACATAGTATGCTTCAAGAAAAGATAAACCAAACATTAAACTCGTCAGAGAATGATATAAGACATTGAATAAGCTCAAATATGTACAGAGGAGGATAGGAGGAAGCAAAGAACATAGACAAGATAGACTACAGGGGCCTTTGTTGTATACTTATATTTGGCTTGTAAGCAGCACTCGAGCAAGTAGTACTGTAGTAGTACAATTTAGTTCATGAAGGGCTTTGGTTCAGTACTGCGTGAAGAGTACACTAAAGATAGTAGTAAGATACCATACCAGTGTAAAAAAATTTGTCCCAGCGTTGCTCCAGCAGCAGACTGGTTTCAGGAACAGCCCCTTCAACAACTAACTGCATAGTTATCCATGTATTCCTGTACATACTTTGCAAGCAATAAAGAAGTTGCAGGAGCAACCTCATATGGCTTTATGACTATAGCATTACCGGCTGCGCTCCAATAACAGGATCAAGGGTCAACATTGAAACAAAAATTCACATGTAAACAAGAAGACCAATCATATGTAACAAATACTCATCGTACGCCACCAAGGAGGTAGTAAATGGACATTTTTTTTGTTTACAAAATACACTAAATACTGTGGGGCTCTATATTAGCAATTGAATATGACTCCTAATCCCAATGGTCAACAAAATTAACTTAAGAGCATATATTAGCAATGTTACCACATATTAATAGGCTACTTGCTAAAATTAAGAGTTTAGGAACCTTAATCAAAATCAATAGTGTTTCTATTCAATGAAAATTACAAATTTAGAACCCTCATAGCACAACAACAAGGTCAGCGGCCCATTTAGGAGGACAACAATAAGGTGTAAAACCAGACAGAGATAACCAACACGAGATTGGATAACCGGTGAATGATGCATGTTTGTAGCAAGTATGTGCAAAACAAGCCTTTTACTTACAGATTGGATATATAATTCCAAGCAGAGATAACCAGCACAACACCCAAGGGTTCAGGTACAATTTCTGTTGATGATGGGAATGAGGTTAATGTAGTTTTAGCCTGCAAAAAGAAGAAGAAAATTCCTTATGGTTAATGGATGATCAATTAGGAGTGACTGAAGATGATATGCATAAATTAATCCCCAAGTAAGGTATTATCACAGGGTGTACCTTCTCAGGAGTCATCCAAGGCTTCACTTCCTTTAGCGCCTTTTTGCAGTTATTCTTAACGAGCTTGATCTGAAAAGTTGCGCACGTATGGAAAATAAGTGATTGTGAAATGCACCATCAAAAGAGGGAAAGACATGATAAAGAGGGATACATCCTCTATAATAGTGACAATCACAAGTCCATGAAAAAACATACTGATGTCTTATTGACATATATATTGCATCTGCAACAATCTACCCAATTATCAACCAAATTTAGACAGCAAAAGGTACAGAAAAAAAATGTTCAAGAGAATCAAAGCATAAGGTAACCACTAACGTACACTTATAATTTTAAAATAGGTATATATAGTTTCTAAGAACCCTAGATCACAAACTAATGAAAAATGAAAGAAAAGGATTTAAAAAAAGCACCCAAAAAATTAAAAAAAGCAACCATTGAATGCTAACCACTAACGTACACTTGTAATTTTTAAATAGGTATATATAGTTAATTCACCTTACTCTTGATAGATGATATGGCTCTATTACATTTTAATATATCGGAACAGAATGAAAAGAAGAATCTGATAGAAAAGAATGAACTTCCATGGATTATAAAAGTAGCACACTGAATATAATTGGATTTTTCTATGTTGAATGGAAACAAACAAAGCAGAGAACTAGCTTGATCATTCAATTATACACATTGATTCACGGTTGGCTGACATCAGCAATGTCTTAATTTAGCAGTAAAAGACATAAACAAATTATATTCATCTCCTTGGTGTAAGATTGGATTTATTTGAATAGAGCAAGTAAGAAATCAAGTTACTAGACAAGGTTACTGTTCTAGTAAAGTAAGAGATCTTATGTGTATATTTTAGCAGCTATCAAAGAAAATAAAATACTAAAATGGGAGCGAAAATTTCTTGATTAGCACATAATCATCATAAACTTAAACATGAAAAATCAAGTTACTAGACATAATCATTCACATCTTGATTAGCACATACTACTTCCACTGTCACTGAAGTAAAATGTAATATAATAGGCATTGACAACTTAAACATAAAAAATCTGCAAGGATAAAAGAAAAGAAATAATAACCTGTTCGTTTACATTTGCCACGGATTTAGAGCTTCTTTGACAGCTAGGGGTTCTGGAGAGATTTGTACAACATGAATCATAAAAACAAAAGGGGACAAAAGAATATATCAGTAACCAGCAATAATAGCCCTCTTCACATGCACTAGTAATTTTGCTTCCCAATATAAGAGAAAACATAAGCAGATTTTTATCTTTCTACATATAGACCCAAATCAAACTACCAAATTACACCCTAAAGTAAAAACCCAAATCAAAGATTTTTATCTTTCTGCATATAAAAACCAAAATCATGCAATTTTTTAAACCCCACCAAAATACACCCAAACAAACTATAATACAAACTGAGTGTATAAACTCATAACCACACCCTAAATTAATTAAAAGTTTATAAAAGTTAAGGGATTAATAATTTAATAATGTACAAACCTAAGGTAAAAGGCTACATATAGACCAAAGAAAGAATTCAAGGTTCAGCCCTTGTTTTTTTTCCCTGTTCCAATGGTTCATTGTTCTATCTACTTAAGTTACGTGGATATGATTCGTTGATGTATCTACTTGATTATTCTTGTGAATATATATAGCCCCCTTAAGAACTTTTTGTCCAATTCCTCACCAAAAAAAAAAGAAGTTTTTGTCCAATAATCTGCATATTAAGGAGTGGGTTATCACTTCTCTCTTACATTTAACTTTTAAAAGATTGAAGCATATACAGAGTAGAAAAACCCTCTTATCTCTTTTTTTTTTTTTGAAAGAAGCTCTCTTATCTTAGTTGATCATGACTTGTGAGTTTCCATGCACACACACAAAAAGCAATAAGATTCTCATAAAGTAGTAGGAGAGATTTTTAACTTTCTATTATATACGTATCAATCTAGAAACATGAAACAATTTTTCCTATGCTAATATAGTTTGCCCTTTTTCACAGACTACACACGAGATCCTCCCTCATAGCTCTGACAGCAGGCTTAACAGTCTTATCTAGTTCATAGCAAAGATAAAACAAAACATATATGATATAATCTAACCGAAACAAAATCTAGTAATTAGATTGACCATTGTATTTATAACAGTATTATATCTATGTCAAGGTACATTCCCATATATATATATACATAGAAGAACTGTGACTTGGAATAGAGGATTGGAGAGCTGCAGGCCTTGTATGAAAATGAAATATGGAAGAGAATTTTGCTGACAACAAAATAAAGTGAAAGGGGAGAGGGGAGCTATTGTTGACTTGGAGACTTTTTAAAATCCATAGTCATCACATATAAAAAATATCCATAATCACTTATCCCTCTCATGAAACTCGTCTTTGTTAGTAGACACCATAAAAAAAATGACAGAATATAACATACTTTTCAGTTTAAAGCCTCCCAGTGGAGCAACTGTCAGGAAATCAGATGAATGGTTTCAATGTATGTTATCCGTATTTGTTCTCGATACCAAACAAATTGACACACCGATTTATGAACTTGCTATGCAATGGCATTAAGCTGAACTAACTAACAACAAAAGAAATGATAAAATACACTTAGAAGCAGAACAAACCACAATGCAATTCTCTAGAGGTCAAAACTCTAGCAAACAACATGAACCATACTGCAGAGCTCCTATACTTGTGGTGACAAACTACAAGATCGCCGAGACAAACAAACATACATCGAAAGGGGCATTTTATCATCAAGTGCTCCAACAGTCCAATTCAGAAAGCCATATAATTGTAGCATAGGCATAATTGCTATCCCAACTATATGAAATACCATATCCAGCTAGAACAAACTTCAACTGAGAGAATTGAGGCCACAAACAACACGAATATGATCAAACAATCATGCTACCTAGTAAAGTTCTTATCTTCCCATAGCTAAAGGAACAAAAGCAAAAACATCTGCAAAATACAGGCCAAATTCGAGAAAATCCTAACCAGCCCTCACTCGGGCAACAAACAGAGAAGGGAAAACACACATCAAAACTTGCGTTTTCATGCCCAATAACTAGATAAGAATCAAACAATCACCATAAGCAGAAAATCGGAAAGTGGGTAAGTGAGGAGAGAATATAAGAAGAGAAATTACCTCACACTAACAAGAAAAAACCCAAGATTGTAGAGGGGAATAAAATTCAATCATCACCCATCAGAATCGAAGCTTGAGATACTTCATACTTGTTTGCTCCTGAAAAGAAAACTAGCTTACTGATAAAGTCCCTTTGGTGTCTTGAGGGTGCCATTGAACTTGTGGTTGGAATCGGTAGCAGCAGGGGTGTCGATGCTTGGGAGCTGCCCGGAGAGCTCGGCGAGGCTGTTGACGGAGAAGGGGATGGCCCCGTAGGAGGGGAAGTCCCGCAGGGCCAGCTTGTCCCCCGTCGGCTCCGAGTTCTCGAGAGGCGCCGCCGTTGTCAAGAGGAAGAGAAGGACGGGGAACAGAGAGGACGCCATTGGACGCCGTACCAGGAGCAGGCCGAGGCCGAAACCCTAACGGCGAAATCTGGGTAGGGCGGAAAAGGAGGCCCTTGCTCGTGGCGGCGGCGGCGAGATGGGTGGTGTTCTTGGAGGGGTGGAGGAAGGGCGGGATCTTTCCGACGGCAATCTGGACGGAGTTGGATGGGGAGAACGACATTGAGGGGGTCGTAGCCTCGTAAGAGACGCATATCTGGGAGAGGGATTGAGGGTTGCAACTTGCGAGATCTGAAACCATTTATTATTTTTTGATCTTCTTTTGCAACGACTCCTTTGGAGCTTTTTATCTATACTTTTTTTCGCAACAACACTTGTCGTTGTCAAACATAGATGCTATTTTTTGCAACGACTTCCTTTGTTGCCAAAAATAAATTTGAACATTATATACCCGCGCCCAAAGAATAAAATGGAGGGAAATAAAAAAATTGTTTTTTGCAACAACATTTTGCAACACTACATATAAGGCGTTGCGTAAAATATTTTTGGCAACGACAAAATTTTGTCGTTGCAAATACTCGTTGCAATAAATGACTTTTCTTGTAGTGTAAATATCTTTTTTTAAATAATGTTTGAAAAATCGATACTCTTGACCTGCTGGGTGGACCCGACCCGATCGACCCAAACTCGCAATGACCCAACCCAATTGACCAGTAACCCGTTATCGACCCGAACCCGTTTCAACCCGAATCCGAGATGACCCGAACCCGACCCGATCAACTCGATTGAGAGGTCTAATAGCTATACATAATAGAATAATAACATATTAGATTTGTCTAGTTATATACATCTATGGATCGATGTTCAAGAGCCGATATATTAATGTTTCTTCCAAATGTTATCGGACGAAATCCGTCAAGGATTTGAGGACGAAGCCTCTTTTTTTTGATCAAAACAGCATTGAATTAATTCATCAAATCGTTTACAACAATGTCAAGAAGTTCAGCAGGAAAATCTGAATTGTTCGCAAAAAACAAAGGAGAAGAAGGAGAAAGTCTACAAAGCCAATTTGCTGCATTATTAGCATCTCTTCTAATGTGTTTCCACTTGCACTCCTGGAATCCGAGACAATCCTCCAAGATAATCTTCATTAGGCAGCCCAAAGCAGACTTTGGAAGAGCACCTCCCTGGAACTTGGTGATCAACGCCTTACAATCCGACTCGATGTCGACCCTATGGAATTGCCCTGCCCTGGCCACTTGAACTCCCCACCGAATGGCTTCCGCCTTTGCATTCTCCACTCCAATCCCACCTTGGATGCTTTTAGCACCAGCAAAACAGACCCGTCCACTGCTGTCCCTACCAATGATCCCGACGCTACATCGGTTGTCCTTGACCGAGGCATCGCAGCAGATAGATAACCACCCATTGCAAGGTCTCGACCATACCCTCACATCCACATTGTCCCTCCCAGCAGGCCTCTGACTCGCCCCTGCAGCTGCAGCTAAGTCCCTAACCTCGCAATTTGCTTGATCCACCAGTTGAGCCGGATCAACGAGCACAACTTCAAAAATTCTCCGGTTTCGAGCCCTCCAAAGCAACCATAGAAGATAAGCCCAGAGGTCACCCTCCCCCTCGTCCGCCTCCCGCCAGACCCTATCCGCCCAATCCAACACCGAAACAACACTCTCCCCAAGCTCCTCAAGAATTGGAAACAAGCCCCAAACTTGACGTGGCAATATACACTCTCTGAGACTGTGCAAAGTAGTCTCGGGCCTCCCACACACATCACAAGTCTCGTTATCAACTACTTTCCTCTTAAATAAATTGACTTTAACCGGAAGAACATCCCGACTCGCCCTCCAGAGGAAAGATCTGACTCTAGGCAAGACCGGCAAGTTCCAAACACGCTTCGACAACGACTTACCCGGGCTCCCTGACGACTGACCACCATCTTCGCTACTCCAAGCTTTCTCAGCAAGAACCTTATAAGTTGACTTCACTGAAAAGATGCCATCGCAGCGGTGAAACCACACAACCTAGTCACAAACTTCCTTATCCACTAGGTGAATATTCAGCACCAGTTCAGCATCACAAGGATTCAAAAACCTCCTCACCATATCCTCCTTCCAACTCGTGCTATCCCAATCAATCAGGTCACACACCCTCAGATTCTCATCGGCCCCATAAAAATTCCCAAGAACCTTGAAAGACGAAGGCCTAAGAATCCACTTATCTCTCCAAACACGAATCAAATCCCCGTTCCCGACCTGCCATAAAACTCCTTCCTGAAGAACCTCTCGGCCTTTAAAGATACTTCTCCATACAAAGCTTGGGTTGAAGCCGAGAGAGGCCTCCAGGAAAGACGACCTTGGAAAGTACCGGGCCTTAAAAAGCTTCCCTACTATGGAATCCGGCTCCTGCATTATTCTCCACCCGTGCTTTGCCAAAAGAGCCAGGTTGAACTCCTCGAGCCTACGGAAACCGAGTCCACCAGAAGCCTTGGGTCGACACATCCTAGACCAACGCATCCAGTGAACACCTTCCATGTCCTCTGTATCGCCCCACATGAAACCACACAAAAACTGCTCAATATCTTTATAGAGACTACTAGAAAGCAGGATGCACGACATGGTGTACATCGGGATGGATTGCAACACATACTTGACCAACACTTCTGTTAGCATTAGTATAAGTGGTGAACCGGTTTAGGAAATGTTTGTTAGTAAACCGGTGTAACAAACTCAATTCTGTTGTAATAAATAGCGAGAGCTTGCTCTCAGCTGAGTAATGAAAGAACACTGTGAGATTCTGTGTCTCTCTTCTTCCTCAATTTCCCCTTCAATTCACAGAATCTAAGATGGTATCAGAGCTTTTGGTGTTCGATTCGTTCTTTCATTCATTCCTTCTCTTCGATTTCTGATTTTGATTTCAGATCTCTGTTTCTGATCGATTTGGTCAGTTTTCCCTTTGATTTCGATCGTTTGTGATTTGTGTTGATCGATCGTGTCTTTTGCAACAATGGATCCCAATAATCCGTTGTACATTCATGCCTCGGATAATCCGGGGATGGTTCTTTCTACCAAGGTCTTCGACGGCACTGGATTTTATGCTTGGAGGAGCTCGATGACGATAGCTCTAAAGGCGAAGAACAAGTTTGGTTTCTTGAATGGAACAGTTCCTCGTCCTGAAGCCAATTCACCAGATTTCTCTCGTTGGGAGAGATGCAATGCTATGATTACTTCTTGGCTTCTTAATGCCATGTCAAAGGATCTCGCTGAATCGTTTCTGTTATCTGGAGATGCTTGCCAGATTTGGAAGGATCTTGAAGCTCGGTTTTCGCAAGCTAATGGTGCACACCTCTATTCAGTGGAAAAGGAGATAAGTACCATTTCTCAATCTTCTGATTCAATTTCTGATTTCTTTACTCGAATTAAGAGATTGTGGGGTGAGAAGGATTCTATGCGCGATTTGCCTGCGTGTTCATGTGGTTTAGCTGAGGCTGTTAGAAAATGTAATGAGGAACAACGATTGCTTCAATTTCTGATGGGACTTAATGATTCCTATTCTGTTGTTCGTGGAAATATCCTGATGATGAATCCACTTCCACCTGTTCATCAAGCTTATTCAATGCTTAGGCAAGAAGAGAAACAACGTGGTGTTAGTTCTGCTAGTAAGCTGTTACTGGAATCTTCTTCAATGAATGTTCATTCTGAGATTGATGGCAATGTGAATTCAGGAAATGCTAATCTTGCTCAAAATAGGCCAAGAAAGTCTTATTTTTGTACAAATTGCAAGAAGACAAATCATACTGTTGATAGGTGTTACAAGATTATTGGTTATCCTGACAAGAATGGCAAGGGCAAGAGTCAGCAAGCTGGTGGTTCTCATGCTCATTCAGTTTCAGATTCATCTGGTGGTGATACTCAGTCTTTGGTTCCAGGGTTGTCATCTGATCAGTATTCACAGCTCATGAGTTTGCTTAGCAGGACTTCAGTGGCTTCCAACAATCAGTCAATGGCACATATGGCTGGTATTTCTTGCTTCTCTTCTTCATTTAATTCGTCTAGAGCTTTGTTTTCAAAGTCTATATGGATTATAGATACCGGGGCAAGTGATCATATGACTTTCAATGTGGATTTTTTCTCTGAGATGCATCCTTTGACAAGTTCAGTTTCTATTTCAATGCCTAATGGTAGAGTTGTTGTAGTTACTTTGGCTGGGACAGTGAGAATTTATGATGAGATTGAATTGCAAGAGGTTCTCTATGTACCAGAGTTTAGGTTCAGTTTGCTTTCTATCAACAGATTGGCTATTCAAATGAACTGTGTTGCTTGTTTTGATTCTGGCACTTGTTGGCTGCAGGGTCCTCATTTGAAGAAGAATTTGCTGCTTGGTAAAGTGAGGAACAGATTATATGTTTTCAATGCTGTTAAAGATGGGAATGAAGATGCATTTGTACCTAAAGATGTTTCACATGTATCTGTTTGTTCTGTTCAGTCTAGAGATGCTAAACTTTTGCATCAGAGATCAGGCCATTTGCCTTTGTCTAGCTTGAAAGTTTTATTTCCTTTAGCAGACTATAATAAAGATGTAATTGCTTCATGAGACATTTGTGCTAAAGCAAGATTAACACGAAAGTCTTTTCCTTTTAGTCAGATTTCTTCATCCTATCCTTTTGAGCTTATTCATGTTGATACTTGGGGTCCTTACAAAACTCCAGCTTTGGAAGGTTATAGATATTTTTTGACTGTCGTGGATGACTATACTAGAATGACTTGGACTCATTTGTTGAAAAGTAAGGATGCAGCTTTTTCTATCTTGAAGTCTTTCATCCAGTTGATCCAAACTCAGTTTGACAAGAATGTTAGAATCATAAGGTCTGATAATGCTTTGGAGCTTGGCAACAGTCATGAGGGAGTTCAGTTTTTTGCTTCAAAAGGGATTGTTCATCAGACTAGTTGTGTTTATACTCCTCAGCAAAATGGAGTAGCTAAGAGAAAACACAGGCATTTGCTAGAGGTTGTTAGAGCATTGTTGTTTCAGTCTATAGCTCCTGTTACTTTTTGGGGACATTGCTTGCTCACGGCCACTCACATCATTAATAGATTACCTTCTTTTGTTTTACAAGGTATTTCTCCTTATCAGAAACTTCATGATAAACCTCCTTCTTATCATTACCTTAAGACTTTTGGTTGTCTAGCTTATGCTTCTACTATTAAGCAAGGCAGAGACAAATTACAACCTAGAGCTATCACTTCTGTTTTTCTTGGTTATCCATATGGAGTCAAAGGCTATAAATTGTATAATCTCGAGACACAAAAGGTGTTTATTTCTAGAGATGTACAGTTTCATGAAACCATTTTTCCTTTTACCAAACTTTCTATTCCTAGCAATTCTCCTATGCTACCTTTACCTGCTTTTGACTACACAGAACCCTCTTATTCTGATATATCACCATCACCAGAGCCACAATATCCTGTCCCTGAACCAAATCCTCATCCTAACCTTGAACCTCAAAATTTTCCTCCTCTCAGAAGATCTGCTAGAAATAGTCATTTGCCTTCATATCTTAAAGATTATTTCTGTAATTTTGTTTCCTTTGAGATTGAGCATTTTCCTTCTTCAACCATACCTTTTTATGCCCTTTCTGCCACTTCCAAACAGACTCTTTTGTCCTTAGAAAACACTGTTGAACCATGTTCTTATGAGCAAGCAATTCAGTCTCCAGAGTGGCAGCATGCTATGAATCTTGAACTGAAGGCTTTGAAGGACAATAATACATGGGATATTGTGGATCTTCCAAAGGGAAAGAAGCCAATTAGTTCGAAATGGGTTTATAAGCTGAAGTTGAAAGCAGATGGGACAGTGGAAAGATGCAAGGCTAGGCTTGTTATTAAGGGTTGCACACAGAAGGCAGGTATTGACTACAATGAGACTTTTTCACCTGTTGCAAAGTTGACAACTATTAGAGCTCTTGTTGCTACAGCTGTGAAGAAAGGTTGGTTGATGTCTTAGTTGGATATAAATAATGCATTCTTACATGGAGATATTGACACAGAAGTGTATATGAAAATGCCACTTGGATTGGCTCATTTGCATCCTAACAAGGTATGTCGTCTAAACAAGTCTCTATATGGTTTAAAACAGGCTTCAAGACAGTGGTATAGTAAGCTTTCTGAGGCTTTGGTATCTCAAGGATTTGAACAATCTCTCAATGATTATTCTTTATTTCATAAGAAGTCAGATTCTTGTTCACTTTTCCTTGTGATATATGTGGATGATATACTAGTAACTGGTAATGATGCTTTGGAAATAAATAAGGTCAAGGAGTTACTTCATCAGCAGTTCAGTATTAAGGACTTGGGTAATCTCAATTATTTTCTGGGAATGGAATTCTTACATACTTCTCAGGGTGTTGTGATTACTCAAAGAAAGTTTATAAAGGAAGTTCTTAAGGAATTTTGTCCTTCTTCTGCAAAGACTTATGAGGCTCCTTTGGATAGCACTGTCAAGTTCAAGCCTGGCAGTGGAATTCCTTTGACAGACCCAACACCTTATAGACAGTTGGTAGGAAAGTTGAATTTTTTGGTGAATACACGTCCAGATTTGGCTTTTACAGTTCAACAATTGAGCCAATTTATGCAAGCACCAACAAGTGCTCATTGGGATGCTGCTATTCATACATTACTTTACTTAAAAGGTACAGCTTCACTTGGTATATTGCTCAATTCTTCAACAGATTTTGCCTTGGAAGCTTTCTGTGATTCAGATTGGGCTTCTTGCCCAATCACAAGGAGATCTGTGAGTGGATTCTATATTTCTCTAGGAGGTGCACCTATTTCTTGGAAATCAAAGAAGCAAGTGACAGTTTCCTTTTCATCGGCTGAAGCTGAGTACAAATCATTGAGAAAAGTGACAGCAGAGCTTGCTTGGTTGAGTAGGTTGTTACATGAGCTAGAAGTGCCTAATGTTCAACCAATACCAGTCAAGTGTGACTCACAAGCTGCTATCTACATAGCCAGAAATCCAGTCTATCATGAGAGAACAAAACATATAGAGCTTGACTGTCACTATGTTCGAACAAAGTTACTTGATGGTCTTATTTCCTTAACACATGTACCTACTTCTTTACAAGTTGCTGATGTGTTCACTAAGGCATTGCCTAAGCCTCTTCATACTAATGCACTCAACAAGTTGGGATTGATTCCTTTGCATGAATCACTTCCAACTTGAGGGGGGATGTTAGCATTAGTATAAGTGGTGAACCGGTTTAGGAAATGTTTGTTAGTAAACCGGTGTAACAAACTCAATTCTGTTGTAATAAATAGCGAGAGCTTGCTCTCAGCTGAGTAATGAAAGAACACTGTGAGATTCTGTGTCTCTCTTCTTCCTCAATTTCTCTCTCAATTCACAGAATCTAAGAACTTCTTTACCGGCCCTTGACAGAGACTTGGCCTTCCAACTTCTAATCTTGCGCCAAACCTTGTCTTTTACTTGATCGAAAATGACTCTCTTTGACCTCCCTATCATAGTCGGAAGGCCCAAGTATTTCTCATGTTTGGCGACTTCCTGAACTCCCAACGTCTCTTGAATACTCCCCCTTTGTATCTCTCCAACATTCTTGCTAAAAGACAACTCGGACTTTGCAAAGTTCACCTGTTGACCCGATGCAGCTCCATACTGATGGAGGATATTGACAATTTCGAACACTTGTTGATAAGTTGCCCTTGCAAACAAGATGCTGTCATCCGCAAAAAACAAGTGGGACACAACTGGGGCACTGCGAGCAATTCTGGTTCCCTTAACTACCTTCCTGCTCCTTCAATCGAATCAGCCCTGAAAATCCTTCAGCACACAACAGGAACAAATAAGGCGAAAGAGGATCACATTGTCTCAGCCCGTGAGAAGGAACAAACTCCATCGACGGGCAACCATCCATAAGCACCGAAAAAGACACACTCGTAACACACTTCATCACCAAGGCAATCCACTCGTTACAGAATCCCAGCCCACGCATACAACCCTCCAGATAACTCCACTCCACCCGATCGTACGCCTTCGCCATGTCAAGTTTCACAGCCATATATCCCGTCTTCCCAGTATTCTTCATGTAATGAAAAACCTCGAAAGCTGCCAAGACAATGTCTGTAATCAAACGACCCGCCACAAAAGCACTTTGAGTTTTCGCCACCACCTTGTCTAAGACCGTCTTCAACCTGTTAGAGATCACCTTGGAAACAATCTTGTACAAGACGTTACACAAACTAATAGGCCTCAAATCCTTCATTTTGTAAGGGTTATTGATTTCTGGAATTAAGGAAATGAAAGTGTGGTTAAGTCTCTCAGGCAACTCGGCTCCATGAAGAATTTTCAAGAATAAAAGAAGTAACCTCAGGTCCGACAATATGTCAATGTTGTTGAAAAAACAACGCTGACATACCATCGGGACCTGGAGATTTGGTAGGGTGGATAGCAAAGAGAGCTACCTCGTCACCGGTGAATGGGCGTAGCAGCTGAGAGTTATCCTCGTCTGTCAAAATAGGCGAGAGTCCTTGAGGAGCCGGACTTGACAGTGTGCTTAGATCGGTTTTGAATAGATATGTAAGTATTCCACCGCCACTCTTGCTTTGTTATCTCTTCGACGCCACTCCATACCATCATTATCGACAAGCCTCCTTATTCTGCTCACTTTCCTCCTTCCATTTGCCTTCCCATGAAAGAACGCCGAATTCCTATCTCCCCAAGACAATTCGTTAACTTTCGCCCTTTGGAACCATAAAAGCTCCTCCTTAGCCATAAGATCCTTTTCCTCTCTTTCCAACTGCCTCCTCTTTCCAACCAGCTCTCCAGTCATCCCATTCTTCTGAAGCTTGCGCAATTCCTCACGAACAGAATTCAATCTCGTCAAAATGTTCCCAAACTCTTTTTTGTTCCAATCCTGAAGGTGATCCATGCATCTCTCAAGCTTCCTCATCACCCCGACCCCATCCCCTTCACTGGGAAGCCTCTTATTACATCATGAGTCCGTCAAAACTAACAGAAACCGGGTTGTGGGTAATATGGGTGATTAAGTAAAATGTCATCTTTTACACCGAGTGATTTCAACTATTAAGCCAATATTATTTGATCATCAATAAATTTGAATGTTAAATGTAGAGATAATATATTTTTCTAATTAGCTATCTATATTACACCATATTATAGCAATAGGTTGTTAATTCTATCACCATACTGCACTACATCAACCTAAAATTAGAATAACTTTTTAAAATAGTTATTGTATTTATTTTTTGTAAACAATAATTTTATCTTTATTTTTCACTCTATCTCTTTTATATCAATCCATTCCGTCTTTAAAAAACTAGAAAAGATGTTTAAAATATTTCATTATTGTTATCTAACTGGTATTGTTTAAAACAATTGCTTTGCAATACCATACTGGATAAAAAATTTAGTTTTGTCATATTAATTTATAACTGGTGTTTTTAATCATATATCATTTTGTCTATTTAATTAAACGATAATTTCATCTTACATTCTAATGTTAAGTCTATCATTTCACCAAAATAAAACTTGAATACCACTATATCAACCTTTGTTAAAATAGTTCATCTAATAACAAAGATATCATTATATATTAAAATGTTAATATGGCAGTAATTTTTTTATGTATGTTTGAAAAAAAAAAGATTTATTGAGGTACAAAAAAATATATTATTTTGTAACCCAAAGGATATATACTCACCAAAACTATTATTCTCGTTATTTCCATGACCAAAAATTGATCTACCAAAATTATATTACACAGATTTCATTGGGAAAATAGCATATAATAGTTTTCCCAATGAAAATTGGTCTACCAAAATCAGACGATATTTCGCAATGAAAATAGCATTCCATAAATTACACAAAACCATTATTCACCAAATAGACAAATATAAAACGGATCAAAATTACAGTATACCATTTCTCCCCTTGCCACATCCATGATTTGCAAGTTAGAACTCCCCCACTGCATTCAAATTCAACCTATAGAAGTACAGTAACATAAGCATATTGATCATTGATCCTTAACGCTCCAATCTCTATGACAAAAAACCCTGCAAATCTATCAACTACAGAAGAAATCAAACGCCACATTTGGTGTGGAGTAGTCCATAGAAAACACCTTCTTGGCAACAATGGAGTTTGCAGCTTCGGTATAATGGATGCCGTCCCAGCTCACAAACTTAGACCCGTCTGAACAGACTTGGTAGCCCGGAGTCCCACAGGTTACCCGGATGTCGTAGTTGTAAGGTCCTCCTCCAGAGCCACAACATGTCGTCAAGGGACTACTGAAACCTGAAATTTCCACATTCATTCTAGATAGTTCAAATGCAATCTCAGTAATTATGATGGTTTTCTCCTTTTGTCCTACATATTTCAACTAACTATCCATAGTTTGTGACATTTTTTGTAAGAAAACACCGTTCACTATTTAAAAAAAATTGAATCATGGAAAATCATCAGGAGATAATGGTTTAAAGGTTGTTTTCTTGACGATCATAAAACGTCACCTTCTAATAATGATTTCAAAGCAGCCAGCCAAACTTCTCATAGACACGAATGAATGCGGTGTGTGACTTTGAGAATGAGAAATATTGGGTCATTTTCAAGAAAAGATACTAATGCAGGTGGCTTCTTGAAGCTATACTTTTACTGACAGTTGGGCAAGCAGAAAATCAGCAGAAGCTTTTAGTACCGTATTTAGCAGCATTGGATATGATGTCGTATTTGATGGCATATATATCTACATAGACGATTGTGGCATCTTTCATCGCGGATCTCATTTCTTGGGACAAGTCCAAGAGGGCTTGATTGAACAACTTGGCAGCTGTGTTGTAGCTTGAAATGCATCCAGTGGAGTCGAGTTCATCGGCCTTGTGTTGAACCATGGCCAGCTTTTGAGGAAGGCAGCCCAGTGGACCGGTATTGTGGATCCAGAACTTTCGGCCACCTTGATCATACAGAGTCTGCATTCATAAGAAAGAGGAGAGGTTGTTCGTCTCTATAGTTTCCGTAAGTTGATACAAGATTATGGTGTTGGGATCAGGAAATTAAGATCACCTTGACTGCATTTTTAATTTCTGGAATCACCAAGGGGATTCTTTTGATAACTGCACCATAAGAAAGATTCTTTGCGAAAGATTCAGCAAGATCGTTTTGCCCTATATCAATCACATAAAGCGCATTTCGGAACCCTTCTTCATTGATCAAGTCTTTTGAACCTGTTAGAATTAGACAAGCTAAAAGTGTAAGAAATCAGCCTTCAACTTTCTAATTGCATTTGTGGCATTTAGCATTGTTTGGTTAAATGGTCAGTCACATTTCTATCTTAGAACAGGTAGCTCCAAGAGGCTACTTAGCGAACTCGTTCTAGTTAGAAAGCAACGGCGGCAATTAGTCATTTTAATTTTAATGTGCACAATTGAGCAAGCTGTCATTTAACAGGAGGCAGACGCCCGACGGAAGGTCATTAATATAGGAGTTAGTCATAGAGATCATGGGAACTTGCAAATACCAGATGCGACGAGCTCAAGGGAACGAGCCTTGAAGTGAAGAAACTGCATAATCTGAATGTTCAATGCAAAGGGTACATATTTGGGGAGGGTAGAGGAACCCACAACAGCAAAATTGGCACCATTCTGGAAATTAGATCCTACTGAATCCAGGTATGGGTTTAGGAAACTGGTGTTCAAGCTCTGGCCTACAACAACACAGTCACAGACAAACAAACGTGTATAATAATTAATGTTACCATGATCCACAAAATCATAGATAGATGCATCCAACCATAAAATTTCAGTGCAGCAAATCATTAAGAAGATCCTCACAGACTTATCATGATATCCTTTCCCTACAATGTACCAGATCTGAGAGACAAAGGTCAGTGGCCTGATAGTACTATAGACAAAAAAAATCAAAAAATATAGCTTCCTGATTCCATCTTGTTAGTCAGTGCAGCTCACGAGATATACACAGAAAATGACAGATTTTCACTGTAAGAAAAGCATTATTCATCAGTCCTACTCCACTTAAGGTTCCTCCGTGGATCAGCGCCACCTTTCAAAGAAAAGCATTATTCCTGTTTGTTTCTACAGAGTTGCCAGATTTAACTCTGATTTCCGAAGCAAAGAATCAAAACTGAACCACTGTTTTAACCCTATTCCAAAAGCTTAAAGTATGAGGCAGGTGTAGCAAAATCGAGGATATGGATTAATTTAATACTCGAATGCCTAAATTTTTGCTAACATTAACCTTGAGGGTGACACTTTCCCCACTAAATCTACCCAAATTTTTTATTTACAAACTAATTAAATTGTGTATACAGGTGGCCCAATCAATTTGTGTATACACTACGCCTGTTTTACGGTGTGGCGGGGAATTGTGCCCGTCGGCGGAACTTGGAACTTTAGAAGTGCAATATAAGGGCATGTTTGGTTGGTGTATTTTGCATTATCACTCCAATTTAGCATATTCAGTTTTATTTGGTTGGTGTATTTTGCTGATGACACCATTGGAACTTATTGTTTATGGCAGATTGCTCATAGTAGCTATTAGAAAGAGAACAGCTGGGAGGTGAACAATATGTATGTTTGAGAAAATCACTAATTGGAAAAGTAAGCGACTTACACAGGAAGTCGAGGAGGAGGCGGCCGTCGGAGAGGCGACCGGTGGATCTGCCGGAGAAGAGGCGCCCGTTCGGAGGGTTCACGGGGAAGCCGATGCCGGCGGCCAGACCTCCGGTGTCCGAGTTGGAATCTCCGAAGTTGAAAACGGCCGGCGGAGAGGCACACAGGCAGAGAGCAGAGTTGGGGAGGAGAGACAGCGCAAGCAGGACGGGAGTGAAAGCGATGGTTTGAAGACGAGAAGCCATTGGCTCCGATTGGCAGGTGGTTTTTGGGTTTATTGGCGACCGGAGATTTGTCCGTTCATGCTTTCTGGGTCTCTCACTCTCTCGCATTTTAATGGGTCGACTGAGAGAGTAAAAACCCACGTGTATGTATGTTTTGTATAAATAACTTGCACTTAAAAAATACTATCTTTATATTTAGATATATTATATGGGTCCAGATCCAGTAGGAATATGCGTTACAGTAAAAAGTAGGAATATGCAGCAGGACCATTGGTCACAGCCCAATGAAATGCGCAAAAAACGACCCAAAACACGTGACTTGCTCGGCCGAACGAGTTTACACTGTTCATTCCACGAAAAAATCAAACGAGTTCACGCGAACACAAATCTGAACATCCGGCTTTGACAAATGATTTATTGATCGATCTCTCCTTCAATTCTTCATCCAGATCTGGTTTTCAAATCTGATTTTGGTGAGTAGATTGTGTTTTTCGAATAGATCTCAGTTCAGATTTGAATTCAAGCAACTAAGAAAGCAATGAAACCAGGTAGTTAAAAAGCTTCTTAAATCTCTCGCACAAATTCATAATGCTGCTCGAAAATTGTTTTCTGTATCGTCGAAATTGATTGTTGTGCTCGAAATTGTCATTAGAGATGAACAAGTATGAAATGTAGTTGAAAAAATTTTAGAAATTATATTGGGAGTAGAAAGTTGGCACCAGAGTTGAGCAAATTGAGAATTTAATTGAGCAAATGTGGACAAAATAAGGAAGATGAACAATACCATATCTCAGTTGAACAAATTAAGGATATAGTTGAACAAATCGTGAACAAATCACGTACATTAACAATGCCACATCTCAGTTGAACAAATAGAGTGTATATATAGTTGCACAAATAGATATACAACACATAACGTATTACAAGGTCTTATCACATATTTACAACATAGATGAACAAATCCGCATATGAATTGAACAATCCCGCATATGAGTTGAACAATCCCGCATATAAGGTTGATCAATTTATAAATATGTAAGACAAAAATCATGATTACATGCACTTGAAGAAAACATAAATATGAGTGAACAAATCGGCATTATAGTTGTACAAATATGGAATAAAGTTGAACAAACTATTTATTTCAATCTTGTGGCTTTTATTACTATAGTGTTCATGTTCTTTTACTCTAATGAAGGTAAAGTTGAAGATGAAAAGGGATTGAAGATCTCCATATCTCCTGGAAACACTACGTGTTACATTCCGTTTTGTGATGATCAACTCAGACCTTATGTGGAATGGTGTTACAAACTTGGCATAAGCAGTAAACTTCTATAAAGTATATGCACGTGCATGTGGATTCCAAAACGATCTCATGATGGGAGTATAATTTGGAAGTACATGTTGTGCAACGAAGAAGGCTTTAGAAGGAAATCATCTAAATAGATTGCATAAACTACAACAATATGTGCAACTAAAAAGATTGTTGCAAAAGCATAAAGAAGAAGAAGAAGAAGAAGAAGAAGAAGAAGAAGAAGAAGAAGAAGAAGAAGAAGAAGACAGAGTTGTACTCAAGAGAAGAAAAATAAACACTATATGTGGTTGTATTGCTAAAATGGTTATGAGGAATGTTGGAAAGAATGGATATATTATCAAAAAGTTTGAAGAGCGTCACAACCATATGATGCTGGACGATACACAGAAGCACCTTGCCAAGAAGTATAGGAAGCTCACTACATTCCATAAAGAATTCATTAAGAATTGCATCAAGGCAAACATTGGCACAAGCAAGTCATATAAGGTCTATAAGAAGTTTGTTGGGTCATACACTAAGATTGCCGTAACTATAATAGATTTCAAGAACTTCAAGAGAGATTTGAACTCCTTCATAGTTGGATGTGATGCTCAAATGATTATTGATAACCTATTCAAGAAAAAGGAGAGATGCGATGCCTTCTGCTTTGAATATGATGTTGATGAACAACAACAATTAACAAACATGTTCTGGTGTGATCCTATTGCAAGAAAAAGCTTTATATATTTTACAGATGTCGTCTCTACTGATGCAACATACAAGTCAAACAGGTACGACGAAATCCTTATCTCAATCGAACAAATGCATATCTCAGTCGCACAAATCCATGTTTTAATATGTGTTGTATTTTGTTAGCATAGAGAACAAGGATATGCAGGATACATGCAAAAGCAATCAATTAGCTACGAGTCAATTGCAGAAACATATAATCAGTTCTCTTCTTAAATCCTAGTTGCATAGACAACAGGTCTAGGTTTCAAGTTGTTTTCACATAACAGGTTTGTACACGGTCCAAACTCAATCCAACAATAGAAAATCAACCAATTCAACAAGCTAGCTACTCATGCAGAATCAATCAACATTCATATAATGAAGCACAAGAGAATTAATATTAACCAAAGGATAGAAATAAATTACCAAAATCTCACAAGTTCATACATCAGAGCTTCCCCTTTGAACAAACCCTAGGAGACTAGTTCTCCATAATACAAAAGAAATCTAAACTAAAAGAAAAGAATTAATTTGATGTGAATTGAATCTAAGGTAGAAGGTAGAAGTTAGAAGGTGATCGAAACCTAAGACAAGCCTCTATATTTATAGTAGTCGAAAGACATGTCAATCGAACTAATAAAGATATAGGAAAAGATAAGAAAAAGGAAAGATGATAGAAATTCGGCGTTCAGATCTGTCGCCCTACCGCGCCCGTGCCGGTAGCACCGCAGTCGCGGTCAATGTCGGGTCAAAGGCATAACAATCAGGTGCTACCACACCCGCATCAATGGCTCCGCGCTCACGGCCTTCAGAAGATAGGAATTCCAATCTCTGGCACCAAACCGTGCCCGTGTAAGGAGAATCGCCCTCGCGGTACTGTTCACTGTTAGCACTTCGGAGGCTGTTTTGACCCTCTTCGGCTTGGAATCTAAACTCGGTGAAAATACAGGAATTGAAGCTCTTCGAGTTATCTTTCCAATGTACCACAATCAGCTCAATCCGACCACTATAGCTCCAGATCCAACCCTTGCAAGCAAGAGGTGTCGGGTACACAACTCAAAACGTCTTCAAAAGTCTTGAAACTTGAATTCTTGTGTCTTCGGCCTAGATATTACAATTATGCATAAAGTCTAACCTATAACCTTCAATATATCCCTAAAATATAAGACTTAACACATCCTAAATAGAGTCTTAGTCTCTCAATTGACAACTTCAATCACCTTGAACGACTTTAATCAATTGAAGATTGTCGCCCTTGATCTTATAGGAACAAAAGTTTGAGAACAATCAATTAGTATTTTGGGGTGCCCCTTAGGATATTTTCAATGTGGATTGATGATTTGATCTTTTAAACCCGTGAAAATGTAGTTTTATCCGTCCTTGATCCAATTTTCTTCGTACCATTCTTTGCGTATATGAATCTCCCTTGGTTTCCACTTGTTTAAGTTGTATTGTTATCTGCCATTGTGTAAAAAGGACAAGAGTTGTATTCGAAGGTTTGTCCACAAGGCGTATTTAGGGTTGAATGAAATAATGTTTCTATATGACCAAATGATTTACCGTAAAGAATAGTAAAATTGGCTAGTATTTATTTGCTTTGATCGTATAAGGTTTTGCAAGAAATTGTTGTAGTGAATAATTACAAATCTTATTTTGGTCTTCTCTACTAAGTAAAAGATGATAATCTGTCTGAAATCACAATTAAAGAATAGATGGTTGGTTGTTTCGTTATGTTGTTGATAAAAGGAGTACTCATGTCTTACTCATGGAAATGTCTATTTAATCTGTCAATCGTGGGAAATTATAAAACAAACAAAACAGGCTTTTCAAATGACATTCTGAATTTTGGAAAATATTTCAATTACCAGATCTAGGCTAGGTCCACACATCTAGTCTCCTCCCATAGTTGGATAGTCATTTTTATTGAAAACTTTCCCTCTAGAGATGAGCCCCGTATTCTTCTATCTTCTTGGTTCATGTGAGAATGCATATTATAAGAATTTGATCAATTATACGTTGGATGGGATTTTTTTTGAAAATGATAAAAATTCGGAGTATCAAACATGTTTGGTAGTCCGAGAGGCTGTTTTTAAAACGGCTAAGAGAGTCAACAAAAGAGCGACTCGGGGCTAGCAATCGGTTAGGGAAAGTTTGGGTGTACTAGATTTTTTCTTTATTTCTTTTTACTTAAAATTTTATAAATATTTTCAGTTTACATAGGGGATAAGCGACATACGTTTTGGATGTGTGGAACTAGCCTAGACTTGGAGATTGAAAGTTGATTCGCTTCAGTCCTCAACTAGACCTTGAGCGCTAGATTCTCGATCTAGATCTTGGTAGAAAATCTCAATGAAGGTTTCATAAGTGATTAGAGGTTTGATAGGCAAGTGCAAGATGGCTTGCAATTAGTTTTGATTGTCCAACTCCACGTTAGGAATCAAACGAGTGACTTGATCAACGTGCATGATGACTAAGTTGTGAGGTTCAACGTGATGACCCTTGAGCGAACTCAACATGATGAGATCGCAAGGTTTGAGCTTTGGCTTGAGAGAACAATGGTGACGCACTAGTTTGATAGTAGGAGAAAACTAAATTAAGCCAAACAAATTGTGTATTCAATTATGCGTGAAAAAAGAGGTTAGAAGTTTCATCACACAACTTAATTCGTTTGAACTTGCACATTGAGTTCGTAGCGATTAATGGTATTTCAAAAATCTGAGGAAATTATGTAAAAATTAATAATGAGCATATATAATTAATTAAAAACATATTTGATGATAAAATACAAGTTGGCCAAGTATATGGAAAAAATTATAAAAGATGTTATACAAATCAAAAGATCTAACCACGGATATAATAATATTTGAGCATATTTTTTTTATTAGAAAAAGCAACAATAAATTTTGTAAACTTCATTTGCCCTCCAAAAAAAGATATTCACAATGTAAACAATAAAATAATAAAATAATTGCTATTCCTCTTTTATATTTCCATCGAAACAATGACTTTTGTTTCACTTTCAACCTAGAAGTTTTTTCCTACAAAAATTATATTTTACTTTTTTTAAGCACATATCACATCTCTATTTTCACGTTTTTTAAGAAAAAAAATTCACCATGAACTTCACTTTTCATCCAAAATGTTTTTTGCCTTAGAAGTGAATCAAGGCCAATGCCAAATTCTTTCATGTCCAATTCAAAAAGATATTGATTTCGTGGGAAAAGAGCCAAATAACATTTAGCATTCAAGTCTTGACATCTGAATTGGTTAACTGCCACCATTGGATTAAACCCCCCTTACATTTACTCATACCCCTAATTTTTGAAACAATCTATAATCAACCATTCCCAAAAAATTTCCCTCAAATAAATAACTTTTTATCTTCATCTTTCTCTCGCGCTCTGTTTCTAGCCTTCAAAATGTTACCAAATTGTAACGAACATACATTCTCTTGTTGATTCCTACAAAAGGGAAAGATTGATTGAACCCCTTTCGTAGGATCTTCCTTTTTTGATTGAAGTTCGTTTGTATTTGGTGATATTACTCAATTTCATGTTTATTCATTCTCATCACAAACTCTTGTGACTCAAATTTGAAGAAGGAAGAAGATGACGTCATGTTGCAGAATTCTCTTTGCCTACAAGAACATAGCCAATTACGCCCATCGAGTTCCTCCATGCCCAAATGGATTGGGCGGTAATTTTTCAACTATGGGGTTAAATTTCACCCGTGATCGTAAAATTCATAGCTTTTCTCGTCAATTACTAGGTACCCGACCCAAAATCTCCCATTCTCAAACGATGTTTCGAGTATTCGAATCAGGTTTTGATCCACCTAGGATTTGTCCTAGAGTTGGGTTGATGAAATTGATCCCTTCTTTTAACTTAAGGAGATGTTCTTCTTCAACCATTGATCCCCCGGCCAATGACAAGAATTTAGGGAAGATTTTCACGAATGGCGAAATTGCCCAAGCTATTGGCGAAAATGGCAGTGATGAGCGCAAGGAAGAAGATTCGAATACCCGAGAAACTGGGTTTCGTAAGGAGAATGAACGAGAGGAATCGGACGTAGAGCGAGAGGCGTGGAAGCTGCTACGAGATTCGGTTGTTACGTATTGTAATAGCCCAGTGGGCACCGTGGCTGCGAATGATCCCAATGATAAGCAACCTCTAAATTATGATCAAGTGTTCATAAGAGATTTTGTTCCTTCTGCCCTTGCTTTTTTGTTGAAAGGAGAGGGCGAGATTGTCAAGAACTTTCTACTTCACACATTGCAATTGCAGGTAATATATTCATATAATGAAATAAGTTGGATTAGCAATGAAGCTACATATGTGTACATTTTGTTCAACTAGAGTTGGGAGAAAACAGTGGATTGTTATAGTCCTGGGCAAGGATTGATGCCGGCAAGTTTCAAGGCTAGAACTGTGCCTCTTGAGGGGAAAAATGGTTCATTTGAAGAAGTCTTAGACCCTGATTTCGGTGAATCTGCCATTGGCCGTGTCGCACCTGTGGATTCAGGATTGTGGTGGATTATCTTGCTAAGAGCATACGGCAAGCTAACGGGTGATTACACGTTACAAGAGAGGGTTGATGTCCAAACCGGAATTAAACTTATTTTAAACTTGTGCTTAACCGATGGATTCGACATGTTTCCCTCTCTTCTTGTAACGGATGGCTCTTGTATGATTGATCGGCGAATGGGAATCCATGGTCATCCTCTTGAGATACAAGTAAGTTCAATTTTACTTGTGAAACTTTATTTTATATGATCTAGCATAAGGATATGCACGAAAACTATTACTTTCTTTGTGATAGGCCTTGTTCTACTCGGCATTGAGGAGCTCCCGAGAGATGATAAGTGCAAATGAAAGTTCCAAGAACATAATAAGGGCAATCAACAACAGATTGAGTGCTCTCTCTTTCCACATTAGGCAATACTATTGGGTTGACATGAAAAAGATCAACGAGATCTACCGTTACAAAACCGAAGAGTACTCAACCGAGGCGATTAACAAGTTCAACATCTATCCTGATCAGATTCCACACTGGCTAATGCATTGGATCCCGGAGGAAGGCGGTTACATGATTGGCAATCTCCAACCTGCTCACATGGACTTTAGGTTCTTCACACTTGGAAACCTTTGGAGCGTCATCTCGTCGTTAGGCACTCCAAACCAAAATGAAGCCGTGTTGAAATTGATTGATGCTAAATGGGATGATCTCATGGCCAATATGCCTATGAAGATATGTTATCCCGCTATTAAGCATGAAGAATGGCGCATTGTCACTGGTAGTGACCCCAAGAACACGTGAGTTATCTTTAAAATGCGCCTATTTTAGAGTTTTGACATGATCATATAATTGAATTTAAAGTTATGCCAGCTAAGGTTTGTTCTTATATTGCAGCCCTTGGTCATATCACAATGGTGGATCTTGGCCAACGCTTTTATGGCAGGTGAGTGTCTTTAACTTGAGAATCTAAATTGTAAGATTCATATGAGCCTTATGAAAATAGGCATGTTCGTTTGGTTTCACTAAAACTCATTTGTAAAGAGATTAGAATTGTCAATAAGTAGAAGAAAAATGCTAAAACAACGGATGTGACTCTTTAACTTAGCTAAGCCGTGTTAGACTCCATTGTTTCTTACTCTCTCTTTTGGTTAGTTCACATTGGCAAGCCTTAAGATGGGCCGATCAGATCTAGCCGAGAAGGCGATATCCATGGCAGAGAAGAAGCTTCAGGTGGACCATTGGCCAGAATACTACGACACTCGTAATGGCAAGTTCATTGGAAAGCAATCTAGGCTCTACCAAACATGGACCATAGCCGGGTTCTTGACATCCAAGATGCTCTTGGAGAACCCGGAAATGGCCTCCCTCTTACATTGGGACGAGGATTACGAGCTTCTTGAGATGTGTGTTTGCGCCCTTAATAAGAGTGCTAGAAACAGGTGCTCTCGTGTCATTGCAAAGTCCCACACTCGTATTTGAAGTGTGCTAACAAATTTGTACAACCAAAGTTAGATTATTGTGTGTATGACGGCATGAGAAGCTTATTCCATTCTTGGTCGAGTCCCCTTTGCCTTCTTTGATTGTTGTACATGTTGTCCAATTAATTTGGTTAAATTGGAATGTGAATATTTTCAAATGTAAGGAACTGATGTTGTTATTTTTCCCTTGGTTCTTGCCCAATCTCACATTCGATGAGTTCTCCCTAATGCACACTACAAATTTCTTCAATGACTTCACTTGAAAATCAAGATATTTTAACTAGTATTGTATGAGAAAGTGATACATTGCAAAACAATTTCTCTAATCAATGAAATTGCCAAACTTTCAGTAATTGCCAGACCTGGTTGGGAAATATTTCACAATTGTAAAAATTATCATTGGTTTAAATTTCATTATGTAGTTTAAAGAATTTGGTTTCACTAGCTTCAACCCTTTTCTTCTCTGACTTGGAATATTACTAATTGCTTATTGTTGGTTTCACTAGTTTAAATTTCATCTTGACCTCCAGATCATATGGACATGGGATTCTCTGGATAATCCGCATTTTGGTCTTATACAAGGTGTTTTGCAAACTACCCCTCACAATCACCATTGAACGTTTGACGGGTTTCCACTTCTCATCAATAAAGGAATTCTTGTAGTCCTTGTAATCCAAAACATTCAAAGGAATCGGATTCATTTTTAGATCGGGTATGAGTCACACATTCTACAAGGTAATTGTGCAACTAGTGTTTGTCTCGACACAAACATAACCTATACCCACTATCTTTGCTTGACCGCGTTCCCCTTCTTTACCTTCCCAAAGACTCCTACTGTGTACCTGGTAAACACATTCTTCCTTTATGTGTCATAATAAGACCTAGTCCACAACCCACTCTAAACTAGAATATAATCAGAATCAACTCTTTGATCCTCAACACAAGAGAGAACAACCATATTGTCATCATCACCATGCACAGTCGCAGTGTTATCTTTGTCATTTGTTTCTTTCCGAATCATCTCTTTCCATTGGTCACAATTTCTCTTGATATGACCTTCCTTATCACAGAAGTAGCATGCTCCCCCTATTCTGCGATCTCCCTATTGACCTGTGACTCAACTAAAGTCGTCGTGTCAAGATCAAAGATAAATAACCCAAACTTACAAACAAAGAGAGAAATCTAAACCAAACTAATCTAGAAAACAAAACAACTAAGGCTTCAATTATTTATATTTCTACTAACTAAAGATATGGGGGGAAATCAAAGAGAGAAATCTAAACCAAACTAATCTAGAAAACAAACAAACAAATCAAATATGGAAAACAAGTTCATTCAAAAGATCCACTCTGAAATAATCACTCGATCATAGATTCATCCATTGATTTCATTCACACCTATGGTTAATTCCTATCCTGATCATTAACAATCGTAATTCCAGGGTCCAAGGAATTCTATAACCCGAGGCAAGGACGCTTAACCTAGCATTAGCATAGAGAACAAGGATATGTAGGATATATGCAAAAACAATTAAGCTACGAGTCAATTGCAAAAGCATACAATCAATTCTCTTCTTAATCCTAGTTGCATAGACAACAGGTCTATGTTAAGTTGTTTTCACATAACAGGTTTGTCCACGGTCCAAACCCAATCCAACAATAGAAAATCAATCAATTTAATAGGTTAATTACTCCTAGAGAAACAATCAACATTCATAAGATGAAGCACAAGAGAATTAATATCAACCAAAGGATAGAAATCGATTACCAAAATCTCACGAGTTCATACATCAGAGCTTTTCACTTGAACTAACCCAAGGAGACTAGCTCTCCATAACCAAACTAAACTAAAGAATTAATTTGATGTGAATCGGTTATTAGAAAGATTGGATTATGGAATGGATGCCTAAAACCTAAGACAAGCTCCTCCTTATATAGACCCAAGGAACATGCTCCCCTAATCTAATTAGGAAAAAGGAAAGATACGGAAAAGGAAAGAAGATACATTTTCTCGCTCGTCTCGGACTCGCATACCACCGCAAGCGCGTCGGCTCCACCGCACCTGCGCTTTCGCGACAGAATGAAATTTCGTCTCTGGGCAGCCACCGCGGGTGCGGATCATCCACCGCAGGCTCGGATCTTGGACAGTGACGAACACTTGACTTCGGAGGCTGTTTTGACCCTCTTCTACTTGGAATCTTACTTTGGTGTAAAAAAATGAATTGAAGCTCTTCGAATTATCTTTCCAAAGACACCAAAATCAGCTCAATCCAACCACTGTAGCTCCTGATATAGCCTTTGCAAGCAAGAGGTGTCGGGTACACAACTCAAAACGTCTCGAAAACACTTGAAACTTGAATCCTTGTGTCTTCGGCCGAGATATTACAATTACGCTCAAACTCTAACCTAAACAAACTCAATAAAGTCCTAAAATACAAGAGTTAACACATACTAAATAGAGTATATCAACTTGCCTCCAAAATCAATCACAAAAGCATGTGACGTATTTATGCCTATGTCTTTCCTCCTTGACTCTTCACTATAGAGACTATCAATCACAATACTCAAGGACACAATTCCTTTTGGAGAAAAATTGTTGATAGAAACCACCAAAGTCTTAACTTAACATCTAGCGGCAACTTCATGGTGCTCAACTTATTCGCAAGCTCATGAAACTCACTCAGATGTTCAACAATAGACTTTCTGTCTTTGTACTCAAGATTAACACGCTTTCTAATCACAAAGGCTTTGCTTTCAGCCGACTTTCTCTCATACATAGACTAAATTGATTTAACCAAACTTAAGAATCTGTTGCACTGCCTATATGACGATATACATTGTTGTGTACCCATTGCTTAAGGGTTCCTGTCGTTTTTATGTGCGTCTTTATCTAGTCACTTTCATAAACATTATCTGCCTTATTTGATCCCAACTTAACGGGATCATACAAGTCTTTGAAATATGGAATATCATCCATCTTAAACTCCCGAGGAGAGTAGTAGGAAGATAGCGTAATCATTATCCCCCAAAATCATCTGTCTTAGTCGCTATATCTCACCCAAAAGAAAACAGAGCTCAACTAGGGCTTTGATACCACTTGTTGTGGATCGTTCACTAGATCTAACCCCACAAACAATCTCAGCGGAAGCAACTAAATAATCGACAAACTCTCAATGTTGTTTCCCGGAGTAAGAGATGAACGATTGAACACCCAACTTCTCTTTCCTTCCCCCCTCCCTGCCTTTTCTCCAATTGTTAATTGTATCCTTCCCTAGAAGCTTTTTTCTTCTCCTACATCACACTCCCGCATTAGCTTTTTTTTTTTTTTTATGTATTTGCACTTTTAAGATATTGTAATGTATTTTATTTAAATTATTTTAGATTAGTACTAGTATAGGGTTGGGCATGTGCATATGGTACACTATCAATACTAGCCCAATATGTAACACCCTCTACCTACTACGAGAGTATTACCGCCAGTAATCTCGGATTTACCTAATCCAAAACTACTCAGGCTTTTAAAAACGAAATCACCACGATCATGGAAACGCAAGACGTTGCTTTTATGAGCATATGGAAAAGGATTAACTTAAAAGGCGACGATAGAAAGGAAATATGTACAGACTAGTGCCTCAAAGAGGACTTTTAAGGTGACGTCTCTCATTTTGGTGGTGTTTTAGTGGTTCATTTCCCTTGTAAATAGGTGTCTTTTGTTCCTTTCTTTGCTAGTTTTGTCCCTTTTTAGCTTGGATTCCGATTATCTATGAGATTCGGAGACTATGCAAATTTGTTGTGTTTTGTAGGTAATTTGGCGTGTTTTGAAGAAGCTTTGGAAGGAGTTCATAAGGAGGAGCAACGCAAGAGCGCAAAGGAGCGGAAGAGCCAAGCGATCAACGAAGAGGAGCTCAAGAAAGACCAAGAAAGGAAGAAGACCGAGGCCAAGATCGAGGTGCCCAGCAACTCGGGCCCGAGATCGAGTCATGGAGACCCCGGACCGAGGTGTGGCAAGTCGGGCCCGATGTACGTCCGTGTCGGTCCAAGCCGGCGAAATGTAGAATGGGCACCAAGGCACACAAATGTGATCTACCACTTTTGCCCCTCTTCCATTTTGGGATATTCTTGGCCCCCAATTAAAAAGAGAGAAGATTAGAAGACAAGGATCCAAGTTTAGACACAATTAATCACTCTCAAAGGCTCAAGGAAGACTTGGAGAGCAAGGAGGAAGAAAGGAGAGGAGAAGAAGATGAGAAATCGGTGGAGATTGCTAGATCTAGGGAGAATTTGTAAGTTTGAACTTGCTTTGTTTTGAAAATTGTGGATATGAGTTTGGATCTTGTGAAAACCCCTTTGATTTGAATGAGATTTGGCTTTGATTTGAGATTGATGATTGAGATTTGCTTGCTTTGTCTTTTGATTGCTATTTACTCTTTCCATATGGAGTAGATTCCATAGTCTTGGGCTATGGGGGAAACCCCTAGCTAGGTTTGGGTGTGAACCCCCAATTCCGTAGCCTTGAGTGCTTGATCCAAGAAATCCTCTCTACATAGAGCTACAATCTCTTGTGAAAGCAAGGGATCAAGGGCTTGTGATTGGCAAGAGTGAGTGAAAGCAATCTCTAGCCATCACTTGACTTTGCATCGAAAGGGAAATCAATCTCCCTAGGGTCGATGTGTAGAGTGGCGAGATCAAAGGCAAACAACCTCGATCTCATGAGGATCAACACTCATTGGTTGAGTTGGGGTGGAATTACCCATATCTAGTTAGGGAAGGAACCCAAAAACCCAAGACCGATCTACTATTTTGCCAAGTCCGACTTACCCAGACCTCGGGCCCGACTTCCAACAGTGTCGGTCCCGTGCAATCCAAAGTCGATCCAACCTCGGGCCGAAGTGACCTATGTCGGTCCCGAGTTGTTTCCTTTGATTTTTCTTGTTTTTACCCTTTCTTTCCCCTTTTTAAGTCTTTTTGGGTACACTCATCGCACGAACTCCCGAGCGTTCGACACCATACCCAGTACTACTACGGGGTTCGGTTATAAATTGTAATTTTGACCCTCCCAATCCGGACCGATCAGAATTTTGGCGCCGTTGCCGGGGAGTTCTACTTGTTTGAGGTACCTTTTTTTGTTGAGTCTTTGAATTTGTAGTGATTTGGGTGAGGGATTAGCCCAAACCCCTTGTTTGTTTTGATTCGGTTTTGTTTGTGTCTTTGGTTATAGGTGTATGCGAGCTCGTTCCGCCCGAGGAACACTTGAGTTCGACTTTGTGAGTGATCTGGAAAGCATTATCAAGCAAGCTCGAAAGAAGAAGAGAATGGAGAACCAAGCACTACATGATGATGAGGTTGTTAGGATGAGGGCCGACATGGCTCGTATGCAACTTGAGATGGAAAACCGGGATGCCGAAATAAGGAGAGAGCGTGAGCAATGGTTGAGATTGGAGGCTCAAATCAACACCCAACCCCGGAATGCACGCCAATACATGCATCCGGAGTTGAAGGTGCCGGAGCCGGCCATTGTCTTACCGGAGGTTTCAAAGAACTTCGAGATCAAGACTCAATTCATATCACTTATCAAGAGGGACCAATTTGAGGGGCGACCGAATGAGTGCCCGATTGAGCATGTGAAGCGGTTCAAGGATATGTGTGAGACTATCTCGATGGATGAAGAGACGCTAGAGTATGTGCTACTTAAAGCTTTCAAATGGTCGTTAGGAGGCAAGGCGGCACATTGGCTAGAGAGCCAAGCACCTCGATCCATCACAACATGGAGGGCTCTCAACGAGGCATTCTTGATGAAGTTCTTCCCACCAACAAAAACAACGGAGCTTAGAAGGAAGATAACAAGTTTTCAACAAGGAGCCAACTCTTGGGAACGGTTCAAGGAGATGTTGAGGCAATGTCCAACGCATGGGCAATAACCATATGTTCTCCAAGACATATTTTTCCAAGGAATCAACCCCGCCACCAAGGACAAGTTGAACCTTCACACCGATTGTGGGTTCATCGACTTGCCACCGGAGCAAGCATGGGAGTTACTTGATAAACTCTCCAACTACGAAGCCATGTACGGGGTGAGCCAAGTCAACAAGGAGGCAAGAGTCCAAGGAGTTGGTACAAGGAGGCTCTATGACCCGAAGAATGAGGAGGTTGACAAGGATGTGAAAATTCAATTCCTTGAGGATGAGTTGAACAAGATGAGGAGGCAAATGAATCACCTCAAGCAAACCTCAAGGGCATGTGAAGAATGTGGATCTTTCAAGCATGTTGCTCAAGAGTGTCCCAATGAACGCCAAGTTCGCTTGGCCGAGCAAATCGAGGAGGCACACTTTGTTCAAAGGAATTTTGGAGGGAGAAAAAACTTCAACAATGGAGCCAACTTCAACAACGGAGGCAATGGAGGAAATGGAAGGTGGAACCAAGGCCAAGCTAATGGCTACAACAACAACTACAACCAAAACGAGCCAAGGGCCCAACCACCACCATACCGACCTCCGGGGTTTTACGAACAAACTCCACAATGGGCACAAGAGATGAGAGGCGAGTTCAAGGACTTGAAAACTCATGTCCTTAATGTTGAGAGGAGAGTTGATGAGATGGGCGCCGAATTCAAGGAGTCTGGTGTATGGAGAAGACAAGCCGACAACCAATTTGCTCACATTGCAACTCAACTTCCGAGAGAGAATGAGAGACTCCTGGGCCGACCCGAGGAGAATCCCCGTTCCCCACAACACCAAAATGAAGTCCGAGCTATAGGGTTGAGGAGTGGTCGCAACTTGCCCGAGCCACATGTGCAAAAATCAAGGGAGCAGAGTCGGACCGAGTTACCCAGCAACTCGGGCCCGACGTGCCAGGACATCGAGCCAGAAGTTGGAGGAGGTCCCCTGACTAGGACCGAGGAAGGGAGTAAGTCGGGCCCGACATGCCCTAAAGTCTCACTAACTTCCCAGATATTGCTCTGCCCCCAGACCGAGGACCAGCACATCGGTCCCGACATCGAGCCTACATCGGTCCAAGTAGAGAAAGAAGAGAGTGAGCCAAACCGGTCCAAGGAAGTCGATCCAAACAAGAATCAAGGCGGTACAACTCTTCCTTACCCATCAAAGAAGCCCAAGGAAGTTGTAGAGGGAAAATTCAAGAGGTTCTTGAAGCTCTTGCAAGGATTGAACATCACAATACCATTCGCCGACGTTCTAAATGAGATGCCTTCATATGCCAAGTTTTTGAGAGAAATTTTGAGCAAGAAGAGGTCGATTGTGGAAATGCAAGATGAGGTGAAAATCTTGGAGCTACCTCAAAAATTGGGAGATCCTGGGAGATTTGAAATAACCGTGGGTGTTGGATCCCAAAGTTTCCAAGCTTTGTGTGACCTCGAAGCAAGCGTGTCGGTTATGCCCATGAGCATTTGGAAGAGGGCTAACCTTGGTGATATTGAGCCGGTTGACATGTCTCTCACTATGGCCAATGGTTTAACTACAAAGGCCACGGGAATTTTGGATGATGTTCCGGTTAGAGTGGGGAAATACTTTGTCCCCGATGATTTCGTGATCCTTGATATGAAGGAAGATCCTTTGGTTCCTATCATTCTCGGAAGGCCGTTTCTAGCCACGGCGGGAGCCAAATTTGATGTGAAAAATGGAAAGGTGACTTTTGAGATAGGAGAAGACAAGGTGGAGTTTCACTTCAACAAAGCTCTAAACGAACCGGATGCCTTGGCTATCTTGGAATTGGAAGAGAATGCAAAGAGGAAAAGGGAGGAAGTGGAAACCACAAGAGAAGAAGAAGCACCTTTGAGGAACCATGAAAGGGTCAATGCTCAAGTTCAAGAGAGAGAGTTGGTGGATCCATTTGAGCACCAAGAAGAGTCAAGAGGTGATGATAGTCCAAGGGACAAAGAAGAGTATCCTTCTTCGTATCCTTTTGATGTGGGAGACTCTTATATTTGCTTGAGTGACTTGAAAGAGGATCTAGAGGATAGTTACATATGTTTGAGTGATTTAAAAGAAGATTTGAGCTATAATGTTATTGAATCTCCTAGAAATTCTCTAGATGTTTGTGATGTAGGTGACAAGGATCAAGATGAGAAGGTGCAAGAAGTTCAAGCATATACTCTAGAGGACAAATGTGAAAGAGAATTTGAGTGCCATGCCTACATCAATCATAAGTGGTGGTTTTATGGCTATGAAGGGAATGGAAATGGACATGACTTGGGTGACCAATTCACTATTTTTCACCCACCGTGAAGGTTGAGGTTAGAAGTCAAGCTAGTGACTTAAAAGAGGCGCTCATCGGGAGGCAACCCGAGCTTAATAGGCTTAATTTCGTAGTTTTTGTTTTGTTTTCTTAGCTTAGCTTAGATTCTCTCTAATCTCTTCCTAGCATGTATATTTGTGGAATTATGTGTTATGTGTGCTTCATGATTAGGTAGAGGTAATGGTGGGATTAATAAAAGGATTTGTGGGAAAAGAAGTAACATAGATGAGGTAATTTTTGGAGGTCGAACCGAGCAGAATCGAGGTACCCAGTACCTCGGGCCCGACTTAGGGCGAGTCGGTCCGACTAAGATCGGTCAACTTTAGGTCAAGATTTGAGAAGAATTCCAATTTTACCCATCTGACCTAACTTTGTTTCTTTCCCATTTAAAGCCTATTCTCCTTTACCTACCTTCATCACCTTCATAACCATCTTCCCAAAAATACCAAGCTTACCTTCAAAACCCCGAAATCGCCCCCGCCCCCCCTTGTCCTTCACACTCGATCCCCTTGCTTGCCCCTCTACCATCTCGATCCAACACCCAAGCCGTCCCTAGCATCGATCCAAAGAAGAAAATCCCAACAAGTCCCATTGTTCTTCATCCCTCTCCTAGATCTAGGTAGAAAATTTGAGTTCTAAGGAATTTGCTTGCTAAGAAGTCTAGATCTCTTCAAATTGTGGTATGTGAATCTCAATTCTTCTCTAATTCCTTGTGAATTTCATGCTTTCATTGTTTAAATTGAGTTTTGCCATGATTGAATGAGTTTAGATCTTGAGCATCAATGGTGTTCTGCATGAATAGGAGAAATTGTTCTTAATTGTTGATTGTGCATGATTGAATCTCTTTGGAACTTCGATTAATGAAGAAATATGGTTGATATTGGATTCTAGGAGCATGATAGGTTGATTTTTGGGTGAATTTGTATGAGGGGACGAATTTAGAATCGGACCGAGATACCCAGGTACCTCGGACCCGACATTGATGAGTCGGTCCAACACTGCGGACCGAGGTTGAGAGCACCTCGGGCCCGATGTCCATAGTGGTCGGTCCTAGTTCTAGTTGTCTTTCTCTTGTGTTGACAATAGGATTCATGAGTTTGATTGTTGGTTATGGCTTGTTTATCATGATATATCTACTAGCTTGACCATTGTTTTGTGATTCTTTGTTCATACATGTTGGATTTTGTGAGTTAAGTGTCTAGAGGATAAGTATGGGGTTGTTCTTGTGTGATGACTTGTGAGTTGTGAATATGCATGATATTGTTGAGGTTGTATGGATTTTATCTTGTAGTTCTTTGCTTTGAATGTGTGTAGGTACCATGACAACCCGAGCATCTTCTTCGCGCATGGAGAGGTCATCCAATTAATCAAAGAAGTCAAAGAAAGCACAAAGGATGGATGATGTGCAATTTGATGATGATGGTGTGGCTCAAAGCTATGAGCGGTACATGGGTCTAGCTCACCACACAAAGTGGCTAGATTGGGAGGCTATAAGGAAGATGAGTATGGATGTAGCTCTCACCCGGTGCTACTCTCACATTGGCCTTGATGTGATGTTGAGGTGGAACAACACTCATGGCCACCTTCAAGTGCACCTATGAAGGAGTGGAGGATAGTGAAGGCATGATCACCTTCCAATTGGGCAATGAGACACAAGAGCTCTCACTTCGGAACTTGGCGGTCTATCTTGGATTTCCTTTTCCAAGAGAAGAAGCTTTTGTGGACAATGAGAAGGTGAACTATCTTTGGAAGTATGTAGCGGGGAGGAATGAGATGAGGAAAGGAGCTTCAACGAATGAGATAGCGAGTCCTCTCTTCCGGGTGATGATCCGAGTTTTGGGATGTGCCATCTATGCTAGGCACGAGCTAAGCAAGCCAATGAAAGAGGAAGCCATGTTGCTACATGAGATGTTGTTCCAAACCGAGAAGCCATTGAATCTCACATGGGAATGGGTGAAAATGGTGAGGGACTTCCAAAGCTCATCATGGATCTACTTTGGAGGGATGATAGCCCGCTTGGCTAGTCGTCTCGAGGTTGATCTATCCAAGTACACGCTGGCACCGAATGGAGTGGAGTACATGGATCTCAAGTACTTCAAGAAAGCCAACATCATCAAGGAGAAAACCGTCACCGGCATCACCACCCATCTAGCACCTCATTCCAACTTTGACAAAGTGTATGTTCCTTTGGGGCCGAGACTCTTTGACCTTGCAAGCTACTACAATTGGTTCCAAGTTTGGGTCGGGAAGGAGAACCCGTTTGGAGAACCGGAGGGGAAGATTGAGTGTAGGCGTCGTGCCCAACACTTTCGCTTTACTACTCCTCAACCTTCTCCGGAGTCCGAAGATGAGCCCGACAACTTTGAGTTTGCTTGAAGAGAGGCCATGGATGTGGACACGCCTCCCGAAGAAGACGAAGGTTTCTAAGGTTTGCTAGCCAACCTCCGCGCAAGAGAGCAAGCTCCTACACTTTTGGACCGAGATGCAGGGCACCTCGGGCCCGACGTCCACCAACGTCGGTCCGATGCCTACTTGCCCGAGTCGGTCCCTAGCCACTTTGAGAGAGGAGAAGGAAGTGGAGCTGGGCAAGAGCAACAACACTATGGAGGGTATGAAGGTTATGCCCAATGGTATGGGCCCGGAATGGTCTTACCCGAACCTCAACAACCGGTGGACATGACTTTCCTAGCCAACCAAATGGCACACCTTCAACTTCAACAATCAAGCGTGCTACAAGAGGCCCACCAAATCAATCTTCAACAACAACAAATTTTCCAACAACAAGAAGTCTTTCAAGCTCAATATGAAGAAATGAACCGAAATCTTGCTTACACAAGGCGTGACGTGGATGACTTGAGATCGATGGAGGACCAAAGATGGAGGGTTCAAGAGAGCTTCAACAAGTGGATGGTCGGAAACTACCCTTCACGAGAGGACCCATGGGTGCGTCCAACACCTCAACTCCAACCACCAAGTCAAGATCCTTTTCAAGCCCAAGTGTACGCGCGAGAAAGACATGCGAGGCTCCAAAGAGGAAGTCGCCGAGGACGTCCTTCCAACTAAATCTAGACATGCCAATCAAGAATAAGAAATTGTGAGCTTTTCTTACTCTCTTCTCTTTTATTTTGAGTTTTGATTTCTTTGTTTTGATGAGGACATCAAAATTCTAAGTATGGGGTGGGGTTAGTAGCTCATAGTTTCATGTGTAGGTTCCTTGTGTTTGTTCTTAGTTTGTTTTGGGATGTTTTCTTTTGGATAGTGGCATGTATGTTGCATGAATGATGAATGAGTTTGATATGGTTTGAATGGATGAGTTTGTTTTATTTTTGAGAAAAAATTTCGAACAATCCATAAAAATTTGAAAATTTTCATGTGAAAATATCAAAAAAAAAAAAGATTTTGTTTTTGGACTGGGAATTCCCATCTTAGATGTCTAATGAAGGCTAATGATGATGTGAGCATGTAAAGTCCTTTGCATATTTTTGAATGGTTTAGCCTCTAAATGATGTTGCTTTTGATGTGATGTGATATCTTGCATGTTTTTATTGAGCACATGAGTTCTAGGATGAGTTTTGATGCAACTAAGTATGAGTGAACCTTGTGAGATGATTTTTGGCCATTTTAGGGACGCTTGTTCATAATAGCATATCCCTCATTTTCTTGTGTGATTAGCTCATGCATGCTTAGTAAAACTTGCTATTGCGGTGTTTATCTATTTTCCAAGACCAATATGAGATTTGTTCTATGCTTTGACACATTGATTTGAACTTTATTTCATTTAGTCACAAAATGTTCCATATCCTACCTTGAAGATAAACCGTTGTTTGTAGCCCCGTTTTAGCCTTAGACCTTTGTTTGAAACTCCTCAAAAATATGATTCCTAGCCTATATGACTTGACCCTTATGGGATTGGACTTTAGTGAGAGGTTTTGGGAATGAATTTGGAGAGTAGAGATTCTCTTTGGTGAAGGGCAAAGAATGGAGTTATAAATCAAGTGGGTAGTGCATCTTTGTTGAGCAAAAGTGAAAAGAAAAGAAAGAAATGTTGGAAAAGTAGTGGATTGAAAACAAAAAGCTTAAGTGAAGAAAAGGGTTCCGACCGAGTTAGTAACCACATCGGGCCCGAGTTAGTGTGCAAGTCGATCCTATGTCCAAAAGTTTGAAAAATCCAACAAAAAGTCTAAGTGCAAAGATGAAGTGGAATGTTAAGTGAAAAATGGGTTGAAAGGAGAAAAGAAATGCCAAAATCTTTTGGATGAGTGAAAGTTGAAAGTGGAAAATTTGGTGAAGTTGGTGAGAGATTAGGAAGTTCAATACCCATTGTAAGCACCACAAGACCAAAATGATTCCTACCTTGAGAAATACCAAAAGTCCCATTACAACCCGGCCGAATGGAACCTCTTTGAGGACCTCCATTGAGCCAAGTTCATATTCTTTGTGTGCATTGTAATAGGCATCTCTAGGTGGAGGAATTGGTGATATTATCTTCAATAGTAAAGTCTTTATTTGCATGATTCTTGATTTTGAGTGTTTATTGCTATACCTAAACACATGATGAGTGATACACATTTTCATGTCCCTAAAGTGAGGCTTGGTTGCATTTGACTTTATTCTATGAACGCTTGATCATGTGTGATGATGTAATCTTGCTAGAATATCTATCACTTGAACTTGATTGTGTTTTCATGTGAGGCTTTGCTTGAAGATTGTGCTTCGGTCTTGCTTACATTGTTATTGCTTGAGGCAAGCAAGTTTAAGTATGGGGTATTCTGACGTCTCTCATTTTGGTGGTGTTTTAGTGGTTCATTTCCCTTGTAAATAGGTGTCTTTTGTTCCTTTCTTTGCTAGTTTTGTCCCTTTTTAGCTTGGATTTCGATTTTCTATGAGATTCGGAGACTATGCGAATTTATTGTGTTTTGCAGGTAATTTGGCGTGTTTTGAAGAAGCTTTGGAAGGAGTCCATAAGGAGGAGCAAGGAAAGAGCGCAAAGGAGCGGAAGAGCCAAGCGATCAACGAAGAGGAGCTCAAGAAAGACCAAGAAAGGAAGAAGACCGAGGCCAAGATCGAGGTGCCCAGCAACTCGGGCCCGAGATCGAGTCATGGAGACCCCGGACCGAGGTGTGGCAAGTCGGGCCCGAGGTACGTCCGTGTCGGTCCAAGTCGGCAAAATGTAGATTGGGCACCAAGGCACACAAATGTGATCTACCACTTTTGCCCCTCTTCCATTTTGGGATATTCTTGGCCCCAGATTAAAAGGAGAGAAGATTAGAAGACAAGGATCCAAGTTTAGACACAATTAATCACTCTCAGAGGCTCAAGGAAGACTTGGAGAGCAAGGAGGAAGAAAGGAGAGGAGAAGAAGAGGAGAAATCGGTGGAGATTGCTAAATCTAGGGAGAATTTGTGAGTTTGAACTTGTTTTGTTTTGCAAATTGTGGATTTGAGTTTGGATCTTGTGAAAACCCCTTTGATTTGAATGAGATTTGGCTTTGATTTGAGATTGATGATTGAGATTTGCTTGCTTTGTCTTTTGATTTCTATTTATTCTTTCCATATGGAGTAGATTCCATAGTCTTGGGTTATGGGGGAAACCCATAGCTAGGTTTTGGTGTGAACCTCCAATTCTGTAGCCTTGAGTGCTTGATCCAAGGAATCCTCTCTACATAGAGCTACAATCTCTTGTGAAAGCAATGGGATCAAGGGCTTGTGATTGGCAAGAGTGAGTGAAAGCAATCTCTAACCATCACTTGACTTTGCATCGAAAGGGAAATCAATCTCCCTAGGGTCGATGTGTAGAGTGGTGAGATCAAAGGCAAACAACCTCGATCTCATGAGGATCACACTCATTGGCTGAGTTGGGGTGGAATTACCCATATCTAGTTAGGGAAGGAACCCAAAAACCCAAGACCGATCTACTATTTTGCTAAGTCCGACTTACCCAGACCTCGGGCCCGACTTCCAACAATGTTGGTCCCGTGCAATCCAAAGTCGATCCAACCTCGGGCCGAAGTGACCTATGTCGGTCCCGAGTTATTTCCTTGTTTTTACCCTTTCTTTCCCCTTTTTATGTCTTTTTGGGTACACTCATCGCACGAACTCCTGAGCGTTCGACACCCTACCCAGTACTACTACGGGGTTCGGTTATAAATTGTAATTTTGACCCTCCCAATCCGGACCGATCATAAGGAAAGGCAATCTAGACTATTACAGTCATCCAAAAAGTACACAGACCAGGTTGTGGATTATCTTCGTCTTCAGACAAGTTAGTCTTTTAGCTCAACACCCTTGGAATCCTGCTAGCCGCAACCGATTCGTGAAAAGCAAAAGAAGATAGCGGACGAGTTAGTCTATGAAAGACTAAGCAAGTGAAACGTAGCTAAGGTTCACAACGATATAACCCAAAAAGTTGGTAACAAACTTCAACCGTACTTCACCTTATAGAACCTCTTCCTAAAAGAGAAGATAGAATAGATAACCTCAACGACAGAATGTCGATGAGCGGCCTTAGGAAGACATAAGAGATTTTGTTGGGATTCTTTATTCACATCAATACACTGAAAGAAATCATCCACCGAGCAATCAACTCAAACTCACCAACCTGGTATTTTAATTACGTGCATAACGCACTTATCTTGCATTACTTTCAACCAAAGCATTCAGTTTGATAGCATCGACTCGAACGTCCATTGCCGAGGTCACAAGGATATTGGATCCTTGATCAAGTTTCTGAGCGCGTAGCTCTAATGCACTTAACTAGTGTGTGTCACCCATCAAGGACAGAGTGGGCAGAGTCATGACTTGAGTATCGAGGTATAGGGACATCCCAATACAATCTTTTAAAGAGATGTTATCAGACGCTCATGCCACATCCCTGAAACTACCCTAATACATAGCAATGTCTCAAACGAGACATATTTACACACAAGGTCTCACATAGCGGACCTAAAATCCGATTCTATCGCAATACTGAAAATAACAAAAAGGTCATTAATTCTAACAACCTAGTTCTTTTTATTTGCACATAAATCAATCCCAACAAATTGGATCACATGGAACTAGGTATCTCGTTTAATGAAACAAGGGAAGAAGAAACGTCCACTTGCCTTATTTTAACGAGCCTAGGAGTATAGCTAGGTATAATGTGGAAAGATTAGCAATCGGAACCCGGACGGACTTCCGTGTCCAACGATAGATTGGTACCGGAAATCAGAAGGGTATACTAATAAGCCTTAACTAGGAGAGGACGACGTTAGAGCATTTTAATTAGCTTAAATTGAAATATTCTTAACTTAGTTTTGATTGATAAAACCAACCCGCCGATTTTCACTAATTGAACCCACAGATCAAATTAATAGTAAGTTATGATTATTTTATTTTATTTTTCCTCCAATGATCAAATAGTAGCTAGGCTTAAAAAGCCTAATATAAGACAAAATAGTAAACCCATATATTCAACTTAAGACTAAATTTTAATTAATTAGCCTTTATCTTTTTGGTTTAGGATCAACTCTCGTTTTAACCATTTTCATACCCTTACACTTGGTACTTAATTCTCAAACCTCTTTCACAGCAACTTCGATCATCTTAAATTAACCCAATTGATTTAATAATTAATTAACAACTTACGTCACTGTAGAACTTGTTTTTCATTCCAAAAATCCGAACTTGGCTCACTTGGAAAGCTCTGCACCTTCTAGCTCCTTACTAATTAATTACTACACTTCCTTATTTCCGTTAACTCAACTTTAGCTTCAGAAACACAAAAGACATAATCAAGACTACAAGCTGAGTTAGTGACTCTCGTCCCCGGCCGATTCAAGTGGCCTAACCGATTGGCTTTCATCATCACTAGTGTTAGTGAACGAGTATTCATGTGTATAGGAGTTGTTCTGATTGTTGCTATATTGTAGCATTATGTTATCGTACACATTGTAACCTCCTATATATATTTACTCTAATACATGGCAATCCCCTCAAGGGGCTTATTTCACTCTTCATGATATCAGGCCTACGTTGCTCTCTCAACAAAAATCAAACCATCTTCCCTTTTCTCTCTACCAATGTCATCTGACTGGCTGATTCAACACTTAACCCCACTGCCGGTCTTCAAGACTGACTCGGCTAAAGTCGTCGTGCCAAGATCAAAGATAAATAACCCAAACTACAAACTAGTATATCATGCAAGTAAGGGGTCGAACCCAAGAGAACTATGGCTTCTAGTATTAATATAATTATCAACTAAAGATAACAGGGGGGATTTAAGAGAAGAATCTAAACTAAATTAAACTAAACTAAACTAAACTAAGAATCAAATAACAAACAAATAAACAAATAGATAAGAGGCAGGTTATTCAAAAGATCCACTCATGAAATAATCACTCGATCATAGATTCATCCATTAATTTATTCACACCTATGGTTAATTCCTATCCTGATCATTAATAATCGCAAGTCCACAGTCCAAGCAATTTTATAACCCTAGGCAAGGACGTTTAACCTAGAATTAGCATAGAGAACAAGGATATGCAGGATATAATATCAAACAATCAAACTACGAGTCAATTGCAAGATAATACAATCAATTCTCTTCTTAATCCTAATTGCATAGACAACAGGTCTAGGTTAGGTTGTTTTCACAGAACAGGTTTGTCCACGGTCCAAACCTAATCAAACAGTAGAACATCAATCAATTCAATATGTTCATGACTCCTAGAGAAACAATCAACATTCATATAATGAAGCACAAGAGAATCAATATTAACCAAAAGATAAAAATCAATTACCAAAACCTCACGAGTTCATACATCAGAGTTTCTCCCTTAAACAAAACCAAGGAGACTAGCTCTCCATAACTAAACTAAAAACCTAAAAGAAGAATTGAATTATGAATTGGAATTGGAATACCTAAAACCTAAGGAGGCTCCTCCTTATATAGACCCAGGGTACAGGTTCCCCTAATCTAATTAGGAAAGGTGAAAAGATAGAAAAGGAAAGAGGAAAGATAAAAAGGTAAAAAGAAGATAGATCTTCGGCCCGCATCGGATCCGGCATCACCGCGGTCGCATCGTCTCCACTGCGCCCGCGCTTTCGCGACAGAAAAGAACTTCGTCTCTGGGCAGCCACCGTGGTCGCGTCGGCCAATCCGCGGTCGCGGTATCGGGACAGAATCTCTGGCATCACTTCGGAGGCTGTTTTTGACCCTCTTCGGCTTGGAATCTGACTTTGGTGTACAAATATGAATTGAAGCCCTTCGAGTTAGCTTTCCAATGGCACCCGAATCAGGTCAGTCCGACCTTTGTAGCTCAAGATATAGCCTTTGCAAGCAAGCAGTGTCGCGCAGACACCTCAAATCGCCTTAAAACTCTTGAATCTTGTATCATTGTGTCTTCGGCCTAAATATTACAATTAGGCACAGCTTTAACCTAAAGACACTCAATATAGCCCTAAAATACAAGAGTTAAACCATACAAAATAAGCCGAATCAAAGACGGTACTCAAACTCAATTCCCCTCTCTCCCTTGCCAATCAAGAAGCTTTCCATTTTGCCAGCATCAAAACTCACGTTCCCATCACCCTTAATCTCAACTCCTCCAACTATAATATGGCGTGAGCTCTTTCTTGTCACGCTCGGGAAAATTTCCCTCCTCTCTCACATCAACGATGCGTCCCCCTCCAACCCGGATGAGACATGGAAACTTCTTGACTTTGTTGTCCGCTCATGGCATTTCAGTTCCATCTCTGAGGAGATCGTTGACATCATTGTCAAATCCGACGTCACCGCTTACGTCGTATGGACGACCATAGAGAATCTCTTCCGCGACAACAAGAAGAGTCATGCCATTCAACTGGAATCCCAATTCCGCACTCTTACTCAAGGGTTAATGAGCATCTGTGAATACTGTCAAAAGTTGATGAAGATGTATGTTGATGGTCTTGCCGACGTTGACCACCCCGTGAAAGACGAAACTCTCATCTTGCAAACCATTCGAGGCCTCAATGACAATTTTGCAACTATGGCAGTCATCATTCCTCTTCAACAACCATTTCCAACCTTCCATACTTGTCGTAGTATGCTTCTCTTGCGAGAATCCCGCCGGGCCAACAACAACCCGCCGCCAGCCACGTCTCTTTCCGTCACAACACCTCCTGCCCCTACTCCATCAGCACCGCCGTCTACTCCCTCCAAACCGGATTCTCAGTCCCACACCTCCCCGTCCCCCTCTCCTAGTCGTGGTGATCGCGGTGGTCGTTGCGGTCGCGGACGAGGCCGGGGCGACAACGGCCGTGGTGGTTCCTCTCAATATATCTATTGGCCTCAGCACTCCCAACCCCGATGGTATCCTTTCCCTCCTAGTTGGAGCCCTGGGCTCCTTGGCCCTCGTCCTCAAGCGCATCAACCGACCAACAATCACGCCATGCATGCTTTTCACTCTTCGGCATAAACACCTGCATGAAACCCTTCTTGCCTCGTGGCTCCCATGGAAAATATGCAGCTGCAACCCCCATCTCAAATGGGCTGGTACATGGACAGTGGTGCCTCGTCACATATGACGTCTCAACAAGGTATTCTTACTCCTGTCGTTAATTCTAGCATTGCATTCTCTAACGTAATTGTTGGCAATGGGCAACGTCTTTTTGTAACCCAAATTGGCCATGCTTAACTTTCTACAAACCCCAATTTTACTCTAAAGAATGTCCTTGTTACTCCTCACCTCATCAAAAATCTGATTTCCGTCCGTAAATTCACTTTCGAGAATAATTGTTCACTTGAATTTGATCCTTCTGGCTTCTATGTGAAGGACCTCAAAACCAAGAACGAGATTCATCGGTGCAATAGCCAAGGGGACCTCTACCCATTCACCATAAATGCCGAGCCACCTCATGCCCTCTCTGCCTCCGCCGCGCCTACAGCCTCCATCTACCACCAACGTCTTGATCATCCTGACAACCACATTTTCCATCATCTTCTATCTTCAGATGTTTTGCAATGTAATAAACGTGTCAAACTTCCACCTTGTGAGGCATGTCAGTTAGGAAAACATATTAAGTTATCTTTTTCTTCTTCTCATTCTACAACATCATCTCCCTTTGAAATTATTCATTGTGATCTATGGAATTCACCGGTCCTTAGTGTTTCAGGCTTTAAATATTATTTGTTAATTCTTGATGATTTTTCACATTATTTATGGGTTTTTCCGCTCCGAAACAAATCCGAAGTGGTCGACAAAATCACCACTTTTCATTCATATATTAAAACTCAGTTTAATGCCACCTTGAAAGCTCTCCAATGCGATCATGGTCGTGAATTTGATAACTCATCTCTTCGCCATTATTTTACCACTCATGGCATTCTATTCCGATTCTCTTGCCCCCATACCACTCCTCAAAACGGGAAAGCAGAAAGAACAATTCGCACTATAAATAATATAATCCGAACCCTCCTTTTTCAATCTCACATGCCTCCTAACTATTGAGTCGAAGCATTGAACGTCGCTACTCACCTTCACAATCTCCTACCCACTAAGACGTTGCCACTAGCTACCCCTCAATCGGCTCTCTTCCACACCCCACCCACTTACGATCACCTCCGTGTTTTCGGCTACCTATATTATCCAAATTTATCCGCCACAGCGCCCCATAAATTATCTCCCCGCTCTACACCATGCGTCTTTCTTGGCTATGCTGATCAGCACCGAGGATATCATTGTCTACCCCTCTCTTACAATTAAGTTATCATCTCTCGTCATGTTACCTTTTGTGAAAATATCTTTCCCATGAAAAAAGGTGAAAACCATAATAATATATATGACTTTCTGGCATCTCAACTTCACAATAATATCCTGCCACAAATATCCTCTCCACCATCTCCAAATAATCACTCCTCTGTTGACTTTGACCCAGCATTGCATGGGACCCCTCCTCTTACATTATCTTTTGCCCCACCCCACCCAAATCCAAATCCTAATCCTAACTCCCATAATAATGTGAACGTGCTGCCCTCTCAATCCCCCACTTCCCTCCCCCCACAAAATTGTATCCAAACGGCCGTTACTCAATCTCCTCTAAATCTTCCACTATCCGTATCTTCCTCCAATATCGAGGTCAACTCACTTCCCCAAATCCCGGCCTCTCCTCCTCATAATCCTCCCGGGCAACACTCATCTTGTGTGTACCCGATATAAAGCCGGCATTTTTAAGCCTACCACTGTTTTCAATCTCTCCACCCATACCGCCATATCACCTCTCCCACTTTTCTACAAGAAAGCCCTCCAAAACACCCATTGGCAACAAGCTATGAAAGAAGAATATAATGCTTTAATTAACAACGGGACTTGGGACCTTGTTCCGAGACCGAAGCATGCCAATGTTGTTACAGGTAAATGGCTCTTCCGGCACAAATACGGCACTGATGATACACTTGCTCGATACAAAGCTCGATGGGTTGCTCGGGGCTATTCCCAACAACATGGTATTGATTACGAGGACACATTCTCCCCCGTTTTCAAGCCCGCTACCATTTGCACCGTCCTCACCCTTTCCCTTTCACGATCATGGCCTATCCACCAGCTCGACGTCAAAAATGCATTCTTGCACGGCACCCTGTCAGAGCTTGTGTATTGTCAGCAACCTCATGGCTTTGAAGACCCCCATCATCCTGCTTATGTGTGCAAATTAAACAAGGCCCTATACGGTCTAAAGCAAGCTCCACGTGCATGGTTTGAATGGTTTGCTCAACACATACTTCGTCTTGGCTTTGTCAGTAGTAAGTCCGATCCTTCCCTATTCATCTTTAAATCCGGTCTCAAGGAAGCTCATCTTCTAGTTTATGTCGTTAACATAATCCTCACGGCCTCCTCCACTGCTTTCCTATCTTCTATCATTCGAGCCCTAAGTCAAGAATTCAGTATGACAGACCATGGCCCTCTTCACTATTTTTTGGGAATCTCTATCACTCAAACCACCCACGGTCTACGCCTAAGCCTAGAAAAATATGCCCTTGAAATCTTGCAAAAAGAAAACATGCTAGACTGTAACCCATGCCGCACACCTACTGATTCCAATCCTAAATTGGGCCAGCTTGCCGGCGACCTTGTCTCTGACCCAACCTTCTACCACTCATTGGCTGGTGCATTACAATACTTAACCTTTACCCACCCCGATATCAGCTATGCAGTTCAACAGTGTTGCTTCTACATGCATGATCCGCGGGAAAAACACTTCCAAGCACTCAAACGGATTTTGCGGTACATTAAAGGTACTTCATCTCTCGGTCTCCAACTTCACAAAACACCTATAAACCAGTTAACGACCTACTCCGATGCCGATTGGTTGTCCCGACTCCCGGAGGTCGACATCGGGTTACTGTTTGTTCTTCCGGATATAATCTCATCTCACGGTCTTCCAAGCGACAAACAATCGTTTCACGATCAAGTGTTGAAGCGAATATCGTGTCATCGCCAATGTGTGTGCCGAGTCGTGTTGGGTTCGTAATCTCCTCAAAGAATTGCAAACACCAGTTCATAAAGCCACCTTAATCTTTTGTGACAACTTCAGCGCCGTCTATCTCTCACACAACCCTGTACAACACCAGAGAACGAAACATGTCAAAATCGACCTTCACTTTGTCCGCGATCTGGTTGCCTTAGGAGCAGTTTGGGTTCTTCATGTGCCATCATCATAACAATTCGCTGACGTGTTCACCGAGGGATTGCCTCATCAATTGTATCTAGAGTTTCGCGCCAGTATATGCATACGATGACCTCCCGCTTCGACTACGGGGGGATGTTAGTGAACGTGTATTCATGTGTATAGGAGTTGTTGTGATTGTTGCTATATTGTAGGATTCTGTTATCGTACACATTGTAACCTCCTATATATATTTACTCTAATACATGGCAGTCCCCTCAAGGGGCTTATTTCACTCTTTCAACTAGTGGAAGCTTCATGATCCTTTCTCAAATCGAAGAAAATGGAACAAGGGAGTTGGGCTCAAACGAGGCCAAATCCAACGAATTCAACTCGAAACTTACCGGCTCGACTATGGACGAATTAATATCGATCGATCGGCGTCGTTGGCGACGGAGCACAAAGCGAGGTCGAACCCGAGACTACGCAAGAGAAGGGAACCGAAACACTTGACTCAAACCAGCCCGGATCTAGATGGCCTTAACCAAATCCCGATTAAACGGGGTCCAAAACGTGGTCCGGCAACGCTTTTCTAAGTGGGGATGCACGCGACGAGGGTTGGTGGCCCGGTAAACCAAGAGGGAGATCGTTCGAATGAAAGAGATGGGAGCTCCTGGATAAAAGGCTAGCTAAGAAAGAAAAGCCTTCAGCGAAAAGGAATTGGAAGAGAGATAAGGATAGAAACAAGTGGGGGACAACTTGTACAAGGGGAAAAGAAACGTGGCAACCTTAAACAATCGAAGCTAAGGAATAAATGACACGGAGGGAGGAGTTATCGGGTATTTATTCGACCCAAAATTTACCCGAAAAAAAATACTTTGTGAAGTTTAGTTTTATTTATTTATTTATTACAGTTATTTTTAATTAGTCCATACTGTCGATGTTAGCATTTATTTGTTCGGAAAAATCCCGACTATTACACAATAAGCCCTCTTTTATACTATTTCGTTTTAGTATTTAAGCCTTGTAAGAGATCATGTTCATTCATGTTTGGTTTAGTTGAAGCTTGACTCAAGATTGTCCTCCGTTTGGACCACGCGTCATCCCCTTCTTCCCTTAAACTCATTTTTTTCCTTATCCATCTTATAACCAAGACTACGTAATCTCAATCCCATTCATTGTTGAGTTCATCCTCCGCATCTTTGGCTTGCCATCTTTCTCGCGACTGCTTTAGTAGTGTCACGTTCCTAAATCATTGGAGAATCATGACCCAACTTGCTTCAAATCACATCAGCGATCCAACTCGCCATCTTGAATGTTTTAACGAAGTGGTGACTTGAACCCACTTTTCAACTTAAAACCTTCTTGCCCGAGCCCTTTATTAGGCTTAGAAAGCATCCATGTGAATTAACTCTTGGTGCAAAATGATAATAAATTTGAGGTTTTGCTCAACTCTTCTGCTTTCCGCATCCGAGTCCCCTACCTCGGTGGTTTACAAATGTTGTTCCACCTAATTAATGACTTATGATTATTATCTTTGTTCTAGAAAAATATTATTTGGCTTATTAGTTTTGTGCAAACTTAATGGAAAGCATTAAGGTCTCATTTGGTATGTTGTTGGAATTGGATTGGAATCAAAAATTGAAATGAACAATTTTTGAGACATGTTGTTTGCAAGATGATGGAATGAACCCTTAATGATAATTATGGTTTAAAATAAGCTATAGGGTTCTTATTAAGCATTTAAGAGTTTGTTGTTTATACAATTTATAATTTAAGGTTTAGATGAAGAATTATAGTTTTTTGGAATCGATGATACCTCAAATATCTAGTTGAAATCAAATTTGCCTACAAGCTTGGAATGAGCTAATTATGAGAATGAAATCGATTCCAAATTTTTCTCAGCGAAATGATATTTTAGAAACATTCATTCCTAATTCCCGGGAAATTGAGCTACACAAGATTTGACTTTGTATTTTGGGCTAATATGATGAGAGCTTATCTTCTTTGCCCTTCATTTGACCAATTGGTATTTTTGACTTGTGGAAAGGAAATCTTGCTCACTATTTTGATAACCAGACCGGCCATTCGAGATATTTCACAACTGCATTGTGTTTGGGATATTTTAATATTTGTTGGATGCATTGTATAGTTTCGGTGTAAGGGTTGTTAACTACCTAAAAAGGTCATTTTATAGTAGTTCATCAATTGCCTCATTATTTCAGAACATCTATCAACAATATCGTGTTTTGGCATGTTGCTAAGTCGAAGATGAGGACTTCATCGACGAAAGCCAAAAAAGGGAATCTTAGTCCCATTTCATGCAATTTGGATACTTAATGGGTTGAATTAGTCCCGACTAACCTTTTACAACTGTGGGCCAAGGCTTTATTTCGTAAAATTAAGAAGTAGAGAGAAACTCAATCCCCCTACCTAAGTCCCATCTAAAGGAAGAATTTTTTTTATAGCGTAGACGAAGCACGTTTGAGTTATTGGCTTGTTCAACCTGACAATATTCTTGAGTCGTCTATCAGAGATAGGCTCGAGAAGAATCGTGCATGGTTGCCCTTTATACTTTCTGTCTGTAAGTCCCACCAAAAAAAGGTGTGCGCTGATATGTGAGCGAAGCCTTCTTCTTTTAGTAAAGTCAAGTCCCTAAAGAAATGACCCGGGGGGAGGGGGTTCTACAATGGGTTAGGTCACCCCTCCTCACTAGTCCGACTAGTTATTGACTAGTTCAACTTGGAGAATTCATGAGTCACCCTTTAACTATCCCTCGGAGATAGGGTCCAGAAGAATTGTGCATGGTTGTGGTTCATCCATCTTGTCTCTCGATCCTACCCAATAACATATAGTTCAGCCAAATGAAGTGAGTGTGCATGCGCAAATCAAGCCTTCTTTTTTAGCATAGCCAAGTCCCTAAATACGTACTAGAGAAATGGATGGGGTGGGGTGTGGGGTGTGGGGACTTGTGGAGCGGGCTATGCTACCCATACTCACTAGTCCGGCTAGCTAGTGAATGCTCCTTTTCGACGGGATGCAAACCCGTTATTAACATGATCGGACTAGAGAATGGATCTACTCTACTTATAACATATAGTTAATATACGAATTAAGAAAGAAAAAAATGTGTGATGGGTGTTAGAGCTAGAAATCAACCAAGTAGGATTGGTGACCCCTTAGCCTAGATCGGGCGTGAATTAAGCTATACGAACTCGTGAATGAAAAGAAAGAATGCGAAAATTGTATTTGGAACTGATGTATATTCAATTGTATTAATGTATGAATAAGTAACGTACATATGTATGACCCCCTCTATGTATTTATAGGGGCCCAAAAGATAGAGTGCTCTACAAGATAGAAAGATAACTAGATAGACGCGTTTTTATCTAGACGACCTATACTCAAATATGATATGGTTCTTGCCTCACAAGATAGGAATAACCCCTACAATATATAAACGTAAATATATCTTATAATTAGGCGTATGAATTATCATGCTTCGATATCCATTTACTTGATCAATCTTCTAGAAGCTCGCCGCCTAGTTCCGTGGATCTCTCGTAGGCCGTTCCGGTATATGTCGTGGGCTTTGGGTTATTAGGGCCCAACAATACCCCTTTCAATTTCAATCTCCAAATTTCAAATTTCAAATTTGGAATTGGAATTGAACTAAAACTCCAATTGCCGGCTTCTTGGCCTTGAAAATCGTTGCGCCAGGCCATCATTACTCTGTATTAATACCCCTCAAACGTTCTCTTCTAGCAGAAACATCACCTCACTCCGTCGAACACAGGTACGAAAACCCTCTCCTCCTCGTTTAACTCTTTCGTCTTCCACCTTTTGTTTTTTCTCTCAAACCCTGCTACTCTTTGCTTTCCTTTTTTGCTTAGTTTCCTCGCTCAATCCCCATTCACCTGTTTCCCTACCATGGCCGAAACCCCTCTTTTCGCCCCTTCAAACTCACTAATGCCCCAGGATCAATTCTCGTGTAACCTTACCCCTGACGATGTGGCTAGAATCGTCGCCGAAGGAGGGTTTCCGGCCGGGACGGTGACCCACTGTCCTCAAGACGAGCTTATTGACTGGATTCGCCCTGGCTGGATCTGCTTTACTGAGTTTCCATTTGCCCTAGGACTCAAATTCCCGTTTTCCCCCTTTGTTAGGGATTTTCTCAAGGATTTAGGGGTTTCGCCTTCTCAAATTATGCCCACAACTTGGCGCATATTGAGATGTGTCGACGAGTTGGCCTCTAGGAAAGGGATGGCTATGACAGTGAGCGAGTTCTTAGTTGCTTACAAGGTAGTGCCCTCTAGGCCGGGTGGAATCTCCGTTCATTCTAGGAACACCCACGACCCCTTGATCCCAGGTGTCAAGAACCCTAACACGGGATGGCAGTCACGCTACTTTTTTGTCGAGAGACGCTCTTTGGGTGAAATAGGAGAAATCTATAAAGATGTTTTCCTAGACGCTTGGAACACCACCCGTAAGAGCCTCGCCTGTCCTGCTGTTATCTTTTCTTTTTCATCGTTGTACTGCCTTTACTAGTGTTTATTACTGGTCCCGTTATCCTGATGAATATATCTTGCTGACATTCTCCTGATTATACCTTGTGCAGTGCCAAAGAACTTCAACTCCAGATCGTCCAGCGGAAAACTGATCAAAGTGTTATTGACCACGGAAGCGAAAAACCGCGCCCCTAGCAAAGTTTTCAACGAGCCAGATAAGCCCAAGGAGGAAGACCATTCCCGGGACTCTAGTTACGAGGCTTCAGAACCAGAAATCGAAATCTCCCCCCCCCCGTCGTGAAAATGTCAAGCACCTCCAAGCCCACCAACTCTGGTAAGATTTTAGCAATTTACCCTTTCTGTATATCAGATAACTTTTCCAGTAGAGAATAGGTTCAAATAACTCGTTCGTGGTGGAGTTAGGTCGCGAGAGGAATGTCTCTACCGATGCAATGCTACGGCGGATGCTGAGGTCTCAAAGTTCCAATCCCCCTTTGGTGCCAAAGAAGGAAGCTAAGCAAGAACGCCCTACCTAGAAGCGTAAACTAGAGGACCCTCCTACCGTTGATCTTTCCAAGGACGACCCCTTGGATTTCTAGGGTGCTGTGCTAGAGTCTACCTCTAGTGAGGCCAGAGCCACCTCTGTCAAGGGTGGAGTGGAGTGAGCACTGACGCAATCTAGGGCGACTATGAAGAAGGTACGTTTACACGCTCCCTTTCGTTTGTCAAACTAATTTCCTACTGTCGTGACGATGACTTTTCTTCTTTTATTTATTGTTGCTTGTAGGCAACTCAAGAATTTGCTCTGGCCATGGATGTGTTCATGAGGGAGCTTAGTGTGCTGAAGACCAAGGAGAGACAAGCCACGGAGGCAATGCTGGAAGCCGGCCGTCAGAACCGCATCCTTGAAGAGGCCTTGGGCTCCCACCGAGCTCAAGTCGCCAAGTTGCAGGAAGAGGTATCCTCTCAAACCAGGAAGGTTGTCGAGCTTCAGGAGGCCGCAAGTGATTTCACACAGCAGGTGGTAAGGATCGGCACGTACTATTCTACCAAGGCCAAGATTGAAGTTCTAGAGAGTGTCGCTAATGGAGAGAGTGACCGGTGGAACTTGGAGGAGCTAAAGTCCACCTTTGAAGCCTTGTTCCCTCCTGGCTCGAAGGTCCCAGGAGAAGACTTCTTGCCTGACGAAGACCTAGACGATGATGCCAACTCTCCCGCTCCGATGGACGATATCCCGGCCGTGGGTTCCAGCGACGTTGTCCAGCAAAAAGACAAGGATGAGCAACTCTCGTCGCAAACCCCATCTCCGGCTAAGTGACCTCTCTAAATGTCTGGTTTTTGGTTGTGTTTGGTTTAAGTACTTTCTCTGGCAATGTTATTTGCCAAAAACTTGATAATGGTTCTGGCGTGGCCCGGGTGCCAAGACTTCGACTCTTTTTGGGGGAAAACTTTGTACCCCTAGTGTATGGATCCTTTTATTCGTAGGCCCTTTGTATGGCCCCGTGTTATCTAGTTATGGGTATTTTCTGCTGATGATAAAGCTTGCCGAAATAACTAGACATTTGCCCACGAACACCTAGGAATAGTTCTGGTGGTGTTATCTAGTTTTCGGAGCTCATTTTGAGCGATCTTTCCCAACCGTTGGAGCTTGATCCGTTTTGCGTATTTGACCCTTTGGGAACGTACCTAGCTCCCGCGATTTCGCCTAGATTGGGCTCTACTTGCCTTATCTAGAAACGAGATGTCTTGCTTCAATAAGTTTTGTCAGGGGGCCTAGTACCCCTTGCCTTTCTAGGGAGGTATTTGTAAACTGTACCCTGAAGAACGTTCCCAGAAAAGTATGCTTGTGTTCTAAACAAACGCTTGTCAATGTGTATCTCCTAGGGTCGGAGTTTAGATGTAATCTTGGTAATCATGCGGGTAATAAACTTGTCATAGTATGGTGATGTGATTGACGGCGAATTCGCTACCCCTCGTATTATTCAGAGAGGGACCACCTTTGTCTAGAGATTGTGATTAGAAAAGCGCGTTTTGTCTTTGCTAGAAGTGGTGTAGGTACCTAGTGCGTCGTAGTGGTTGTTATTCGTAAGAAACAAGCTTGTTTGTATGAAGGGATAACGTTAGCGTGGTGACGTCGAATGTTGATAGTATACCTGGGTTGTACAACCAGTTAGTAGGTGTGGATTAATCCGTTGGGTGCTAGCATATGTGTCAGGCGACTTGTGCCTTATTCGTGGATCCAAATGTTCGTGCGAGTTTTGCAATACTGGCGATACTTGCCTAGGCCTCTTATGGGCCAAATCATTACATCCACGAGTTTTGTGGGATATTTGGCGATAAATGCCTAGGTCACTTATGGGCCTAATCATCACGTCCACGAGTTTTGTGGGAATGTTTGCCTTTTTGTAGCTTGATCGGGGCTACTAGGCGGGTACCCAGGTTTTGCGTTTTTGTATCGTGCGAAATTTGCAAAAGGCATGCCTTCGAGAAGCACATTCTTGTCTTCCGTGTGTATAAACGAAGTAATTTGTAATAAATTCCATTCATAACTTGAAAAAATCACAAAAACGTAAAACAATGTACTAACTGGTGCTAACCACTAGAACTATGATCTAGAAATAAAAGTGGGGTGATGGTTCAGGAACCCCCTTGCATCGCCCCGAAAAAGAAGAAAATCCAAGACCTTCTAATATGCAAAATAAACTAGGTAACTAGAGATAAGGTTTCTAGAAATAATACTTTTTGAGGTGAGTGGCGTTCCAACTCCTAGGCACTGGTTCTCCTTCCTCGGACTCCAACTGGTAAGCTCCTTGCCCTACGACCTTCGTGATCCTGTAAGGTCCTTCCCATCCGGGTGCCAGTTTTCCCGCGTTTTGCTCTGCTATGTTCTGGAACACCTTGCGAAGTACCCAGTCTCCAACTCGAAAGACCTTAACTCTTACGTTCTTGTTGTAGCACCTGGATACTTGCCGCTGGTATCGAGCTACTCTGAGGTGGGCCGATTCCCGTAACTCCTGGACCGTGTCTAGGTCTGCCTCTAGTTGCTCCTTGTTCTGGTCAAGCGTAGCTAACCCATACCGCGCGGTTGGGACCTGGATTTCTGCTGGGATGACTGCCTCGCACCCGTATACTAGAGAAAAGGGGGTTTGCCCTGTTGCTTTCTTGGGAGTGGTGCGATCAGCCCAAAGCACGTAGGGTAGTTCCTCTGCCCACTTGCCTTTGGACTTGGTTAGTCTTTTCTTCAGATTGTTTATGATCACCTTGTTTGAGGCCTCTGCTTGCCCATTTGCCTGGGGATATCTAGGAGTTGATGTAACCAGGTCGATGTTCCACCCCTGGTAGAAATCTCTCATTCTCTGGCTAATGAACTGGGAACCGTTGTCGCAAACGATTGTTGCTGGGATCCCGAAGCGGCATAGGATGTTACGCTCGATGAACGAGATCATGTGCTTGTCCTTGATCTCCCTATATGCTTCGGCTTCGATCCATTTGGAGAAGAAATCAGTCATAGCCAAGAAGAATACTTTTTGCCTCGTAGAAGGAGGTAACTTTCCCACAATATCCATCCCCCACCTCATGAAGGGCCAAGGAGTAAGGGTTGGATGTAGGCTTTCGGAGGGTTGGTGAGAAGTTGGTGCGTGTCGCTGGCAAGCCTTGCATTCCTGGGCATACTTGGTGGCGTCGCGTCGTAGCGTTGGCCAGTACCACCCATGTCTAAGTATCTTGTTTGCCAAGCTCCTACCACCAGCATGGTTCCCGCAATATCCTTCATGGATTTCTTTCATAACGCTCTTTATCTCTTCTCCTTCCGCGCATCTTTGCAAGACCCCAGACGAAGACTTGTGGTAGAGTACGCCCTGGTGGACGACGAATCGCGTGGCTTTCGCTCTTAAAGCTCTTGCCTCCTTTTTATCCTCAGGCGCCTTCTTGTGTACTAGCCAGTCCAGATACGGTTTGATCCAGCTGTTGGGCTTTGATCTAGAGTGTTCGTCAAGGCTGGCCACTAGGAGCGTGTGTAGCATGGATGTCTCTTTGGGATGCTCGATCGCCGAGTAAAGAAGGTGTACTAGCGGGATCTGAGAGTATTCACTCGGATTTAGTACTGAACCTAAACCTGCTAGGGCGTCGGCCGCCGTGTTGTTCTCCCTAGGTACCTGTTCGAAGGTAACCTGCTGGAATTCTCCCGCCAATGTCCTCGCCTTTTCTAGGTAAAGAGTCATCCTCTCGTCTTTTGCCTCGAACAGGCCTAGTATCTGGTTGACCACCAAGAGAGAGTCGCACCTTACTTGTAGATTCCGGATTTCTAGGTCTCGTGCTAGCCCTAATCCGAAAACTAAAGCTTCATACTCTGCCTCATTGTTTGTGGCGTTGAAATCACATCTTACGGCCTGAGCTAGCCTATCTCCCTTGCTTGATTCCAGGACCACCCCTAGACCTATCCCTCTAGCGTTGGAAGCCCCATCTGTGTTGAGCGTCCACGTGTCGTGTATCTCATCTGGGACAGGCGCGGGTGTGCTTGTGTTTGCTGCCTCCTCTAGATCAGGTGTGAAGTCAGCGACGAAGTCGGCTAGGACCTGCGACTTTATGGCTTTGCGAGGTTCGTATTTGATGTCGTAGCCGCTGAGTTGCACTGCCCACTTGGTCATTCGCCCAGAGAATTCCAACTTCTGCATCACCTGTCGCAGAGGGTAGCTGGTTTGCACCGCGATCGTATGCGATTCGAAGTAAGGGCGAAGCTTATTCGAACTCATGACGACGGCGAGGACCAATTTTTCGAGGGGGGTGTATCTAGTCTCTGCTGAAGTCATCGTCTTGCTTACGAAGTAAACCGGCATTTGTTGTCCGTCGGCTTCCCTGACTAGGACCCCGCTCAGTGTGCTTCCTGATACTGCTAGATATAGCTGCAAGATTTCTCTTGGCACCGGCTTGGCTAGCAACAATGGATTGGAAAAATAACCCTTGAGTTCCTGGAAAGCCTTCTCGTGTCGTTCGTTCCACTGGAAGCTTTTGTTTTTCTTGAGTATATCGTAGAACAAGCGACACTTGTCGGCTGACTTGGATATGAACCTGTTAAGGGCGGCGATTTTCCCTGCGAGCTTTTGTACTTCCTTGATGTTCTTGGGCGATCTTAGGGAGGCTATTTCTTTCACTTGGTCGGGGCTGGCCTCAATCCCCCTTTTAGTTACGATGTAACCTAGAAATTTTCCAGACTGAGCTCCGAATGTGCATTTTTTAGGGTTAAGCTTCATATTGAATTTTTCGAGAATGTTAAAGGCTTCCTCGAGGTGCTGTTGGTGCTGAATCGCCAACGTGCTCTTAACCACCATATCGTCGATATATACCTCCATGGTCTTCCCGATCTGATTCTGGAACATATGGTTAACGAGACGCTGGTAAGTTGCACCAGCGTTTCTTAAGCCGAAAGGCATAACTCGGTAACAATACGTCCCCTGTCCTGTTATGAAGGACGTCTTCTCTTGATCTTCGGGGTGCATCTGGATCTGGTGGTAGCCGCTAAAGGCATCCATGAATGTCAAAAGTTCATGACCAGCGGTGGCGTCGACCATCGTGTCTATGTGTGGGAGTAGGAAAGAGTCCTTAGGACAAGCCTTGTTCAGGTCGGTAAAGTCCACACAAACCCTCCACTTCCCATTCTTTTTTGGGACGACCACCACGTTAGCTAGCCATTCTGGATATTTCACCTCTCGGATCTTGCCCGTGTCTAGTAGCCTCCTTACTTCCTCGTCAACTGCCTGAATTCGGTCCGGTGCAAACCTTCTTCTTTTCTGTTTTACGGGGGAGAAGCTAGGATCGGTATTAAGCTTGTGCGTGATTACCCCTGGGTCGATTCCAGTCATGTCCTCGTGGCTCCATGCAAAGCACTTCTGGTGTTTCTCCAGAAAGGCCACAAGTTCCGCCTTGATGGACGTGTCTAGTCCGATGCCCAGGCGAACGATCCGTCCTTCCCCTATTGCTACCTCCTCCACTTTTTCTTCTTCCTCTCGGGTCTGGATAGGAGGCGTAGCGCTCTGTAATTGCTATGCCTGCGGCCCAGCAGCCGTAGGCTTTAGAGCGGTCTTGTAGCATTCTCTAGCTAGCCTCTGATCTCCCCGAATTTCTTCTATTCCCCTGGGCGTAGGGAACTTAACCGTCTGGTGGTAGGTGGAAGCTACCGCCTTCATGTCGTGTAACCAGTGACGACCCAAGATCACGTTGTAGCTGGATGGACAATCTATCACCATGAATTCCACTTGCAAGTTTACTCCTTTGGCGAACGTTTGTAGGGTTATGTTTCCCGTGGTATGTTTTACTTCTCCGCTAAACCCTACGAGGGGGACTGGTTGCTTGTGGATGTCGTTTTTGGACAAACCCATCTCTTTGAGGGCGGCGAGTGTTATTAGGTTGGTAGAGCTACCGGTGTCGACCAGTATTGTCCTCATAAGGACGTTTCCTATGTGTAAGGAGATCACCAAACCGTCGTGATGAGGCCCAACCTGGTTTTCAATGTCGGAGTCGTCAAAGACTATCGCCAACCCGGTGGGTTGTCTAGGTCGCCTCTCTTGATGGGTAGGTTTTCCCAGGTACCCTTCTCGCGCGTGTCTCTTGGCTGCTGAGTAAGTAAGACCACACACGCTTGAGCCTCCGGTGATTACGTTCACCACCCTTTCTGGAGTAGGGGGTGTTTTCTCGCTCGCCTTTCTGGAGTAGGGGTTATCTAGAAGATTGCGAGGAACTCTGGCGTCTGGAGCCGCTTCCCGGATCTTGCCTTTAGATATTAAGTGTGCCACTTCCCTCCTTAGCATAATGCAATCTTTGGTCTAGTGGCCGTGGTTGTCGTGGAATTCACACCATTTATTCTCGTCGGCACCTGCCTTGGGTGCTTTATCTTTCCTGGGCCACCTAACCAGGTCTCCCATCTTGGAGAGATTTTTCACCAGTTGCGATGGTGAGATTTTGAGGTTGTAATCCTCCAGAGGTGGTGGCAATGGATCACATTCCTTCTCCATTGGCGGCTTGTTGCGTGCTACATTAACCCGCTTTGCTGGGTGTCCTTCGTAGGATCGATCACGCCTGCCCCTTCTCTGGTCGAAGGGTGATCGCCTTCGCTCTGGATACTCCCTCTTGCGATCATTGCCGCCTTTCCTATCAGAGCTCCTTGGTTCGGCCGACCTTCTTCGGAGAGACCTATCTTCCTCCAGCCGTACGTGTGCTAGCGCTTTTGACTGGACTTCCTCGAAAGTAACACATGGGTGTTTGGTTAGCTCCTGGTACAATCCTCCGTCTGGTATGATTCCTTGTCGGAAAGCCTCGATTGCGGTAGTAGTATCGCAATTTGGGATGGTTACTTTCTCCTTGTTGAAGTGGTCTAGGAAAGCTCTTGTGGTCTCATGATTTTTCTGTATGACCTGGTAAAGATCGCTAGACTGCTTCTCGAATTTGCGACTGCTCGCGAACTGGCTTCGAAAGGTATCCGAGAGGTCGGCGAAGGACTTGATGCTTCCTCTGGGTAGACCGATGAACCAGGTGAGGGCCGGTCCTGTTAGGGTCGTTCCAAACCCTTTGCACATCACGGATTCCTTTGAGTGACTGGGAACCGAGCTAGTCATCATCTTTTGCTTGTAGATGGCTATGTGCTCATTAGGGTCCGTGGTACCATTGTAAGGGTTCATGGTGGGAATAGTGACTTTCCTTGGTATCTCGGCCCGAGCAATCCTGGGGACGAATGGTGATTCGTCGTATCCGTCGTGGGCCTCTGGTTGCACCGGCTGGTATCCGGTGTGGCTTCTGACAACCTGATCGGAGATGGCCCCGATCTGCTCCATGACCTTCCTTCGGATGAGGGCGTCTAGATCCACCTCCTGGTGCCTTTCTGTATAGGCATTCTCAGCTATCCATACGTTCCCGGAGCGGGTTCTATAGGTGTTACCCGGAGGTGTGACCTGGTTTCCGGTGATTTCCCTGTTTTCCGCCTGTTCGCGATTGCCCTCGGGGTTAGGCGTCTGTTGAGTGTTCAAGACTCCGCCTTGGGTGTCATTCCCATTGTTTCCCCCTGAAGTCCCTTCTCCGGAATCGAAATTCAGCCGAGTTGCCAGACCTTCAGTGTTCCTGGGCACGTTGGCGGGTTGCCTTGCCGTGGTGAGTAACTGGTTCTGGCTTCTGAGCTGGTTGTTTTCGTTGGTCAAGCGCTCCATACTGGCTTCAAAGAAGCCTTTTTGTTGCTCGAGTTCTTTTTGGAGAAGCTCCATGCGACGTCGAACGTCCGCCATCTCGTCTTCTCGTTGTTTAGACAAGATCTCTTCTTGTTGGGTGGCGTTGTTCTTCTCTGGCACGATCGAACTCCCCAGATTCTGACATCGTTGTCGATGAGAAACTTGAACAGCAAGTGATTCTTTGTTCGTAAGTTGCCAAATTCTTTGCCCCACGGTGGGCGCCAAATTGTTAGAGCTAGAAATCAACCAAGTAGGATTGATGACCCCTTAGCCTAGATCGGGCGTGAATTAAGCTATACGAACTCGTGAATCAAAAGAAAGAATGCAAAAATTGTATTTGGAACTGATGTATATTCAATTGTATTAATGTATGAATAAGTAACGTACATATGTATGACCCCCTCTATGTATTTAGAGGGGCCCAAAAGATAGAGTGCTCTACAAGATAGAAAGATAACTAGATAGACGCGTTTTTATCTAGACGACCTATACTCAAATATGATATGGTTCTTGCCTCACAAGATAGGAATAACCCCTACAAGATATAAACGTAAATATATCTTATAATTAGGCGTATGAATTATCATTCTTCGATATCCATTTACTTGATCAATCTTCTAGAAGCTCGCCGCCTAGTTCCGTGGATCTCTCGTAGGCCGTTCCGGTATATGTCGTGGGCTTTGGGTTATTAGGGCCCAACAATGGGTAGATTTTATGTACTAGCACTCCTCTCTTGCCTTAGGTGGAGTGTAAGTTGCTGATGCACTTACGTGGGGATACTTGAAGGTGGTTTGTTCCTTGTCTAGGCATCGTGGGATTACTAGGAAGGAGTGGTTTCCATGTGGATCTCCAAGTAATCTTCTTGCCGGAAGTTCAGTTGCTATAAGGCTTTGTGTATTTTCTTTTGTTCGAGTTTGTTTTTCGGATCATTGTGATCGTTCTTGTTTTTCTAATAAAAGTTTGCCATTTGCAAAAAAAAAAAAAATTGAAAATTATATATTGGCTAAAAGATAGGCACGTGCAATATTATACCGGACTGAGAAACCAAATCAGACCGGAATCCGGTCCAGTCCCAGTCCTTCATTTTCCCGGATTCTGGGTTCCGGTCCGGTCCAAACCCAGATTTTCCGCTCCGGACCGGAATATATTATTTATAAAAAATACATATATTAATATGACTATTGCTTATTTTAATAAGTTTTTTTATACATATAAACCTATTGAAAAAATAAAATCTATTAATAAAATAATTTGTTTAGTATAAAAATAGAAAAAAAAAATTAATTAAATATATTATATTTAAAAAATGAAAACAGTCTGATCGGGTCTAAACCCGGACCGAACCAGAACCGGACTGGGACCGGAATTCCGGGTCCAGTCCGGTCCCCGGTCCAAGTTTGTGAAAATTCACGGTCCACCAGGTCGGATCGGACCGGAATTTGCAGCCCGATCCGGTCTGGATCAGATGCACACCCCTACTAAAAGATACTCGGATCAAATTGTTAAAATCTTTCACTTCGTAATTAACATATTAATTACGAAGTGAAAGAAAAAAAATTGCTCATGCTCGCGAAATCTTAGCGTTCCATTTAACGTGATGTAGCGAATCAGATTTGTTCTCATTTCTCTCTATAGATTTTGTTCTCAGATGATCCATTCCCTCTGAATTTTTCGAAAATTGAATTATATAGAAAATGAACTGGAAAGATATAAACATTGAACTCATAGAAAAAAAAATTAAACTAATAGTAAAAAAATTTGAACCCATATAATATTGAAAATTGAACTCAAAAGTTTTTTAAAATGAACTTTTAGTATATTAGTTTGAACTTTTAGTGTATAAAATTGAACTGTCGTACTTAAGTGTTTTAACGGTATTTTTCAAAAAGAAAATAATATCGTTTCCGTAAATGAAACATATATGTAATAATTTAAGGTAATGTTGCTTATAATATTGCAAAGAGGGAACTATATACAATTATTTATAGTTATTTAGATATCTTAGTTATGATGAAATTTAAATACTTTATATATATATATGGGATTTATAATCAAAATTTTAATTTATCAAATTATATTAGTAAAAAAGGCGATAGAGTTCAACATAGGGTTGACAACTTGACACATTTAATTTTAACATCCACTTTAATATACAATTATGATGATTTAACTTATAAAAATTATCATGTTTTGAATAATTATTTAAAATTATATTTAATAAATTCGTGGTATTAATAATACTCGTATTATTATATGGATTTTTCTACCATGTAGCTAAGTGCACATTATTAGAAGCTAATAATGGAAAAAATTTATAAAAATTATAAATTTTAGTTTTTTAATCTTTTTTGTGACGAATTCACTATGTTCTTTTTAGGATTTTGGTTTTTGTTTTTGATATGCTTATCATGTAGCATTAGGACACACAATAGAAAAAACGTTAGAGATTTATTCCGGTGAAAACTTTTCTTATTCTATAAACTGAAAATTTGAACAAAATACACAAATATGTGAAAAAAAATCCATTTTTATTATAGATCATATTAATACATGTAATGACAAAAATTCTCAATCTCATGTGCTATTGACCAAATGTCGACACATAATAATATAAAATCACAAAATTTTCTGAGTTTATATATTTTTGTTTTGAGTTAACGTATAACTATTGTGAACATATTTCTATTTTATGTTGGTTTATTTCATTTAATTCAAATCCAAACCGTTATTATATTACTCCACCGAAATCCAAATTCCAAACCCCCGTATCCGTAAGACCGTAACACAGGCGGTTCTCGTGTCGGAGCCCTAGCTTCCTTGCCCTCTCTAGTCGAGAAAACGCGGCCCCCCTCCTCTTCAATTCGACACAGCTGGGTGGCACGCTAGAGGACTCATCCCTCGTCGCTCTGTTCGATTTCTCTCTCGCTCGGACTACCAAAACAATGGCGTTGAGACAAATCTGGTCCACCTACCGCCATTCCCTTTCTACTCCCCCTGCTCTCCCTCGATTCTTCTCCAAATCCTCCCCTTACATCGGTACCCTCCTCAAATTTTACTCCTTTTGAAGTGTTTCTACAATTTAGGGGTTTTTGTAGGGTTTTGGGGCCAAGGATGGATTTGATTCTCATTTTCTGAGTATGAATTTGTGGATGATTACAGTCAAGGTTGGGATACCGGAATTTCTGAATGGAGTCGGGAAAGGAGTGGAATCTCACGCCGCAAAGCTGGAGACTGAGATTGGGGATTTTCAGAAGCTGCTCGTCACCCGCACTCTCAAGCTCAAGAAACTCGGCATTCCCTGTAAACATGTAAGTCCTCTTCATTTCTTTTTTTTTTTTGGTCGAAAAGTCCTCTTCATTTCTGTTTACCCATCTTCATTAAGCGTTGCGCTCTAGTTCTTACTATTGGTATTTGGTGATTGATTTGTGATCATGTGGTGCCCCCATTGTTTTATCTGTGCTGTCAATATCTTTGCATAAGGACATAACTGCTCTTATGGGGCTCATTGATATGCAATGTAATTGATTCTTTGCATCTGGTTCTAGTTATAGAACCCTCTCATGTAACTTGGTTGATGAGATTAGGGTTGATGCTGTTGGTTTGGCTGAGTTCTTGATAAATGCATATATGTTTTTTGACAGTTGCTTTTGCCTTTGGTTTACTGATTGATCATCAGTTTGGGAACCTCTGGTCATTTGGTTAATACTAGCATTCCACTCACGCCATGATTAGAACTAACTGCGGGCCTTTGAATCTTGACATTAGAGGATGGTTGATGATCGTATGTGTTTGTTTATATTTAGAAATTAAACAGAGAGACACTTGTATGAAGTAACTAACTCGCATTCCACCATTTGCTAGGATGCGCATTCTTGGGGATTTTGATTCCTAAAATCCTTTCTTCATATCCTATACCAGAAAGTAACTGCCACCTTAATGTTTTCATTGCTCTCATTCCCATTCCTCTCCTCTGGCCATGTGTATGGAAAAGGAGAATCATTATCTCGCATTAGGCTTTGCATGGATCTTCTCATGAAACTATTCTTTCCTGTAACATAATCCACGAAAGGAATCCTTAGTGCTCTTATAGATCAGCTGAAAAGGATTTTGTGTCTCAGTTGCTTCTTTCATAAGCGCATCCTAATATTATTTTTGTATAGAAAACATTCAAAGAAAATAGAATTAGCCACAGCCTTTGGTAAGGATGTTAAATCTTTGTTCGGTTGCTTTCAGAATTGTAAGTTAGGATTTTTAGAAGCAGACATAAAAGTTGCTCCCTTCAGTCAAGCGGCTTCTGTTGACAGGGATAGGTGCGCTTTGATTTTCAATCCTTAGTGGATATTGTTTTGCATTCATTATCAGCCATTGATGGTTACCTCAAGTCATATGAATGTAGTTGAGTAAAGTATCGCATGTTTTGGGGGGATGGAAATGTGGGTAAGCATCTTTCTTGTTATATCTTGATGATTTCATTGTTATCCTGATATTTGTCATATGACTAACTCCTTTGCTAAACTTAGATTCATCATTTAATTTAACCAATGGCTCAAATTAATGAATCTGGAACTTGCAACAAGCAAATATCAAACTTGAATGCTTAATCTGATGGAACGTGTCTTTTTTGCTTCTTTTTTTGTCTCACAGAGGAAGCTGATATTGAAGTATGCCCACAAATACAGGCTTGGATTATGGAGGCCTCAAGCCGAGCCCGTGAAGGCTTAAACTTTTTCTGGATCTGCTTTAAAGTTTGTAGTATTTAAAGCTTTCTTTCTCAGCATGTTCTTGCCTGTCATAACTCAAAGCTGAAGCTTTTTGTGTTTCCCTTGTAAGGTGAAATGAAATAACCTTCAAAATGATATTCCTCTACTGTGTCTTTGAGGTAACTGGTCTTTGTTAGCTGAAATTATTTTTCACCGCCTTAAACACTCCATACGAGCACAGGGTTTTTCATTTTACAAGTGGTTTCAACTCTTAAGAGTATTTCATCACCCGAGCATAAGCTCATTTGCATTTTACTCGTCTGTCTTCCTGATTATACATCAGCATAGCTCATTTGAATTCCATTATACAAATATTATGGGCTCAGAACATATATAGCCCCTCGAACTTACGCAAATTTGCCACTTAGACACCCCATCTTTGATTTCGATCTATTGGGTACCTAAACTTATATTTTTTGACCTATTGAATACCTCTTTGCTGACTTGTGCAAAAAAAATTGCCACATGGACGCCAAGTGTATACCATCTCATTATCATTAATTAAAACAATAATTTAAGACAATAATAAAAAAGAAAGAAAAGGAAAATAAAAAAATTCCAGATCTGTTCTGTGCAGATCCACCGCCGCCGATCCCTAGCTAATCTCTCTGTTCTTTGCCTTCCCAATCCTTCGCCGGGCCGTGGAGCGGTTCCGGCCGCCAGCTCGCCCCGCCCTCGTCACCTGGCTCCGCCCCGCACACCGCCCTCACTCCGTCCCGCACACCACCCTCGCTCTGCCCCGCGACTGGCTCCGCCTTCGCCGTCGCTCCGCCCTCGCCCTCGCCGTCGCTCGTTGCTCCACTGCGCTACTACTCTGCCCTCGCTCCGCCATCTCTACTGGCTCCGCCCTCAGTCCGCCCCACAATCGCCCTCCGCCTTCGTTACTGCCTTCGCCCTAGCCCTCGCTCCGACCTCTGGCATCGTCGGCGATCCATTTCAAGCCTTGCGTTCAACCATTCCAAGCCTTCGTCGCTCGTCGCTCCACCGACCATTGAAATGCAATTATTTTCTTTAATTTTCTTTTTCTTTAATTTTCTTATTGTTTTAAATTTTTGTTTTAATTAAAACCGATGAAGTGTCGTACACATGCATACACGTGGCGCCATGGTGGCAATTTTTTTTGCACAAGTCAGCAAACAAGTGTTCAATCGGTAAAAGACTATAAGTTCAGGTACCTAATAGGTCCAAATCAAAGGTGGGGTGTCTAAGTGACAAATTTGCGTAAGTTCGAGGGGCTACATATGTTTTGAGCCAAATATTATGGCCTATTCGTTATGCAGTATACTGTAACTGTTCCAAAGTTGTGTTTGTCATACAAAAAAGATAATGCATTATGGAACATTAAGCGCAATAATGTATTCTGATGTTGTATGTCTTCTATAACTGGCTTACCTTCAACATACCAAAAGGCATTCCTTATTATTTCCCCTCCGGATTACATTGTAGTAAACCAGACAGGGCCTAGGAATGCCCAAAGATTATAGGATAATGGCTGAGGTGTACTGAATAACAAAACTCTTTGATCACAGACTACAGGCAACGAATCCTTACCATTTATTTTCTTTTTAGGAAAGGACACCGACCATTAGAGTGAATCGGAAACTTCTACCTACTCGTTACAGGTTTAAACGTAATCCTTGCTGTTTCTTTTCTTTTTAGAAATTGCATCGACCATTAGAATAAACCAGAAATTTCTACAATTCTACATACTTTTTAGAGATTTAAACGTTTAACTAGACGTACTAATCCTAACTATATCTTTGAAAATCTCTACAAGATGATTTGGTGGGGGAGTGGAACTTGGTGAAGATCACATGCCTTAAGACGACACGTGCGGGGAGGAGGCTCCCCCTCATGTGATTTGTTCCTTGGCAACCGACCAACAACATTAATTCACTTAGTGTATAGACACTAGAAGAAGAATCGGTATAGTAAATGAAGAGCTCCGCATTGGTTTCATTCGTTTTTACATCAAAGTTTAATTACCCTTATAAAGTATGAGTGTATGACATGATTTGTTTCACTCTACGCTTATTATTATTAAATTAATTGCAAGTTGCAACATCAAAATTGAACACAAATAGTTGAAAGTTACATGTCTTAAAACAAAAGTGCAGAATTAATTTTTCTTTATACTAGCTTACTCATCATAAGAGTATACAGATTGTATTATCATCATGCAAGTAGTCAAACGAATATAATACAAAAAAGTTGTTCAATAGAATTGTAGGTGGGTAATTTATCGCCATAAATAAGGATAATATTTCCGCCAGCCTGGTAAGTATATCTAATAAATATCTTTATTGGCCTATTAAATCCTGGTAGTTATCCAATAGTTGGAAGATTCTATCTTATTTAAGAAGATAGAATTATTGATTGGGCTCCAAGGAAGAAACCCTAGCCCTCTCCCTCCACTATAAATACATGGCCTGGCCATGTAGAAAAGGAGAACGAATATACAAAAACTACCCTAGAAGAACTACCCTAGAGGGGCTGATAATCGCTCGCCCTGACTCTAGAGGGGTTGATGATCGCTTGTCTCAGCCCTAGCCCTGCGCCTTTCTCTCTACAGTTTACCCTTGCAAATACTCTACTGACTTAGGCATCGGAGGTGGATTAGGGGGTCCCCGCCCCCTTTGTCCATTGTTTTGCAGGTTATTGAAGGTGAAGAGGCTTGGAGAAGAAGGTCATTGAAGAAGGAATTGAGACTTGTACACCGACATATTTCGTGTACTAACATTTGGCGCCGTCTGTGGGGAACGAACAGGTTTTCGACCTTCGTAAACCCTACGAGAGCCGATCCGAGGAGGCTATGGATCGCTTGTCCACGAGCCCGGATCGAGACAACCCTGGGGCAATCGCGCCAGGCGAATCGCGCGATTCGCTTTCCGCAGCCGCGTATCGCCGCCCGCGACCGCGAGATACCCACCCGCGCCCGCGGGTCGGAGGGCGATCAGTGAACTCCGAGTTCGCTCTTGGCAGGCGCAGACCCGCGACCGCGGTTCGTCGCCCGCGACCGCGGGTCACCATTCCGCGACTGCGGATCGACGCCCGAGCGGTTGGACTCCGAAAATCGCTCGGAGGAGCGAATCCCGACACGTGCAAAACCCGATATTCGCTCGGGAGATCGGACCACGTCGCGATCCGTGCGAGGCGCCTTGCCCGGATCCGACTCTACCCGTGACTCAGTCCCCCTCGCAAGCGCGTCTGTTCATCGCACAGACCTATGGGGACTCGCGTCAGGCAACGGGATTGAGAGTCGTCGCCAAGTATGGTCAGATTCGGCTTTGTCTTGTCGGTCAAGGGATTTTGGTGATGCGCATCGCTGAAGTCGAGGCAGATATGGGCCAAGAGACCCGCGGTAGGCCTGAAAGCGCGACCGCGATCGTAGAGCCAAACCGTGACCGTGAGTCGCGAGGGCGCGAGCCTGAGCCCAATCGCGAAAACCCTAATTCGCGGTACGTGATGGGCCGAACGATTTATGCCAACCCGAGCGGCAGGGTTGAGGCATCATCCTCCACCAGGAGCGAGCAGGAGGACGAGGTGATGCTATCGGAGTGCGAACAGGCTGGGTCTCGCTTGGACCAAGCCCTAGAAGAAATCGCAAAGCTGAAGCACGCTTTGAGGGAGGTGCGGAGCGAGCACCCTATTGATGAACCTAGGGTTACTTCGCGACTCGCTAGCATCGTCACAACGGCGGACCCCAGCGATCGCGGAAACTGCCGGGGCAGCAACCGCGACCGCGGTCTGACAACCCGCGACCGCGGTCCAAGACACCGCGACCGCGGTCCCAAAATCCGTGCCCGCGGTTCGAGCGAGCGGCGCGAGGGTTTTGACGAACTTGAAGACGAAGGTCATGGCTCTCCCGAAAACCCTAATTCGACTCATGATTAGGGCAGTAGGGATGAGCATGAGGGAGAAGACC